>OY998156.1:12978479-14178479 GCA_963921925.1 Sphagnum tenellum
GGGAGAGGATTACGCTAATTACGTGATTAGTCTAATTAATCTCGTTTACTCTCGACTTAACAATTAGGTAAGTGGGCTTCTCTCTTTTTCTACTAGGGTTAAACCAGGGTTCGAACTCCACTGGGTTCAGCTTCTTTTTCTTTTTTTTCCTCTTGGGGGGTGCGAATTTTCCAAAAATAAAAACAAAATAAAAACAAAAAACAATTTTGCCAAATTTTTGAAACCACAAAATTGAAAAATAAAATAAAATAAAATAAAAGTTCCCCTCTGGCTCCTATTTGGATACTGCCCATGTAATTATTTATGTATTTAGTTAATTAATTATATAGAATGCATATTTGTGTATTTAAAACAGATGAACTTAAATTAAATTAGATTAAATTGAAAACTTGTTGAGTTTAATTTTATTACAATTTTATATACATTATGGACAACACTAAAAAAATAATTATTTATTTATTTATTTATCTATTTATTTATTTTTCAGTTTGAAAAGGTTGGTTGTTTTGAGGGCTATTGAGATTCCTTTTGGGGTAGAGGGGAATAATTCTTTCTTTCCTGATTTCTTTTCTTTTAAGGTGTGTTAAAAAAAATTGTGATATATATATTTATTTATTTATTTATTTATTTATTTTTTAAAATTATGTCCAATCTATAAATTAAAAAGACTTTGCTTCAACTTGGAAAGTCCCTTAAAGAATAGCTAATGAAATTTAGGTTTTGTGGGGGTTTTTCTTTTTTCTTTTTTTTTAAATTTATTTATATAGGAGGAATTAAATTAATGGAGAAGGTTTGTTTGTGTGGAAGTCGAGTTTTCTTTTTGGGGGTTGTTGTTTGGGTGTGACTTAAAGGGAGTTAAATCACATTTTGTTGTTCCTAAACCATTGATTAGGGTTTCTTAAGTGCAACATAATGGAATTTTTGTTTGCTTTAATCTATTTTCTCTCACAAATAAAATTCCCCTTGTATATTGGATTTGGTTTCCCTACCCAATTCTTGGATTTTTTTTGCGCATTTTTATTATTATGTGTTTGATAGGGTAACTTTCTAAATGATTCAATCTTCTCCATTAAAAAAAAGGGGGTTTACAATCCTAAGCAAAAATTCACCCTTGATCCTTAACCGTGGTTACATATGTTGTTCTTTAAGGATTACTTTGTAAATGTGTGCATCAAAATGTTAGTTATGGTTGTTGTGCATTTTTTAAATGTTAATTTTTGTTGTGAATGTTACAAGATTTTTGTTATTCTTGTCATCCTTAAATGAAATGAGTTAATTTTTTGTCGATGGATGCATTAAAAACCATAGTGTGACTTATGTGTTGTGATTAGTTTTAATTGAATGAATCTCCCATCAATAGACAACCAATGATTTATAAAATAATAACAAAATGCACAACCAACAATTTATAATTATAAGAAAGTGTACTAGGAAAACCTTAGTAATGTGTAAATAAATATTTTGTATTGATTGTTAGTTCACTCAAGATAATTAAGAAAACACATTCAAACCACCAAATCTAGCATTCTCATTGGCCTATCAAAAACAATTTCAAGTTTACACATTATTTTATTTGATTGAACATTGAAAACAATGATCTCATTTTCTAGCATTTCATTGGTCTTTTAAAAAAATTCATAAACCTAGTAACCTTATTACATATTTAATTATTAGTTCACTCAAAATAACTAAAAATAATAATTCATACCACCAAATCTAATCACTTAATTGGTCATGACACTTTTTTTTTTGCATACCTACACACAAGCCAAGTCAACGTCCTTTGTATATTAACATTAACTAATATTAAAACTTGTGGTTGGGTTGAAGTTGGGGATGTTTGAGCCATTAGATCTTTCTTCTTCCAAACATATTTAGCTCATTCCTTTTCCACACCCACCTACACGTACCTAATGGTCCCACTGTATTTACAATATTTGTTTTCAAGAATTATAAAATGTCATTGACTAGTACAATATGAAAATATTATGAAATACCAATTACATGTACAATATTCATATTACAAAAAGAGGTTTTGAATTGCATAAAATAAATGTTCATTATATGTAATGACCAATTTTGTGTGATTTTTAAAAGCAAGGATAGATATTCCTCAATTTTATATCCAAGTATATATCCATTTAAGTGGTAGGTATCAAAAACTCATAAAATTAAAGGTGAAACAAAAAACTTTGAATGGATCCTCCTTTGTTTTTTTAAAGCTTATGTTAGGTTTATCAAGAAAATAATTATTATTTTATGTTATGTGCTTGAGATGTGTTTGGCAACAAAATGCTTTCATTTTATAGGAGGATTTGAAATTTGCAATTTGCTAAGTAAATGTTTGAGCTTTCCAAATTATGTAGCATTGAAATTATGGTAGCACAACAAAATGTACAAAAAATGGAATTAATTTATGTTTTGGGACATGTTTACTTAAACTAGAATGCTGCAAAGGTTGCATTTGACATTTTGAGAACAACATTTGTGCATTTTGAAAGGAATATGAATGCATGATGGGCATTAGGTGCAAATTTTGTCAAAATTAGGAAGTCGAAAGTTGAAATGGAAATCAACAAACTTGGAAGCTTAATGCCATAATTTTTTTGCAATTTTTTTGTAGTGCTTGAAAGCTTATCTAAAAGCATAGGAAGACAAAATGACAATGTGTTTGCGAGTGCACCAAGTTTGTCACACACAAGTGTTGAAAACCAAATTTAATCTACCACACTCAAAGCACCATAATGGACATCATGTGGAAATGGAGTCAATGAGCTTGATGAATTTACAACATTAAATTTCTTCAAATCTTTACACATTCAAATTAAGTTTTAGAAACTTTTCAACCACAAGTCTTTGACATGGGCATTTTTTTATATGAATGATGGTAGGTCCGTGGATTTGATCAACATGTAACTAATGCATTGCATTATTTACTACAATGAATAAGTTAATCTTGCAATTGTTACTCAATGAATGAAGTGTTAGAAGGGGTTTATCATTTATTTCAAAATGAATGGCATTGCAAACTATGAATGGCATTCACCAAAATAATCTCTTAAATTTGAATGCACAAGTGTTAGTTGTGTCATAATTTATTCCAACATTTATTTATATGACTTTTACATTTGTTGTTCTTGTGATCCTCACATTTGTGAATCTGTGATCTTCATTTGTTATTCTTGAATCACAATATCATCAAATTTACTTTGTTCATTATTGTTTTAAGCACATTGATTAGTTGAAGATTTTTGATTTTTTTATTAATTGATTATAATGTTTTGTATAGTTTTGAACACTTACAAGAACAACAAATGAAGGTCACAAAGAATAATAAATGTTATGATAGGATATCATTTGTAGGATTCATGAAAAACTATCATGTGGCGAGTTGTTTTCAAAAATTATTTGAGGTTTTTTTGTTAATTTCAAGTTTTAAGCATATTGCAAAGTGAACCATTGGTGTACATAGAACAAAATTCACCGATAAAAGTAAAAATCAAATTTTTTTGTTCAAGTGTTGTGATCAAATTATGTGATCATAGTTGATGAATTATCTAATTAGAGATGTTGATTTTTTTTTTGCAAAAAGCCAAAAATTGTACAGTATCTCATCAACATTAAATTAATGTTTTGTAAATTACAAGTTCTAGTGGGAAGTACAAATTTTGTGAGTTTCAAGTTTCTAGAATAATGAGTATAATATTTAAATTGTTTTATGGACTTGCAAGTTTTTTGTTTTGGTTATTTTCCTTTTGTGATGAGTTGCAAGTTTAAAGGGAATTAATCAATGTGTAAGGTAGCAACTTCATGGGTTTCAAATTTCAAATAACTTGGTGGTTCTTTTTTGCTTGAAATTTAAAAATGCAAAATCAATTAAGTAGTTTATGCAATTTCTCTAATGCATGCCATGGTGTGTTTGAAGTGTTGATTTTGATCATATTGAGGCTTTAACAATACTCTATAGATGCAAATTTGCAATCAAAGTTGTTATGTTTGAGAATGTGTTCTTATATTGAAAAGTCATTGTTTTGTGGTATATAGTCAACAAACACAACCTCATGTGACTAGTTGAATTCTTCCATTGTTGACATGGAATGTTACACAAACTATAGTTGATATTTTTTTCGTGTTTACACCACATGAAATCTTATTTGCTCCGACCCATGGGTTTGTAGCCTTGTAATTATTATTGTTTGTGACTAATAGGAAGGATTGGATGAAAGGAGGATGAAATGTTAGTTTTCATGAATTAAATTCATTAGCATACAATAATGGATGATAATTCAACCATTTTGTGATTTCTACTTTGAGTATACAACTATAGATAGTTGAATGGACCAAATAAGGTGTTTTATTTAACTTGTGTTATGACTATACATAAATGATTGAACTAGATAAGGTGTAATATTCAAATTATGTTGCAATTATACATAACCAACTAAAAGAAGTGGGGTGTTCTATTTGGCTTATATTACAATTACAATTACAAAAGCTAGTAAGGTTATAAGATTTATCCAAACTTTAAAACATGTTGTTATACAAAAATTCAAAAAATTCAAAGTTGAAAACAATCACATGACAAAATGATTTACAAAAATGGGAATTTTCATATCCCAAAAATCATTAGGAGAAAAAAATTTCAAGTTCAACATTTAGCCATGTACCAAGAAAAATAAAACTTGAAATCCATTTGCATCAACCATCTTTGAACTATATCATGAAGGTTGACTAGCCAAGGTCAAAGCAAGATAAATTTTGGAACTGCAATTTACCTTGTTAACTTGCAATTCAAATGATTGAAAATAGTGCAAAAATCATCATAAAGTTGTTATACAATAAATGTTTTCACTTGAGTGACCGAAGCCAAGAAAGTTTGTATTATTTTGCATTCAATATTAACTTTCAACTTATTTTGAAAAGTATTTTATTTATTTCTTTGATATGCTATTAATTTTGTAATTTATTTTTTGAAGTGTGGACTAAGTTATAAAATACATGTAAATTAAGTAAGGAGGAAGTAGGTGCCAACAACTCAGAAATATTTTTTGAGACTAAGATTAAAAATATAATTATTATTATACCCTAACTTAATAAACAATATTCAATCGAGTATTTTTTGTTTAAAGTACCCTCAAAACTAGAATGTTCTTCTTTTCATATATATATTTTTATGTATGTTTTTAGTTCATTAACTTTTTAAATTTTCAATTTATTTTTCATAAGTTCAATAAAAAAGCCATGATGATGTTTTATTATGTTTCCACTCATCTTGATGCTACTTGTATGTTTTTATATGCATGACACAAATAAAAATGAAAAATAGATCCTTTTGCATTCACTTAACCATGTTTCCACCTACCAAGATTATTTCCTCTTTAGAACATTTGATCACACCTACTAATTCCCTATATATATATATATATATATATATATATATATATATGTATAGATATATATTACACTAGCAAATAAAAACTTATTATTAAACACAACCCATTTACTTCATGGTTTTTTTTGTTGAAGACCATCTTCCTATCATACCATGATATGTGCATATGCTTGGTCACAAATTCAAAGGTCTCATCCAATATGTATCCTTCAATTAGTGGATCTTTGAATTGTGCCATGTTACACACATTTTGTTCAAACACCTTAATGAATGTACCATTAAATACATGTCCAATGACTACAAACTAGAGCACAAAAATCTAATGCACCTACCACATGAAACATCAAGTTTGTCATTGCATTTAAAAAACATGAAACTATTTATTTAGAAAGCAAAGAATATTTGCCATATCTTCTTCATCATGTAAACTTCTAATCTTATTAAGTAAGGTTCTAAACCTTTACAAAACCCATTTTAAAACCTTATCAATGGCCATCCATAGTTCAATTGCCAAATTAACCAAATGCAAACACACTATCAACCATAATAATAATCATGTCAACCAACGATATAAGTTCATATTCATTAATGTATATGAGCTCCCACACAACGTTTCAGCTTTGATAATTACTTTCCAAGCCCAAAAGACTTATTGAAAGTGTTAAAATGAAACATTAATGATATTAATTCATATCCATCAATGTCCATGAAATCCAAAACAACAATTCAAGTCTAAATATTACTTGTTAAACTCAAAATAAATCTATTTGAAATGTTACATTGAAACATTAATGTCCATGAGATCTCAAACAAGAGTTCAAGTTTTAAAATGATTTCCCAATCCAAAAAAAAATTAAAATTGTTAAAATAAAAAATCAATGTCCATGGGTTCCCAAATAATATTTCAAGTATGAAAATTACTTCACAAGAGCCCAAAATAAATGTTATAAACGTGTAAACATGTTCAAACTCAAGCTCAAAGTTCCAACCTTGAAACTCATCTTTTACATTTATAGCCTAGTTCATTTAGTTCACATCTCATTTCTAGTATTGTCATTTTGGAAGGTCAATCAAATCCCTAAGATTTATTCCAAGTTCCTACCCCAAAGTCTAGTCTAACTTTATGCTTTCAATTTCATTATTTGCTTATGGCCTAGTTCAACTATTTCAAACCTCACCTTTAATAAAGTCACTTCAAATTTAAAGCAAGCAAAAAAAACCTCTCATTCCAAGCTAGCAAAAAACCTAAAGCCTCTTGTGTGAAATTCTAAAGCACTTTTGAAAACAAACAACAGTCCAATGAATTACTAGTGTCCATTGTTCAATAACTAGTGGGTATGTGTCTAGTCACTAATGTGGATTAAATAGATAGTAGACAAAAATCACCTTGCCACCATTTTTATTTTTTAAAAAAGGTAATACTTGTTTTTCCCACCTTTTCACTTGTGCTTTTATATTTTTCATATTTTCATATTTTCACTTCGAACACTTTTTAATTTTCTCACTTTTCACATGCATTTATCACTTGCACATGATAGGTTTTGTTGTGGAGGTTGAAGGTGGGTTGATGTGCTCCCATTTATTTTGGAATTTGAAGGTTGGTTGGAAATTAAAGGTTGGAGGTTGAAGTTTGTGTTTCCTACCTTCTCACTTGTGTGTCCCACCTCTCATTAAATTCAATTCTCCTGTTTACATCTCTCACTTGCACATATAAACATTGTTTTGGAGGTTGGAGTTTTGGAGTTTGAAAGTTGCAAGTTGGAGTTTGGAGTTTCAACCTTGGAGATTCTAATTTAAAACTTGGAATTGAACATTTTGATCCTTTTAATAGGCATATTTCAATTTAAGAAGTAACTTTCAAACTTGAAATGTTGTTTGGGAACTCGTGGACATTGATGAATGTGAATTATCATCATTATTGTTTCATTTTAACAACTTTGGAAGGTTTGTTTTGGGGTTCAAAAGGTCATCTTCAAATTTGATATGTTGTTTGGGAGCTCATGAATATTGATGTGTATGAACTAATAACATTAATTTTGTTTTGGAGTTCATGGATAGATGAATGTGAATTAACATCATTAATGCTTCATTTTAACACCTTTAATATGTTTGTTTTGGGGCTTAAAATGTCATTGTCAATTTTGAAATGTTGTTTAGAAGTTCATGAAAATTAATGAATATGAACTAATATCATTAATGTTGTTTGGAGCCCTGAGAAATTAATGAAGTTGAAACAATATCACAATGGTTCATTTAAACATCTTTGATGTGTTTTTGGGGCTTGAAAGGGTAAATTTTAGATTTAAAATGTTGTTGTAGAATTCATGGACATTAATGAATATGAACTAATATTATTAATACATTTCATTTTAACACCTCTAGTAGGTATTTCTTAAGCTTGAAAAATAATTTTCATATCTAAAACATTGTGATGTTTTAAACTTCATGTGAATCACATACAATATGACTGTTTAGTCACATGTAAACATATTTAACCACATTCCATTAACCTATCTTTTGGTTAATCTACAAAGGGGGTTGATGTGGTTTTCACCAAAGTTCCAAGCATGGTAAAATGGACCAAAAAATACGTTTGCTCAAGTTCTAGATTTTAAAAATGGTAGTTTTCAAACATAAGCAAGTAAATTCAAAACTTTTTTAAAGTCTTGTTATGGAAGCTTGTTATGAACTGGCTACAAACAAGTGGAGAATTACAAGACAAGACAAGACAAGTTTTATTGATCCATCAACAAGTGTTGATCTGCTAAAGAGTTATTCCCTAGATTATCTCCTTTTATAACCCTAAACCATACTAGTCCCAAAATATCCTAGGCCATGATATTGCCAAAAGTATCCAAAAATATCCTAGGCCATGACATTGCCAAAAGTATCTCAAAATATCGTAGGCCATGATATTGCCAAAAGTATCCCAACATATCCTAGGTCATGATATTGCCAAAAGTATCCCAACATATCTTAGGTCATGATATTGCCAAAAGTATTCCAACATATCCTAGGTCATGATATTGCCAAAAGTATCCCAACATATCCTAGGTCATGATATTGCCAAAAGTATCCCAACATATCTTAGGTCATGATATTGCCAAAAGTATCCCAACATATCCTAGGTCATGATATTATCTTCTACTCAAGCGACATCTTCCAGATGGAGCCGGTTTGTTAGGATACCGTTGGTGAAACCGATTAACTAAGTCTTGGGCATGAACTAGGTTTCCATCAGGCTCTTAAGTAGCTTCAGAAGGAGGATAACATCGCTAAAAAACAAGGTACAAGAGCTTTCCACGAATCTTTTTAGAGTCCAAGACCTCCTGAACTTCAAACTCTTCTTGGCCTTCAATTTCGACTGGAACTTGAGGTTCTCGATGACGTTCTAGGATCGGGTTGTCATGATAGGGTTCAAGCAAGGAAACATGGAAAACAATTGTGGATTTTGAACTAGGGTGGAAGCTCCAACTGCCAAGCCATTAGACCAACTAATTTGACGATTTTGAAAGGTCCGAGGCGTTTGTAATCCAACTTGGCACATGGGCGAGTGGTAGCAATGTTTTTTCTGAGAAGCCAGACCTTGTCTCCAACCTTGAAGTTTGGATGGTCCTTGCGTTGGCAATCTGTTTGCTTCTTTTGCCACTCCTGTGTTAGCTTGAGTTATGCCATAAGGTTCTGTTAAACATGTCCAAGCCTCGTGGCCCTTTCTTCAGCCGAGGGGTTTACGGAGTCCCCAGGAATTTCAAGGCTGAATCTGGGATGAAACCCGTAATTGGCAAAGAATGGACTGATCCCGCTCGATGCATGCGTTGTGTTGTTATAAGGAAACTCTGCTTGAGATAGTAGGTCCAGCTAGTCGTCCTGTTGGTAGTTCACAGTGTAGCGAAGGTATTGCTCGAGTGTCTGGTTTGTCCGTTCGGTTTGTCCATCTGTCTCAGGGTGGAAAGCTGAAGATAGCCGAATGTCAACTCCAAGAAGCTCAAATAAGCGACGCCAGAATTTGGATGCAAATTGAGGACCTTTGTCGGACACAATTTCCTCGGGGAGTCCATGTAGTCGCACGATCCCGTCTAGAATTAACTGAGCTGTCTCTTCTGCTGTGATTGACTTGGAACAAGGGGTGAAATGGGCCATTTTGGTGAGTTGATCAACCACAACCAGTATTGAATTCTTGGCTCTGACAATAGGGAGGTCCGTGATGAAGTCCATTGCAATAGATCCCCAAGGTCGGCTAGGAATCGGCAGGGGCTGTAGGAGTCCAAATGGGCGATGCCTGGGAGCCTTGGATCGACCACATGTATCACAAAACTTGACATACTCCCGTAGTAGCTTGTTCATTTTGGGCCACCAATAATTCCTTGACACTAGTTCGTGAGTCCATGCCATTCCAAAGTGACCTGCCAGGGTGTTGTTGTGGCATTCTCTCAGGATTTTTAGGCGTATAGGTGCTTCGGGTACATAAATCAGGTTATTTCGAAGGAGAAGTCCGTCTTGTTGCTCAAACTGATCCACATCATCACGATTTGGGTTCCTTGGTCGTTCCTGGAGTTCCTTCTTGATGTTGGTAGCCCAGGTGTCTTCCTTAGTCGCCATCTTGATGTCCCTGACAAGGTATGAGTCTGGGAGGGTGTTGATTGTTGCTGCAATTCGAAATTGTTCGGGGTTAAGTAAAGTCTGGTTTTGTTGGCTGTAGGCCTCATCCTCCACTCGAAGTTCATATTCTGAACGACGAGATAGCGCGTCAGCTTTCCCTTGCTGGGTGCCGGGTTGATACTGAATCTCAAAGTTGAAATCAGCTAGGAAGATAGACTAGCGTGCCCGGCGACGATTCAAGGTCCGAGTAGTTGTGAAATAAAGAAGATTCTTGTGATATGTCAGAACTTGTACTTGATGTTGAGCTCCAGTAAGATACGATCTCCACTGCTCAAATGCCGTGATGATTGCCAGGAGTTCCTTATCGTACACCTGGTAGTTGATTTCGACACCGGTTAGCTTCCGTGAATAGAAAGCAATCGGATGCAGCAACCCATCTATTCCAAATTGAGATAGAATAACTCCCAAGGCAAAATCTGAAGCGTCCGTTTCCATAATGAATGGCTTGGCAGGATCGGGATGTATCAAGATGGGTGCAGAGGTGAATGTCATCTTGAGAATATCAAAAGCAACCTGGGCCATTGGATTCCATGAGAAGGGCTTGTCTTTGCAAGTCAGGGTTGTTAACGTTGTTATGATCTTGGAGTAGCCTTTGATAAACCGACGATAGAAGTTGGCAAACCCCAGGAAGCGTTGAACGTCCTTGACCGAGGATGGAGTAGCCCAACACTGGATGGTCTCGAACTTTGACTTGTCCATGAAAATGCCATCTAGAGAGATCACGTAGCCGAGGAACGCCACTAAAGATTTGTCGAATTCACATTTTTCCATCTTGGCGTATAAGCCATGCTCTCGGAGCGTCGCAAGCACCAATCGTACATGTTTGTCGTGGGTTTCCTGGTCCTTGGAAAAGATCTAAATGTCATCCAAATAGACCACGACAAATTCGTCCATGTACTCTTGGAAGATATCATTCATCAGATGTTGAAAGACTACGGGTGCATTGGTGAGGCAGAAGGGCATGACCGTGTATTCGAAATGGCCGTAACGTGTGCGAAAAGTTGTCTTCCATTCATCACCGGGATGAATCCCGAGTAAGTGTAGGCTCCACGGAGGTCAAGTTTGGTGAAGATCTTCCTGGTACGTAGTCGATCCAGGAGGCCTGAAATCAAGGGCAAGGGATATCGATTTTTTTTGGTTATCTTGTTGAGTCCACGATAATCCACACAGAGTCGAAGGGAACCATCCTTCTTCTTGACAAACAGAATTGGGGCGCCGGCTGGAGACTTGGAATGTTGAACAAACCCCTTGGCAAGGTTTTCAATAAGGTAATCACGCAAGGCTTGGAGTTCCGGTTCTAATAGGCCATAGATAGGACCAAAGGGTGGTGAATGTCCTTCTTCTAGAACAATCGGGCAGTCATATGGACTGTGGGCGGGGAGTTGATCAGCATTAATCTTTTCAAAAACATCAACAAAGTCCTTGTACTTCTCAGGAAGTTTGACAGGTGTTGGTTCTAATTGGGGGTTTTTGTTGTTGGCTGGGTTGACATGGATGGCGAAGATTTGAAGATTCTTAGCAGCCCGATAGAAAAAGACAGTTCCATCAACGAAGATCCGGACAGGGTTGGTTTTCTGGGCAGGATTCTTGACAAGATTCTTGACAAGACAAGGTTTAGTTCTAACCACCGGGGGGTTCTTGATTGCAGGATTTGACATAACAGACTTGAGAAAACTAGAATTGGTTCCGACCCTCTTTGGGTTCTTGACCACAGGGTTCTTGGTAGGACTGGACAAAGTGTTTTTTTGAGCGTGGGGTTCTTGAGAGGTGCACCGTTGTGCACTGAAGGTGAACGTTCTAGATCGCCAATCAATGATAGGATTGTGCGCTTCTAGCCAAGGCAGACCAAGGATGATAGGATGGTGAGGGGTGGAGATGATGTTGAGAACAATCTTCTCCGTGTGCTTGCTGATACAAAGTTCTAGAGGGGTTGTCTCATGTGTGATTGCACCAGAAGCAATGGTTCTCCCATCAATAACCTCTACCGGAACAGGGGTTGACTTCTTGACCACATGGATGTTGTGTTGGGCGACAATGTTTGGTCGATGAAAAAAGAGGTGGCGCCGGAGTCCACCAATGCTGACACTTGTGGTATGTCTTCTGGAATACAAATGATGTCCACATATTGAATGAAACTGGGACTGGGACCAACAGCAGAACAGGAGCCTTTGCAAAGGTGGTGTTGGCTGAAATCCAGTCGCACGGCTCCTACTGTGACTGGATGTTCTTATTTTCCAACTCTTGGGGAGTTTCCACAACTTGTATTTGAAGTTTGACAAGCTTTTGAGGGCACTGGCGAGCTATGTGCCCTGGGTTGCCACAGTAAAGATACAGGTTGTTTGTCCTTCGGTGAAATTTTTCGGCTTCTATCAAAGGTTTAAACTTAGCTGCGTCGATCTGCATTAGGGCAAGTCCAAAAGAGGCAGGTCGGGCAACTGGTGTTGTTTGGGGAATTAAGGGGAGCGTAGTAGGCCGACTGTTCCAACGCTTAGCGTTGGAAATGATTTTTTTTTCCTAGCGACGTTCGAACAAACGATTATCGCACTGAATTGCTTGGGTGATGGCTTCACTAAAGGAAGAAGGGTCTGCGAGTGTCAACAAAAGATCTTGAACATCATCACGAAGCCCACATCAAAACTGATCAATCAAGGCAGCTTCTCCCCAATTGATGTCGCAGGCAAGCTGCTTGAATTCTGACGCTTAGACAATGGCCGAACGTGTCCCTTGCTGGAGGCAACGCAGTTTGTTGGCTGAAGTCCTGGACTTGCCACTGTCCCCAAACACTGCTTCAAATTTCGCCATAAAGGCGTTGAAATCTTATAGGAGAGGGGATGATGTTTCCAAGATGAGAGCAAACCATGTTGCAGCTGTCCTGGTGAGTAGGGTTCCAACGAATCCTACACGAGTGGTGTCATCAAAATAACGACGTGGGTGTAGTTGCATGATCAGGCGTACTTGGCTGATAAAGCCTTGAAATTTGAAGCGTGGTCCATCAAACTATTCTAGTAGACTGATCTGGGGCTCTAGGGCAACCATTGCAAGAGTAGGAGGTACTGGGGCAGGAGGTGATGGCTGATTTTGTAGGCGGGTCACCGAGTCTCTAAGCACGTCATTTTCTTGTTGAAGGTGCTGAAGGGCAGCGAGGATTTGAGCGAGATCGATGTTTGATTCTGAGTTGTCCATGGTGGTAGTTCTCACACTTTTGTATGAAGGTCTTGATAATGTATTTGTGCTTCCTAATCTTCAAACTCCTTCCTTCAAGATCTCCCAAGTTGTATTTGCTCCACTTCAAGACGTTTGCTTTGATGTCTTCTCAAAACAAACTTCTGCCATAGCAACTTTGCAAAGCTACACTACTCACACATGACCTTGGATCGCTCTAAAATTTTGGTGAAACATGAGCAACTATGTCTACTACCTTCTCTCAAAATTTCAGCCCTATTGATGATGACCACAAAGAGATATCACTTTCAAAAGAAACTGACTTCAAAACCAAGACTGAAACTTCAGATGCTTGGATCTCTTTCAATACAAATCCAAATGACATGAAATTTTTCTCACACATATATTCCTATATGATTTATATGATCGCAAAGCTGTAGACACAAAAAAACTTAAACAAAGGAGATATGACTAAAAAACCAGATCTGGCATAGAGTTTTCAAAAGCTCATAACTCTCACAAAACATATCCTTTTCTTTTGAAACTTTGAGAATAAAAGCAACCTATAGTTTTCTATAACCTCTCCAAGTTTCACTTTAAGATATCTTTAACTACTTACTGAAACAGCAAAACAAACAAAGAAGAAGAAGGAACAGATCAAACTGTTATGAACCGGCTACAAACAAGTGGAGAATTACAAGATAAGACAAGTTTTATTGATCCATCAACTGGTGTTGATCTGCTGAAGAGTTGTTCCCTAGATTGTCTCCTTTTATAACCCTGAACCATATAGTCCCAAAATATTCTAGGCCATGATATTGCCAAAAGTATCCAAAAATATCCTAAGCCATGATATTGCCAAAAGTATCCCAAAATATCCTAAGCCATGATATTGCCAAAAGTATCCCAAAATATCCTAGGTCGTGATATTACCAAAAGTATCCCAACATATCCTAGGTCATGATATTATCAAAAGTATCCCAACATATCCTAGGTCATGATATTGCCAAAAGTATCCTAACATATCCTAAGTCATGATAAAGCCCATGGTTCCATTGAAATTTGATGAATTGAATACAAAATTTGAAAAAAATTAGTACAATAAAAGTAGGTAGCAAGTAGGAATGAAACTAACAAGTTAATATGTATATAATCTTACTTTTACATTAGACTTTGGTTCTACTATGAAAAATTTAAAAGTCCACAAGTATATTTTGGATGCCATTGATTTAAAAATATAACAGAATTAATATTTAATTTTCTTGCAATCTAATTTGTGAGTTGTGACATCTATTTGAATTTTGATGAATATATACAAACCTACTTTAAACATGTGGTTTTAAAATATAGTTGTAGCAAAATCAAAGAACTTCATATAATTAATCATTAAAGTAAATCATATTTTTAAATTCAATATACCAAGGCCTATTTGATGGTCACTTTTCATTTATGTTGCAAAGTAATTCTCTAGTCTATTTTACCATACTTTCATCCCCAAATCAATTGATGTAGTTTTCTAGCAAATTATACAACCCTTGGAACTTTCTTGCAAACAACCATGTATTTTATGCCAATATTTAATTTTTCATATTGTAGGTTGTGAATTAACCTACACAATTTACAATCCATATTATATATTTTTTTCATTTTTTATTACTTGTTTGAAATGTGTCATTTGATGCATTGAGTTAATTTATTTTGTTTTCCTTATTACATGTGGTTGTGGTGGTCACCACAAAGGAAAACAAGGTAGGTGTACCCACTAGTCAAAAACTCTTTTGGTAATTTGAAATCATTTATTGCCAATCAATGTTTTGGGTTTCATTTCGTTTGTTAATACACAAATTTTGAAATTGACATGTTCCATTATTTTTAGCACATTGAAAAAAATTCAAATTTGGTTTAATGTTGTAAATAAAACAATTGAATCAAAATGTTTTAGATGCCATTGAATTGTAATTGAGCTTACTTGTTCAAAGGTAGGTTAAAAATGGTTAAAATAGAAACCACCACACCACAGCAAAATGAAGCATATGTACCCATTCAAACATTCCTTTAGTGATTTTGATTTTTTTTCATCTAATGTCATGTGCATGATGTTTCCATTTGTGTGAAGTTTAATAAAAAAAAATCTCTATTTTTGATTATTCAAAATCAAGTATTGCAAAAAGGTGTGAATATATGAAAAGCTTATTAATTTGATATTTTTTAGTTATTGTAATTAGTTGGGATGCCATGGACTTCTTGGGAATTTTTTAAAAGTTTTAATGGCATGTTTACAAATTTGAAGTGTTTAAAAATCTTATTCCTATCTCCTTCCTACATTATCAATTTGTGTTTTAATACAATGGGGATTCTTACCTTGTTTTACCTTATATGGTTTACAATGGTGGTGTTATTGGCATGTTTTAATCAAGTGGAGCAAATTCATTGTTTCATATTATTTGTGAATTGACACAATTAATACATCTATTTAACTAAATTGCATCTCCATCTAGTGAAATTACATGTGTAGTGACAAGTACATATGCAACTAGTTAGTTGCATTTGCAACTTGTCAAGTCACATTCCTAATCACTACCAACTTAATATGTGCCTATTATAGTTGCACATCCAACTACAATTAAATCAATAGGATGTGTTGTTAACATGCCACATGGCAAGATTGTAACCACATTCACAATAATTTAAAATAAAATTTCATCAAATTATATACATCACCACGTGTCACCACCATGGCCATATGGAAATTAATTTTAAATGTTTTGATAGGTTAAAAAATTGCATGTGTCACAATCTTGGGAATGTTAAAACTAATGTAAAATAGTCTTTGATAAATTTAGGAAATGCCTTGTGTCATGATCTAGCCATATTTATGTTAATTTGAAACCAATTTTGATAAATAAATATTTCCATGTGTTAAGATCTTGGATACATTAGCTAGAATTTTATAATTAATATACATTTAAATATAGCCACATGGTAGCACTTTGTGAAACAATAAAATCATTTCACAATATTTAAGTTTTATCCAATTGTTGGGATGTTGCCACATGTTTACATCTTGAATAATCACAATTGGACACTTGGCATATCTTTAATCACAACATAATCATAAACCTAATTGCAATGTTAGTCCCATACAAAGTTGAAAACATAGTGACAATCACAAATCAAAATGCCATCCTAGGTGACTTCATTTGATGGAATATGGATGAAAAGCTTTGGTTAGTCACAAAATGACTGGTGTCATTTAGAATTGGGGTGCCACATCATGTGATTTGCAACTAGTGTTATTTATGACTTGTCTAAAGTGTCTAAGGGATTTCTAATTGTAAATGTTAATTGCAATTAGAAATCCAATCGAAACCCTAATTCTAAATTGACCATTTTTCTTGTAATGTTAATCAACCTTATAAACATTGGTTGTTAATTGATGCATTGAATGTGTAATCATGATCACGTTGAAATTTCAAGAAGATATAATCAATTGTGTTATACCAAAAAACATTATTAATGATCACTTGGGCAGGTATGACATTGAGTTGCTTTCGGTTTCTATAAACATTAAGAGACTTGTAATATTTGTTTTGGATATTTTTTATATTCTTGTGAAGGGTTGAGCCCAAAAATGTTCATAAAATGTTGTGTTTAATGTTGGACCCACAGTATAAATTTGTGTGCCATATTTTACCATTTAGTGGCCAAGAGGAAGATATTTTGGTTGTAAATGAATACATGTTTATATATAGCCTTACGCCCAATGTTGTTTAAATGTTATGAAAAATTGCATCATTGCTTTAAATGTTCCATGTAATTCACATATTCTTTAAGTGGAAGTGATGGTTGGTATTCCTTTGAACATTTGAAATGGCAAACTATGGCAATGAACCCACTAAGGAATGTAAAAATTCAATTTTTTAATTTAAATGGTATTAATTAAATAACAATGAGATCAACTACCTTTTATAATGGAGAAGAAAACATGAAACCATGATTCTTATAATACGTTGTTAACATGAAATTTTTTGGGTATTACTAGGTTTTAGATAGAAATAAAACATATTTTTTTGCTTGCTGTATCCTTACAAATTTGCACTAATACATGTTGCAAATTGATAACCTTGAGAATCTAATTGACTAAATGTTACAAGGTTTGGTTGCAATACTTTGAAGACTGTAGAAGAGGTGGTTGAATAAGAAGTAAACTTAGCAAACAAGTTGGAAGAATAATAGGTTGAATGTAATTATGAGCACAATTTGGTTTTTGATTAAGAGATATGTTTAGTTAGTTAGCTTTTTGATTGGAAGGTAAGCTGCCATTCAATTTGTATCCTTGTTTTGAAAATATCAAACATGATTTGATGAATTGGATAATGTCAATGTGTGTGTTGATTACATGTTTTTATTGTACATGTGACATTGGATTACTTACATGATATTTGATTTTTTCAAATGTTTCCATTTTGGCATATCTATAAAATGTTAAACAATGACAATGGTTTTGAGCTTACTTTGAAATAAAAAAACCAACTATCATCAAATTGCCTTTTAAAGAAAAACCTTTACTCTTGAATTGCTAAAAGCTTCCACTTGTAAAAGGTTTGATTATTACAAGGATTTTAAGGTTTGTGACAAGTTTGGTGTAGGGAAAATTTAGGAACCTTGAAAATCTCAATTGATTTTTTATTAATTGCATTGACCACCATTGTTGAAACAAAACAATGTAGTTTGTCTATATTATCTTGCAAATTATGTGCCATCATTTTCATTATACATGCCATTCGTTTCTTATTTCTTACCAACAAAATATACTAGTTTTTTGGAGTTTGGATAGAGTATGAAGCTAATGTTATTCATTTTCTTATGTTGAAAAAATGATATGTTTTTGTTGTCATGGGAACTTGTTGAGTTATTTTTACATTGGTGCCATTGTATGTTAGTAGTTGTCAACATGTTTTTGTTCCAAATACTATTTTGTTCAAGTGAAGTCAATCATCTTAATGAATAAAATTGCACCTTGATTGCATGTACTAGAAGCTTGGACATGTTGAATTTGTGTGAGGTTTTTATATGTCACGTCTTCGGTTGAGGTTTCATTCACAAATATATTATGTTATTGATTTGCACAAATGTTGTAGCATGGTGGCAAGTGGCAATTGCAACTTTTGTTATGCTCAAAATCCAAGAAACACCCATAATTCTAATTTGCCCCCACCTAGTGTTATGGGCTTTATGCTCCTTGTTGAATTTGAGATGGAAGGTGTTTTAGTCATCGCTATTGATATTAGTGTCCCTTAATTGCTACCTATTAGTGCACTTGCATTAACATTGGTTTCAACTCCTCTAGAACAACAATGTGCAATATGTAATGACCTAGTTTCAAGGTAGAGGTTTCATTCATATGTATATGTATTATGCTATTGTCTAAAGTCTTGGTGTATGTTTGAATGTGCTCTGTTTGCACATGTGTTGCAACATGGTGGCAAGTGGCATATAACCTCAAGATTTGAATCTTAGATTAATTTGGATCTAGATCCATTTACTGAAACCAAAATTCAAATTGAGTAAATGTAACACATACATTAATTGAGATAGTTGAATAAACCATGTAGGGGTTTCATTTCATTTTGTATGTGGTTATTTCAAACCAAATCAAACTTACAGACAAAATTGTTAGAAATTTAACTAACATTTGTACTTGCATCATGTTCATGAGGTTACATTCTAATCACCATAATCAGTGTAATCACAAATGGCTTTTGGGAATCAAAACCATTGCCCTTTGCATACAGTATATGTATTGGTGTCTGTAAATTCATCCATACACAAAGGAGTGAATAGCCCATAAGGAACAAATATGAAAAGGATCACATTGAAATCTCTACAAAAAACACGTGCTTTCAATCATCACTGCATACCTCATTATATGAAAAGGTCTCTCTGTAGAGGAAAATGAAATTGCAATGAGCCCAGCAGTTATGTGGAAAAATTTGTGTCCAAGCTGACCTTCAAAGGAGCAAATTTTGGAATTCAGGTTTTCAAAAGTCCTAGAAGGTTAGATCACTTGCAAAGTACTTGTAAGAGAACCCACAACATCCAGAAAATGTTTTACTCCTGCGATTTTCAAATGCACAGCAACTTGAACATTCAGGGAAAAAAACAATTGGGGCATGAATTCATAATTATAGAAAATAAAATTTCCTGGCTTGGAAAAACAATATTCCGGTCTACGGAAGAAACAATTTTGGAAGATGTAGAACACAAGAAAAAGACCTAGAGAGTCAATACTTTGTTCCACTTATTGGACTAGGCCCACCTTCATGAGATCACATAATGAATTACACACCACCCTGCTTTTTCCTCTGGTACTGAACAGCCCATATTGGTACCATTATTCCAATTGCCAATGCACCAAAAGTCCCCAAAAAAACTTTGAGCTTGCGGTTCTTCATTCCCTGGATGTCGTACATGTGTTCTGCATGAATATACTCATCACCATAGTGCTTTGGTCCTGAAGCATGGAACTGTCTTGTTCCTACCATTTGTCCCACACAGTCAATGCCATGTCAGTTTTGATGAATCAATTAAATCAGCAAGAACCATATCTGTTCCTGGAGCTTTCTTGTTTAGATTGAGGTCAGCACAAACAATCAGCCAGCCACCATAGATCTGAATTAGCTCTCGTTCCTCCAGGCCAATGAAAGCTTTTACTGATGATCACATGTGAACTTTTGTCATGTGATTTAAAAATATTTCCATGCATTGCTTGCACATCATTTATGTTTTTCCATAAATTATCTACAAAGAAGTCACCATTCATGTGCGAGGGCTATAATCCTTCACTGCAGGGGGACTCTATTAACTGCACACTGGCACACTGGAAGTTCCAAAACTTAGATAAGTACTACCCACCACAACCTGATCCAACCCTAATGCTGAAATCCATAAGTTATCTGATGAAGACTGCACTGAAACAACATTCTGAAATACTTTCAACATCATCTGGAAAGCTGTCAACCCTACCGACTCCCAGTATTTGCTTCTAGTTTTCACTCTAGAACTTTCTTCACTATCCTTTAGCAAGCCTTTCACGCCCTACATGAGACTTTACCACAGCAAAGAAAAGACTGATCCAATGACATTAGGGTTCACTACCCTTCAATGATAGTACAATCCATCAACATGTCACACACAAAAGAAACTGCTCTACTGTACTCGATTCCTAGATTCTTTCGAACAACACCGCCCCAAACGCACCAGAGGGAAAAAGGGAAAAGAAAAAGGACAGCAACCAAAACAACCAAAACAAATACCAAAAAAAAGAGAAAAAAAAAACAATGAAAAAAACGCCCTGTAACTCAGCGGAACATGAAGAAACGTTGTCAAATAACTAGGATATATGCTGATCGTGAGTCAGAAGCGGGCAGCAGAACTAGGAACTGCAAATCCTGATTGCTAGAGTCTGAAAACCTACATATTATACTCTATGAAATGCTTGAAAATGACTAGAAATATCCGCTGAAACGCTGCAATAAAAGAGAAAAAGGAACTACCAAAGATAAAAACAAGTTCATATTACATGAACAAGTACATGTAACGTCGACAGGACCTGATACCAAAAACTGTGAACTTAGATTCATATTTCCAGATGCAGATCGGAAGAACTAAAGTAATTCTCCGACTTTGCAAGCATCAAAGCTAGGTACACAACAAAAACCTTTTCCCTCTAAGAAAAAAGAATACTAACATACCAGAAACAGTTATAGTCGATGATGGTGCAAGCTTGGTTGCTAGACGTCGAACGGCTGTAGCCGCGGAAGAGGTAGCCATGATCGTTGCGCGCTCCAAAACCCTCGCACTCTTTTCTTCTTCTCCTTCGTTGTCTGCTGTCGCGCGCACAACTCTCTTCTCTTTCTTAGCGCCGCGCACACAAGCAAAGCACCACCCATCCATTTGTCTTAATTATTAGAGGCCAGGAGTGACCTCGTGGATGAATATTGGATGAAGATACTTTTGTTGCGTCCATGAAGGACATTTCTGTACTCTGTAATCGTTTCTGTGATCCCTCGATTGTTGTGTGTCCCTGTGGATGAAAGCTGGATTGAAGAGAGACCATCTCTATTCTGTCTGTCCTTGATAGAAGAACAGAGGTTTGTGTGTAGCATGGATGAAAAGATACACTTGTTCGTGCATGAACCGACACTTCTATAGTCTGTAATCATTCTGTCCACTGTACAATATGCCCTGTATTCATGTGGATGAAAACTGGATGTAGATAGACGAATGAAATAACATGAAGGACGTTTCTCTAGTCATTCATCACTTAGTTAAGAGGCTCAGAACTCGCCACCTCTTCTTGTTAAGAATGGGTTTAAACCCTAAACCCTACATCTCCTATTTACACTCAACTTTCATTTCATTGTACTCTTGGGTACATATTAAATCAAATTTCCATTAATATTTGGCAAATAATTCCAATGACAATGATTCATCAAAGTTGTTTTTTTGACGTAAGATGATCATAAGAAGCATGAAAATATGTCTTTTCAAATATAGCTTTCCATTTGAATTTAAATCCAATTCAATTTGAATTCAGTTATTAATGTCATTCATTAGCTACCTACCTAGTTCTACACACATCCTTGAATATTAATTTAAATTTAATTTGGACAAATTCAATTGATATGCCATCTAGCAAATTTTTTTATTGTACCACATTTCACAATCTAAAACCATTTAAGCATAAAAATTAAACATTTTAAATTATTTCACAATAATAATCAATATATTTGAAATTATTAAAAATTGGGACACATGGCAACACATCACTCGCTCTCATTGTTCACCATAAAAATTGCATCCTAATTGTAAACAATGGTTCAACCAATGTTAATTATTGATAATGTCTTACAATGAATTAAAACTGATTATATATTTCTACTAATGAGTTAATAATTTAATAATTTATATTGATAGATAACTTAAATAATTAATCCAACATAATAAATATGTACATAATAAACTAAACGAGAAATGCAGCCAATAACATATAATTAATGAATAAGTTAATTAATGATTAATAAGTTTTCATTTAATTATTCGATCATTAATATTTACTAATCAAGAATGATGGAAAATAGAATATTAATATTGATAAAATAATACTCTGTAGCTTATAAAAAAATTAAAAATTCACAAATTTAATTATATAATTACTATTAATATTTAATTAAATTGACTTCCTATTTAGTTTCGAAGTTCATAATTATTAATCAGTTCAAATTTTATAGTAATTTAATTCATAATTAATATTCAATGAATTATCTGATAATTCATATTTACTAATCAAGAGTAATGGTTAATAAACATTAAATTAACTAATGTTTTTAGATTATTAAATAGTAATTCATTCAATATTCATGAATTAAATTTTTACTTGAAATTAATAATTAATTACAACCAATTATCTACTAAATAAGATAATTTTAAAATTTAATATCTATTATCAAATTTTAATTATATATTTTTTATTTATTGAAGAATTAAATAAATTCATTTTTTATTTGGTTGATAATTAACATATAAAAGGTTAAATATCAAAACTTCTAAAGAATTATTATTAGATAACAGCTTGACTAAATTTATTTTTTTATTTAAATAATTTCATTAAAAATATTCGTTTAAAGAATTATTGTAATTAGTTAATTGATTAATTAATAAAAAATATGAAGTACATGTGAATGTTATTTTTATAATTAAATAACTAAATAATATTAGATAATTATAGGTAGGTTTGCAACTGGTAGGGAGGTAAGTAATTGATTATGATATTTAATTAATTAGCTTAATAATTGGTTTTCTATTTACTTATTTAGTTATTTAATTTACCAATTTAAAAACAAGCACAAGGCATGTAATTTCAAGTCAATTTGTAACTAAAGTGCAACTAAAAAATTTAACCCATATGTTTTGTTTTTTAATTTCATTTTACAAACTATATTACAAAGGAGTGTTTTTTATGTTTTCACATTGAAAAACATGTGTCATTTGGAATGAGCTCAAAAAGGTTTAACCATCAAAGCAAAACATATAAAAATAAAATAACAATATTTACATTGTTATCTTTTGTTGACCTACTTTCCTACCTACCTACCTCGATAGCCAAGTAAGTAGGTAGATCTATACATAACTCCTAATTACCTACCTATGTAAATAAGTAAGTCCAACCTACTTAGTTTTGCCTACCTACATATTGAAATAAATATTCATTTGATTTTTTTCCAAAACATAATTAATATGCCACATAGCATATTTCAATTGCATCACATGTCACAATCTAGGATCATTTAAAATGATAGTTCATAATGAACAACCAAGATGAATGTTTAAATAATAAAAGAATGTTCATTTTAAATTTTTCATAATGCCATGTGGTGCATTTTGGTGTCACCATGTGGTACTATCACAAGCCATTGGAATTCGATGGCATGGATTTTTTCAACATATAAAATCATTGTTTTGAAATTTCCCTAATCAAATACTCGCGGCAAATAATGTGTGGATATTTGATAGTTATAAAAATAGTAGTAAAAATAAAACTTAATTGAAAATGTTATATAGATGGCCAAAGTATGAGCATTTATATGTTGATCATATCCATTATCCATAGTTCATTTGATGATGTCATGTTGAGTCATGATTTGTGATTAAATGTTGGATGTGATTTCACTTATGTAATTAAAACAATTTTAGTTGTAAATGTTGGTTACAAATGTTTTATAGTTACAAATAGACATTTTTTTTTTCATGTACGTAAAGTTATATATGACAAGAAGAATGAGAAAGGTTTAACAAAGATATTCCATAGATCAAATTGATTACATAAAAATCACCAAATGTATAGAGTACTTTAATCAATGTCATTCAGAATATCACACAACAACCAGAGTGGACTAATCCACAACAAAATAAACATGAAGATATTCAAACTTGCCACATTTTGCCAAAACAACAATATTCCAATTGTGGATTCATGAATCATAGATATAGTTGCATGAAATCCACTTATACACAAAAGACTAGCTATTTTAGTAATCATTAAGTTAGGGTTAAACTTAATGATAAAAATTGTTATGAACATGTGTACTACCCATCCATTGAAATTTGGCACTGCTAATACAATTCGGGTTCATTTGTGGAGACATTAACATCCTTTGATGCACTTCAAGCTCTTCAAATATCCCCAATCCAAACCAATCCAATTGAGAACCAAAACTATATTTAAAAATTATTTAAAATAGAAAGCCAACAATTAGTTTCACAATTATATGTGATTAATGGTAAAGTTGGTGAATATGAGAATTCATAGGTGAAAGGAAAGAAAATTATGAAAAATTGTTCTTTTGTTCTTTTTTTGTAATTCACCACATACTTTAATCTCATGTGTTACTACTAAAGGTGCCTTTCCAACATTTGTAACTATCCATTTGAGTCAAAATGTGTAACTAGGAACCAAATTTGGATTATTTTGAAAAAGGAATGTAAGATTTTTTCCCAAAAATAACTTTTACATGCAAATGAATTATTGAATGAAATTTTTGTACACCTTGATTTTTAAAATATTTAAAATTTCCCCAATGCATCACATGTTATTTAGTTAGTCATTATTGAATAAATATGATTTTTTTGCAAATTCCTTACAAATTTGTGTTTCATGTGTTGAATATCATTATTCAATAACATTTCAATGACCATTTTTTTGAATTTTTTTTAATAAGTGGATATTTTGTGTTAATATTATAATATTCCCTATATTAATTTACTTTCAATTATTCTATGACTATTTTTCATTAATTTAAATTATTTCACCTTACATTATTTACGACTATTTATGGCTATTTTTAATTACTTTTGGTTTTTTTTGGTAATTTGACCCTAGGTTACTTTTGGTTATTTTAAGCTACTTTTGGCTATTTTAACTTATTTCATTTCAGGCTATTTTCAGGTATCGTAAGTTTTTTTGGCTATTATATATATATTTGGTTATTGTAATTTATTTCAATTTAGGCTATTTGTAGCTATTATAAATTACTTTTAATTTTTGAAAGTTATTTCACCGTATGCTATAATTGGGAGTTTTAGGTTATTATAAGCTATTTCATCTTGAGTTATTTTTGTTTATTATAAATTATTTCATTTTAGATTATTTTTGGCAATCATAAGCAAATTTAATATATGGCTATTAGTTGTTATTTTATTAGTGCTATTGGTGGTTATTTTAATTAATGACCATCAATAATTATTTTATTGATGGCTAACTATGGTTATTTTTTTATGGCTATTGGTGACTATTTTATTAATGGCTATTGGTGGTTATTCTATTATTGATTATTGATGGTTATTCTATTAATGGCTATTGGTGGCTATTCTACTAATGGCTATTGGTGCTTATTCTACTAATGGCTATTGATGACTACTCTATTAATGGCTATTAATGGCTTTTCTATTGGTGGATATTACTGATTAATAATTGGTAGTTAATTAGTAACTATTGGTGATTATTGTATTACAAGTTGTTGTTTGATATTCTATGTTATAATATCATAGGCTATTAGTAGTTATTATATTGTAGGGTATTTAAAATTATTTTTCATATCTTATTATTTTTTATTCTAAATTATGTCTATTTTAGGTCATTATATATAGATTATTTTAGATTAATGTATTTAGGATAAAATAATTTATAATAACATAAAATAGAATGACCTTGAATAACTTAAAATATAACTTGAAATATATATCAATTTGAAACAAAATAACTTAAGGTATAGTTTAAAATTAGTGGAATAATTTAAAAACTTATAAATAAACTATTTGATATACCTTAAGATAAAATAACATATAATAATTTAGGGTACAATAATTAATAATAACCCATAATAATATAAAATATAAGTTATAATAACTAAATAACTTAAAATAATATAAGGTATATCATAAAATAGCAGAGGTAAGATATTAAAAAAAACATAAAAAAAAATCTATTTATTATACTAAACTGTAATAATGAATTATTTTAGCTAGTATTGAAACATGATATTTACATAGTGATAATATAGTGAAATAACTTTCACCAAGGTGAAATTAGTAAAATGCAATGAAATTATGTCAATTTTAAGGTCCCATAATGATTTAAGTTAATAAAGTGCATCCCACTTTAGTAGTAGTGAATTAACCAATAAATTAATAAACTAATTAATTATTTACAGTATCAATCATCAATAATTTTTAATTACATAATTAAATAATTAAATATATTGTTGATTATTATTAAATATCACTAAATTTACGAGTTAAATAGAAATAGAAAATATATTTTTAAGTACATATTAACCTTAATGATTTATGAACTAATTTCATTAACTAATAATTGATAATATTGAAGTAACTAAATAATTATTATTAAATGATTCATTATTTTTGTAGCTTAAAATTAATTAAGAACTGAAATATTGATTAATCAATAAAAAATAATGATTAATTATAAATATTCCGTATTTATTTTTAAAAATCTAATAATATAACTAGTACTTAATTTAAATTACCTACTTTATGATTATTATTCCCATTATTATTTGATTTTGAAAGGTAATAATAAAAATAAAAATTTAACAATAAAAATAACATTAATTGAATTATTATTGTAATTAGTTGGTAGCCGAAGGCTAACTATTTTATTTCTAGTATTCATATTATTATTTGCTTGTTTACTATTTATGAATTATAATAAGATTTTGAAAATATTTTTAATAGTAGAAAATGATATTTAGAATAATTGTATTTTTCCTTTGAAATTAATTTTTTCATTTATATAAAAAAATTACTTAATTTCCTTAGTAAATATTAGAATAAATATTATAAATTAATAAATAATAATAAAATTCAAAGAAAAATTATGACTAATAGTTGAATGTAGTGACGAATAGATTAAACATGTTGACCAATTTTTAGTAGTGACATAAGGGTTTATTCTTGAATGAAAAAGTAAAAAAATTAGTGAATATGGAATGATGTACAATTTAGTAGTTGCACCATGGTTGCAAAAATAGTGCAAATAAAAAAGATAGTTACTAATTGTAAAAATGAAAAAACATAGCTGCAAATCATGGATTGTCACATGTAGTCACAAATTGGACAGTTACATAAAAAAAAATTTCTAGTAGTGATGTAATGTTTTCCAACTTTTTCAATATCCTTTGGTGTTGAAAATGTACTTTGGTGCATTGAACTTATTTGTAATGGTTTTGATATATAACCTATTGAATGGTGGAGGTTTTGGAATGGTGTTTCATGGCTTTCAAGGTTTCATCAAAAAGTTATAAAGTCATTGTATTCAACTTGGTTTCTTATTCAACTTTTTTCATATATAAGCTATAATGTTAT
Organism: Sphagnum tenellum; assembly: GCA_963921925.1. Classification (NCBI taxonomy): domain Eukaryota; kingdom Viridiplantae; phylum Streptophyta; class Sphagnopsida; order Sphagnales; family Sphagnaceae; genus Sphagnum; species Sphagnum tenellum. Next base: position 13,006,138 of record OY998156.1, read on the forward strand.
TTCCATTTTTTGGACTAAGGATTTTGTCAAAAAAAGGATTTGTTGTCCTAGATAGGGATCAAAATTTGGTATAAAATAATGCCTTTAATGTTTTTGAAATATATTGTTGAACATAGGAGGGGGTGAATTGCTATTACATTAGTACATTTTAATATATAATTACATGAAATAGGTTTTATTCAAGGACATGAAAAATGATCTTATCAAAAAATAACCTACTAATATTTCTTAATGACAATGTTTATGTAGTGATTTCAAGAGTGTGTAATGTTAGTGACTTGGACAATGTGGCCATGGTAATGATTTGGAGAATGTAGTGGCAATGATTTAAAGAGTGGTAGTGTTGATGACTTTGACAATGTGTCAAGACTAATAACTTGAAAGGCATAACTTTTCTTAAATTATGATCTCCTACAATATTAAACTCATTTGCTTAGATCTTCAACTTTGTAGATAATGTAAAATTTAATTTACCACTGATTAATTTTGATTATTCATTGATAACAACATTGGTTTTATATATTAGGTTTCAAAATTTGCTTAATGGTAGATATAGTTCATTTTATTGACATAAAATATTTACTACAATCTAGGTTCATGGAACAATTGCACATGTGATTAAAATATATCCTAAACATGATAATGACAACTTTACAACTAGATTATTAAAGTGACAAGTACTCATTCCAGATTTGTGTTAGAACCTTGTCTTTTATGTGAAGATTTCTAAATTTGAAGCATTTGCAATTTTCTTTCACTAGTTCAATGTTAAATAGCATAAATCCTTGAGCTCCCTATCAAAATTATATTCATCCATATTAATGTTTGACATATTGTAGCCAAATGAAATTATCAAAGCAACAAAACAACATATTTGAAAAATGTCCTAATTCATTTCATTGGTACACAAGTATTTACCAACTTAGAAAGGTCCAAATTAATGTTATGTACGTTGCTTGAATTAACTACTTTTAGTTTGTACTTTCAAATGTTGTTGAAAGGATTTTGCAAAAACAAGAACAATTGTCATAATACATTTTGCTAATTTAAGCACATGGATCACAAAATAGATCTTTGGATTTAAAGGAGAGTTGGATTGCAACAAAATTAAATTAAATATCATTAAGGCATATGTGTGGTACTATCATTTGTTTAAAACAATTGGTTAAAGATTTCAAACTTCTAGTCTTTCAGTCTTTATCAACATTCTTATTATAATGGATGCACAAGACTTAAATTTATATAAAGACACAAGTTCATGGAAGTTCATAAACATTTCATTTTGTTGCTATTCTATGAACTTGTAATAAAGTTGACTAGAACTAACTTTGTAGCTCACATTGCACGTTAATAGAAAAAAATATCAGTAAGAATATCCAAGCATTACATTTGAAAAGTTCATGCTACTTGTGGGCATTTCATTCACAACTATGGATGCATCATGTCTCTATTCTCACATTTCTACCATGTACACTTGGGCACATTCTTGAAGCAATGTTTTTGACATAGAAAATAAATTGATAGTTGACTACCCAATTCCTACAAAATAATTCCATTTGGAAACTTCCTCCCACAACAACCCTCCATAAAACACGAAATAATAAAATAAACTTAAGAAACAACTTACCAATCAAGGTTGTCACATTGTGACAAACACATGAACAAATATAGGGTCAACCTAGGTCAAAATGAGGTCGACTTGCGCAAAAAAAGTTAGAGGTGATAAAAAATAACGTCATTTGGTTGTTGTAAACCTTGTGGTCACCAAAACAAAAACATCAGTCAACACAATTAGTGACTGAAATTTCAATTACCTAGTTTGGCGACCAAATTTTTTTGCTTGCTCAAATTGGTGATTAATTTTTTTGAACATTGCCCAAAATGTTTTTGGGCATTGAGCGAAATGTTTTGGGCAATGACCAAAAAAATCATTAGATGAATGGACATTGTTGATCGAATGATTCAAAATTTTCAGGCAATTTTTAAATTATTTTGGGAGATTCGGACAAAATTCATGTTAGGATGGACGCCAATGTGACATTTGATGCAAAATGGTTGTGTCATGTTGATTTTGACAACCCCGTTACCAACATATCCAATTTGATGCCCTACCATTTTTTAAATTAGTTTTTATATGCATCACAATTGGCAACATAATTTAAATTGTTGGTGTTAAAAATCTAGGTTTTGATTATAATGTTTCTTGCAAATTGCAAACAATGATATTAAAAAAATTATAACAAAACAAAAGAATTGCTTATTGATAAATGTTTTATTTAAGATTAATTAGTTTGACACCACAATGAGCGAATGGTTCCACAATTCATAACATTTGCATTTGCACCCAAAATAAACAATGTTAAAAAAGATGTAGTTTTAATGCTTAACTAGCATGCTACCACAACTAACATTCATTGACTTGAACTTAGATAGAACCAATAAACTTTAAAAGAACTTGTCTTTGTTTCTTGTATGTAGCACTTACATTGCATTCCTAGTTTCTTTTAAGTTATAATCTAGATATTTGGAAAATACACTTGGAAATGTCTTGCTTCCAAGTTGTTACAATTGTAAACATCATTGATTTTTGGGGGTTTTATAAACTCAACCTTTTAGACAATTCATGAAATTTCAAATATAGCTCAACAAAAAAACTATAGCAATAAAAGTTGGTGATCATTGGTTGAAAATAAGTCCTAACATTCAATTAATTCAATTCCAACAAACGTCAACAACATATTGTCTAAGAAATGAGTAAGAAGCAAACTTCCTAAAGTAAAGATGTTACAACTAGTTGTGATCAACAAAAATTTATTGATCCTATTTGTAATTTATTTTTTTCACTTGAAAAAAATACATTTTCAAATAAATCTTTAAAGAATGACACAAATTTCACAAGGTCGTTCAAGCACTCAAGATCTAGGTTGCACACACCTTCAAATTGAGTAAAATATAAAACACTTTTCTAAGGTGTGGTAGCAAAGGTTTATCAACTTGCTACTACCATTACATATGATGTGTTTTCACTTGTTGCCCTTGGACCCTTCCAAGCTCATGTTCCTTTTCAAAATAATTCATGAAATTGTTTCAATGCATTTTCATGATGTCCATCGATGTTGACAATCAATTCGGGTGGTCACAAATTGCAAGGAATCCATTGATAATTGTCATTAATAATTAATGTACGTCATCCCTTTCTCACATGTATTAATTACAAACCTAGAGGCAAACAACATAGTTTATACGTTAACATATAAAGTTGATGAAGATAAAATCTTATTTTGACTTTACTTTGGTGGGAAAAAGAGGTGACTAGTTTCACCTTGGGAAAATTGTGTTATGTGTATTTCATTAAACATTAAAATTTTTTGCCCCAAATATATCAGTACAGTGTGCTTTCACCATAATGAAGAAAGTTTTTATTCTTAAAAGCTCAAGTTGATTGTTCAAAAACATGATATGTTTTGGTGAAAAAAATTGAAAACAAAGAAATGTTTTTTTTACTAAGGACATATGAAAATATGAGCCAATTCAAATCATTTAGAAATCCCTAAGTACATGATGGTTAAGTTTTTCACTATAATTTTCTTAGATGATGTTTTTAAAATCATAACTTATGACACATGGAATCACTCCAAATCATTTAGAATGAATTGCATGTCAAATTCACATTTGTTTAAAGTCCTAGCCAATTGCTAATCCTTGTTTTCAGACTTTAAAAGTTCATTGTGAAAAACAAATATATTTTCATAAAAAAAGTTTACACATATGTTTTCATAATCAAGTTGCTAATCTTAAACCAAGCCCCCATTGGCAAAATGAAAATTATGTTTTCTACTAAGAGGATGCCCAAAAATAGAAGGTACTATAAAAATTTAAAAAACATCACAAAAGTAAGTCACTTGTCAATGCATTTACTTAGGTTTTAGTTTTCAAGTCCTTTGTTGGGGCACCTTGCATTGTCAATTGTGCACACTTATAATGAACCCACCCTTTTTTCTCAATAAACTCATGAGTTGTTTGTCTTTTTTTTTTAATGTCATGTATTTTTGTGACCTAAATCCTAACTTGCTAGCTCACTGTAAGTTTGTTAGTCGATAAAGAGTCAAAAGTGTAGCACTGGCCTCATAAGAAGTGGCATTCTATTTTTAGACGCCACTTATGCCACTTGCTCCGTAGGCCTCCGCGCCACATTATAAGTTTTTTTATAACTCCGTAGACCACATTATAACTCCGTAGACCACAATTTTCTGATAGTTAGGGCGAAAATTGCATTTTGGGGTAGCAAGTGGCGCCAATCTTTGGCGCCGCACCACTTTATATTAAAAAGGATAAAAAGTGGCAAATGCTACTTATTATGAGGCCAGGTGTAGCATGTGGCATGGGTTTGTATTGCATCTTGTTGTATTTCAATTTTGTTGCTTGTATTAGGGTTGAGAGTTGTGTTGAGTAATGAGTGAAGGAACACCACTTTGCACTAGGCAAATTCTCTTTTGAGGTTAGGGTTGAACTCCGCAAGGAATGACTTGCCAAACTGTACAATGTGCATAGATTTTAGAGCATCTCCACCCCCACACGAGCAAACAGCCCTTTTCATTAAATCTTGCTGCAGGATAGTGCAAATCCTGCTAATTTAATGGTCCATTTTGCAGTGGTCAATTGAACCCCTTTACAAGCTTTTCTCTACTATGGATTTGGATAGTGGTTATTACTCGTCCAGATGTAAAGACATAAATGGTCTTTGAGTGTATGAAGGAGATTTTACGACATTTATGGGTGGGGACAGTGATCATTAAACGATATTCTATTCTAAAATAAAGGAGTTATGTACTGTTTTGGGGGTGGAGATGGTCTTAGACTTGTTTTGACCTTGGAAAGTTTGAAACTTAGACTTAAACATTTGAAATGTGAAATGTCTTTCAGTAGTCACATTAGCTACTAGAAAAACTAGTGAAGTCACCAAACTTCTTGTGTACCTGAACAAATTGTGATAACCAAGTAGTAACTGACCATAAAAGAAAACAAATAGCCATAATCACACATTCTCTCCTTTTAGTTGTAGCCATTTTAATTGTAGCCACTTTGGCAACTTTTGACAAACACATTTAGAAAACGCTGATTGGGCTAGTGCTCGTAACCACCACCACCACCACCACTCAGAAGTCACCACACGGGTCGTAATCAAGGGGGCGCCCCTTATTGCACTTAACGGGCAGGTGAGTAGTGCAAATAGTGGCAGAGAGGTTGCAGGTGCTTACGTACCGGGGCACTGATATTCTTCTCCTTAGGGTAGGAGTGATAAATGTCACTGATTAGCTCCGATTCAGTGATGGTGATGGTGATGATGGTGATGATGATGAGGCATCAAGGTTGGGGAGGTGCTCGAAGGACGGAATCAGAAGCCTGAACAAGGCTGTCAGCGAGCATCTTGTAGAAGCGCGTGGTGGGATGGAAGCTGTCCCAGAACAGGTAGGGAGCTGCATCCGCACAGGTGCCAATGCTTGCTTCGTTGCACAGAATTGCTGTCTCCAAATACCCTGTTCCGCAGCAGGCTTTTCTCGTCTCAGTAAAGCCTGCAGCAGCAGAGCAGAAGAAATGTGGTGCAAGAAATAAGAATTGAGAGGTGTGATAATTTTGGTAGACGTACTTTGCATAGAATTGTCCTGAGACATTCTGGCAGCATTCGGTTCTTCTGCTTAAAAATTTGGAAATCAGAATGATGCCAAAGATCCGAAGCAGTATTGATTAAGAAATCCACAATTAGAATTAATGTAAATCAGATTTAAGGCGCCTGATCGGTACCATATGCTGTTGGGTTATTGTAGACTGTGTCCAGAAGGGAATAGATGTCGACATAGAACAATCTTGATCCTGGCATGCTGGGCTTCATCTCATTGATTAGCGCTTCCAATCCGGTGTTGAAGGTGAGAGCCACGTTGTTGAACTCGGTGACACATGCGTCGCTGTCCAATGTGCCGTGCTCGGTAATCTGCGATGGCAAGCAGCCCAATGGCGGCAAACCCAGGACGGCTATTTTCCGACCACCTAGATTGTAAAGCTCCTGTTCCCAATATAACAAGTCCCACAGCAGACCTTGTGAGGCACCGGTTTTGGCTTGAATCGATACATTGTCTGAAATCACTTCTAGAGACTCGATGAGATTTGTGGTCTTGCGAGTTCGCGAGCAAAGTGCCCAAAAATGCTCTAGACCACTGTTCATGTCAGAAACCTGGAACAAACCTGGATGTATCCTTTCGCATTTCCGAGAAGAAAGGTTTGATATTGATCTAAGCTGTAGTTCGCCATCAGAAAAGGGTTGAGGAAGTAGTTGTTGACGTAGTCATTGGAGCCTGTGCCTATCACGTAGAGCGCGTTCGTGATTATGTCTTCACCGTTCTGTTCTCCCGCCAGAGACAGCACTTGCTGATTGTAATCCTTGAACCATTCTAGCTGCGCGTTCATTCCCTTCACGTTCTGTGACAAAAACAGCAACAATTATACGCAGTATTGATGGAGTAAGTAAGCCAATTACTTGTGTTCGGCTGCTTTGGCCACGGGCGGAAAAATCCGCGATGCTATTCAGGGAGAATCCCTCCAATTAAAACCCTTAAGATTCTCGCAGTTCGTTGAATCGCTGCATGTAACCAGCATCAAGAAATTGTTAACTCACAAAGTTTTCGGCGGTTCCTTCGTTCCACCCGGAAGCAGATGATGCAAAATTGATCCCCGTGAGTATCCCAGGTCCTTGCGCGTTGGGATCCAAGTAGGGAAGACTTGGTGGGAGCCCGAGAGACATAGCTGCATTCAACACGAGCTCCAGCAAATTCGAAGTCGTTCATTTATGACTTACAGAAAAGCTGTCCATAACATCATGCGTGATTTATTCCTACTGCCAGATGGTTTGTAAGATCGTAACAGATCAAGAATTGAGCTTCTGGAATGGAATTCAGCAGTACTGAAGCAATGCTTACCAATGAAGTCGGCGGCTATTTGTCCATTGCAGAACCGGCCCGTGGCTAAGCCGCCAGGAAAGTCCCTTCCATAAGGGGGAAAATCCGACTTCACCACTGTGAGCAGGTAATTGTTGTTGCCTACATCCAAGGTTGAGTCGCCGAAGATCACGAACGACGTCACATTATATGGATTTGGTGCGCTCTCTACTGTCTCGACTGCCCCAGCTGCAGCACCCAGGAGCAATCCTAATAAAACGGACGCATAACACCGCAATCTTAGATGTCGACCATGAGTCCTGTCGCCCATCAATTTGCAGTTGATCACCTCCATAGCTGCCCACAGAAAGTAATTTCGGTATGCGACGTTTGTGACGAGGCAGCTGGGGTGTGACTCGAGAACACGCAAGCGCACATTTGCATTAGATCAGCACAAATATTGGCCAAGTACAATATGCGCATGAACGTAAAGCATTCAGGGAGTACTTGTTGGAGCACAGTATTGAGAGTTCGAACTCTCTATAAAGTTCTAGATATATTCCTACAAGATACTAAGAACCGCCAGCGTCTCGATAACACTGAATCGGACAAAGGCGTGATCACACTGGATCGGATCGATTCCACAAACGCCTGCATAGACAAACGCTTGCACATTTTTTGAACATGAGAGGGATTTGACGATTAAACAAATGAGACGTCAAATTGGAAGTGAGAATTTCTATGCTGACGCGATCAATATTGTGGCACCATCGGTCGCACACAAGATCCGATGAGAGTGAGAAATTGGTCACCTAGCGCATCTCTCTGTCACCCATTCGCCTTGTTGAAGAACTGTTTCTTATAAACTGCCTTTGGAAGTAAACTTGACAATCTTCACTCATTCATCGCCGAGATGCTCAACTTTGACCCTTGGGTGCAGCAGCTTTGTCTTTACTGAACCTCTTGGGTTGGCAGACTTTTCGTAGCTAGTTACCTGATCCGTGTTGGCTCTGTTTTTCCTTTTTTTTCGCGTTCTCACGCAACAGTGATACCATACCATCAAATGCAGCATCCTTATTCAGCTTCAACATACTTCCCTCCCATGAACGGGTAGGTCAAAGGACGATCAAAAGATCATGACCATCATCGAGCAAATTTTTGTTGTTTTGCGCAAGAAAAAAGAAGAGACGCGTGCATTATATGATCGACCACTTTTTTAGGTTTGAAGTTTTTTCCACTCATTGCTCTCAGCTTCATAATTGCGATGTCCTTCCAAATCCCAAGTTTTGACGGAAGGGAGGAACCCCACGTCCTGCACTCAACCTAACCCCTACCTTGCCCCCGCCCCATAATTCTTCCGTGATCGAATATCATGATCATAATGAATAAGTTATGATGTAAAGTGCAACCATGTGCAGTTAGAGCGCTAGCACAAGATTCCAACCACAAAGGATGCAAGGTGATCAGCTCTTTGGTGGGTGTAGTTCCTCTTCCTCTTCCTTCTCTTCCTCCTCCTCCTCAAGCACAAGCGACGTTCTTCATCAGGTACCAAAGTGTCCGCAACGATGTGTCTCTTAGTGGGCACAGAATAACTCAAATGATGGGATAACGAATTTGAAGTGTGAATCAGTTTCTTCTCTCATGGGCGAAATTTTGCCATTGGCTGACTTTTATTTTATTTTATTTTATTTCTTTTTCCAAAAAAAGTGGTTATGCCCGGTTTCTATCACCCTTATTTCTTTTGAAGAGAGAATTCCAGAACAATTTGCCAGATCTTTTGTATAACTTTCAAGTAGGTGGTCCAACAATATAGAAGTATATTTTGATTATTTACCTTTCACAATTCATTTATAGCCACATTTGGCTAAACCTTTTGTTGGGCATTTGCCATCTTACCTATATATATATATATATATCACAAAATTTGTATTAAAAAAAACTAGTGTGAATGCAGAGGGACCAAATCCGGGAAATGCAGCCGAATTTTCCACCAATGATAATACGAATGTAGCACAAAGAAGCAAAGTAGCTGTGAAATCCTATCACTTTTATCTCCTTTTGGATACAATTATTTAAGCTATATTCCTCTCATCAAAACCTGCTGGTTTATTTGTGCAGTGTACAATTGAGGTAGCTTTTAACTTTATACCATGTAACCCAAATCCTGATAGCCATGGCGGGCTTTACAATAAGCATAAACCCCCCTCCTGTAAGCATATGTACAGGCTTTACGAAAAGCTTTATGTAAAGCCCCCACTGGATCACTTTTTATAAAGAACTCATGTTTACCTGCCGGGCATCACAGGAATGTTTTTTAGAAAAACCCAGCCAGGTTTAGGGTTTAGGCCTGCCCCCCCCAATGCTGCCTTTAAACCCTTTGAAGCGCCTGTGAACCTATAAGAACCAGCTGTGAACAAGCATAGTTTTTTGCTGCTGCTGCCCCTCCTGGCATTATCCCAAAAGGGATTGGGAGTTGGTTTTGGTTTTGGTCCACTGTAGAAAGCCTACCAGGAAGGGCATTACCCAAAGGGCATTACCCAAATTACGGTGCATATCATCAGACCGTTACCTAAACTAACAGGGCCCAATAACAAACAGCTGGTTGGTTGCTTTAACAGAAAGGGCCCATTGTAAATATATTACTCCAAGCAAAACGATTACACAATCATTCTTCCTTCCAACACTCCGCCGCCTTAATAGTCAACAAAGACACTCAAAATCTGGAGGTTCCTGTGAACTTCACGACGAAGGAGGTTGGTTCCAACTTGCTTCTCTTGACAAACAAAACACTATTGCAAACAAAAACTTATGTCAGATCAAAAGGTGTCACCAACTATCTGGGTCAAAAGATTTTTGCTAACTTCATCACGAAATGGTTATTAGCAATAACATTTACCAAGAACAGTTCTCAAAAGAATGACACCAAATAGATGACTCCAAACTCCAAACCACAATAGTCTTCGAAAGTTGAAACCCAGTCGAACCCACCAAATGCATAAGTCTAAAACAATGATGATATTACAAAAGTACTGGGTATTGCTAGTAATTGGTTCATCAAAATACAAAATAGGTGAGTTCATGGAATGATGACACAATCAGGGACTTGCTCCAACTATTGTTGTGGAGGTTTGTAAGTCACAGTTTTGTGTTTGCAAAATTTTGACTCATCAAATGGATAAGTCTAAATTATCACATTGCAGAAGCGCTTTTGTGATGCTAGCAAATGGGTCATCTAACTGAGTACATGAAATGATGACACAATCAAGGACCCACTTCAAGCTCCAGTGGTTTTTTTTATGTGGGCGAAATCTTGTCAAATTTTAACCTGGAAAATATGATTTCCACATACACAAAGGATTTTCCATAGAAAAAATGGCTCAAATTCACCCAGATTTCAGAAAAAAAAAGTTTCCAGATTGCCATATTTTAATGATAAGTTTCAGGATGTAGCCAAGAATATGGAAGGATTCTGTTTTGTTTTTCCACTTTCATATCTAGTCTAGAGCCAAAGCTGGCTAAATAATCTTACGGATGATTGCCATTTTAGCTACATCACAATATTGAAAAAAAAGACCCTGGCTCCAACTACTGTTGTGGAGGTTTGCTAGTCACCTTGCCAATGTTTAGTTTTGTCACAAATTTTTGGCAAATAGCACTATTAGATTAGTGCCTTCTCTTTTGATTTCAATATTATAGATGGCTAGGCTTACATTGCCAATAATCAACATAAGGATTGCTTTCACTTTGAACACATGTCTTCATTTTGCTTTAAGTTGGAAAATGAGGGTTGCCATTTCTTCTCCATTGTCACAATATTAAGAGTAACCTTATTAGCAGGTTTTTCAAAATTTAAGAAAATGATTCAGCTTGCCCCAAAAGGGGGTTATGTGTGTAATTATTTGGCCAAAGTGAACTAACACTCAGGGGTGCATGATGTAAGAAAGAAGGGTGGATAATAAGTGATCCAAAACTAATATTTATTGGTTCCAATTCCCAGCTAACCATGGTAGTTATTTCAATTGTTATTTTTACTACCTAAGCTTGTTGTTAGTAGGTAGCAAAGGTAGCTCTTACCTATATGTGAAGCATCTATTCACCTATTTTCTTGTTTATCTAGTTATATAAAGCTTTTCCCACTTCTTGCAAAATGGATTACCAAGGTGAAACTGTACATATTGTCAATTTCGGTTCATCCACAACTCAAACATCTCTTGCAAATGGCCTCTATAACACAAATTTATAGGTCAATTAACAACTTGTGTATGCAAAAGTTGTCTAAGCAAAAAGCTCACCAACAATAATGTGACAACAAATACCATTGCCATCCAAAAAGTGTCATCACCATGGAAGTTCTTTGTGCCTTTCAAACTAACATCATTTTGTGTGATCAAGCTTTTTTCATGTCAAGATTCATGTGCATAGAGTAGTAAATGGCAAATGGTTGAACTTCAATAGAAACAACACTTCTTTAGAAAAGTTGAAGAGAACCTTGAAGATGACAACATGAAAGGATTGTTTTTAAAAGGAGTTTTAGAATAACTTGCTCAAAATTTGGAAAATGAATAATGATGACACACCAATAGTGAAGTTGGATGCGCAGATAACTTGCCAAGAAACAAGGTAAGGCACAATTAAATTTTTGATTTACTTAATTATGAACTTTGGAAAAGTCTAAAAATAATTTAAAATAGAAGGGATAGTTTTAAAACTTCAAAATTGTAAATTGAACCTAATGGCCAACAGGCCCAATGCATATTATCATTATTGGTAGTGATCACAAGATTCATATTAGAGAAGGCTAATATGAATATTGTGTAAATCACAAAAGCAAATTATGAAATAGAACCAATACCTGGTGGTCACTAGGTGATAAAGAATGAATATGGAGGACTAGATAACATTCGAAGGAATTTGGAAATAATTTCAAAATAAAAGAGGGCTCAAAAGGAAAATATGAATATTGTGCAAGCCACAATAGCAAAATGTGAAATATAATTAAAACCTAGTGGTCACTATGTGAAGAAGAATAAATATGAAAAAATGACCAACATTCAAAGGATTTTGAAAAACAATCCCAAAATAAAAGCAGGTTCAAGAAGATAATATGAATATTATGTAAGCCACAAAAGCAAAAATGAAATAGAATTGAAGCTTAATGTTCATTAGGTGATAAAAATTGAAAATGGATTTGAAGGATTTAAAACATTTCCAAATAAAAGAGCATCATGAAATATCCATCATTTTGAATAAATATTTATTAAAGAAATAAAACCCAACGAAATCATCATTTGCTAGCATATTACTATTATTAGCAAAATTAAAATAATTATGATGCTTGAGCAGTTAAACAAGCAACTACATTAGCACATTTTTGAAATAAAAATCCAATTCGAGAACATCGCATTCTACCTTCTAAAGCTACAAACATCATCATGCAATTTGCAAACAATAATCCAAACCAATTACAAGCAAAACTCAATAATTGGATAAGTAAAGATAATGGAAGGGTGAACAATGAAAACACAATAAATCAATTTGCTTAATGTATCAAAAAAGTTCATAGGGTGTAGTCACAATTTAACGAGCCAAAAAGGACTCTGACCACAAAAAAAAAAAAGTCAAAATAGGATAAATATCTATGTTTTACCATTTAAAGCCATGGTAATCATGGCAAATTAGTTCTTTTTCATTCATATGAATGTTAAGGAATTGAAACAAAAAATCCATTTGATGAAATTTTAAGTTTAAGTTTTGATTTAGGACCTCTAAAAGTGAATATCAATGCATTAGACAAGAGTCAATTTTGCAAATTAAATGACTATCAAAAGGACTTATATAATAAAAGACATTTGATGGGAAAAAATTAAGAGGATCAAAACCTATCAACCATATTAAAAAAACACTCATACCTTAAAATATGTGGAGTTGGAAAACTTTTAAAATAATTTGCCACACATAAATGGGGTAAAATGTACATGATGTGTTAAGAAAAGTTGTAGTTTATTATACACGGAAACATAAAAATGTAGAAAAATCGAAATTGGTTATGATTTGAAATTATTATCATTTAAAAAGATTGGTTATGATTTGAAATTATTATCATTTAAAAAGATTGGTTATGATTTGAAATTATTATCATTTTAAAAGATGAAACACTAAATTTATAAGGAATCAGGACACTTTCAAAAATTCATATGTATTCAAAAATGATGAAAAAAACAAACATGTCATGTATTTGGACAACTATAAACATTATTATAACAAGTTGTAAAAAAATTGTTCCAAAATTCATTCATATGAAAAAACTCCTTTTGGGGAAAAAAGACATGCAATCTTTTTTTACAATAATGTTGTTGGCTCATTTGTATCCCATTTGCACCCCATACTTAAAGGAAATTGAGTAATGCCACTCTCCCCATTATCACTTTTCATATATTGCATGAACTAAGAATAATTCGAGGAAGAAGACATCAAATGGGGCTTTGCAAATTAGACAATGATTTCACAATGGACACTAATTATCTCTACAAATGGCAATCCAATCAATGTTGGCCACAAACAAGATGTAAGGTCCAACCATTGGACCATATTCTTTGACAACTTTTAACCTCTAAAAGACTCAAGGAAGGGAATACTACATTTGAAATTTCAAAGGGCCTTGTTGGGCTCATCATCCATGAACATCGTTTGATTTTCACTCTAGTTGGGTAGCCCTCAACATGCAGAGTACACACAATTCAAATCCATAAGATAATAATATGTCCTTACAGTGAGTTCACCCAAGGTCCTCATGTATTGTTCATGTCCAAAAAGTAATAACAAATTGACCAACAAATGCTTGCAATGCCAAAAAAGAAAAAAACATGCATCACATCTTCCAACAACATCCAAGACCAAATCACAATATAATTTTTTTTGAAACCTCAAGAAAGAAAATGTTACACTCTAATTCTCATAGTTTTTAATTTACTAATATCAATATTTCTCCCCCTCACATCTTTAACCCTAAGAATCAAAAAACAATTGGGTACAAGAAGATATGACTGTAAGCGCTTATGCGTCTAGGGTGGACAAAAATGGAGATAAATAAAAATCTTACAAAAATCAAGAAGTGTTAATCCAACTGAGAATTTAGAAAAATTCAATTGATATCTAGAATATGGAAGGATAATTTTTAACATTGGCCTTCAACATCTGTAGAAAAAGTCTAAAAAAAATGGTTAATCACATGGATTGAAAACACATGAACTACCAAGTAGATTCAAGCATAGAAAGTTTAAAATATAACAAAGAAGACCACGTGGACACTAGACGGTTGCATGGAGGAAAACATGGTGGGAGTTACTGTGAAGTTCAACCTAAGGGCCACAAGATCGAAAGTACATGCTTCAAAGACAAAGGTTAGACGCAACATTTGTAGTAATACAATTTAAGATTTAATAGATTTGAAAATGAATATTTTAAATATCAAAACAAGCACATTAGGATGAACAATCAATAAAGTATTTTTTGTTTCAATTTGAATTTTGCATTATTACAAAATCATGGTTTGTAATCACAACTAAATTTCACAAATAACATTTTAAATTGTTCAAGATCATTTTGATCAATACTTCTAATGTGACCAAATGGATTATGTTATACATATGTGACCAGATGGATTATGTTATACATATGTGCAAACACAATATCTAGAAAAATGAAAGGATTTTAAGTAATGGAGAACATTCTCTAGCAAATAATTGTCCTCCCAATGAAGGTTGTCAAAAGATTCCAAAAAAATGGTGTTATACAACTTGTTAAACATGTTTTTGCAGGGGGTATCATTTACATGCCTTACAACCCTAGCCTTAGGCTTGCAACCAAGGTAAGGGCTTGCGAAGGTGCGGGCCAAGAACGAAGCCCGAAGTCACATTTCATGCTCTTAAGAGTGTGGGAAAGTGTGAGGGAATGAACCCTCACACTCCAAAGTGAGCTCCCACTTTGGGGAGTTGGAGTTTTGATGGACTCCCAAATTTTTAGGGAACAATTGTAGGGGTCAAAATAGATTCAATTGAAGAATTATTTATATCATTGGAAAGCTCTTGGAACTTAGATGTATAAAATGGGCTTGCATGACCCATTTGGGTATTTGAAACACAAGTTATGGCCAAAAGAAAGGCCGCGAGTCAAATTGCCATTTGACTCTGGACCACTAAAAATCAAGAATCACCTTGATTTCCTTGTGTGAAGGTGGCATGTCACATATTGTTGGAAAGATCTCAAAGAGGGCTGAAACTTTGATTAAGACTTCACCTCAATCCAAGGTTTTCACACAAAGTTATGAGTGTCCAAAGTTGTAGAAGACCCAATTTTGGGAATTTCGGGACTCTCATTTAGGGATTCTAGGACAAAATGACATTTGGGTGTTGGCTCTGTTGCCGGGCACAGAGAATACTATAAGGGGGAAGGTGGTGGCTTCCCCCAAGTCCAGGTCATGGTGAATTTTGTGAGTCCATGTTTGCTCGTGACTCGTTTATGCACCAGAAATGATGCACCCCCAAGCTCCTTGATAGATTCAAATGTGAGTTTAAAGTGAAAACAACAAAAAAATAAAAAGTTTGGAACACGTTCCCTAGCTCGTAGCACTTTGGGGGTAAAAGGGCGTGCTGGAGCTTCGAAATGTGACCTGGAAGAATGATAAGCACTTAATCACTCACACGGACGTACACAAAACCAAACAACAAGTTGGTTAGTGCATAGTTGAAGCACTTTTGGTGCTAGGTCGAGACATGGGCAAATTCAGACTCACAAGACTCACCATGGCTCGAACTTGGGGGAAGCAATCACCTTGCCCCTTATAATATACTTTGTGCATCTCCACAAGGCCCACATCCAAATGGCATTATGTCTTGGAACTCCCACAACTTTAGGGCCCCATAATTTTGTGTGCCGACCTCCGATTGAGATGACGTCCAAAGCAAAGTTGTAGCTCTTGTCAAAAGCTTTTCAACGGTGTGTTGCACGCCACCTACACACAAGGAAATTAGATTGGTTTTTGAATTTTAATGGTCGAGAATCAAATTGCCAATTTGACTTCCGACTATTTTTTTGGTAATAACTTATGTTTTAAATGTCCAAATGGGTGATGTGAGCCCATTTAGACATCTCAATTTCAATTCCTTTCTAATGGCATAAAAAATTCTTTAATACCTTAGGTTTTGACCCCTATAATTACGTTTTAAAGATTCGGGAGTCCATTAAGATTTCAAACTCCCAAAGTGGAAGCTCCCTTGGGATTGTGACGGTTCATTCCCTCACACTTTTTTTCACTTGTGGGCTTCCTCTTAGCCCACAACCTTGCAAGCCCTTGCCTTGGTGACAAGCCCAAAGCTAGGGTTGCGACAAAAAGTGCTACAACTATGCACCAACCAACTTATTGTTTAGTTTGTGCAAGTCCATGTGAGTAATTGAATTGCTTGTTAATCTTCCTAGTCCCGATCCCGAAGCTCCAACACGCGCCTTTACCCTCAAAGTGTTACAAGCTAAAGAGCACGCCCCCACTCCTTCTTTTTTTGTTGTCTTCATCTTCAGACTTGTAATTGAATCCATCAAGAAACTTGGGGGTGCTTAGCAAGGTGTTGGTAACATGACTATAAGAATATATAGGAAAAAAAAACATCAAGATTTTTATGAATAATTGGCTTGTCAAGTTTATTTAGTTCAAAATGTGTATTTTACATGCAAAAATTTTAATCAAACATTCTAAAAGGTTTGATCAAGACTTATACGCCAAATTTCATCTAAATATTTATAAATATTGTGACAATGGACCATTGACCAAATATACACATAGAATTGTGTTACACATCTTTCCAAGAATTCTTTTAATCCAACCCTGAAAATAATGATGCAAAGGGGAGCTCCTTGATTTTTGGCCCTATTGAAGTGTGGCAACATGAACTCCATTTAGATTAAAAATTACATGGAACGAACTCACCTTTGGTGAAAACAAACAAGGCATTAAGGAGTCCATTTTAAAAATCAGTGCACCTTCTCAATGCATATCATGCACCTTCTATTCACCTAAAGCCCACTAATCTTGCAATTCTATTTTTTTAGCCTCTTTAAGAAAGGGCACACCAGTTACCTAAAAAAAAAACAAAAATGAATTGGGAAAGTCCAAAAATTGAAGAAACATATAAAGTAAGGCAATGGAAAAAATCCAAAAAAGAATTTGAAGAAAAAAAAACCGAAAATTTGGACTATTTATTACGGATGTCGATCAGTTTTTATAAAAAGTGGCACTACAAGCCATGTGATGTTTCAAACAAAGTTCGAAATCTAACATTATTTTCCTTGAATCTTTTAATGGCACTAAAAGGATAGTGTTTCACAAAGGTGGGAACACTAAACCCAAAATAATGAAACAATTCTAAGTACATGAAGAAAGTCTTCAAGAAATAATTATCCTCTTTTGGCACATCCTCATAAAACTCAACAAAAATGGCATTAAAGGATGGATTCTAGCAGGTTCTACAAGGCGTATTGTTTACCAACAATGTATTTCCAAGGTTAGTAGTAAGATACCTAGGGAAAATATCAAAATGGTTCTTATGATAAATAATTTTATCAAAAGTGGGATGATCAAGGTGTTTACTGAAACCTTTGAAGAGAAACTAAATTATGTGTTTGTTAATCTTGCACAAATCTCGACCAATAATCCTTTTTGTATCGATAATAATACCAATTACTTTTGTTATTTTCCTTAGGCAGGTTTTCATCTTGCCAATTAGAGTAGACGTCCATATGTAGACAATAAATTACTTTGAACACCTTAAAAGGAATTCCTTGAGACTTGACCTTGGAATAACCCTCTTATTTAGTAAAATGAGAAGCCAACTTATGATATACAACAAAGGCAATAGCTAATTAGTTGAGAAATATTCCTTTTCAACAATGTAACCTTTCAAATCAAAAATCATGTATAAAGAATTCGCATTTACATCCCCTACATCTGTGGGCGGAAGGGATTTGAAACCTCTAGAGCAAGCTTTAATTCCCTATCTTCCTTAGTAATTTAATGGAGAACTAAAAGAACTTTTTCATCATTACCCCCATCAAGTCTTGAAAGGGGCGACTACGATTAGTAGAAGCACATTTAGGTGGTTCAAATGTGGTGTTTGTTGCAAACTTAGCCTTGGGCTCACGACCAAGGCAAAAACTTGCAAGGGTGTGAGCCAAGAGGAAGCCTAGGAGTCACATCTCATGCTCCCGGAAGTGTAGGAGAGTGTGAGGGACTGAACCTTCACATTCTTAAGTGAGCTCCCATTTTGGGAATAGGAGTTTCGATGAACTTTCAAATTTTTAGAAAATGATTGTAGGGGTCAAAACCCATTGGATTGAAGAGTTTCTAATATCATTAAAAAGTTCTTGGAATGTAGATGTTTAAAATGAGCTCGCATGACCCATTTGGGTACTTAAAACACAAGTTATGGCCAATCGAATGGTTGGGACTCAAATTGCAAATCTAAAACTCCCAACCACTAAAAGTCAGGAATCACCCCAATTTCTTTACGTGCAGGTGGCGTGCAACATACCGTTGAAAAGATCTTAATGAGGACTATAACTTTGCTTTCAACCTCATCTTAATTGAAGGTCTACATACAAAGCTATGGGCCCCCAAAGTCATGAGAGGCCCAATTGTGACAATTTTGGGACAAAATGACATTTAGGTGCTAGTCTTGTGGCCAAGCATAAAGTATACTATAAGAGGGAAGGTGGTGGCTTCCCCCAAATATGGGCCGTAATGAGTTTTATGAATCCGTGTTTGCCCATGGCTCTTTTGTGCACCAAAAGTGTTGCAATTATGCACTAACCAACTTGTTGTTTAGTTTGTGCAGGTCTATGTGAGTAAGTGACGTGTTTGTTAATCTTCATAGTCCCATCCCGAAGCTCCAACACGCCCCTCTACCCCCAAAATGCTATGAACTAAGGAACGTGCCCCAGCTTTTTACTCTTCTGTTGTTTTCGCTTCAGACGCACACTTGGATATATCAAGGAGCTTGGGAGCTCGTCAATGTTTCAGAGTTCATAATTTAGATCGATTGAATTTTTAAAAAAAATTAAAGTGCCTTAAACAAAATAATCAACATGTTAATTTGACCATTTTGTCAAGGTCACGTGTAAACGTGACGCAATTTTTTTCTCAAATTTTAGCCTATGCATGAATAAAGTTTGCACGGGAACTCAATTTAGCATTGTTTTTGTCAAGGTTCTCTTTCTTTCTTGATTTAAACATGATGGTTTTGACTTCTTCCATAACATTTATGTTAAAGACATGTAGAACAAAGCTTACATTGTATGATTATTGTTGTCCGAGCTAAAACGTCTCAAGCAAATAGAAATAGATTGAATGGGCAATCACAAGGTCAAAGGTTTTAATCGACTAGGCAATGGTAAAAGGTTTAAGGTCAAACATAAAGGAAACAACTTTCAAGGTTCCACAAGTGTCGATCCTTTGTATGGGAAAGTTCCCCATATTATTGCACAAGGTGTTGAGTTTATTAATCCAAGTCATTTTGCTAAAGTATAACCTTAATCATCAGGGAGGGAGGGTGCTCGAAAACTTTGAAGGTTCTAAAGGATTTTGAAAAGTTGGAAGTTGAAGCCTTTTTTGGTGGGCTTGTCAATAAGAATGGTTACAAGTACATCTTGTGTGGTGATCTTGAGTTGATTGTTCGTATAAAGAACCTATGGATGGTTTTTAATTAAAAAACATGGTTGCTAAGTTCACATTTGATTCCCATTGCCATGGCCAAAGGTACAATTTGTGAAAAAATGGGGAGCCATGTCATGAACTGGGCCTTGTTTGTAACTTGGACAAGAAAATAATAGGTTCATAGATCATTAATGAAAACAAATTCATCAGGTTTAGAACAAAAAGACCTTAGCCTTGATGAGAAGGAAGGAAATTGAGATGTTGAAGGGGAGCTAATGGATGACATTAAGGTTATAGCTACTCCAATAAAACCTATGCTGACAATGAACATCAATCAGCTATTGGAGTACTACATTTCAATCCTAAGTTTAAGGAAATCATCTTCTTAAGGGACAACCAAATGGTCCATTTGGAAGACCTCCACTTGAGGGTTCACCAAAGGGTCCTTTTCTAAGGGGCCCATTAAATGGTCCATCATTTGATTGACCACTTGATGGTCCACCATGTCCTACTAATCTTTGTTTAGGAACCCTTCCTCTTAAATTGCAACTCTCAAGCCACCACCTCTTCCCCTTGGTAAACCATCACCACCTTTTAAAAAGTCATTTGCTAAAATGGGTCCTCCCAAATTTATAAGGAGTTTGAATCGAGTGTGCCAAACTAACATTTTGTATGGATCCCATACTTCTTGGATGCCAACATTGAAAAGATGTCCTTCCTAGGTAGGAAGAAAATCCTACGAATGAAAAACCATTACAGGTATGACAACTATTAAAATGAAAGGAATTATTCCTTTTGAAACATAAGGGGTTTCAATAGTTGGATTACCAAAGATTTTTTCGTTTATTGAAGTTGTGGGTATTTCTATTATAAAAGTAACCACTATGGTACTAGCTACCAACATGGTGGGAATTTCTATTGAAATAAAAGCAATGTTTGAAGTGATGTTCTAGACATAAATGGTTGAAAATTTTGCAAAAATAAACTTTAGTTATAAACATGCACTTAGACAAGAAATTTGCAAATTAACTACTAAATTTACAACTAGTTTTTAGTCATAAATGACACATGTGATTTGTTATAGAGTCTAATCAACTTAAACAAATTGCATAAAGTTCAATCACAAAAGACAATATGTGGTACCCGATTGAATCGATAGTCACATCAATATGTGATTAACTCCAACTTTTAATCTATCTAACATGGCATGGTTATTTACAATTAGCTTCATGATTACGATGTGTAGTGACATATGCCTATGTGGCATGACCATTTGCAACTAGATCTATGATTTAAATGTGTAATGATATATGACAAAATGCTAGGATGCATACCCATGACAAAAATACTTATTGGACTTGGATAAAAATTGTTCACTAAATCATGTACAAATGGCAATAAATAATAATTTAGATTTTCATAGTAACAAATAATATGATCATGAAAACTATTTAATATAAATAAAAATTAAATTAAATTAGGCTAGGCAACTACTTTAGTGTAACCTAGGTTTAGGGTTTAAGATTTGGAATTACACTAAGGTATTGTTAAAAATATTCTTGAAATATTTTCAAAAAAAATCTTCAAAAGTATTTAAAATTTTCTTTGTACTATTTTGTTTGTGTTAAAAAATTTCCAAAAATATGTTAGTTTCAAAGTTTTCCAAGTTCAATTATAAGTCCTTTTTTATTTAAAAACAATGGTTATAAGTTTTTTTATATTATTTTTGAAGGTCCAAATGTTAATGAAATAATTTCATATTTTGGACATTCATAGAATAAGATATTATATTTGATAATGTGCAGAAAATTTAACTTATTTTCAAGTTAAAATTATTTATAAAAAAAATGGTGTAAAAAACACATAATTAAGCAATGGTTATGATTGATTTTGGCTCCTATTAGCATAACTGCACCTAGTTCAATAGGTAACCAAAAATATTTTAAATATTTTTGAAAAATTAGTTTCATTTTTTTTAAAAACCAAATTTGGCTAAATCCTTTTGTGTATCAATGACATTTTAACTCTAGCACAAAATAAACAACTTGAAATGAAATGTAGTTTCAAGTAATGTGTATAAACCTTGTCCAACTTAGATGGAAATTATAATTAATTGTTTATATTCACTTAGAAGAACTATTTTTAAATATCAAATCACCTATCGCTCACTAATCCAACAATCTCATTCAATGTTAGAAAAGAAAACACATTCATATAAAACCTTATTATGCTAAAAATTGCAAATAATGGTCCATTTCTACCATTTCAATTGGTCCTATGGAATTTTCACAAATCTATCAAATCTTGTTACACATTTAACACTTATTTCATTAATGAACATTAAGTAAAAAGAATTAAACCACTAAATCTTGCAATTTTAGTTGCCAATTCATATTTTTTTCACATTTAATTACAAGTACATTTGCAACTAGAGCCTATAGTCTTTATTCACATTGAATAAGATGCCATGTGGTGTTTAGTGGCCCATGAACCACATCATGAGTTGCAAAAAAATTACATTGTCATTTTTTTGCCCAACCACTAAAAGTGGATGATATAAATGCATTTTGAATCTTCATTTTCATTAAATAGATATTAGTCATAAGTTGTAATTGCATATGCAACTTTAAATCACTTTGTAAATGAATGTATGACTAAAAGTTATTTTTATCATGTGCCATGAAAGACAATCACAAAAATGGTCAATTTGGACACAAGCCACAAATGAATGAGTTGGAATGGACCAAATTCCTTGTAATGATGGTTAGTTTGGCCATAATGACCACAAAAAATCCCAAGATGAATTTAAAATCATTACCGAAATTGGGGTAGGTTCAATTATTGAAGTCATAGTTGCTTCATCATGTGTGAAAAAACCAAATTGCATTCTTGGGCATAATTATGCAAACTTTAAAGTTTATTGAGTTTTCACAAAATCATGCAATGTTTTTGGTAGGATTCAAAAAAGGGGATGTTTGTGTCAAATTTGGTAGTGGATACGATTTAACATTAAAAGAAATTTGGGGATATGCAACCAACCTATTTGCAACTACATGCAACTATTTGTCATTTCTAACTACTTTTGCAACTACTTACCACTTAACCAAATTTGGGGAGGGTTTGTGATTAATGTACAACTATTATCTTTTTCATCCTCCTATATGGATGTTTGTAGGATTATATTTATTCATAAATAAACTCCTATGGCCCATTAGTTAGATGTGTAACCAAAAGTTTGTCATAAATAATTTGAAATGTAAATTTTTAAATGTACAATGTGTATTATAGGCATGATAAACATACATAGTTGGGGTTGTATAATTAAAAAGATTATTTAGAATATAATAAATATTTTAATGAATATTATCAATATATTTGTAGAATTTAATGTAAACTTTTGTGAAAAGTACATTAAGAATACATTAAAGGTGTAAAACAATGAATAAAAATTTATATTCAATTTTTTCTCTTATCAATAATTATGATGCAATTTATTAACATTGAATAATTATTTTGTTAATAATAATTAGTCATTAATAACTAATCATTCATCAATAATAATAATTTTTTTATATGATTAAATGTAATTTAAATTTTAACCTATTAATATTTATTATTAAATTTATTTGCTCAATTAAATACTAGTTAATCAATTAAAAAATATTGATCAATTGATATTTTATTAATTATTAGTTAATATCGATCATTCATATTAATTAATTATGATTAATTATTGATGAATCGTTGTTATTATTATTATTATTATTAGGTAGATAAATAATAGGTAGGTAAGTAAATTGTAAATAGGTAATAGGTAAATAATTAACAAATTGGTTGTAGATAGTTAGGAAGTTAGTCAATTAAAAGTTAGTTAACTAATGAATTAGCTAGTTAATTAATGAAATACTTATTTATATAGTTGACACATTTGAAAGGGAAATCAAGCAACATGGATAAATTATTTAATTGCAACTTGGTTGTAAACTATTTATAATTAAGTTGCAACTAGATTTTTTATCCCATATTGTTTGTCTTCCCTTTCAAGTTGTCAACCATATAAGTAGATGCACTATAAACATTAAAATACACAAGATTTGCCAAATGGTAAAACTAATTAAAGAAATTCAACCCTAACTTGGTTAAATCCAAAATAAAATAAAATTTTAAAAACAATTCTTATGACCTACCTACATACCTTAGCCTACTTATTTACCTACCTACATATCCTAATGATTAAATTTCCTTACCTACCCACTTATTTCAAAATCGTAAATGTTGCCACATGGCCCAAAATTATTTGCCCATGTCTATGAATCAATAAATAGTTGAAATTCAAATTTTGTTAATAAATTTGATTTATTTAATATTCTTTCAATATGCCACATGGCAACATGACAATGGTCATTAGTCATATGACAATCACATGTGTTATATGGTCAATGAATGAAAAATACAATTAACTCATATATATATATATATATATATATATATTTCATCCATTATCTATGTGATAACATGATCATGATCATGATCATTTGTGATTAATGTCACATGTGACTTGTCTAATGTAATTACAAGTCATTTTAGTTGCAAATCTCACTTGTGACTAAAATTAATCACAAATTAAAGTTAGAAATATGTAAATTTCTTTTAGTGAAGTAGACATTCGGTTCATTAATATTCCACTCACATTGCATGTTGCATCACAATGTCAATAGTGGGATGTTCATCATTTGATTTCTCCTTCTTGATCTCCTCCCAATGCACATGTTTTGCAACAACATTCATTTCCATTTGACATTGTTCAAAGTTGGTAGACATCCATTAATACAACATCTTTTGTGTTTACACAAAAAAAATTCAACACATTTTGCTTGACTTTGAGTGAACAAAATCAAGGACATATTGAACTTTACAATTTGCAAAAAAGTTTATAGTCTTATAGTGTTTAAGTTTGCGCCATTATGTAAAACTTTGTTCCCTATAAAATGAAAAACAAATTCTATTGAAAAAATAATCCATGAAACTAAAATAAAAACCTTTGATTGGATGTTTGCGATATGGTTGCCAAATGTAAGACCACTCAAAACTATTGAATGGAATTTGAACAAATAAAAAATGAATCTATGTTCAAATCTATTTATATCAAATGGATTTTGAAGTCAAAAGAAAGTGAAGAAAAACAATCACTTCAAAAACTAAAAGGGTTTTTCTCTATCAAGAATATTTCAATGTTCTTCTATAAGAGCTTTACAAAAATGAAATGAATTAGGGATATTTAGATTTTATTTCAATTATGAAGGTCAAATCATCATTTTTCAATGTGTAATTATTTTTTCATTCACAAAAAATCATGTAATGGGTACATACACTATAATTGAAACGAAGGGTGAACAACTCAGAGTAGAACCATGAAGATTTTATGATGTGTGTCATTTCACCCCATCAAAACCATATTTGTTAGATCCTAATGCTAAAATATTAATTTATTGAGTACTACTGATTTGTCATGGATCTATGATCAATATTAGACATCCTTGGTTGAGGGGTGCAATAATAAAGGGACAAATTTTACATTCTTGTTTAAGAACTTGTTTGATTGTTAAGAGTAGGTAAAACATTCCTTGTCATTGTTTGGATTCATGCAAAATAACAAATACCAAAGAGAAGGATGGAATCACTACTCCCCATAGTCTTTTGGAAAAATGGAAACAATGGCCACTTTGAAATACTAGGGAAAAAAAAGAAAAAAAAAAGACTAAGATCAACAAATCCATAATTCTTTGTTCTAATGGCATCGTCAAAGCTAATTCCTAATTGGGTAACTTGTTATATATTATGGGTTACATACAACTGAAACCAAGATCTAAATTAATGAAAGTGATACCATATAGAATGACCAGTGATGGGACCTCTCAAAATAAATTGTGAGCCTTGCGAGCCATGTGAAGCAAAGTGCAATAATCAAGAAAAAGTTAACTTGGAAAGGCACAAAACAAATATAGTGTCTAATTTTTGCTATTCTTGCTACTTTTGAAAGATCCAATTAATATTTTAGAAACACGTCCAAGAAATTGATCTATTGTTTCCAATTTCATGTTTTTTATTGTGGGTGGATAACACACAATCCAGGCAATGAAAGTAATTTCCATATTATAGTGTTTTTCTCAATTCCCCATCCACTATTTTAGTCATTTCATTGAATTCATTTGAGCTAATTTGTTTATTTATTTCCTTAGGAGATTCTCATGATGGATGATGTCAACAACGACATACATGAACAATTCTAAGCGTTTGGTAGTGTTGTTGTGTAGAATATTGATTCCATAAAGCTCTATAAATGTTCGTTTATTCACAATAATCTAAAAACGTTGAAGAATTCAATCTTTTCATATAGGGAAAATCTCCAACACATGCAAAAAGTATGGATTGAATTCGATCAACTAAGCCTAAACCTTGGATAAGATAAGAAGAGACAAGCTTACAAGGTATGGATTTTCAAAAAATATTTTTTGCAAGAAATCCATGTTGAATGTTTGTTGCTAGAAATGAACTAATGTGCTTTACTAGTTTTGTGTAGAGCTTTGAAGCTTCCTTGACAACTTTGTTTGTAGTTTGATTGGTGAAGGAATGTATGACAATCTTGTTACTTTCACACTTGCTCTATGAAAAGTGGAAGGAGATTTTGTTGCTATGGGAGTAGGGGAAGATTTTGGATGGGTATGGAAAACTACCTTCAAGACCACAACTTGTGGGAAAATCCGCATTCAATTGCCTTGTGGGATTGAAGGAGTCTCACATATGAAGCTTGTACATGTTTTGAACGCGCATGAAATCTTGTTGCGGGATCAGCTTACAACGAAAGGCAACCCGAACCTCTTGACAATTATAGAACTCTACTACAACATCAAGAAATAGAAGGTGATAAAAAATGAGATCATGGTATTCCATAGACATCCACTACCTTACTGTGCAAAATCCACAACCTTACATTAAACAAAAAATGAAATTGCAATATAAATACAACAAGGTGTTGTTTGCGCTACTAGTAAGGACGTTAAGTGATGATTTCTTCAAGGGGAAGATTCGCATGAATCCGTCCAAAGATCCTCCCTCCAATGAATTTAACAAGGTTCTCAAATAGTGAATTTCAAAATCAATTGACAAAAACCCACAGATTGGCCCTATGTGCCTCAACTCACATTATAAAATCAAATCCACTCTTGGAATTCAACAACTTTAAGGACATTGTGGACAACTTTTCAAGGAATGTTGATTTCCAAAACAATAGGTTTGGGAGGATATTTGTTATTTTCTCAATTATGAATTCTTTAAAATAGGACCTAGACATCTATTCTCAAATAGATTGGAAGATTGTATTCTCAAGCTTATTGTCCATGAAGGTTACCTTCAAAGTAGTTGTATGTATTTGTGACCAAAAGTCTTTTAACTTTAGGAAGAGGGCATCTCAAATAACATCTCTATGGAGTATGGATTTTACTAGGCTTCCAAGTAGGAGGTTCTTTTATCGAGGTCATCAAGCTTGTGGATGAACTTGCCACTTGCTGACCTATTTCCTTCACATGAAGGAAAGTTTCTAGATGGTGTTCGTGGAGTTCTCCATGAAACTACCAAGGAAGATAAAGGGAAAAAGCTCGTTCTTGGAGGTTTTAAATCTTTTCCTCCTATGGACATAAAGGACACGAAGGTGAATCCTTTGCATGTGATTTTTGATTTGAAAAGGGTCTTTGTTGGGAAGGAGTATTTTAGAATTAGTCACCTCCTGCTTCCACCATTTAACTTGGTTTGGGGTCCTATTTTGCTAGGCAAGAATGTTGTACCTAGGCTAGGTCTAAAGGAATTCCTCCCTAGGTGTTTAGAGTAGTTTACCATTTATATATGGACATCTACTTTGTTTGCCAAGATGAATGTCTATTTGAAAATAATAGTAGAAGAGACAAGTATTGAAAGACCCACAAAGGATTATGGGTTGAAATATGTGCAAGATTTGCAAACACTTTTTATAGTTTCCCATCAAGTTAGGTCGTTATCATGTCGATTATCTTTCATGATAAATTAATTTATCATAAAAACCTTTCCAATTTTTTCCCTAGGTATCTTAATACTCACCTAGGGAATATGTTTTTGGTAGATGATATGCCTTATAGAACTTGCCTGCATCCACACTCTAATGCCATTTTTGTTGAGTCCTATAAGTGCGCCAAAAGAGGATAATTATCTAATGAAGGTTTTTTTTTCATATTTAGAATTCCTTCATTATTTTAGGCTTAGTGTCCCCACCTTTGTGGAGTTCTATCCTTTTGGCGCCATTAGATGTATAAAAGAAAATGATGTCAGATCCTAAACATTATTCGAAAAATGCACCATAGCATCTTCCTCCAGTTTTTATAGAAATCACTTAACATTTATAATAAGTAGTCAAAATGTTATTTTTTGCTCTTTTCTTCCAATGTTATTTTGGATTGCCCAATTTCATTGATTTTTATGGTTAATCTATTTTTGAACTTTTATAACTACTAATTGTTTGAATTTTTCAGATTATTGGTGCACACTTTTTAGAGGAGGTGAAAAATAAAAATGCAAATAAGGATTCATTAAATTCACATTCAGTTGTTGAATCCAGGGTGGATGAGATTCCCTCGACTTTGAATTCTAATTCTCAAATGCTTCAAACGGAAGATATGTAGTCACCAAATTCACATGAAGTTGTTGCAATTGGCTTGGATGAAATTCCTTCAACTTTGGATGTTAATGCTCAAATGTTTCATTTGCCTACAGCGGACGTGAATTTATTTCACATGATCTTTGATTTGAATGGAATTCTAATCATAACACACTTCAATAGAGGTTTTCACACTATCATTCTCTATTTTGGATTGAAGGAATTCTTGGAGAAACGCCTTACTCAATTGTATATTTGGTTTGCAACCCAGTTTCACAATATTTATAATTATATGGATCAAATATGGCACAAAACACAAATCTTTATACATGCTTTTAAAATGCTTGATTAGGAGTTTTGCGTGCAAAATTTTCATTTCTTACTAAATAAACATAACAAACCAATTTTCAACAAGAACCTTGACATTTATTTTTTGCTTATCCTCATTCTAACAACACCTTGCTTATAGACAATATGCCCAAAAAAACATGTTCAATGGCCAATATAATGTTTTCTTTTGGAGTCCTTTGACGATCATTGTGGGGAGGATGAGTATTTTGTTGGGGATGGTTTTCCTTTATTTGGAAAACCTTCATTCATCTAGATACAGTGTTCCCACCTTTGTTGAACACAATCCCTTTGGTAGGATTAAATGTATTGATCGAGATAATCCAAGACTTTTTTTAATGTTATTTTTGAAATGTAGTCAAACTTGCTAACCCACTTTTTGTCATAGTGTGAAATTAAAATTTTTTTTTTTTATTAATTGCTTATCTTCAAATTTTTCTTGTTTAAATATCTAAAAACTTTCCTTTGGTAAAATTTATTAATTTTTTAAACTCTACTTCTTCCATCTTATTTGTACTATTTGATTTTATTACATTGGGTTTGCTTTAGTCGGCCTTAATTGAACCTCGTATTCTGACGCACTCCCAATTCCTTGAAGGACTTGAAAGTGAGTCCAAGTAGAAAACAACAGAAGAGGGAGGAGTCGGGGCACGTTCCCTAGCTCATAACACTTTGAGGGATAGGGGGGCGTGTTGAAGCTCCGGGATGGGACTAGGAAGAGTTGACAAGATTCATTCACTCACACGGGCCTGCACACAACCCACACAAGGTGGTTAGTGCATAGTTGGAGCATTTTTGGTGCTAGGATGAGCCATAGGCAACATGGACACACAAGACTCATCACGGCCCGGACTTGGGGGAAGCCACCACCTTCCCCCTTATAGTATACTCTGCACCTCTCCACAGGGCCTACATCCAAATGGCTTTTCTTTCTCGGGACTCCCGAATGGGAGTCCCAAAATCGCGCCAGTTGGGACTCCTGCAACTTTGGAGCCCCATAACCTTGCGAGCAGACCTTGGATTGAGGTGCAGTCTAAAGCAAAGTTGTAGCTATCATTGAGGGAGTTTCAACGGTATGTTGCACGTTAACTACAGCTAAATAAATCGGGTCGATTCCTGACTTTTTCTAGTTGGGGGTCAAATTGGCAGTTTGACTCCTGACCTTTCTTTTGGCCATAACTTATGTTTTAGATGTCTAAATGAGCAATGCGAGCCCATTTTAGACATCTACATTCTAAAAGCTTTCCAATGATATAAAGACTGTCACAAGCCATTGAATTTTGACCCCTGAAATTGCTCTCTGAAATTTTCAAAGTCTACTGGGACTCCATCTCCCAAAGTGGGAGTTGCCTTGGGAGTGTGAGGGTTCATTCCCTCACACTTTCTTACACTCTTGGGAGCATATGATGTGATTCCCGGGCTTCCTCTTGCCTCGCAACCTTGCAACCCCTTTGCCTTGGTCATGAGCACAAAGCTAGGGTTGTGACACATTCCTCCAACCATTTAGTGGTGACCAAATGTTTTCCAACATCAACTTAGTGGACATAAGTTGTTTTCCCTATCAACCTGGTGGTCGTTAGGTGTTTTCCTTCTAGGTTGTGATATGTGTGTTTCAGTCCATGTTCTTAGTGAATTTTTTGACAAATTATCCTTCCATGTTTTGGACATCAAGTTCATTCTTGTATATTCTATGTTGGATTAACATATCTTATGACAAGGATGGATGCTTTTACTCATTCTATAATTTTTTTTTACTTTAATTCAGGTAGGTGCATAATGTTTTTCTTTTGAATGCAAAGATGTGGATTTGGTGTTTCGAACCTCAATTTAGCATAAAAAAAAAGTTCTTCATTTTCAATGTCAATGGTGTCCTTTGTTACTTTCCACAATGTGCCCTTCTTCAAGGGGATCAATGAAAAAACTAGGAAAAACTTATATGTATCCATATTGCAAATTCATGTTCGAATATAGGATTTTTATCTCAAGCATTTGAACATTTTGACATTATTATTTGGTTGTGTATGTTGTTAAAAGATGTCCTTGAAATTTTACTTTTGTTGATGCCTAAAATTCTCATCAATCAATTTGTGTTTGTTAAAGGATGTGAGTAATGCATTACAACAATGGATCAACTTACATGTTCAATTTATCATTACTTGAGGGATTTGGATTGAGTTCACCTTGCTTGTAGAGGTTTGCCTTATGGGGACATCGATTAAATAATGTTTATTGATGATGAGCTTGGCAAGGCCTTTTGAAATCCAAAATAAATTTTTTGAGCCATTCAAAGGACGTGAATTATCCAAAAAAAGGTGTAATGGTTAGACCTTGCATCTCAGTTGTGGCCAACATTGAAAGGTTTGCCCTTTGCAAAGTTGGCTTACGCCTATTTCATAATCATTATGTAAGTTTTGATATTCATCTTATTCTTGGTTCAAACAATTTGAAAGAAATCTGAATGAAGATCTGGCAATCTTACAATTTCTTTTAGGTGACAAAATAAACCCTAAAATTGTCCTTGTTTTAGTTATGTTTTCCATGTCTTTCATTTCACATTTGTTTAGTTATTTTTTTTGTTTTACATTTTGTTTGATGTTTGTAGTTTAAGGGAAATTTCAATTATTCATTTCTATTTGTAGTGGATTTTGATCTTTGTTTGTAGACTGTGCATAAACATTTGCTATTTTAACCAATAGAAAATCATGTTATAGACTAGGTTTTCTTTTTAGAGCGACAAAGGATGTAATTGCATATTTGTCTCTTGGTCTAAAAGGTTAGACAATTCCTCAATTTGTGGTTGCTTCTAGAATGAAATTTCAATTTCAATAGCTCATATTCCAAATTCTTATATGGATGGTGAAATAATTTTGATACTCAATGTATTTTTATGAAATCAATAAATTGATACACTTGAGGTTACTTTTGTTGTTTACTCCTATGGGTGGAATTCATAATTCATATTTCATATTTCATAATAAGCAAAGTTGTCCTTCTCAAGGTAACATGTTGAATGTATATGTCTTAATATGTTTCTAGTTAAAAGTGAAAGCACATCAAGGTGTAACACTTTTAGGCACATGTGAAATTCCATAATTGTCTAAATTAACACAATGAAGGTAGTTTGAAGCCAAAATACTTTGACTCACACAAGTTGTTTAAAAAGTTATCATTAAATTTCTTTTATAAAAAACAATTCCTTAATTTACACTATGGAGAACCTAACTTTGAAATATGAGCTTCTAAACTATTATTTTCATTAAATAAAGGACTTAATAAGAAAAAATCACAATTAAAGGTACATAGAAAAAACTGATCATCAAAATCCTTCCTAAAAGTTTTCCTTGGTATCAATGGTATCACATCATATTACCATTGAGTCTTTTACTCATTTAAAAACATTATAGGAAGGTGCATCGATGTCATATTCATTGATTATGGATTGTTATAGGTTTTTGGGTGCTCTTTTGAAAGTCCATTATGTTATGGTTATTCAAAAACTATCCCTGAAATTCATACAATGTGATTGTAATATACATAACATTGTAGCCTTGACTCCCCTTTCATTTTACACAATTATACCTAATCACATGGCCAATTACAAATTTCAAAATCTTATAAAAAATTCCTTGTGACAACATTTTATGGACAATGTAATGTGCTTTCAACCCTAAGACTATTATACCCATTGGTGGCCACTAGATGATTTTTTTTTAATAATAAATATTTTTTTCAATTGCTTAGTGCCTTACAAGTTTTTTTGTTGAATGGTCCACTAATGGTTTATAAAATACAATACCTTTAGATATTGTAAATTCTCTTGTTGATACTTTGCACAATTCAATGACATAAAATTTAGTAAATATTTCAAATTTGGTTTTTTTGTTTTGCAAATGAATTGTTTACTTGATGAAGTTATGCAATGTTTTAATTTTGCACCTTTTTTTTATGGTTTGGTAGTTATTAATATTTAGTGCCCACCAAGTTTATTTATTGTCATCAATGTTAATTATTCTCATGGTGAAAAGCATTTCTTATGCAAATTTTTCGTTTCAACATTTTGTTTGGTGTCCACCAAGTTGAAGATGTTATTCTATTTATCTTTAAACTTTCAAAATTCATTGTTTTTATTTTTGGACTTTTTCAAAGTCTAGAATTAATTAAATATGTGTTTTAAGCTAAGTTCCTATCCTAGCCTAGGTTGATAACCTAACCTTGTTTTGGGTTTTGAAACCTAAACCTAGTTATGAACTAAAAGGCTAGCCTAATGAATTAACTATTAGTGAATTTGATTAATGAATTCATTTATTTGTAGCAATTAATTCCCATTCATTAAGAGGTTGGCCAATTTTTCCATGGTAAATTTGTACAAGTTCATTCAAAATTTAATGAAATACAAAGTGAAATTGGACACATATTGGTGTAATACACTTTCATTTAATTGGACCCATCAAACCACAAAATATAGAAAACATCTAAATTAATAAATCATTAATTTCGTTGTGTCAATATATTTTCCAATTATTAGGTTGTATAGGCTTTGAAACTTTATTGAAATAAAAAATAATTTTTATTTTGATGTTCTAAATCATTGCATTACAAAATATTAACTATATATATATTTTTGAACTTTTTGGTTTTGAACTTTCAAACATGCATGTTTTGATTTTTTACTTTGGTATAATTTTCAAAGTA
This sequence comes from Sphagnum tenellum, assembly GCA_963921925.1. Classification (NCBI taxonomy): domain Eukaryota; kingdom Viridiplantae; phylum Streptophyta; class Sphagnopsida; order Sphagnales; family Sphagnaceae; genus Sphagnum; species Sphagnum tenellum. Next base: position 13,039,490 of record OY998156.1, read on the forward strand.
ACTTTCATGGTATTATATTTGATTGATTCATTAATTAATTTATTGAATATGTATATTCTAGTTATTGGTTAATTTAATTATTTTGAGCATTGAAACTTTGAGTGTTGGACCTATTCCAAAAAAATATTGACAGAGACAATAGAGATTACAAGGTTCAAAAAATGGTGGGTAAAATTGTTCAGTGACCACGAAATCAACCCGTGTCAATGGTTGGTCTCTGCCAATTGCCATAGTACTTCACTTGGAGAACATCAGGAACAATCACAAGAGCATGTAACACTAAGATGGGGGCACCCTTGATGAGTATGTGTGAAAATGGAATAAAACAATTGCAAGTGCATGTAAAGAGACCCATGGAGAAAGAAAAAAGAGTGAACAATGAAAATACAAACTATTGCAAAATAAGAATTTCTCAATTATTTGATACAGCTTTGGAGTCATCTGATATTTGTTAACATCAAGCCAATAGCCCCAGTATTTGGAATTTGTGACTTGCAAATAGTTTTGGGCAATTCCAAATTGTCATGTGATATTAACACTTAATTGTTGGATTTTTTAAAGTAAAATTTTATGGTCCATGTATATAATATACCATTACATACCAGAATGAAATTCTCTTTTTGTAAAAGGGAGAAAATTGAAGCTTTTGGATTATTGAAATTAGTTTTGAGAAAGTTACATCTCCTTCAAATATTACCATAGAAACAAAACAGCATCAGGATCAACACTTTTAAAATTCCTAGTTTAAGATCAATCTGAACCCCACATTAGACTAACTTAATGAGAAGCACCTGATTGGGGACAACCCTCCAAACAATCAAACAAACCCCCTTCCCTACTCACTCAACTACAAAAGAAAACGAAAAAAGGGTATATATATTGTCCTCCACTCCCTGAAACCAAGGAAACTAGTGACTGGTCCCCTAATAACTTTTCTTTTTTGCAATTTCAAACCGGCAACAGCCAAAATAAGAAATGTTCCATGAATTTCTCAAAAAATGAACTCACAATTCATAGTAAGACTTAGTGAAACTACCTGCACCTACTACGATTATTGGGTGGGTATCATGAAAGAGGTTAGAGAAAGGAGGTGGCAGGAGAGAGTTAGAAAGCAAGGGATTGTTTGCATTTTTTTAACTTTTTTTTTCCTTGCATAAATGAATGAATCCATTGTGAAGAACTAAAGAACAAAGAACAACAAGGAACCTGCCATCACAGCAGGAGTGGAGCCTAATCAGACACTCAACCCCTGCAACTTAACTATGAAGCCTTTATAATAGATTTTGCTAGACACATAGCAATCTCTGAAAAATTCTACCCTGAAAGGAATCTCTTTCCCAATATTGACTATAGAAACTAGAATAATATATATATAAGAGTACACACTGATGAGTTTCATCACTCTTGAGTCCTAACTGTAAGAATCACCTCTTTTTAACTTACATTTCTATCATTACAATGTACATGTGTCACTGATCTAATTACGGTCCAATGACGATTGCGATGCCACCTGATTAATCTTATTAACATGAAATTGCTGACAAACTATTAACTATTATACTATTTGAGGTCTGCAAATTTATATATTCTACAATTTCATGGAGAGAGTTGCAAAATTCTGACTAACAACAATCATATTCTTTGCAAAATTCAACAACCACATGTGACAGGTTTAAAAAAAAACTCATGTTCACATCTATTCATATTAAGAAGTTTTTTCAAAATCACTGTTTTATTGAATCGCATGTTTCATGCTTAGTATAGATAAAATTTGTAAAAAATTCAAATTTTCATGCAAATCATTCTACCTTGTGTAAATATTTACTATGTAAATAAAACTTCTGATGCAGTTTTACTTAGGGTTTTGCTTGCATGTGTAAGTGAAGATGCCCATATTTTGGGGAATGAAAATGGAAGTGTGGAACTTAACAAGATGATCAAATAGTGAACAAAGTAGAAAGGTTACACATAGTTGAAGGTTTTCCAGCAGTGAAGTAGAATCAAATCGCAACGACTGCTTACAAATAGAGTGCAATAAGTGCAGTGCCAAGTTTTTATTGTGAAAGAGGTGTCAAATGGACATGGGCATATGATGGCCAAATCGTCAACAGGTTTAAACAGTGAGAAAGAAGGCAAGGGAATTCAATTGGAAATTTTTGCTATTCTGTTTGTCAAAAAGTGTGTGTGCAACAAAATGGATTTGGTCAAAACAGTAGGCCTAGAATGCCTAGAGAACTCAGATTTTACAACTAGGTATGCAGTTGTCACCCAGGAATGTTTAATTAGTGTACATGATGTTAGGAGGGAAAAGAAGATTATTAACACCATGTACTGCAATTTTTCCTGGCACCACGTAAAGGTTTGGAAGTACAATCTGTGCAGCAGATGCTTCTATCTGTGCAGCTTCAGATCCATGGCCGATGAAAATTCCTTGTGGTTGAAAGCTGACTGGCAGTTGCAGATGACTGGAGAAGGTGGTCAAATTGGAAGGATGTGACGACAGAAGAGTGTTATAATCTAGAAAGGAGTCGACCACATGGTATAATGCCACTGCATTTACCAGGTCATTTGAGAAAATCCAGTCCATTACTTTCAAATGTGCATTCAGGTAAGCTTGATTGTCCGGAAGGAAAACTGTGACGTTTCCTGCTGGAAGTTGGCCTAGAAGAGCTGCCACATCCACCCCCTCCAGAAGGCCAAGAGACTCCGAATAGTTGACATTGGCAAGAATTGAATTCACGGCTTGCTGCAATTCTCCAATTGCCAAAGACATATCTAGATGACAAATGAATGGCAGAAAAATTAGATTGTGCAATGCTCATTGCTGAGCTGAGCTTCCCCCCATGATCCCCCCACATGCATGATGCCATCTCTAGTCTCACAGGTGCAGACAACTTCCAGCTTCATGAAGCAGGGTCCCACGGAAAAGCGTTTCTTGAGAAGGACAAGTTGTACACTTGACATTTCTCCATAATTCAGAATGGAAACTTGCTATGAATTCTACTGTTCTAGATAGCTCAAAAAAGGGTTTGACAAACTTAATCGACACTTTCATGACACCAACAAATTCAAGTGCCCAGGCACACCTTGTTATCATCATATTACGTACCTGGCTGAGGAAGGGGAGAAGCAGCTGGCTCTTGGATAGCAACATTGTTTCTCCACCACTTAAGGAGAGTAGGTGCATCCGCTAGCAAGAGGAATCCAGGTTTTGTAGCGTATAAATTGACGATGTAATTCCAAGCCCACATGGTTGGATGTTGGGAATCCCACCACATCGCCTTACCTCTGTGCTTACACAATGTGTAAAGAGGCTTTCCTGTAGAATCCGTATCTCCGCAACTGCTGTTGCCCAATCCAATGCAACAAGGCACCAGACCATCTGTAAAACCTGCAGTTCATATGCATAATATTTTTGAACGTTAGCAATTCAAGCCAGCTTTGCCAATGTAGAGCTCCTAAAGACCTGCTTTCTAGCAGTTTCATCTCCAGAAGTCGATGATTCTTGCTTCCATGATTATCATGTTTCTCGATTCTTTGTTGCAAAAGCTGTGGACTCAAATTGTACTTCAGATTATTTCGCAGACAACACCACTTGAAGTACATGAACCAAGTAGGAGGAACTACGTTACATACCAATATGAGCTTGTGCTTGTTCGTAAAGTTGAGAAAATGCAGCGTATTGATTCAAGATGATGAAGCGAGCACCAGGGTTTCTAGCGTTGATCTTCTCAACCACACCTAATAGAAGTTCATTATGAAGTTCGGCAAGAGTATCCGCGGCAGTGTCACAGATCGTGTAGTTGGATTGCTTCGTGTTCTGGGGATCACAACGTGGGGGAAGTATGTTGGTTACCATCACATCTCGCAGACCAATATCATACAATCTCTGTAAGTTTATAGCGACTCCTGTCACAACTCTGTTTATGAACACCAAGCCCTCCTGCACAGGCACACCAAACAGCAATTCTTGGTTCAGACATCATGGATCCATCAACAATTGTTTGTTCACCGATTTCCCTGAGCCGAAACTGGAAATTGAAAAGAAATGAAGCAAATGTTACAGTCGTGAATCAGAAATTATTGAGGAAATGATGATCTGGATTACCGCGGAGAAGTTACCGTTGAAGGTAACGTAGTCGTCACCATCCACACCTACAAGAGTTAGCGAATTTGCCAGAGCTACTTTGGAGTAAGGGTCCTTGCGGAGAAAGAGCCCGAAATTGTCAACCTGGGCACCCAATGGAGTAGTTCTGTAGGTGTAAGTAACACCACTGCCTGCATTTGCGAAGTTCACTCCGTGTGCTATTGATTGACCTGCTAAGAGACGATATGGCGGAGGAGTAGGAATCCCTAGCAAATAGGCTGCAAAATTGCCCCCGAAATTAGTTGTTGAAACACATCATGATGAGCTGATGTAATTGAGCACAAGATGGTTGCAAGCTGCAATTTTAGCAATAGATGAATCATTTGTATAAGCCTTTATCTTTGCACACACAAAGTGCAACTCTGAAACCTGCGCCCCCCATTACTACAGCTCCTTCACCTCCAAAATTGAGCAATTCAACCGAGCTGCAACATTAAAGATATAGCAACATCTGAAACTTCTTGAAGCTATTTGGTTTCCAAGAAAAAAGATCGGATCTTGGGATTTGCTCGAATTACTTACCGAGAAAATCAGTCAGAATTTTACCATCACCACAGCGACCAGTAGGATAATGAGGCCATGTAATGCCATATGGATACAACGAGCCGGGGCCTGAATATGGCCCAGTCTTCGGTAAATTTCCGGTGTCTACATATGAATCTCCAAACACGAACAACAGTTTTTGTAGATCTGAATGCGCACAAGCTGCAATGAACCACAAATTCAGCAGTACTCATGACGCTAGTAAAAGAAAAACTGCGATGAAAACACTGGATTTCCATAAGTGACTAATCATGTGTTTATATATATACTGTACGAGGGCAGGCGCTTAGTTTGATGCTCAATATAAGTGATAATTAGGATCTAATCTGGGTCTAACCAGGAGCTGTACTAGAAGGGGACTAGTATGGCTGTTACAATCATCCGATACTAATCTGTAATGACGAAAAGAATTCGAACAATGAAGTTCATGATCATGGAATTGTAGTAAATAGCAGATGATCTATAATTACAATATATACCTGGTGTACCGATCAGCAGTGACGCAGAGATAAGGAAACACAGTAGCAACGAGGTCAGCATATAATTCCCGCAAAGAAGAAGCTTGGCCATGGCTGCAAAACTAAAGGACCGTATATATGTGAAGCTTGTACAACAATATACAAGAAATTTTTAAATGTTTTCTAGTGCTAGCTCTCGACGGCTTGCACTCGTAGCCTCTCTAAACACTCTGCAGCTGTCAGGCGTTGTAAGCTAGCAGGCGAATCACTTGTCTCTTTCTTATGTTCACGAGAGGACTGATGAGACATATTTAAGCGGCTCATAGGAGTGTTGGAGTTTCGGGTCCAGTTTCGTTGAGAGGATCCGATGCCAAGTATACAGAATCGACCATCGACGAACCTTATGGGGGATCGCCACCACTGCAGCTCTGCTGCAACCCACTTTGCAGCTTCCCATCCGACACATGTTCATTCTGATCCGAATCTCCCCCGGCTCACCTTTTTTTTCCCTCTTCTTCGTTCTGTTCTTCCTAATCCAGTTAAGAGGAAGGGGGATTTCTTGCATGAACTGCGAAGCTGCAGAATTTTTTTTTCCAGTTTCAGCAAAATTAAAAAAATAAAGCCCAAGAAGAATCTCGATAATATCTGACTTACCGTCTCAGCACTCTTTGAATGTCGGGTATCTTGCAGTTCTCGGCCGTTATTGATTTGTGTGCGGGTCTTACTTACTTACTTACTTACAATTTAGCATCATTAAGTGGGCCAAACAGCACCCGGGCCAGAGCCCAATTGACGTTAAGTCTAATAAAGCAATTCAGATCTAACCGTCTGACATTGTACTAAGAATCTAGCAAGGATGCCTTGCTGCTGACAGTTCAGTAACTCAGCCAAAGGTGTGATGGCAGTTAGTGGCAATGAACCTCTAAACCTCTCTCGAACACTTTGATAGGCAGGGCAAACCAATAAGAAGTGGTCCTCATCCTCAACCGCACCCAAGTTGCACAATTTGCAGTAACGCTGCTGCACCGGCACCTTCACTGGCTTGACTTCCCTTCCTAGCTCAATCTGCAACTTGTGATTCGCACAACAAAAACGTGCCAAGCTTCTCCTAAGTTGTGCATTGTCAACCTTGGAGAGGTATTCTTTGTAGCCATAATGTGTTGAGCTATTCAACCCCAGATAGGCTCTCACCCTGCTGGAGTTAGCTGCAGCCATTTGATGGTCGACCACTATTGTATGATATTACCCTGGCAACTTGGAAAAAACTTTTCGCCATTTGCTAAAAATATTTTGTAAAAAGCACATCAAATCAGTCACAAATCGCCAAAAATTGACACAACTGTATACATTATGAAAGGGTGCTTAAGATTTTCGACTTTCATAATTTGAATATCTTCAAATTTGGTCAAATATACTTAAGGATGATTGCAACTTGACCAACATCACAAAACTGAAAAACAAGCACTGCACATGTCTTTTGATTAAATAATTAATTGTCAAAATTTGATTTTGACCAATAAAAATATTATAAAATGTTCAATATTTTCCTTCACAACAATGTTGTTCTTTGGAATTTAATAAAATAATTTCAACATCTCAGAAAATGAGACCGTTAGTGTCAAAGCTTCCAAGGTACTACTACTATGGTATATAACTATTGTGTCATTTTGACTCCTTGATTCTAACTTACGTGCTGCTCAAGGCACCAGTTTCATTCAAGTGGGATCCACAGTACTCTATACTGAAGGCAGTCTTCTGAATAATTAGTCAAAATTTGGAGTTTGTTAAAAATTTGAGAAATTTGTTCCACAACTTTCCAAAAACCTTGAAACCTCTCACATAAAAAAAATTCCAGAAAATCTAATTTTTAGATTATTTCCATATGTCTCAAGTTCTATTCTCGAGTCACATGGTCTATGTTTTAGTCAAGTGGTCACTTCCAATCTTGCCTATCCCAATCTCGCCTGTCAAACCGAATTTTCTGATGTCACATTGGAATTTTTGTTCGAGCCCTTTGTTACACACGTTGCAATTTTCTTGGCAAACAAGCAACACTTTTTTGCAAAGGGTGAAAGCCCTATGTTTTAATCACATGGTCACTTCCAATCTCATGCACCAAATCCAGTTCTCTGTAACCAGACTTGATTCAATTTTTTTCAAAGAACCAAATTGACACCGAAACAAGAAGTTTAGTAACTTGAAGAACATGAGCTCTTCCATCAAATTCAAAAGTTAGCTCCAAAACTGGAACCAGAGGTGCTTCTTAAAACCTGAAACCAAAAGTTACAAGTCCTTCCTTCCACGTCGTTTTTGGTGCTTGCTTTTGTTGCTAGTTTTTTCCTTTTCAAACAAGTAAAGTTTGCATTGGTGTCTGTAACAAAGTTTCTTTAAATAAAAAGTTACAGCATATCCCATTAATGAACAAATTCCCCTGGCTGCTATAACATATGTTCTTGTAAGTGATCAATGAAATTATCAGTCCAAACACTCCAATGAAAGATTCCATTTCACAAGTAAATGCACAGTTTAAAAGCCTTTAGCATTTTGTTGCATTGCTCATCACCCCTGGGTATTTTTTTCTACCATCCCAGGTTGGTCTGCTGGCTGGCCACAGAGAGTTGAAGTGAATCTCTTAGCAAGCTTTTAACTTTCTGCTATGATCAAAATTTATGGCAAAACAAGGAAACCATTTATTGGACCTACAGTGAATTCCAAAGTGCATGTATGAAAAAATTGGTGACTTGACTAAACTTAAAGTCGAATATAGTGGCAAAAAGGATGAATTGATGGATAGAAAGGATGAATCAATGGATAGATTGTTGACAATAATGTAGTTCACACTTTTGCAAAGTTCTGGCATGTGGCAACCTCCACATGCAGTACATCAGAGCACAAATCATACATGCATACACATGCACCTTGCATACAAATCCTTCCAACATGCTTTGATACTTCTTTTAGGAGTGGACAGGATGGATAGAGAGGCTGCTGTAACATGACTTCATCAGTAACACCACTTGCCATGGAGCAGGCATTTAGTCATGGCTAAGAGAGAAGAACCTAACCAAACAGATCCACATCACCAGATTCTATTTCCTGCTGAGCATCTGCAGCTGACAATGTTGATAGTGCATGCATTTTGCACCACTTGCTGTTTCTGTCATGATGATGCCCACTGCACAGTTGCACACAGCTGGTAATTTAGTTCCTCATGACAAAGGTACCACAGTTTGGCTTCCCTCAGTTCCACTCTCTCCACTTGCTGGTTACTGACCTCCATCTTGCTTCTGGGAGTTGAATCCTAAATCAATCCCCTCAGCAATGCCAGTGGTTGCCCATGCTCTTGGTCATGCTGGTGAAGTAAAACTTCTTGCCGCTGAAAAGTAATTTTTGTTAGAAAATTTCTCAACACCCATGTGAGAGGTTGACTGACAATACCATGTTATAATAGTTTGAACTCATCACTTCTCTGTGCCTGCAGGAGAGGAGTGCCAAGAAGCTTGTTGGTGTTACTGCATGTGGACAGGAACCTGGACAGCTGCAGCCTGGGCTTGGGCCTGAACCTGAGCCTGAGCTTGAGTTTTTGGGCAATGGCTTGGGACTTGAGCACTTGAGCAAGTGCTTGGGTTCAGGCATGGACATCATCCTGTTAATGTCTCCTCATAAGCTGGTGGTAATCAGCTCCAAAAGTGGCCCCAGGGAGAGCCACAGATGTCATGTCCACAACTCTTCAGACAAGGAAGCTTTCCTCATCCCCAACCTTCTTCTCATACTTTCTCATGCCTTGGCCCTACCCAATGCATAGGCACAAGATGGCACCTCCCATCTGCATGTTCATGGGCCTTCAACAACATGTATAGTACAGTATGTTCAATTCAACACAGGTGTGACCTGGCTTGCCTCTTGCCTCTTGCCTCTCTATCATCATCCTCACAGAGATGTTTGTTGGCAGCAGCAGCATAGATGTTTGATAGCAGCACATAAACTGCAGCATTTTCAGGCTCCAATTCAAGAACTTGTCTGGAAACATGTTCTGCCATCTCCACATTACCTTGAATTCTGCAAGCACCAAGCAAGGCCTTCCGTGCAGCCACATGTGGTTGACAGGGCATCTCCTTAATTATATTCTCTGCCTCCTGTAGGTGGTCAGCATGGCCAAGAAGGTCCACCATGCAGGTGTAATATTCAGATTTTGCAAAAATCTTTTAAACTGCACTCATGGAAGCATAACATATGCCTTCATCCACCAAACCTGCATGGCTACAAGCTGACAGAAGACAAACAAAAGTGATATCATTTGGTTGTACACCTTCTTCATGTATCAATTCAAAATGTTTAAGAGCTTCCTTCCATTGCCCATGCATACCACATCCTTCAAGTATGGCATTCCCAGAGACCACATCATGTGATGGCATCTTGTTGGACACTCTCCAAGCATCCTCCATGCCCCCACATTTCGCATACATGTCAACCAAGCTACTTCTCACAAAGAGATCTGAATCCCATCCATGTTCAATGATCTGCTCATGAACATGCTTGTGCTAGTCAAGCGCAAGTATGCTAGCCCATGCATTCAGCACCCCCACAAAAGTAATAGAGTCTGGTTGCACATTATACTGTTGCATTTGTTGAAACAGTTCCAGTGCATTCTGCCCTTGCACACATTTCGCATGTCCCAATATAATGGTGTTGCAAGTGACCACATCCCAAGGTGATGTGGTGGCATGTTGTTGGACACTCTCTGAGCATCCTCCAAGCTCCCACATTTTGCATACATATCCACCAAGCTGCTCCCCACAAAGACATCTGAATCCCATCCACTTTGAATGATCTGCTTATGAACACACCTGCCTTCTTCAAGTGCAACTAAATTGGCACATGCATTCAGCAGCCCCATGAAAGTAACGGTGTCTGGTCAAACATCCTCCTGTTGCATTTGTTGGAATAGTTCCAGTGTGCACTGCCCCAATACCAATACCATGGCATTCAAAGTCACCACATTGTGAGATGGCATCTTTTTGAACACTCTCCAAGCATCCTCCATGCTCCCACATTTCATAGGCATGTCAACCAAGCTATTCCCCACAAAATTAACTGATTCATAACCGCTTTGAATGATCTGCTCATGAGTAAACCTGCCCTCTTCAAGTGCACCTAAATTGGCAAAAGCATTCAACACCCCCACAAAGTAACAGAGTCTGTCTTCACACATTCCTGTTGCATTTGTCAGAATAGTTCCAGTGCATTCTGCCCTTGCCCACATTTCACATGTCCCAATATCATGGCAGTCCAAGTGACCACATCTTGAAATGGCATCTTTTTAAACACAGGCCAAGCATCCTCAATACTCCCCACAAATACATCTGAACATCCACTTTCAATGATCTGCTCATGAACACACCTGCCATGATAAGTACAAGCATGCTGACAAATGCCTTCAACACCCCCACAAAAGTAACAGAGTTTGGCTGCACACCTTTTTCGTGCATTTGTCAAAATAGCTCCAGTCCCTTCTGTCCTTGCCCACATTTCACATGAACCAATATCATGGGGGGTCCAAGAGACCACATTTTGAGATGGCATCTTGTTGAAAACTCTCCAAGCGTCCTCAATGCTTTCACATTTTGCATACATGTCAACCAAGCTATTTCACACAAGACATAAGACTCAACCATTTTGAAGGATCTGGTTATGAACATGTCTGCTCTTCAAGTGCTCGTAAACAAGCACATGCATTAATCACCTGAATAAAAGTGAATTTATAAGGACCTATTCCTTCTCATTGCATTTGTTGCAAAACCTGCATTGCCTTCTCAGTTTGCCTATCCTTCACATATTTTTTAAGCTTCTCATTCAGTGTGAAATTGTTCAATTGCACTGCACCTAGTGCCATTGGGCCATCTCTGCTGCCACCCATGGCAATTGTGTGGGCCCTCAAGCCACAGTGCTTCCTGTATCTTCTTATGTTTAAAATCAGGGTACCTTTAATTTGCCTACAACCAGAATCCAGATCAAGCTGATTTTCCATATATTCTCCACATCCCACAAATACATGCATCAAAAGAAAACCAACCTGACCTTCCCCATGAGCAAGAGAATTTTGTCATATCATATGCATATACTTACATTCTCCAGCCTACCAGTACTATCCAACCAGTGTAAAGGATCTGAAATGAATTTCTGCCAACGTTTACACCATGGCAAGATAACAATCCCCAGAAAGCAACAAGCTTGACACCAACACTAGCTTTGGCTCCGATGACATGTGAACTCTGACAGGGTTGATGTTCAATTACCTTCTCTGATCTGTAATCCCACCATTGCGAAGGATCCAAAAAGAACTCCCGCCACAGTCACAGTTTGTCCCTCTGACCTTCACGAACTGCAAAAGAAATTTCCTATCAAATCATGTACTTTGATGAGGTATTGCATCTTGCATATATTGTGTCCAATCTTTCGATTTACTTTCGAAAATATCATTATGTAAACCTCAGGTCATGATTTAGGCAAACAAATCATACGTACTGTAAGGCATGAGAAGAGAGAAAACATAAGAAAGCTTACAACGGTCTTGATCTTTCAGTGCCACATTCATTTCTATCTGGTGCGCTCTGCGAAGAAGTGCCCCCCCCACCCCCCCCCCTAATCTTGAAAGTTGAATCTGTTCCTAGTACCTACTATTAAGCAGTACAGAGGAGGGCCTGCTCCCAAGGGCTCTATTGTGAGGGTCCCTAATTTGAGGCTCATAGTCTGGATAGCGGAAGCCCCAAGGCAGTAGCCTTTACGGGGATGCTTCCTTCTGTTTGAGTCAGATGAACGGGGCCCAGATCTTGAGCCTGTCAAGTTTGAGCATAGTAGGGCTGGCCGACTATTTCACTCAGCAACTCAACCTTCAAATACGCTCAAAAAACCTAGAAACAAGCAAAACATGTGGCATTTTGCTAATCACCTTGAACAGCAAGATGCTTTGAATTAAAATTGATAGTGATCATCCCAAACCTTGGTGAAGAAATGAATGTAGTTTTTATTTGTAACATGTTTCATCAAAATAAATTGATAGGTGTGTAGATGTGATCACTGTCATCCATGTAATCTCGTGCATGAGGTCGTTTCAAAGCAAGTCTAGCCCCCAGGAATGATTCAATGAGCTCATAAAATTCCTTGTTAAAATGTCTAGGAATGTTCAAAGAAACTTTGTCTTATGGAGTCTGTGCATTGTCTTCATTTGAACCCGTGCCATTCATGTAGTTGAATATTCTTTTGAAATCACTATAGATTACAGCCCATTTATCTTTACATGTTGCCCCATTCCTTTAATACATGGAATTGTCGTTTGCCATGATCGTAACATCTATCTTTCACTATGTTTCACCATTTGGTGATGACAATTTCAAAATTGTTCTCAGGTCCACCTTGTTGAAAGAAGCCATTCTTGGCTTTTTGGTAGTAGAACTTGAGAAGAAAGGCCAAGAGGAGAACTTGCTGCAGCACTTGGGTGATGTTAGGTACACAACCATCATCCAGACTCAGTCTCAGAGGACAGACCAGGGTTCTATCACATAGTTACCACAATTGGCTGTACCACAAAAATATTGTGATGAGACCATCACCCATGATTCACTGTGTTTGTGGTGGGTCTCTCTTTATCTGCAGTTCAAGAATATGGGACATGTTGTAATTCAAATCTTGGCAATCTGTGTAGGCTGAAGTGATTAAACTTGTCATTGCGGTATCCTAGTTCCAAAAGTTGTTTTTACAGGTTATTGAGATGATATGCTATTCCATGCTTAACATACTCTTCCACAGGGCCCCAAGTATGTTTAGAGTCCATCTTGAATCATCTATCCATCCCACACGACATGCATGGTGTGCCTGGAGGGGAAAAGTGATCCAAAAGTTGAGATTTGACTTCTAGTTCTTGAGACGCAAGAGGACATTGACCCCTTCAGATTGAAGTTTGTAAGGGGAAAGGTATCAGTCATTTCTGTAGCATTGGATGATGGTGCACTGGATATTGCCCCAAAGCTCAAAACTTAGTTGCAAGTGGAGATCTGATTTCAAATGTCAGAGGAAGCTGAAATCAACAGTGCTCCAGTGGAAGTTCCTAACACTACCTTTTATTCTCTTTTCTATCCTTGTGTTCCTTGTATTTTTAAATTGCAGCATTATGTTCTAATTAAATCTTGAAAACAATAAGACCATTCAACAAATTGTAACAAAGAATAATTTGATAAAAATTTGATGTATAACAAACATTTAGTTGCAAGGTGTCAAAAAAATAAATCTTTCTCCTCATGCTATTCAACAAAAAATGATCAATTCCTTATAAAAATACTCTCTTCAAGAAAAATTATGGGATTTTATGTCAGTAAAAAATCAAAGTCATTCACCTTGCAATGTCGTTGAGAAAGACTTGGTAAAGGCTATGCTGACCAATAAATAGGTCAATATTCTCTATTGACATAGTAGTGACTAGTAAGGGGCCACTTGACCTAAATCTAATGTTGGTAACCCAAAAAAAATCTAAAAATTCCAAAGTTCAAATTTTGTTTTGTCGATTAATAGTAACACAAAAAACAATGACATGGCTTTATGTGTACAATAAAGCCCTATGGTGAGGGCATTCTCAAAATAAAGGGCAAGTAGGAAAGATGGTAGTTGAATTTGGACTCACATTTTGTGAATATCCCTCTTGTGACTTGCACCCATCATAAGTATGAGGCAAAGGTTATATGAGCTTAAACATCCAATGATCAAAAGGTGGAGGAGAGTTCTTACACCTACTACTCCTTAAGAGTGGTAGGGACCTTACACCTAAAAGTAGGCATCATTTCCCTCCCATCCTAAAGATGTAGGGTTTAGGAATCATACCATCAAGTGACCCTACTTCAGGAGAACCCATGAGTATAGGAACCTCAAAGCACATAAATGACTCGCTTTTGATGGGAATGTGGGAACATATAAGAATAGGAAGGTCTCTGTCCTAGCATAACACAATTCTGGAATCTGAGCTGAGTTGTTGAATGCTTTTGACTTGAGTCCAATCTGTCTGGATGTAGCATCAAACCAAATTTGCGACTACTGATACCATTTTGCTGGGTTGAAACTTGAAACCTCATGACATGAATGGACTCTGAATGTGATTGTTTGTTTGGCTTGTCACTTCTCTGCAACTCATGAATTATGGGTCTGATCATTTAATGTAGGAGGATTCATAATTTAGTGGGACTTTTCTTTCAGCTGCATTTGTTTGTCATTCAAACCATAGACATTGTTGAGAGTGCAGGTGAACTAGTCAGTCCTGGACCATGTGGGACTTCCAAATGCAACCTTTACAGGTGAACATTTAATAGTCTTTGTAGCTGGCTGGACATTCAGAACAACTAGCAACTTTATTAGGCCATTCTCATTGTGGATGCTCAGATTGTTTTGCTCTGCCACATGTGGGCTCAGGGTTTCAGGTACTCAGTTTTCATGTTGTGTATCCCCAGTTGTGTTGAACTTTTGTCTTGGTTGACTGTACGCCACTACAATTGCCAAATGTGTTAGTTTGTGATAGGAATATTAGTGGGCATTTTCAGCACAGTAGGAGCTTATGAGAGCAAATACATGGTTATGATACACTCGAGATTGTTGTGGTGGACTCAGGACAAAGCAATGAGCAGCCTCTGTGTTGGCACCTACTGCCTGATTTGCAGTGACATTAACAACTCTGATCTGGAATCAGAAACATGTTGGAACCTTAGTTTGAACATAAATGTCCAGTGTGATTATTTGAGGATTTTTGTGTTTGTAATTCCCCAACTGCCTAAAGATCCCATGAGAGCCTTGCCAGATGGTTCTCTATTGCAAAAAAAATCAGAGTGGTGGTGAGGACTTCTCCATCTTCAACATTTGTGAATTTGGTAATGAGCCTCTATTTGTTCACCTCAATTTTGCTGGTTGACCTCTATGGGATGCTCAATGAATTATAGACTAATCTATAACTAAGTCCAAGAACTTCCCCTGTGCAAAAGTGGAGACGTATTTAACCACGCTTTTTGGTTGACCTGATCTTTTTCAGTGAAGTACTCTTCTTGCCTTTTTCTCTTTGTTCTTTTTTGGATGTTACTTTTGGACCCAACTCTTAGTTGTAGCTCCTGAATGGCATGTGAATGAAAGTGAGGTGCTATTTATCAACTTACTTCTATCTCAATGTATGCCAAAAAGACAACCTCAAACAAAGCATTGGAATTGCTGATGGATAAACACATTCCTTGAATCTGCAGGGAGGTGTGATTTAGCCACAGGGTGGTGGGCACAGGGCCCTGATGAAGAACAGTCAGTATCTAAAAGCCTGCCCCACCAGCAGCCATTTACTTGAGTTTCATAGGTTATCATGTCCCCTTTGGCTGCAGGTCAGCTGAGGCTTGCTTCCTAGCTATAATTCTAAGTTTGAGCATTTTGCTAGGATTTGTTTGTTTTCAAATGTGATTTGTGTGTCTGTTTAGTGTAGAATAGACAGTTGTGGAAAGAACTTTTGACCAAGATAAGTTAGATCTGATATTGTGGATTGGTTGTCCAGCCAGAGCTTGCCCGCAAGGTGGCATACTCAGCTGGAAGATCTGCCATGTCATGTTCTGACGGAATGTGCAAGCCTGCCCTTCACTGTGCTGAACTCCTACTCCCAAGGTGTTGGGCAAGATAGCTAATTTCTCTTTTCTGTTGATATTCTGGCTCCCTTGTGATCATCACCCACTCAAGGCTATGATCTATATGTTCTGTTGCTCTTTCCATGTTATGTTGTAAGTGAACTACAAGTACATGCAGTTGATTATGAAGATAGTCAGCCAGAACATGCAACTTTGATCAATGGGCAAGAAGCTTGCCTATTTGGTGATGGATTGCAGGGTGAGTCAACAGAGTCGTCAGATAACAAGGCAACTGCAATAGAGGATGCCATTGAATGACTTGCGAAAATTGCCAGACTATGGGTCACACTATCCTGCTAATGCTCTATGCACTGGAAAAACAATCCAAGGTATTCACTACATTGTTTGTAATGTCAACAGAGAGGAAGCAAGGAGGGAAGAACTGTTTGATCATACAACAAGAATGTGAAGGATGACTGGCTCACTATAGACACCGCATACAGGAAAAGTAAGCGATGAAGTGTTTTCCACAGCAACAAACATTAGAATCTGTGGTTCCTAGGGGAACATATTAATGGGGACATATTCAGATCTCCATATTATGGGGTAAGATTGGGCATGCTGAAGGCACAGACACCATCTGTTTATGCAGCTTTCTTGCAACAGCCTCAATACATGCAATGGATCTTATAGAGCAGATAGAGTGAATCTGGACACTAGCTACTGTAGTCCTTGTGATGGGTTTACAACACTGGGACTACAGTTCAAACTGCAGATAAAATTGACATATCCATCAATGTGTAAAAGTCACTTATGAGTTGAGATTGGGTCTGTTGGACTCTTTATTACATGGGAATTCATATATGGGCCTTGCTGTTGGTTGTGCCACTGTCCTCTCCCTTCAGCACTTCTCCAATCCCTTGAGGAAGACCTAGAGTCTGTCTGGTGGATGCTGACTTGGGAGGTCAAAATCTCCTTCCAGTTCACATCACAAATGACCTTGAGGTAGCAAGAACTTGCTTGGATACTCAGAGAAAATCGAGGTCTGCTGTTCGCATTGTCCATTTTCCCAGTGGTTCAGAGAAAGTCCATAAGTACAATTCAGAAAAATATCGCATTCCATCCACACCACTAAGGTTTGTTTGTTCAATATGAAACTCAACTCCGAATTGTATCATAAGTTACACATCATGGGGGACTAATACCTGTTCCATTAATTTGAAGAACAATATTTGTGCACCGCAGTTATTGTCTTGGTGAAGGGACAAATGGCAATTGTAACTTGAACACCATCACTACTAGCTCAAGTCCTTCACAGCTATGCAAGCAAATGTGCCAGAAGAAGGTGCTGCAGGTAGGAAGGACTTGAACCCTTCTTCAACAATTGAAAGTAATGGCAAGGTGAAAATTTTGTCAGAAATGAGTGGCTATTTATGGTATTGTACAAGGACTCTGCAAACCTCATCTATTGCCAGAATTGTCTGTTCAGACAACAAGACCTTTTAGTATACACATGTACTCACTACCATGAGTGTCAGATTGATGTGACAGCTGCTTTCAAACACTGCCCCAAAATTATTCATGAAATCTAATCCTGAGTATAGAGAAGCTTGGCATCTCTCTAGGAATTTTGACTGTGAACATCTAGTCAACATGAATTCCAATTCTCATCTCAGAAATTACTTCCAGAAAATCTAATGTGCAATTTTAGGCCAATGTCCGAAACCAGGCCAGAAGCTTACCCAGACCTAGGTCTAGAATAACGGAGCGCCTTTCAAGGCCTGCACAAATAGACCAACACATGCAGTTGCAATTAGCAATTGAAAGCCAACTCTCCTCTATGTGAAGGATTCAAGCAAGCGGATTTAGGATAAAGTTGCTTTGAGAAAATATTAAGGGTCGTCAAGAAAAGAGGGTCACCAAGATCAGCAGCCACCCGGTGTGCACACATGGTGCCAGAAAAAGCAACTGCTATAACACCTTGACCTGGAAAGCAACTGTCCCCCACACAGTACAACCCATCCACAGCCTGCAGCATAGAGTTGTGGTGATATCAAGATTCTAATCATCAGGACTCTGTAACACCAAACTTCCACCTTCCTAAAATGAAGGTCCAGAAAATTCTGTGCAAATCTGTAAATCATGAACATATAAAATGGCAAGCCAACGTACTGTAGTGTTAAATGGCATGCCAAGCAAGCCTTTTGGCTTGGCTGCTGGAATTGGTCCATAAGTACCATCATCCCTTGCCAAGTATCGGCGATGAGTTTTTGGTGTGCCAACCTATCATGAGGAACATTCATCATCATCTTCAGTGTTAATTCATGGGTGGACTTCTCAAAGATATCTTAGCAATCAACCTTTGCCGCATGACAGTTTGTCACTTCGGGAAAATAAAAAGCCACAAAACAAGGACTCCAGTTATCCAGTTTTCAGCTGTACATAGTTTGAAACAGTGGGTAGAAATACCTCACAGAATGTTATGGCTGCTTTTAGACCTGGGAATAAAGTTGCCTCCAGCCTTGCCACAATTTTGTCTGCCAATGCTTCCTTCTTTTTCTTGTAGTCAACTGGCAGCAGACCCTACAATTAGCAATAGTCACTGTTCAGGAATAGAGAGGTCATGCATGCCATCTAGTCCTCAAAACAAGCTGTATTTGTGATCATCTGTATTCTCAAACAAGCTAACACAATTTACTTCATCCTCTTACAAGACATAATTTTTCCTTTAGGTCATCCAAATCAAGCCCTAAAGATTCAGAAGTACTTTCCAACCAGACATGCATCTGAATGTAAAGATTATAACTCTCAACTTGCTTCACACCTTCAGAGTCTTGGGCAAAAGGTTACAAATTATAAGCAGCAAGGTCAAGTTAGGACAACTGAGGGAAACTAACAATGTTCCTCCTATGATCAATTTATACATCTTTCAAACATATAGTTCATACCAATATGAAGGTAAGTAACTGAGAATTCTGCATTACTTATGATTTAAGTCAACCAGAGTTGTAATGAGGAATGACTGAGTCATAATATGTGAAGAAATTTGGATCTCTTCCTCTTGGACCCAGCTGTATTCATACTTCATATTATTTAGAACCTCAGGAAGATTGCAACATCAACCTGGCAAGGAGGTTAAAAGAAATACCTGCCAATCGTCAATCCAAGATGTGGTAAAGATGTGGAGAATATGGTGGCCTGGCGGTGCTAACGAAGAGTCCAAAATTGTGGGAATGCTTAAGAAAATTGTCTCGTACGGCTCCTCCAATTTTGACCACTCGCTCTATACTCAACACAACCCATTGGCTTGAGGTTACCCAATGAACAACGAAAAACCAAGTATACAAAGAATGGGTAAAAACACTCTTGGGTATTGGGTTTTTCAGGGGCTCTGCTTTAAGGTTCTATGATGGCATTTGGGAAGGCAAAGATGTGGAAAAGTGGAACCCACCTCAAGCACAAGGTGGTGGCATTCAGTCTCAGCAGGAAGAACATCAGCCTTCACACCCATGTGTATCGACAAAAAAGATGGGGCCTTCTGGTAAAGCTTTTGAAACCTCCGCTCTTCTTCTGGCATGCTCTCTGGCTTCAGTAACTTATCTGCAGATTTCAGGAACAGGGCATTGTAGGCTTTGTCCATCTATTACCAATTGGTAAGCTGAGAAGTTGTATCTCTAGCTTCAAGTAGCTCTCAATTCTCATCACTTTATTTGTTTGGAACCAATATCTGGAACAAAGATAGAGAGCAGAACCAGTCCTTTGAATTCCAAACAATATCTCAAGCATGAGCGCAGTGACAAATTCAGAGAAGCCCAAGTGTGATGAAAACATTATGCCAGTGGTAAGCCACCTATGAATGACTAAACTCTTTATTTTTCAGACAGTCTGTTTATGAGTGATGAGTACCTAAGTCCATTTTCTCATATTGCAGTGCTATGATTGAAGGTGAGGTCTAACTTGAGAGGCAGTTTGAGAACAAAAAGCCAAAGAACACATTTTCAAAATTTTCTCACCAAAAGTATCCCATCTGGTAGCATTTGAAATCACTTTCTTTGCCCATATAATTGTTCCATTAGAAAGCTGCACTCCCGTCTGCACAAAGAACAAACAGAACTGGTCCCTGTGAGTAAAGGTGAACAAGATACTTCAGTTTATTTGAGCTTCTAAGTCTCTTTCATAGGACTCCAACTCAAGGGCATGATGTGACCATCACCTGCAGTTTCTCATAAATGGCTTTGTACTGACACTTTCTATTGTATCAGGCTTTGTGAGGCAGTTCTGGCTATATAGGAATTACTACAATCCATTTTACTTCATCAGAAAGATGTGAGAACAGATCTAACCACTTTGCCAGCTTCCATGAGGATCTGAGTGACATTCGCCTTATATTTTATCTGGCCACCTTTCTCTACCAAGCCTTCAGCAAGCTCCCGGGCAATACCCCCCACACCTCCTCTTGGATAGTTAATCCCTCCATAGTGCCGGTCACAGATAACCTGTCACATTTAAAACCACTGTTTAGCCAAACTCTAAATACAATGTGTTTCTGTCATCAACAAATGAACAGCTAGCATCTTTATGGGCACAAATCCTAAAGCTGGACATGTCTCCTGGACGATTGTAATATAAGATTGCACATCTGGACTACCCAAAAGAAAGCTTTCAACATAAGTTCTTTAGGACTGCAAACTTAGAACTTTCCTCTAGGTCCAAATAGAGGTTAAGCTTGCATTATTCTTGTGAAATTTGATAATTTTAGAATGGCACGCTGAGAAGCTGGAAATACCATGCTTGCATTTATCATTGGGGTCCGGCAGGCATCCACTGTGCTCACTATAAAGCACTGCACATGCATCCACCAGTCTCCATATTCATATCATAAAAAAGTGTTGCACCATACACAAAATATGGGAAAAAGATAAATATTCTCAAACCCTCCAGCCAATAACCTTCAGGAACAAAATCAAACAAGATTCCCTCTAAAACTAAGTTCATTCCTGGGACTGCTCACCTCAGCATCAATGAAGGATAGGAGGTCAGGGTCCTTGATATATTTGCGGGCAAGGTCGCCTGCATTCTGTGGCAAATAGTAGGCTGCAACAGCAACCATAATCACAAAGGGAAT
Organism: Sphagnum tenellum; assembly: GCA_963921925.1. Classification (NCBI taxonomy): domain Eukaryota; kingdom Viridiplantae; phylum Streptophyta; class Sphagnopsida; order Sphagnales; family Sphagnaceae; genus Sphagnum; species Sphagnum tenellum. The sequence continues at coordinate 13,060,394 of OY998156.1, forward strand.
TAGGTTGACATGCACATCATTCAAGATGTTGCAAGAAAAAGCGAAGACAACCATGCTTTATCCTTGAGTTTTAGAGCAGTTGAACAAACCAAGCGTCAAGCATGCCAATGGATTGCGGAAGAATTGGCCAAACAAGTAAAGAGGCTCCTCAAGTGATTTGAGCTCCAGTGAGTTCAGCGAATTGAAAACCTGTCAAACAACACCACCTCAATTTGAATAGCTCAGACACACCCTGCTACTCCAATGAGCAAACTCACAAAGAAAGCTTTCAAAAACAAAGGAATGCTCCACCCACGTGTAAACAAGGCAACAAGTGCACTCCAGTGAGCCTTCAAACAGCAGTAACAAAGAAAGTTCACAAATTGGGCCTTTGAGTGAAGATTTTTAACACAAATGGTCATTTATTTGGGAAGGATCCAAAAACACAATTGTCATAGAGGATAGCAGATAGGGATAAAGACCTTCCAGCATTGTGTATAGAAGCTGTGGATACCTGCTTCCTCATGGGGGAAGCGGTTGATGAGTTCAGCAAGGAACTCCTCATACCCCCGGTGGACCCGCACAGAGAGGCCACCCGGCAGGTGGTAATGAACTGTGACAGGATCTTCAATTACCTCCATTTTTCGCCCCACTGCCTCCAGTGACTTTGTTATCAGGTTTATGGCTCCCTATTCCAAACCCCATTCCACCAGACCTTTGGTCTCATTGCACTTGAGTGTACAACTTAGTGACGAGCGTAAACCATAATCAAATCCAGAAAACAAGCAACTTCGAAATGAAATCAATCAGTAAATCCTCAAACCTTCCAAGAGTCGTATTTAGCTGACAAATTCAACCAAAATGATGCACATATCACACAAAGATTCTGATAAAGCACGATAGAAACCTTGGGGGATCTAGGTTGTGTACTACGAGTGACCAGAAAGGAGTGGACAAGAAACACGGACCCAAAATCAGAAGAAGGACGTCGATGGGTACACACCTTATCACTAAAGCCGAACATGACGGAGGATCCAACATCAAAAGTGTACCCATCTCTTTGGAAGTAACCCGAGCTTCCGCCCGGGATCACATATTTCTCAAGGAGCATCACCCGAGCACCGCGAATGGCCAGTTGGGTGGCAGCTACAAGACCTCCAATGCCCGCCCCAATCACCACTGCATCATACTCCTCATCCTTCACAGCCATCGTCACCCTTTCTTCAATCCCAACTGCAACTCTCTCGAATTCTTCTGCAACTTTGGCTTGACTCCCAGCTTGGGCTTGAATCAGCCGCTTGCAATCCCGCTCGGGGCTTCTTCTCCCAAAATGTCCACACCTCCTGGAACTGTCAATACGTTTGTGACAAAAGTTGCGCCAGACAGGTAGTGGATTCTTGGATCCTTGTGGGATAAAAGAATTGGAGAGAATTGAAGGTTGAAGCATCATGGTAAGAGCCATGACAAAAGGTTTGGCTGCAAAGTTGGAGGTAGGGAGGAAAATGACGAATCTTGTACTGGCAACCACTCCAAACGGAAGTTAGGATAGAAGACACATCCCCAGCCAGTATTGAGCCTTCCTACAGCCAGAACATTCTGTACATCATATTCAATACACCAATCCGACAGTAACTTAGCATCAATTCCCCTATTTCTTGACTAAAAGCTCATCAGCCTGCTGCATGATTTGGGTGTGCATCCGCAATCTCGATGGGTCACTCACTGCCAAGTTCCAACCAAGTCTACAAACCGCCGGATCCGGTTACTCCGTGCCTTTTCAAGAACCAACGGAATTGAACGCTATCAGCTACAGGCTTTGAGGTTTCCGGCCGTCTTTTAGTTTGGATTGTAGGCAGCCCCTTTGTTTGATGAATCGTTTTGTAAAACCCAGCTCCCCAATCCTCTTCCCAGGAATTCCTTCCTCACTCCTCGTCGGATTCCCTTTCTTCCTTCCTTCATCTCCTACATGAATTATTCACCTTCTCGGATTCATTCTCTAGTTTCAGTAGTGTAGCCTGGCGTTTTCTTCACGAATTTGGCTTTCTGCACACAGCGCTTTGGTTCTAGGGTTTTGTGACTTGAGAACCCTAGCTGGATGAATTCTCCATGTTTGCCGTCGAAGTTGGGTTCCTGTTCTGTTGATAATCCAGAAATCATCCAGGTGCCTGGGCTAAACCCTAATTAAAAAACAATGGCTTGAAGTGTTTAATTAAGTTGTCTGGAAAGCCACCGTCTCTTTCACCCCCTATCCCGTCTTTATGTGGTATCCGCAAAGTAAGGAAATTTTGTGAAGTCTCAGTATGAAATGCTGAAAGTTAGCATTTAATGCACAAGGTCCGAGAGTAATTATAATAGTTGTACAGGTAGGAGCAGTGAAAATATATGTAGCAGCAGTGGAGGCACGAGTCAGAAAAAAGGAAAGAGGGAATGAAACTCAGTTTACCAGGAAAATCTTATATATTAATTGCGTTGTCTGTTTTACTAGCAAAATCTTATATATTAATTGCGTTGTCTGTTTGTGATGTGACAATTCTGGCTTTGCATTTTATGGCAGAACCGGCCTCTGTTAACGGCGTTGCCCAGGGTTAATATCAAGGTCTTTTTATTTTCCCGCCTTTTTTCAGCGGGCTACCCAAGATTAATATTAGGTTTTTTTTTCCGCCTTTTTTCGGCGGGTTGCCCAGGGTTAATATCAGGGTTTTTTTTTTTTTTTTGTCTTTTTCCGACGGGCTGCCCAGGTTTAATATCAGGGTTTTGTTTTTATTTTTTTTCGCCCTTTTCCGACGGGCTGCCCAAGGTTAATACCAAGGTTTTTTTTTTGTTTTTTTCTTTCCGCCCTTTTCCAGCGGGTTCGCTTTGTAGGCAGGTATGTTCTTCCATACCCATATTTGATTCTGCTAATTATATCCGGAACTGATGGTTCTGAATTTTTCAAATATAGAGAACCGACGGGTATGTAATACTCCTCATTGCCTTTTTCCCCACATTGGTTAATACTAGGGTTTTTTTTTTTTAATTTGGGGCAAATTTCTCAAGTAAGTCCATTGGCGAGGATCTCGAGCATTAATTAGCATTAAATGATGACGGTCATACTTAGGCTATAGCATTTTTAAAAATAAAAAATATGACGAAAACAATGCAAGGGTGCCTCACAGTGACCGAAAGTCACGGGTACCCACTAATTAGTTTGAAAAAATTAGTTTGGGTCCCAGTTATTTCGTTTTGTAAAATTTTCATTCCCAATTATTATGTTTCTAATGCTCTATTATGCTGAAACTGGCCATTTTCGCCTCTTAATTGCGTGACTTTACCGATAACTCTATTAATTGATGTTCTTTAATTCATACAATTTACAAAATTAAGATTTATTTATTTTTTAAACGTGCTCTAGTTTGAAACGAAATGATAATAAAATCACAAACACAAAATCACAAATATCTTAACCTTTGTGAATATAACTATAACTTTTTTCTTTTCTTTAGTGGGTTGAAATTTGAAACTCAAACCTAATGTACTTAAAGAAGTTTTGAACTCATGTAATGTTGAATTTTCAATTTGAAACTAGCTGACAAAAAAGAACCGTGAATACTTCAAACCCTCTTTCAACATGTGGCTACAACCTTTTTTTATCTTTCTAGAGGGCCTTCATAGTTGAACCATGTTTGCATGATGAAGTTCCCAACTCATGCAATTTTGCAAAGCCAAAAAAAAAAAAAAAACAATTTGTTTAAATTGATTTTTTTAAAACCTATTCCTAATGCATATCTTGAAGACAATTGCATCATCAAGTTGAATTATCTTCGTCTTGAATTATGCTATTCTTGGTATTGAGGATGCATTTGCAAAAAAAGTTGATAAAGATAAAGTGGCAAATGCATTATTTATATTTATAATATTAATATACTAATACCAATAAAAATATTGAAATGTTGAAACACAAATATAACATCATAATGAACATGAAGAAAATACTAAAGCAATATCAATTGTAGAGTTGCAACCATATTGTTGCAACACTACATCAACTTCATTAAAGGTGCACATCCAATAACATACAATTAAATCATGAAATAATATGATAACAATGTGAATATAATACAAATACAATATAACAAATGATATTAATACAATGCAAATACAATTATAAGTCACTTATTATTAGAATAGTGTCAAGATTAAGTTCATACAATACAAGTTATTTCAATGCCTATTCAACACTAAACCTTGGGTACCTTATAAAAGTATTGTAAAAACACCAATATAAAAGTATCTAGACTTTGTGATGAAAAGTTATGTAGTGAGACACAATTCTTGAATCATGTTTCAAAACACTTAAGAATATGTTAAAATCATCTAAATCATAAATAATCACAACCATTTGATCAATAAATATGTGAATATCTAAAATAATAATAGTAAAAATAATAATAAAATAATTTGGTAGACATAGTGAATTTTTTTAATAATATATTGATAATGGTTTTGATATGATGAGACAGTCCTTTTGTGTATCCCAATAATGATTGCATCTAGTTAAATAAGTAATAGAAATAAATAGGCTAGATTAATTTATAAATTAATCATAAAAATAAATCACAATTTAATTTTAAATGTGTCATATGTATGCAATCCAATCATAGAATGAAAGTGTATGTGACGGTGGCATAGCTCATCCAAGAATGAATTATGTCAATGATGACATCACATTGTTTGTGATTACTATCATGACCTAGGATAATTTTGGGATATTTTTGGCAATATCATGACCTAGAATATGTTGGGATACTTTTGACAATATCATCGTCTAGGATATTTTAACATACTTTTGGCAATGTTATGGCCTAGGATATTTTAAGATATTTTTGGCAATATCATGGCCTAGGATATTTTAAGATACTTTTGGCAATGTCATGGCCTAAAATACTTTGGGACTAGTATAGTTCAAGGTTATAAAAGGAGATAGTTTGGGGACAACTCTTCAACAGATCAACACCAATTGATGGATCAATAAAATTTGTTTTGTCTTGTAATTCTCCACTTGTTTGTAGCCGATTCATAATAATTACTATTTTGTGCGAATTTGTTATATAGTACAATTAATAAGTTTTTAAATTGAAAATGTCACATGCAAGTTAAATGTAATCCTATACACCAATTTTATTTCTTATCATTTTTTTTCTAATGTGATAACACAAGGTGATGATATCTAATAATATTTTTCCTAACTCAGACTTAACATTATATTAACTTTAGGTTTAAATGTTGTTATGTAACAAGTGCAATGTGGAGTAGAAAGGCTTACAAGATAGGTTACCAAGGTAACTCAATTGACTCATAACGGGTTTCCAATGGATGGTGCATGGGTGGGGGAGGTGTCGGGTTACATAATTTACCGTATATGGAACTGGTGTTCCCTTTCATGGATTCACTTCATTATAATGGTCATTCAGATCACAAGTGGATTGGGCAAAACCAAAAGCAGAACTAGTAGATGATTGCATGTTTCACTTGGAAAAAATCTTTAAATGTGTTTGAATTAAGACACCAAAATAGAGGACATTACGCACCCCATAACAAGCATTTTCCGATGCAAACGATGGTCAATGATGCTCACCTTTTCTTTGTGGAGAGAAGCCTGATTTTGTCACATGATTTGACAAATTTGATCATGCATATAAAATTAAAGATTACAATCAATATTAGATCGTTTGGTATTTTCCTTCTCTAAAGAGAGAGTGAGAGAGTCTAGATTCAAATTTGATCTAAAGATTGCAAAATTATGTCAAATAAGTTAAATAATTTTTTTGTTTACAAAACATGAAAAATAGTGTGCAATGCAAATTCAATGCAAACCCTTGCGAGCACAAAAAGAGAAAGCTCGAAAGTGCAAGGGGTTTAGGGTTTAGGGTATCTTATATATAAATTCACGAATTCGTCCGTCCGTGACGGAGCTCGAGTCCGTCACGGACAGCCGACCGGGCCCGGCCCGGGACTCCCGGACTGGGGGGTGGGTCCAATCCAACGACCCAGATTCCCAAAGAGTTAAACCTGCACGGCCAAGATTGACGACGCACGGACGGGCGAGACGACGGACGGTACCCTTTCTCTCTTACCTTACACAACCTCACGATCTTTCGAATTCAACGACCCAGCTTCCCGAAGAGTCTAACGTGCACGGCCGAGAACGACAACGCGCGGACGAGAGAGAGGACGGACGGATCCCTTTTTCTTTTACCTTACACACCCTTTCAATCTTTTCCATTCAACGACCCAGATTCCCGAAGACTCTAACCTGCACGACCAAGATCTTCTCATGTGCGCCAGAGGAAAAGCTCCGCTGCTTACTGGCAACCAACACGTGTGATAGATAATAAAAACCTCTAACCCACAAACTACCAATTATCTTTTCCGGATTCGCCAGAATTAAAAAGCGAGACTGTCCTACATCAACGGAAACAATACATCAACGGAAACAATAGGTACCTATAGTGGCCGAAGGTCACGGGCACCCACTAGTATTTTCTAAAATCAAAAAATTAACCTGGGTATCTGACCTTAACCTGGGTATCTGGCCTTAACCTGGGTACATTGGAGACCTCCGCAGGTTAAGGTCGTGAGGGGAAGAAAAAATTTCAGTGTGGGCTGAGAGATTTTCCGAGGCCCTGCCCGACTGCTTCTCCAAGCATAATGCGCCGGGTGAAGGTAGGTGGAGGGAACGAGGGTTTTGTTGTAGGCAGGTGCCATGGAGAAATGCACTTCCTTCTGGATCGGCTGGACTTCACTCACGCCACCCACGACCTAACATATCGTTGGCAACATATCGAGGTTCAGGGAATTTTTTTGTAGGGAAAAACGGAAATCTTCTGTCGAGAGGAGGAGCAAGAGTGTGTCGGGAGTTTTTCGGTGCACAGCCAGGGACGATTGTAAGTTAGGGCCAGAGGGAGAGGGAGAAAGGGAACGATGTTCAAGAAGGCAGTCGAAGTGAAGGGGTCGCAGCGTCTTTCAGGGGCCGATCGCAAGAAGCTTCGGCGCAACGTGCGGGAGAAGTTCGCTAATGCTGCGGAAGCGGATATTGATCTCCTTCTTCCTCCCAAGGTTTTTTGTCCGTACCCGTTTCGACCAAATTAAATAGTTAATGCAGTGCATTTGCGTCAGCAGTATTGTTAGGAATTGAGATGTGCAAATTACTTCGAGTGTGAGGAGTTTACACTGCCACTAGTACAAAAATCTGTCAATGGGAAATTTTTCCTAACTTCTTGCGGTGCAGCTCGTTACTCATGCTTTCAAGTTGTTGTTGATGACGAATGTTGAGTTGTTGATAACTGTCTGAAGGCGGAAGTATCAGTGACCAAGCTAGCAAATCGTGTTCACTTGTATTCCGCTGACGGAGGACCCCCCATTCTTTTTGATGTCGATGGGCGAGGAAATGAGATTTTCCCCACAGGTGGTCGTTACTACCCTTTCTGATTGTTCCTCAATTCCGTCCAAATGGAAATCTAACGTTGGGTGATTTCTATGGCCCAAGCTTACCAGGAGTTCAAATTGCATTGAGAGTTTGTCAAATGTGGTGGAATTGTGAACTTTTGGTATTGGCAATGTTGTGAATCACTCTAGAGGTCAATGCATTGCTGGGATGGACAGTTTATGGACTGTGGAAGGTACCCAACATTCTGCCTGCATTTATGCTCAAGGGAGCAGAGGTGTCACGTTATGTCTTGGGCGGTGCTGACCTTATGTTCCCAGGCATTGATGTTCATGGCCAAGATCTCCCCATGTTTGCTGCCGGTGAGCCCTGGTCAATTTTGGTCCCTGGAAATCCATTCCCCATAGCTGTAAGTACCTTGCTGATTCCCTGTGTTGGTTCAGCAGATTTTGCACGTTTTGGACCTTGTAGTGGGTGTTAAGTTTAGATTGTTGAATGCCAAGTGTTGTATTTTGGGTGAGACCTATAAAATTCCTGTTCATAATGTCGTCACAGTCATACAGTAGCCAAGATGATAGATGTTCCTAATCATCTGACTGGGAAATAGGATGCGTCCAATTTGTATACAGTTTGGCTTTGTGCAATAGATTCCAAAGTTCAGGTATCCTTAGATGTTGTTTGCAGTAGGATCCCTCTTGATAGAGAGCTCTGAAAACCCTAAACCTAGCTGGTACCATGTTCCAATGTATAGTGTTGTGGTTTACTTAGAGAAGTGCACTTGTTTGAACCTACAGGTAGGAACAACATTATTGAGTAGTGCAGAAGCAATTAAGGCACACCTCCGTGGAAAAGCATTACATGTGATGCACTACTACCGGGACATGCTCTGGTCTGTTCCTTCATCTCCCTGCCCTTGCTTTGTGTTGCTTGATTTAAGCTTTGATCATGGCAGCTTGTCCCTGCTATTCATGATGAGGTGATGGTCTGAGACTTTGTGACACTTATAAGGTTATGACTGCACTCATTGTCGTACTGTTAGTTTTGCTTTTGATGCAACTGACAGAATGGTTACCTTATGTTGTTGTGGACTTTTCTCTGTAAAGTAGATATGGTTATCTCTAGCTTATAGACCTTGGTTTTGTATTATTAGCTTTACTGGAGCTTGGGTCTAAAAGCAGCCATTGATTGTTTTAGTATTTAATCAGGACTCGCCTGTTTATACAGGGAAACAGCAGAGGGCCGATATGTACCCAATGCAGGGTTCTTGAAAGATATGGTGGTTGAGGATCCTGCATTAATGGGAGCATTGCTAGACCCAGCAGCTGCTATTGATTCCACTGCTCAAGGAAGTGAAGCTAGCATTTCTGAAGAGTCTTGTAGCAATAAAATAAATGAGCAGGAGGGCATAGAAGGTCCGCAGGAAGGCAGAGCTGAGTCCAATGTAGAAGGTATGTCACTCTTGCCTTAAATGCAAGGTTTTTGGTGCTGCATCAGTAACAGCTACATGTGATGTCCATATGTCAAGTTCATGAATGGACTGGCAAGTTGCAGAGTCTGCTCTCTTAGTTAAGGACTCTGGACTATGTTTCTTGTGCCAGGAAGTCTTTTTGCATTTTGAAATACCTTTTGGGACCATTAATCTTATGGCTTTGGGAGGCAAGAAGCTACTGTCATGCAATGCCTAATAGTTTGATCCTTGTGCTGATACTTGAATTTGGGACTTGCACTTCCTGAGGCTGATAGAACATGACAGTGCCTGCAGGGGTTGCTTCTTCAGTCCAGGAGGGTTTTGTTGGACAAGGAATGGAGAGAATAAATCTGAATGTGAGTGGTGGCAATGAAGATGGTGAAGAGGAGGTGAGTGGTGCGTTGGTATTGACCATTGAGGAGATGGATGCACTCCTTGACAAGTGCTTGTTGGAGGCACTGCATGTGACTGTCAAGGATAAGGATTTACCTATGCCTGGTAGCACATTATGGTAATGTCCTGGTTCTTTCATGTTCTTCACACCCCTTGTTCATGGTGCTCCTTTGTGTATTTTGGGTTAATTTTGGACAACCAACATAAGTCTTTTTAAGACTGCCAACTACTATGGCACTTATCTGAACACTGAATACCATCTCCAGGAACTGTGGGCTTTATTTCATTATCCAGCTTTGAGAAGCATTGCACAAGGTGGTGCAGTTGTACCTGAGTTGTTCCAGCTGTTCATTGTGTATCCTATTGGGTTGTGAGGGAGAAACTTAAATAAGGGACCAACTGCAACAGGCTGATGTCAAGTTTGCATTGCAACAGGCTGGGCCATATACTGGCATGCAGACCACCGGGGAGTGTGCTGGATATTAAAAAATCATCACACAAGAAACTCTCGAAGTGGCTTCAAAACAAAGCTTCAACTGGTTTGGTCAGTTTTCATCTCCTTGACTCTGAAGTACATGCAGATTTTTACACCTCTCAAGGCAAGAAAGTGATTAAACAATTTTTTAGACTTATGCTGAATCATGACGCTGTCACCTACCCTCAATGCAATTGAGGGATGTGTTATATTCTTTGTCTCTGAGGTTTCTTCTTGTTATTTCAGCTGCTGAATTCTATACATGTCCTGTTGTGTAGCTGGACCTTTGTAAAGGAAAGAAAGCAAATGGGATAACTGGGGTTTGAGATACTTTTGTACTTTGAATAATTGGGGATTTGGCATTTGTTGAGAGACAACTTTAGGTTTCCTAAAAATAAGTTACTGCAGCTGGATTAGGGTTTCAGGCTTTATTTGTTCATGTTGTAGATTACAGCGAAGGAAGACAAGCATCGAAAGGAGGTGTTTTTGACGGGTGTAAATAGAGGTCACCTTGACTACCAATCATACCAACCAGGGAAGAAGTCACCCCTTCCAGAAGTTGCCAGTGCTCTGCCAGGGGGTACAGTTGCAGCTCAGTCACCAAGTTCAGAGGTGATAATTCAGCATTGTACATTTGCTTTTTAGTCTCTTCATTGGCTAAATTTATGACTGATGTCATGCTCTCTTCATTTACCTTGTAGATGGTGTATTTATTGTATATGAGGTAACATGATTTTTTTTCAATTATTCTTATTGTGTCTGTTCTGTACTGAAGGCTAGCTTGTATGACAGCTCATTTTGGGAGGTTTACAGGTGTGAAAGTCTTTGTGATCTGCATACCATGAATCCACTGGGTCAGAGGAATATTTGATTCCATATGTTAATAGTTTTCAGCAGTCCATTCATGAGAAATTCAGGCATTGCTTCCAGAGAGTGTTGCAGATGTATGCAATATGAGTGCATGCATTCTACATGCATATTTCATGGCATCTACAGAAGAAGAGACAGAAATGTACAGGATTCAATGTTGATTTCAGCAAGCATAGTTGTCAATGAGCTACATTCAATTTGTGTGGAACTGCAGTCACCTTGGTGTGAAGTCTTTCTTAAGGTCTGATTTATGAACTTGTCAGGTGGAGGTTGAAGAAGTTTTCAGACCAACAATTCATGTCATCCCTGTGTTTGAAGCAGTTGGTGTTGACCCTAGCAAGTACTACACAGCTGCTGAGGCTACTGGAGTAGTGAATGAGTATGTGGAGAAGCATAACCTAATAAAGAAAAGTGATGGATCTGTGGTGATTTTGGATTTCACATTGTGTGATGCCCTTTACAAGGGCACTGTAAAGAAAGGGAGTACTTACCCCTCAGAGATCCACAGACAGGATCTAGGATCTTTATTTGTTGGGCGCATGCAGGCCCACCATAGGGTCTCCCGAGGTGCAGAGTCAGTTGTTCGCAAAGGAGCACTAAAAAGTGTCCAAATCATGACAGAGAGGCGTCAAGGCAACAAGAAAGTAACCCGTCTTACTGGCATTGAGTCCTTCTTGGTTGACGCCGATGTGTTGGCAACTGAGCTCCAGAAGAAGTTTGCATGCAGTACCTCTGTGACAGAGTTACCAGGTCAGTGGGATGCATTTCAAGTTGCAAAGCAACTGCCTCATCAATAAGATGGACAGGTCTTAGTGATCTCTCTTTGTGAATCATGATTGTACAGTTATTGTAGATGTAAATAACTGCCCTGCTTGTCATAAAGCTTAAAAACCAATACAATTCATCCTATTTGAGCTTTATACAAAGAGTCCAAAGCAACAAAGATGAAAATTTTGATGAAAGCTACAAGATTTCTGTAAGGGTTTCCAATGTAAATCATACTGATGTCTAATATTCTCCTAGGCAGTAGCCTATGCAAGGTGGGTAGAAAGAATGTGGATCTCATGTTTATGTGTGCTTTGGCAGGGAAGAAGGGTCAAAGTGAAGTGTTGGTCCAAGGCGGTGTGCTGGAAGATCTAGGGAAGCATTTGGTGCAACATTATGGCATCCCCAAAAAACATATTGAAATTCTGGATAAGACAAAGAAGGTTTAGAGACCTAGAATTTGCTTGGTATTCCCTTTGAAGTGTGTTGTTGATGCAGTACCATAATATAGCATGCTTTGTCAAATTGGTGACTTTTAAAGGAGTTTTGGTTCCTTTTGCATGACATGGAAAGGAACAACAATATTTAAGTAACTAGCAGCTGAGGATTTGGTAGCAATGGATGAAATTACTGTGATCGTCAGAAGATGCTGTTGAGCTTCAAACATTGTATCTGCTGCCCTCGTTGGTGATTTCATTTGTTGTCTCTTCAATTTGCTGCTCTGAGTGGAATTCTTAGTTGTGATTTTATTGATCTCTCTGATGCTGTTGAGCTCTGGGGTTGATTAAAGATAAGAAGCATTCTGAGTAGCAAATGCTGCTTGTTGCCTGAAAGTTTGTGGACAATCTTGGAGTATATTGATATTGTTGGTGTTCATCTTTTCAAATTTGTGGGTCCTTGTTTGCATGGACTGTCTTTGTGGTGTTTTCACTTTAAAAGTCTAGGGTGAAATATTTGTGGGAGTTGCTTGGGCAGGCAAAGGAAGTCAGAACCAAAAGTCTGGTCCAAAGAGCTGAATTGTTAGTATTAAGTTCCCATCATTTCATTATCCCTACTGAAGGGTTTTGACCAAAGTGCAAGGTACATGTGGGTTGACTCGTGACAGGAAGATTCTGTTGGGTACTAACTGATAGGTGTAACTTCATTTGAAAGGCACTGAAGAATGCATCCATTTCTTCTGGCCACCTCTTGGAGTCCAGTGTTGCTAGTTCAACATATCATTTCATGTCTCAGATGTAAGGTTTGACAATTGTCTAAGTGAAAGCAGAGTGTTTTTTTTCTTTTGGGGTACATGGCCAAACCCTTCTCCCCTTGTCTCATTATGCAGAATGAAGGAATGAGCATTCCTTGTTTTTGCCCAGGCCAAAGTTCAAACCATCCTCCAATTGTTCATTATTCAGAGTGAAAGAATGAGCATTCATTATTTTTGATTGTGGGATTATTGATCAAAATTCTCCATTAGCCTTGAGATCCACTTTGGATTGGTGTTTTGTGGAACCCAACCCTTTATTTGAAGGGCACCTTGTGAATCTTGGTGCTAATCTTACTGATCCAACTCCTGAGGTCTTTTGGATTACGCTTTTGGAGGATGGAACCACCCTGATGCTGGCACTTCAAAAGTCTTGTCACAACCGTTCCCCTGCACGACTTTGAGGCCACCTGAGGCCTTCAGGTTCTCTCTCCACAATCAGATCTCTCTTGTTTCCTTGGAATGGGACTGTTGCCTAAGGTTCATATTTGATTCCATTTCTGTGATAGCACAAGTGGTAGTGGAAAGACCTAAGAAACAACTGTCCCTGGGTGCTTTTGTTGTTCCAAGGCTATTGCCAAGGAATGTTTTCACCATCCGTGTAGCAAGTGTAAAAGAGGCCAGCAGATCTCCAATGAATTCTCCTCTGATCACATGATTTGCCTGTTGAAACTGATTTGAATCGTTATTTCTGGTGATTGAAGAATGCAAATGCACAACTTGCAGTTTGCAAAAATGAGAGTGTCCCAGTAGGTTCGTGATTTTGTCTTCACAAAGTTGATTCTCAGAAGCAGAACCCTGGCCCCTTTACCTTGTGTCTTGGTTCTGGCTCTTCTTCAGATGTGTAGTGAGAAGAAAGAAGATGTGATTCAGAATCCTTGTTTTCCTGTTAGAGTGAATACAGGTCCACCCCGTTGCAGCACCCTGCTGACCTTTTCTCCAATAGATTTCTGACAGTACAAGAGGAGGCCAATAGCAGCAGGTGTGGAAGACAGGAATTGCTGAGTTTTTGTGCTTGCTAGCTTTGGATGATGTGATTGTTGTGCTTGCTGACAAGTAATGTCAATAGTCTGCACATAGGACATTGATAGATGGAAAGAGAAGCCAATGGAGATACGAGCTTCTTATTTCCACTGTAAGTAGATGCTGGAGTGGCTCCAATCGTGGACCTTTTTTTGAAAGACATGATTTCAGTGGTAGTTGGGTCGGGCCTGGTGATTCAGCAAATCAAGCCTCATGCCTTGCCTGATGATTGGCAGGGTTGATCTGTGGCATGAGAATAAAGCAATAGAACAGCTTCAAAATTTGGGCCCTGAGAAGATGTTGAACTTGGCATTCCTCAAGAATATGTGGAAATATGAGTACTCGTGATGGAAAAAGTTGGGAGGAGAGACTTGATTACTGTGCATATTCTTGTGAGTAGTGTGCGTGGTTTTAGTATGAAGTGTAAAGTCATGGTACTTACAGACTTAAGACAACTAGAATGATGTGGGTTGACGAGCCTGAACAGGCTCTAAAGGGGTGTAGGCTATGTGGGTTGGTGATAATCTGCATTGGCATAACTTGTACACCTCAATCTCTACTTTGTAATCAATACTCTAAACCATATTTTTCCTAAGCATAAAATGATTGCCAGGTTTTGATGGCAAGTGTTTGCAAGACGGGTTTACCCTATTCAGAAATCTCAAACATGTTAAAATAGTGAGGAAAAGGCGAAAAATAGTTTTCTATGAGAAAATTCATGCGATAACTTTGCATCATGTTAGCGGTGTATCAAACATTTGTGTATCCTTACATGATCATGGCTAGATTTTATTGCCATCTAAATAGCTATGGTGAAATCATGGAGCATAAATGCCCCATGTCATGACCATGATGCATTTCTTGGTTTCTTTTTTTTTTCACTTTCTTTACAAACTATTTATATCCTTGCAATTTTTTTCAATCTTTAAGATTTGGGTGAGAGATTTTGTTTGCAAATTAAGAGTTTTATTGTGATGTCTATTGCATTTTTTGTTATTGGGTGTTTATGTAATTTCTTATGTGTTGGAAAGTCAAGGAACAAGGAAAAAAATAGGACCTGTTGTTTTGTAGAGAGGAAGATTAAGAAAACAACTCTTGAATACCCCTTCTTTCTCTATGCCATTCTTTTTCTCAACAATAAACATGTGAAGGCAAATGATATTGCTAGTAAAATATTGTCATATTCATTGTTGATTTTCTTTAAACAATTTCATTGCTAAGTATGTAAGATCATCCATCATTTCAAAAGTATTAGTCAAATAAGTAACTACAATTTAAAAGAAGTGCAACTTGAATGTAAGATATTGCATTTTTTTTTCCCTTGGAAATTAACGAGTTGAACAACACATTAAAAAACATTTGTTTGTCATTGTGAAATTTCCATTTTAAAATAGACATTTGGATAATCAATGTTTTGTGCACATGGTAACCAGCCCAAGTTCAAATTCACATTGTGCACATGGCAGCCAACCCAAGTTCAAGTTCATGTTGTGCATCTGGTAGCCAATTTGAGTTCAAGTTTACATTCATGATGAGAAAGATTAAAAAAAAGTTGTGATTAATGTATCACAATAATAATTTAGTTTTGTTATGTCTGCTCTAAGTACATTTGCATGTTTATTGATAGAAAATTTGAACTTCTTTGATTAATTATGCATTTTTCAAAACTTGAATCAATTCATGCTATTGGAACTAATAGCCAAGTAAAAGGTAGCAACAAGTTATTTGATTTCTTAGAAGAATCAAATCAAAGAAAAAATTGTGATTGCAAAATTTAATATAAGATTTTCCTTGTTCCCCACCTACATATTATTTACAATTTGTGAACTTGGTTATTTGCTACATGTTCATAAATGTATCAACAAGTTTGAGAGTTTGTTATTTCAATATATTAATGATATTTTTGTTTCAGATTTTTATTAATGTCAATGTAAGTGGAATTATCTATTAGAAAATTGATACATTTCAATCCATTGTATTGACATGGAAAAGCTTTTTATGTTCAATGTGTGGCATATATTTCTATTATTTTCATTGTGTGAACTTATTTTGAATCTACTTTGCTTCAAAACCTTGTGGCACACTTACAAAGTTTATAAAATGTGTTTTTAGCACTTTGTTATACTAGGTCTAATGTGCAATTGCTTGTACATTTTTTCTTTAGCTTCTTAACCTTTTTATTTAGTTTCAAAATTCAAAAAATGATCCTTAGGAATGCAGAAGCTAATAATGTTGTACCCTAAAACGTAAAATTGTAATGAAATGAAGCAAAATAATTCAAGGAAAAAATTAATAATAATAACTTTGACACATGAATAAACATTCATAGACCACATTATGCTTTCATGGAATTTTGTGAATTTTAATCAAATGACAACATAACAATATTATACATTAATTATAATTAGGTACATTCAAAAGACATTTGATCATTTAGGAGTCTTTCAAATTATGTAGTTTATGAATTCTTTTCCAAAATTTTCTAAAATTTCCATGTAGGTTGAAATTTTCAATTTTGGTCATCAATATTAAAATGTTAGTGTATTAATGTGGTAGTGTATTAGTATTTGAACAATATAGCATTTGGGCAATACATTATTCAATACACCCGATGAGTTTAAAATGCGTTGTTCAAATTTATTTTATTTTGATTATTTAATGTATTAAGTTGTATTGTATCAAATGTATCAATTTATCAATTTATCAATTTAAATAATGTAATATGTTGCACACCAAATTACAATGTATCATCATAAGTGCATGTCTGATCAGGTCTGGTTGAATCTTCGAAAGTGTCCTGCTCTATTATGTAGTGGCTTTGCATGGAGCTCTTTCGTTTTAGATGGACATAAGTTGATTCCATGGTGTGTTGTTGCCTCTGTCTTGTCAATGTTGGTGGAATGTCAAGCTGCAGTCTGCAAGAAAACTCTGGCACTTGCAATGCCTAAGGATAAGGCTTCTTGTAACCTAAATCTCTTATTCTTCAAATGATGCAGAACTATTGGGGGTCTAAACTGCAAATTGACATACAAGGGTTTGTGATGACTCTTTAAAAGCAGGATT
Source organism: Sphagnum tenellum (assembly GCA_963921925.1). Classification (NCBI taxonomy): domain Eukaryota; kingdom Viridiplantae; phylum Streptophyta; class Sphagnopsida; order Sphagnales; family Sphagnaceae; genus Sphagnum; species Sphagnum tenellum. The sequence continues at coordinate 13,077,102 of OY998156.1, forward strand.
GGTGAGAGTGTCCCTGCCTACTGCAAGCATAGATTTCCTTTTGGAATTTGAACCTCTTACCCCGCCATTCTTCCTCTAAACAATACAGTTAGTATCTTCATTGCCTATGTATCTGGATACTTTCCAGGTGTTCAAAGTATAGGATATCTTTGCAAAATACAGGTTAGTCCAGAGCTGTTGAATTGGAAGGGAGAAGAAAAAGCTGTGAAAGAAATTGGCTCCTCATCCTCGTGTGTGCATCTGGATTCAGTTGTCTCTTATATTTGAAACCATAGCTTCACATTGATAATACTGCTCATTCAGCAGTAATGGAATCACAGATCCCAGTCATATTTTCCTTCTCTCTCCTTTCAAGGTATGTAATTTGCCTTTCACGAGCATTTTAGTAATGGCATCTTGGGAACATCGAAGACAATATAAATCATGAAGAGGATAAATGATGAGTTTTGCTTTTTTCTTTTATCCACATTCTTTCACAATCATAGTGAGCATTCTCTACTGGAAGAGTTACCTTGTTCCTGTCAGGGCAGAGATTGTCACCCACTTGACCATCCTGAAAAGTTTCCCGTCTACTTGCAACTAGTTGTTTGTCAGAGTAATCTTCCTTCATGTAGTTACATTTACATTGTGTTAAATAGAATCCCCAATAAGGGCATATATCAAAGCACGGCATTTCAATGGAGGAACATGTGTGAGAACTGGAAGAGGTGATTTCTATATTTTTGTAACACTAATTAGAAGTAGAGAAATTTGTTACTGTGTCTAATTTTCCTCAAATGACCCATAAATGAACCTGCTGCCTTTCACTGCCATTTCACACCTTGCCTAGTGGTTAATGCAGTGTATTGACATCCAGGTATCACAAGCAAGGACCCCTGTGATCTATGTAAAAACCATGCTTGCTTAGGCAATGATCCTCACTTTGGATACCTCCTCTGTCAAGCCTTTGACTGTAACAAGTAGAGGGCTCGTTCAATCTGTCCAATAAGTTCTTGTGCTTGAACCACACCCTCCTACATGCACCACCATGTTCAATGCTACATCAACCAGACCATATATATGCCAGGATATTGTCCATATCTGGTTACAACATGGCAGTAGTAACAGCTGAAAAATGAACTCATCTAGTGTGAAAACAAATGCACTATGACTTCTTCAACTATGGATGTGAAGCAAGGCATTGTAATCAGATACCTAAAACTAACTGTCAAAAGCATGTTCACATGAACTCTGTCAAACTACATGTATCTATGATAATGGCTCAACCTAACTAACATTTAGATTGCAACAGGTTCATCACCTGATTTGAGAAGAGACAACATACCAGACGCATGACCGGCTTTCCATTTTGGAACAAAACAAAGGTTGGCAGAGCTTGAACACTAAAACGTGTGGCAATACTTGGATACTTCTCTGTGTCAATCTTCACCTGCCATCCCCTAACAATTCCCAGTCAGCACCCAGATAGGAGGCAAAGAAGTATAATACTTGTGCAACACAGACCACAGAACAGTGAAGAACAAAGGATGCCACTTTGAATTGCAGTCATAGATGGGAGGTCACAAACTATGTAATATGAACCTGTAATTGAGCTTTGTTCCTTCCTGACAACCTACTCCACTGTGCACACTTCTGAAAGAAAGCATGCTCCTATTATCATGAAGGGAAGGGACTGACCAAAGCTTCCCAGTGGACACTTTCAACCATATGGCCATGGACAGCCCTTACAAATTCACAAGTGGGTACTAGTCCAGTCTTGTACCTCGGTCTTAATCTAGAATTTCTCCCAGATTCAAGAAAATGGGGCAGTTCCACATGTAATAAATCAAGATAAACAACCATTTGAAATCACTATGCCCGGTGTGAAAACTTGGATTTACAGTTGGGAAGCTTACAACTCGAATTTTTTCTTTCAGGGCTTGACCCACATCATTGAGGATTGGCACCATCACTTGACAAGGTCCACACCTTCCCACACAATACACAATCCCTCATGAAGCCCAGATGTTCCCATACATCTCCAGACAAGCCCGTTCAGTTTAGAGTCAGAGTGTCTGAGAGTGGAAAGGGACTCAAATGTTACAAGCTGTAATGCAACATGTTCTTCCACTACTTACCTCCATGATCTATGCTAGCAAAATGCTTCAGAGAGGTGATGTTGTGCAGAAAAATAGCAGGTGGGGGTGGTAGGGCATGGGTTTGGTCAATGATAAAAGTCAAAGGATGATGCATCCTCCTCAGTCAGTCTATGGGACGGAAAAAAATGATGCTATACTTTCCAACCAACACAATTCAGAGTTTCTTTGTTCTTGAATGATTGCAAGGGAGGATTGACGGTGGGCAGGTGTGTACCATATGGCATAGAAGTCCACCAGGACAGGCAAATCAGACTTCTCAATCATGTCATCAAAGGAGGAGAAGGTCTGCTTAGCTGCATGCACCTGATATCATACAGAATCACCAGATCAATAAATATGTTACAGGTTACATAGCATTTGTGAACCAGAAACAGTTTCTAATTCTCTTGAGGTCTGACACCTGAGCTAGATCTCACAATACCAACATACCACACCTTCATGCTCCATCCTGCAATATGTCCTTCCCAGTCTTGACATGGAAGATAAAACGGACTAATACATATCCTGAATTCCACAGCATTCACCTTAATCCTCTGGTGTCCATCTCACACCAAAATGCAATGGATCTTGGTTAGCCTCTGATGACTCTAAGTGATACTGCACCCCCAAGCTCCTAAGTAGAAGTGGTGAGAAAAATAAAGAATGCTTCTATGATGTTAAAATTCCCAAAAGCATCTTGCTCTGATAGATGACAAGCAACGCTTGCAATCAGACTTGGACCTCACTTCGGCAAATATTCATCAAGTGTTTGCTAGGAGATAAATTTGTTCAGATCACTACCACACTGTACTACAATACCCACATCTGAATTTATTTGCAAGCATTCTGATGAACATAACAAGAATGAAATCAATGGCTCAATCTTCACCCACTTGGATGTCCCTGGGTTCTCAATCTTTAGATGACCGGTTGCATGCAGCCTTGAACCCCAACTACGAGATTTGGACTTCACCACCCAACCGAACAGGTCAATGCCAATGCCCTGGACTCACAATCCGGTTCCAAGGTTCGGAAGAAAACTATTTCCTTACTGCAAAGTTGCAATATTCTTGTTCATCCCACACTAATGCTGAAAAATTCTTCACGAGGCTTAGGCATTGAGCACACTCTCAAGGAACGCGTGCCGCATCGATTCCTAGAACACCGAAGTCATAACCCAGCTTGTGGACCCCGAATTTGGGCTTTCAATTCAGATATACAGCGCAACTTGATGCTTACCTGCTGCACATGCGGCCGGGCCGTTGCTATGTTAGCGCAGGTCGAAGGAAACGAGCAAGTGTCCCTGGATCCCAAAACTGCCTCCGCACCGACTCCTTTCGAAGCCTTTCTCACTGCTTTCTTCTCCAATCGCAGAAAGCCGGGACGCTCGCGGAACCCCATGAGATCCGACGACGAAGAGAACGACACAGAAGGAGGAGCAGGTGAGGTGATAACAGCCGGTCGAAAACCTCGACACAGGACGGTGCTACAATCCATTGCTGCTGCTGCTGCTGCTGCAACTATTGGCAGATGAACACGGAACACTGTAATTTAACCGCGACCCAGATGTCTACACACCTTGATTTGTACGCAAGCTACACAATCTTACAGATTCCAGACTCGCTGAATTCACATCGGGGCCAGAGAAATGCATTGATGAGCGAATCCGGAACATAAACCCTAATGTTTGCTTCTGGTCAGACACCCACCAAAGAGCTTTTTTCCACAGATGGAAAAAGCAGGCTGAAGCGGATGTAGACAAATGATAAATAAATTATCATTCATTTAAAATTCAGGTAGACAGTACAAATCATTCCCGGAATGCCATCCTCAGGTTTCTGGAACTGAAGAGTACCATGATCTAATGGAGAACAGAGACAAATGGTGCACAGAATGCTATCTTCATATCCCTTCGATTCTCACTACCAAGCAAGCAACAATGTAATTGTCATGGGCAGAGGCATAAATCTGTTTTGCAATCAGATCATCTCTGATTGCAAAACAGATCTACTCACTGCCGCCAATGGATTTATTTCAGCACCCCACACTCCCCCACCCTCCCTTCCAACTTTTGTTATACTGAAAGTCTTGCTTCTTTGGATAATGAATTTCAGATGTATTTGTTAGATTCAGGTTGCCTCATGAGATGCTGCTCCTTCGTAATCACATCACAAAATGACACTCATCCCATTTTTCTGACGCGAGTGAACCACTACCCACCATGCAGGATGGATGGTGCATGGACACAGGAAACACTTGTCCATTGTATTCCTGTCCTATATCTAACCATGGTGGTTAGTTATGTACTATTGATCCACATCCATCTACCTGCCTAGCAGCCACCAACTACCTTACCTATTTAGCTATGTACATAGCAAGCAAAGCACTTGGTGGGTGCTGGGAATCCCCTTTTCCAACAGTCAGGGAGGAAGACTGCATTTACTTAGAAATGTGGCTATTGGCACGACTAAAAGAATCCCAAAACCTATCCTCAACAATCATCATCTTATGCTAAGTCGCAACCAGTCATCATCCAGTGACCACAACGACACAATCCAACCATTAAATCAAGAGGTGGTCTTAGTAACTTGACAAACAGTACTATCATTTAGCAGATGAAATCCACCAACAGCAAAGAAGAAAGGAATGACAGACCAATATCCTAGAAAATAATCCTAGAAACTCATGCATATAGGCATAGTTCAGTACTACAACATCTGCAAACTCCCATGCCACAAGGAGTCTACTCGATCTTCTTCTTGGGCCTCAACAGTCATTTACAATGCACACACCAAAATCAGCACTCCTAGACCCTGTAAAACTGAGACAAAAGCATGTCAGACTGATCAAAGGGCATGGACATGTATTTCCAAAGCTGGAATAAGTGCAAATATGTTTGAAGCTTACAAAGGAATCCCAAATCACAAGCAGCATTTATATGATACAATCCAAGTCAAAAGACATTGTAGCAAACCTAACATATGAGAAAAACCATGCAGCTGTCACTGCAAGCATTGTTTGTTTGTTTCCTCTATCGTGATATGGTTTCTATGACACAAGTAAAGCAGCATGTCCCAAATACCATCTTGCATGATTCCTGAGGTTTTAAATGAACCACCATCCTTCTTATCCAACAGAGAGTGAATGATGATAATGAGGATAAAGGATTACCTTCTCTTTCCCCAGTTCTCTCTCTGTTGGCTTGACCCAGAAATCTATTGTCAGCTACAGTCTGCATCAGTTTCTGAACCTCTGTAACTATCGCAGGAGATGATTGATGTTGACGAACATATACTTACATCCTTGCCCCCGATTACCACACCTACAATGATGTGGGTCCCATACTTTTCAATGAAGCTGAAAAAAGCACGACACCAGCCACATCTCAGACCCAGAATGTATGTAGAACAAAGTTTCGTGATACTGAAAAGAACCAGCTTTTATGTCCCCAAGTGAAAATGAACACTGTTGTTCAAATACCTGGCTAATGCTTTTGGATCCCACAAAGAGGGAACCATATCCCGGACTTGGTCATGTAAATTCAATGGAGATTGCATAAGCTGTAAACTGAAGAGTTTGACGAACCATCCATCAAGTGCCACTGCTTTGGTGGACTGTTGGTCGGTTTGCCATGGGCAATTGCATTGAAAAGCCCAAGTAACATTTTTCCTTCAATTGCAGCACCTTGATTGAACTGCTCTGACATCTGTGTCCCTTGCAAAGGATCCCAAGTATAAGATATTGCAAATCAAGTTGGAGAGCTTCCAACTCCAAGTTGTGTTCCTCAAAGGAACGTTTTCGCCTATTCTCTCAAGAATTGACGACATCAAAATCATGGCCTGGAGTTAGCTATTGGTGATTGCAACCTCAAAGAAGCAGAGGGGAAAAAGTGGCCCTGCTCTGGTTCCAAATACAACAAAGCTAGTCAAGAAGACACAAATGAGTCTGGTCTCTGCTCTGCAGACTCGGGTTCTGAACAGATTTTTCTTGATACAATTTTTCTTCTTCTTCTCCTTCTCCTTGAGAGCTTCAGTATATCCATCATCACAAACAGTTGAGCAACAAACAACAAACAAACAAACAGGACAAGCGACTTCCTTCCTTTCTCGCTCCCTCGCGGCTGCTTCGAGACATTGCAAAGACGGCAAGCAACCCTCGAGCTCTTTCTCTAAGGGTCATCCCTCCTCCAAAAGAGAAGACGAAAGATCTTACACCTACCATTTGGCCTCTAGAGGACCTTACACCTACGACCTTACACCTACTTGGAGGGAGCTTACACCTAGGACCTTAGGTGTATAATAACTAGGTATAATAAAGGTCTCCTTCCTATTGGTGCAATTAAGATCCTTCCTGCCTCCTGATTATGAAGTGTAAAGACTTTAAGTGGGGGGGACGGAAAATAAGGGGCCTAGGATGAGGCTGGGTAGTCAATTGCAGCCCCACATTTTGGGAATGTCCCCCCCAACCGTGGGGTCTTTCACCCATCATGAAAAAGAGAGATGTCCGAAGGTTAGGTTAATGTGAACCTAAACACATACACAGATCACAATGCGTAAGAGCGGGAGGGTTCTTACACCTACTCGTAAAGAGTGGGAGGGATCTTATGCCTACTCCTAAAGACTGGGAGGGTTCTTACACCTACTCCTCCTAAAGAGTGGGAGGGTTCTTATGCCTACTCATCCTAAAGAGTGGGAGGGTTCTTACACCTACTCCTAAAGAGTGAGAGGGTACTATAATGGGATCCCCTCAACTCTGAAGGTGTAGGACCCGGTCCTAACTCCGAAGTTCCCTCCAAATATTTAAGACTTGGAAAAAAAAATGTATTATTACAAGTTTGAAACAAGTGTTCCATACCCTAAGAGAATGAATGACCTTGGGTCCAATATGATAACCGCCCTTAGGCAAAGGACCTATGACTAGGCATGCATTTGGTCTAAAAACATAAATGTTTTTTTTTTACAACATTCTTTACATGTATTATTTTTGGTGTTAATCACTAGGCCAAAGGGTTTTAGGAGGGTTTTAGGTATCCTAAAACAATACTACTAGGTAATTGGGGATATATATGCATTTTGGGCTAGGGTTGAGACTTTTTGGGGACCTTTTGATCAAGGAATTGAATATTTCTTCTTAACACTTCGGCCTTGGGTAAGAGTCATGGTCTAGTATGACCCTTTTGTGTATTTTGTATATTACATTTTATAATCAATAAGTTTTAGAGGATACTAATGCCCAAAGAAGGGAATTTTTGAGTTTTGAATTTTGAATTGTCCAAGTTGAAATATGAAAATTAAATCACTAACCTTCCTAAGTAGGTATACAATTTGTTCTTACGATTGAACTATTAACTCTTATTATATATGGGAGGAACCTAGCGGGTTCACCACTAAATAATTACGAGGGAAAAATTAGGACATTAAAAAAATTATTCAGGGTGTACTTAACAAGTAGAAAGTATAGCTTAATAAATTTTTAATGGTTATTTCCAAATCTTAGCAGAAAACATATAAAATGATTGTCATCAAAGTGTCAATTAACCTACTAGGCAAGATAGAAGTCTTCACCTTCAAATGTGCATTAAGTTAGATTTGGTTTTTTTTTTTAATTAATTAGATGGTGTGAAAGATAGGAACCTTTTATTTGCAATTTGTCACTAATTTGCAAGAATCACTTGTGAAAATATTACCTTATGAAAAAAGGAAAAAAGAAAAAGAGAAATGTTCACCCTATAACCTTCTTCAATGTCAATTGATGCACCAAAAAACAAGTCATTAAGTGTCTCCATTGCCATCAAACAACCTAAAGCTATCATATTCTAACATATAACATATATGTGAGCTTCTTGTTTGTTTAGGTGGCCCAATTTTTTTTAATTGAAAGCAAAATATTTAATATAATAATTATATTTTTAGTATTTTCAACACTAATTATATTACTTGGGTTTCGTGTAGTGCACTACAGGTGATGGAAAAAAAAAGTTGATTTTGTGGAAAGTAAGTTTCATTGAATGAATACATTGAATGGCATTGAGTTCAGATTGAATTGAAATGAAATTCTTAATTGGATTTTACTATGGTGAATGGAGTTTTAATTCAATTCTTTTAAATGAAATGCAAATTGGCGGAAAAAGCATTGAAAATATATTCATCACTTCCATCAGTCATGACATGGCATTCAAAAAAAACTTTTAAAAAACATAAATTCAAAGAAACATGTTTACATAATTCTTGGTTTGGTCTTCAATGTAAGGGACCATATGAAAGATTCTTCTTATATTAATTCCAAATTTCTCATCATTCAGATTTTCAAGAATGTTAACATTCTCACCCAAAAAAATTCAAAGAACAAAATTTTGTGAAGGAAAATATTCAATCTTCACATATGTTTTATAAAGTTCAAATTTTAATTAATTATTCAGCATACATGTGGCAAAGTTGCCAAGGTATTATAATCTACACAAATTAACCTATCCTACATGTTTTCTTCCTACAATTGTGAAAAATATAATTAGATCCCATGTAACAACAATAGGCATAGTGAATTTGGCTTGTGATTTATCCTTTTCATTTAAATGTATTAAGTATATCCTTTCCATTTAAATGTATTAAATATAATTATGTATTGACATACATTATCACATGTGCAAGACTTTTCAATGTTATATAATGTGTTACCATCTTATACATTTAGTGCATACAAACTTGTTATATAAACATATAACCGTAGGATCACACAAATGTTATTAGACACTTGTGATCCACCCCCAAGTTTGAGCCTACTTTTAAGAAATGTACTCAAAGTGCCAAAAGTTACTAATAAAGTTCCCATCATTACAAATGATGAGCTATTTTTGCAATATTATTTCATGTCATGGCATGTAAATCTTACAAAATTAATACACACACATTTGTACATAATAAACATGGTATTAAAAAATTGATTTGACTTTACATGATAAAGATTGAATTTTCATCTTGTTTTTATTTATTTATAAAATCTTTATCCAACTTTTGATATTATTAATATGTATATAACCAAATTTTCAGTTTGACCATTAGTTTTTAGTAGTGAATTAGTTTGACCAGAGGTCGACACTATGACTATTTAGTGACTAAGTTTTCATCCAAGGTGAAATGGCACAAAGGTGTGGTGACCTAGTTCACTTTTAAGGCCCCATGGTGAATTGGCTTAGTATTTTATACCCCTATTTCCTACTAGTGTGCAATGTGATGTTATTTTGAATGTTGAGTGGTTCTTTGATTTTCACATGCCCCTAAAGCCTAAAACCCATAAATTGATATATATGATATGGTGGCAATCCAACCCATTGCTTGCACAATTTCTTTTTTATATGTATATGAAAATGTTTGGTTGCAAGTTGTTACATTTGGAGCACATTTATTTCAATGGGCAAAAATTGTGTCACCTTGACAACAAAAACAACTTGTGAATGTATACATCCTATATATTAAAGCAATAGTGGTGTCTGTCTATCTATCTGTCTGATTCTTCCAATCACTGCCCGTTCCCCAGAAATAACTGTCAGTTTTTTGCCACCTAGAGTTTGCTTGCATTGGGGGGGGGGGGGGGTTTCACTGGAGTTTGCTTGCACTGGGGGGTTCACCAAAATCTAGACATGGAATTTCAGGACGTGAGATTTCAGTTTTGGGACGTACACGGTGTGGGTTTCCAAGACCCAAACCTGGAAATTTTTTGGACATGATTTTCAGGACGTGGGATCCTCAGTTTTTGGAGACCTGGAGTTTGCACTCTAGGTTTCCAAGACCCAAAAAGACTTGGGAAGTTTTAGGATATGGTTTTCAGGACATGGTTTTCAAGACTTGGGATCTCAACTTTGGGGCCTGGATTTTCACATTCGCGGTTTCTAAGACCGAAACCTGAAAACTTTTAGGACGTGATTTTCAAGATGTGGAATCTCAATTTTGGGACCTGGATTTCACACAAGGGGCTTCACATGATCCAGGACCTGGAATTTTCAGGACATGGATGGGGAACCAGGCGACTTCACAGTGTTCGAAGGTCACGGGCACCCACTAGTATGTAGTAATATTGATAGTGGGCAAGAGGATGCAAAAAAACACAAGAATGTTTTTGTGGTTTAGGAATGAAGCCTTTTATTAACTTTTTGAATTACCAATTAAAAAGAAATTATGATTGTAATTTCCATGCTAGTGAACAACCCAATGAACATTGTGACACCACTTTACTTCTAGAAACTAGTGCAAAGTTTTATTCTTTGTCAATAGACACCAAAAATTGATCAAATTATAGTAAAATTGGACATTTAATTGCATGGGGTATGGGTTCAATAAGACAAGATTGCTATTTTTGTATATTATTTTCCATATGATGGTGAATTTGTTTTTGAATTTTTCTAGATGGGATCAAAAATAATGTTTCAAATTTGTTTGATCATTATTCTTAATGTTAAAAAATATACTTTTTTTGCAAACTCTTTAGCAAACTATTAAAAATGATGTTTTTAGTTCAATTAGGTTTGATCAATGTTCTTGATACTACTTAAAAGTTAAAATAATTTCCAAAGACAAATGATGTACAATAGATGAAAAACAAAGAATAAAACAATCTACATGTCTAATCATTGTTCTAAAGATGTTATTGTTCCCACACTCCTTTCCCAATTTAAATAAAGAATATTGTTTCAACTAAGGTAGATTGGTGTATTGTATTAATATTGATCAATGATCAAAATTCATTAAAACATGAAAGTACATCAATACACAATAAGGTGGAAGCATTGTAAAATAGATTAGAAATATATGTTTTTGATATTTTATAATGCATATAGAAAAAAAAAAAAAACATTGAAATGGATGGTAATATGATTCATCACATGTTTTACATTTATAATAATGTATTCCTAGAAATGTTAAGTGCAAATGAGTTCCAAAAATAAGCAACAAGTATTTCAATAAATGGATGATAATTGTTTGTTTGGGGAGCCTTTAGCAAGTTTTTTGGGGGATTAAGAATTGAAGTGAAATGGCCATTAAGTTTATAATCACATAGTTAATTTGGCAATTTAGTTAAATATGTTTAGAAATTAATGGGGCTTATTAAATACCAAATGAATTTTTTTGGCCAATACATGTAGATTAAAATATCAAGGTTGGCAATAGTTTTGGTCAATGTAAGTGTTTCATTCACTACTAAAAAATTTATAGTGTGTTGATCAATGATTATCAAGATGAATTCTAAGTTTTATTGGTTATTCGAAAATTAATGTGGAAATTTTGGATTTTGTGCAATGCACATGTTCATTCATTTTCTAAACTTGTTGTTCAAATATTGCACTTTATTTCTACAAGTTATTGCAACTTGCAAACTCCAAAGGTGGAGTTACAAATTCAAAGTGTTGAATTCTAAAACTAGTACTAAGAACTAAGTTCAAAAAACAAAACTTAAGGAATGTGATTTGTAAGGAAATTGAACCCCAATCTAATTACAATAAAAGTTTCCTACCTAAACAAAGGCACATAAAATGTTACCTATTAATGATTTAGATGAATGTACAAAATCTCCAACTAGCATTACTACAATTCATGGTTTTTTTACTTTATTTTCATATTAAAAATACCCAAAATGACAAGCATAAAAAAAAACCACTTTGTCAACCTCTTATTTTGACTAATAAAATAATTTTAAAAATTACTTGTAAACAACAAACCATTTAATTGGGTCAAATTTATATTTAAATTAAAAAGTATTTTCTGGGTTATTATTTAAAGTTTGATAGGTAGGTAGGTAGTAAATAGTTATAGGTGGGTCAAAAAAAGGTGCTTGAGTAGGTCAATGTTAGCCTAGCTTAACATAACCAAACCTCTCTAAATCACCTTAATATAACCTACTTACTTTAGCCCTGTAAACATGCACATAGGTTGCAAGTATAATGAATTAAACCCCAACCTTTCATAATGATAAACCAAGTTATTACCAATGGATTATACCATCAAAAACATTCAACATTTGTTGAATTTTTTATTTCACATCTTTAAACATAGTGGTTAAACCTAAGCAACACTTAGTAGTAAAAATTAAATTAAACCTAATGATTAAATCAAATGGTTTAATCTAATGGCTAAACATAATGGTTAAATATAATGACTAAAATTTGATTAAACATAGTGTCTAAATTTAGTGATTAAACATGATGACTTAATTTTATTTAAACATAATGATTAAACGTAAGCTAAATTTAGTGGTTAAACTTAATGATTAAACCTAGACTAAATTTAATGATAAAATATATTATTTATATATAATGGTTAAACTTAAGCTAAACCTTGTGGCCAAATCTAATGACTCAACTTAGGCTAAATTTAATGATTAAATTTAATAATTAAACATAGTGGTTAAACTTAATGGTTATACTGAGTGGCTAAACTTATGTATGTAATGGGTGGGTAGGTAAGTATGTAGGTAAATAAGTAATGGGTGGTTAGGTAGCTAGTTAGGTAAATAGGTGGGTGAGTAGGTAGGAGGTAAATACATAGGGTAGTAAACCATGTCACATTTGACTAAAGAACATTGACCATCTTAACTAAATGTTCCATTCAATTAAAGACCATTGGCCAATTTGACTAAATGCATTTACTCAAAAGAATCGTTATAGTGAAAAATATGTGTGTCATTCAAACCTTTGGATTTTGTCAAAATGTACATGTCTATTAATAAAAATGACAAATTAATCAATTGGAACCTCTTAAAATGCCATGATTTGCAATAATGTAACTTACCTAATCCCATTAGGAAGGTGCAAATATGTAGATAGAAGTCAACATGATTACTTTACAAAATGATTGTGAGTTTTTTTTAGTCCTTTTTCACATTTTCACATGAAATAATTTTTGAATGAAATATTTTGCAACTTGTTATTAAAAACATATAGTTTCCCTAATATATCACATGTTTTTTGTTAATTGTTGTTGAATAAATATGAATTTTTCAAAGTATGTAAATTTTGCGAAATTTTGCATTTCATCTTGAAAATTTATTATAATTTAGAATCATACCAATATATGTTAACTACTTTTTGTTTTAGTTTTTATATTATAAACTACAACTTGTTTTCTGTATGTCATGCACATTACACCCCATTTACATGTGGTAAAAGACTCTTGAAAATTTGAAAATTTGAAAAATACTTTGAATTTTTTTTTTAATCCATATCTTTTAATTTGTGAGTGTTTTTTAAACTTGGGTAGTAGGTTGCTATCATCTAAATTATTTTACCATAAAAAATATGGTTTTACAATAGTCCTTTACCTAGTCTTTTGTAAAATTAACCACATCTAACACAACACTTATTCAAGTTCAAATGTCCTTTTTAAAAATTAAAACCCAAATTTTAATTTAGTTAATTTTTAATTTGAATTCCTCAACTTTCATATTATTCATTTAACACAACTTGGAATGATTAACATACTTTTTTAATGTCAAAAAAAAAACACATATGTAAAAAAGTTCATAGTTTTCACCACTATTCAACATGGTTTTTGGCTCCTATCTTTGTACTTGCACCAAAGAATGAAAAAATAATGAAACCCCATTGAAGGCATGGAAAATTTATGAAGTGAAAAACTTAAGCCCAAGTGTTATCAACTTCCAAAAATCATATATATATAACCACTATCACATCAACACTATTTACAATAGAAAGAAAACAAGTGCTACAAATTATTGCCAATTTCTAAGATTCATAGGATAATCAAACTCTTTGCAAGTTTTCACAAGATTTTTACATCATGGATATTTTTACTTATATTCAAGCCATAGCTACTTGGAGGGAGAAAAAAACCCATAACAATTTTCTTGAAATTCCCACACATAGGTTTAAATGGGTGGTCAAATGATGATGTAGTTTGTCCTTGAAAAAATAAATGCCAAAGGTATGTTCATCTTACAAATCCCAAAACGTAACACATAGCAAGCTTGGTAACTTTGACACATTCAAACATTGAATTAACTCTCTAAAACATGATATAAATAACCACATGTGCTTCAGGTGGTTGCATTATTTGCCATCTTTCTTTTTTAAAATTATCATGTTGTGGAATGTGGTTGTTTGAAAGATAAAAATGTAAGACTCAAGCTTCAATTTGTAAAGGGGAACATGCACCAATAATTCACCAACCTTTTTTAACACACAATAGAAAGACAATGACCTCCATGTGATGAAGGAATATGTTTCAAAACCTACATCGACCCAATAATGTGGATAAACCATCCTTAAGGCATTCATCAACTTTGGATTTGGGAAGTGTTGATGCAATTCCTTTGAAAGAGTATATAAAATTTATTTTGGAACATTATAGTTAATAAAACCACAAAATTTTAAGAACAGATAGGGTTGATAAGCAAGGCCACCTTAATGGTTTGTTCCAAAAAGGTGCATGCACAAATGAGTGGGTGTCACATAAGCTAATTTTGCCTTGTGGTTGCCATTGCAATGCCCACGTTGATTTATAGATCTTGAAATTTATTAAAATAAAGATCTACATTTTAATATTTACATGATGCACAAAATCATTTTACAAAATTTTAAAAATTGTAAAAGCCATGGACTTTTGAACTTAAAAATTCATGCACTGTATTTCTAATTGCCATTTATTTGCGGACCATGATACGATCCATTGATTGATGGGGTGTGTGTTAGGGACTTGAAATTAGTAAGACATAATAATAAAGAAGTTAAGTGTAAAAATAAATAAAATTAATTGAATTATATGTTTATATTTAAATGGATTTTTGAATGGGCAAAAATGTTAGGCCAAATGCATTTTTTTTTACCCAAATCAACATATTTTGACTTTTCTTCATTTGATTTTAATTTACAAGGTCTAGATGAATCCATAAAGTGACCTTTGCCTTCCAATCCTCCTTTCACCACCTTTTTCAATGTCAATCCTTGCTATTTGTAAAGTGATTTTTTAATATTAAATCACATGGTGAAACTTAGTACCACAATATCTAATGCATTGGATTCAAGTTAATTATGGTAGAATTATGTCCAACAACAATTAAAGTGCTCAAGAAAAGAAAAAAAGACATGATGAAAATAAAATTAAGGTAATTGAAATTTACATGGACAATTTAAGGTTTTTTTTGTTCAATCAACATAGGCTAGATGTGGAAAGATATTTCATCCCTTAACAAATAAGAGGGTAGCCAATTAATGGCAGAACCATATTTTTCTGTGGCTCCATGAATTACTTACACATTTTCAAGAATATTTCATGAAAATTATTCCTTCATAAAAATTACACAACACTTTAATAAGATTACAAAACAAAATTGACTTAAATCAAAATATGTTGTATTAAGAAATACAATCCATTGCTTGCAAAACAAACAATTCGATTCATGAATTGTATCTTGGCATGACACAAAAACACATAGCAACTTGCATGAATCGTGTCATGACACAATGAAAAAAATGATAGTAGGCTTCCTTAATCAACGTGTGGTTCGTCTTGACCTGAACCCAAAATCACATAAATCCGTAATCAAACCAAAAAATTTATATTAATTCACAAATGAACTTTTGATTAAACGTCTTATAGATTCTACTATTGTTTGGTTGGCATTATATTTTACTAGCATACAAATATCGACAATCATAACATGTTTGCAATGGTCTAAGTGTGGTTTGGAATTGATCAATTGATTGGAGAAGATGTTGTGAATCCTCTATAAACCAAACTAGGTTCAACTAATGCAATGTGCGATGCATCTTAGCCATCTTGTTGAGCTTTACATTTCACAATGGAGAAATGCATGTATATTTACATGTAAGCAATGCAAACTTGCAAAATGGTGTGTGATATGTTGTTGCCATTAGAGGTAGGTTCGTTTTGATGGTCAAATGCAAAACATCATCAACCTTTCCACATCATTTTGAGTTCCATTGCTCATCAAACCTATTTTTTGTTGCTCTTTGATCCAACCAATTTTTTTGGCCACATGTCAATCCTCTTCTCAATTTCTCTTGCACATTTAAATGTTAGTACTTGCTCCTTTTGAGCATATCACTTTCAATTTCTTGCCTCCTTTCTTGCTAATGTTTGTTTGAATTTAGCCACATAATGCTCACTCATCGTCATGATTCTTTTATTTTAATTGATCAAGGGTTTTTCATTTGAAATTTAATGATGGGACTTGATGGGAGCTTCAAGCAATGTCAGGAAATGATCTAAATCAAGAGTGAGATCGATGACATCACATGTAATTTGCCCATATATTTCACCTTTTCCTACAAAATTTGAACCTTAATCTATAAATTAATCAACCATGTTTGATTGAATTTAAAATTCATGTTCCTAGACCAAACAGTGATCAATTTGATATTTGCATTCCCAGACCCAAGGTTTATCAACCAATTAGGTACCCCATTTGACAAAACTTTGTCATCGTCGATTTCTATGTCAATAGTTTCACATTGATAATCAATGTCAACGTTTCCTTCTAGCATGTTAGTGTTCTCGTTAAAAACTTTTTCAACTTGCAAATCCATTGTTTGGGTTTCAAATTCATTATCCACAAATGTTTCGGATGGTTGCATCTTGTCAACCATCACATTTGGATTGAAAAGCTAGATCCCAATTGCTAAAAAACCTTTGCATATGTTGGTTGTTGTTAGTGCTTTCTTGAATGCTAGAGACACCCACTGTGCCAAATTGTCCTTGTTAGCACCCCTCCTTTTGTTAGCTTATTTCCAAACATTTCTATATATTTTGAAAGTAGTTTTGAAAGGTTTGAAACATGAAACATCAAATGGTTGTAATGCATGTGAATTGTGCAATGACAAGGTGATTAAATTTAGACCCACACCCATTGCTTTGTGCACACATCTAGGGTAACATGTGAGTTGTGGCCACTTAAAATGAACAAGTGGTGATTGATTGGGGTCATATTATTTCCAAAATTTTGAACAAAAACAATGAAATGAGTTATCCACTTGTCAAACAATATGGTTGTCATCCAAACTTTGGGTTACATTGCCATTTGGTAATTAAGTTTTGTTTGAAACACTTACTTTTGAAAATGTATAAATTTAGGAATGATGCACATATTGTATTGATGCATGATAACATTGACAACCTTTCGCATTCATTAGATGTGATTGAATGCATTGTTCATGAGCCAATTCATGTTAGAACTAAGGCACTTCCATTTTAACTACATTCATTAAACATTTAGTTCCACACTTTGGAACATTTAAAGCCTTGTGTGGCAAATTTTGAATGAATAGATTGATGTCAATTGACAATGCAAGATTGATCCATGATGCATCAGCTTTGCATGTGCATTCTCATTGCAACTGCAAATGGGTGTTGCATTATCATTATTGAATGTAGAACATGGCATTATGCGAGGGGTGTTCAAAAGATGAAATAAATTAGAATTGACTTGGGATTTACCCTGGGCAACATGATTGAAAGGTGTGCTAATGGTAGTTGGACGAGGTAGTTCACGAGAAAAATAAATTCTTCACTTTGTGCATTTTTCCAATCGTTTTTGTAATTAATTCATGATAATTAGAACTATTGTTTAATGATTCATCTTCATCTTATGTCATGTTTACATTTTCATTGGTATCATGTTATGGAACAAGTAACAAGTTCCACATTTGACTTTCTTGCAATATTTTGTTGATCTTTTTAGGTCCTCGTGTGCAATTCAAAAGCAACAAAATATGCACCTAAAATGGATGAAGTTTCATTTTTGGTGTGTAAGCCATTTGTGAAAAAATGTGTGTAAATTATGAAAAGAATGTGAGTAATCTAGGATCAAAATATTCACAGAGTTGTGAATGAAATGTTTGCATGACAATTTTTGGATGGCGAGTAGCAAGCCATAAACTAATGCTAATTGTGTGTAGGTTAATCACATGGGAAATATTGAATTAATTGGGCCATGCATTATAGTTGTCAAATTTCTCTTTGGTTGTGCATTATAAATGTCACATTGTGTGTGAAATTGCTCTGATCCATCCCATTGTGGATGCAAATTCATCAACAATGGTATTTTGCTTAAGTGTAAAAATGATCATGGCTAATAAGATATATATGCAATTTAATCAATAAATTAAACCCTGATTATATAACCACGTGGTTAAGGCTAATCAACATTTGGATGTGATTTAATTAGTTATTGAACCCATATTATATGTAAATGTGATTAAGGTTAGTCATTTTTATGATAACTTTAGGACAATGTCATTTAAGTGTTAATTCTACACAAATTTGGGGCCAAATATAAGTGTCCAAATTAAGGTAGTCTCCATTTCGGGTTTAGTTACCTTATCACAATTCTTTTTTGATAATATGAATTTCATGCTGCTTTCCTTCCCTGTTTAAATGCAATGTACTTTTTGACTTTTGTTTTTATTCTCACCCCCTTAATGACCATACTCAAGATACTAATATTATGTTTCCTCACTTTATGGATATCTCTACCGGGCATGGGTGGAGTTGCTCTAAGTCGTGCTCGTCATGCACTTTCAATCATGCTTCTTTTGCACCTCCAAAGTTGTGCTTGTTGTGCCCCTCCAATGTCACACTTGTTTTGGACCTCCAATGTCATGCTTGTTGTTCACTTTCAATACCATGCACTTGTTATGCACTTTCAATGTTGTGTTTGTTTCGCACTTCGCAACATCATGCATGTTTTTATCCTTCAATTTCATGTTTGTTTTGTACTTGCAATGTTGCAATTGTTATGCACATTCAAATGTCATGTTTCTTTTGCACTGTCAATGTGGTGCTCATTTTACAGAATTTAGTATAAAACTTTGATATTCAACAATGATGAGCGATAGGAAGTTTGGCTTGTGTCTGTAGTGTCTATTCCTCACTGTAAGCCCACTGAAGGTCATTATGTTCAGCAACATGAATGGAACCTTCAGAAATGTTCATTTTAACAATAGGGAATGATGATGATGATGATGAAGGTTGCTGAGAAAGTTTACATTAGTAATTTGTGTTGAGAAGAAGCATGAGCGAGTGAAATTAATTTGTGTTGCAGACAATTGAATGTTGCAGGAACATTTTTATTGGGCATAATCCAATGTCATGAATGCCATCAACTCTGGGTCTTGCAACATTCGGTCAGCAACATCTGAAGCTGCTTTGAAGATAAGAACCCAAGCATCCGAAGGTTTTGCCTTGGGACACCAGAGAAGGAAATTGTTGCAAAGTCAAAGAACATCAAATTTGATGCAACAAGGAAGTCCTGATCCAAAATCACAAGCTAAGAGTGGGTTGTAGATCATGCCAGCTACAAATACATCTGTTTCTTGTTGGAATTTGGCATTGAATGCACAATGCTTTTCTTGCTGCATCATGTTGCTGAGGGATTGAATGTTATTGCTGCTTGTTAGCTCTTGCAACGAGTTGTGGATTGTTTTTGCAGCAAATGAGATCCTCTGATGGCACAACAGTTTGCTGACATTTGCCACTGAAACAGCATCCAAGATTATGTTCCCAAAGTAATTCTTGGGCACATTGTTGCATCGCATTCTGCAGTCAATTGCAAAGATGAATCGTGAATCTTGCGAATCTGGAATGTTTCTGGCTCGAATACTAGCCCGCCATAACAATGCAGAGATCACTACATAAGAGCTGAATCTTGTTGCAACTTTCCTATCCGGATGTGTATCCTGATCATCTTCTTCTTGAGCTAGTTGAAACTTGAGTTTCTTGACAAGATCCGGGTGAATTCTTAGGAACAAATGTTTTGATGCAGTTGGTCTGGTCAGTGGCACATGACACACCAAGATGTTGTGTGGTAGCAACTTGTGTTTCTTCCATGTCTGTGGAAGTTCCATGAGTGTTGTCATTTCCAAGTTGCCACTGTGCAGCTTCAAATCAATGACATTTGTGCGTGAGCTAAAATCAAAACAACAATGGGAGGCTTGTTTCTCGCCTTTACAAACTTGAGCCCATGAGCTTACAAACTGCCAAGCACATGGTCCATCGGCAATGGCATGACAGAACATGATCCCGAGTGCATATCCCCCATTGTTAAACGTCGTGAGCTGCACTCACTCTTCAACAGTTATCTCTGCAATTGGTCTCTAAAATAATAGAGAGAAAAAAAAAATTTGCATCAAAGTGCAGGCACACCATCTTGTGGGGAATCAAAGAGTATCCGACCATAGAATCAAGAAAATCCAACCCCACAAATCCAAGAGACATGCATAATTTAGGCCAAACCACATTTCAGAGATTTTTTCAGGAGCTTTAGGAATTCAAACCTGTGCAGCAAAGAGGGGAAGAACATCTAACAAACCACCAATCTCTGGGATGTTGGAGCGATCAAGTGGGCAGAAGTTTTCATAGGAATGAAGCAACCTATCATCTCGAAGCTCCCCAACAGAGATAGGAGATGATGCCTCAACAAATAGTACTCCTGAGTCATCACAATCAATAGCAAAAGTCCCATCTTCTTCTTGCATCAATCTCCCTACAACAACAAAAAAACAAACAAACCATGAGACATCAAATCTTCACTCATTTCAGCCAGAGTTCTTGCATTCTTCATCAGTTGGATCTAGGGTTAGTACCTGCAAGTGGGTGGCAATATTCCAAAGCTTTTGCAAGGCTTTCTCTAAGTCTGACACCAAGTGGCTCGAATGATCTAAGTCCATGATCTTCTTCTTCTTCCCCACCAGTGGTAGTAGGCTCAAAGACAAGAACTCGCTCCATGAATCCAACTCTGAGCCTACAGATGTCAAATCCAGTGAGGGGCATCTTCTGCTTATGTTGAGGAGCATCATCAACATATAAAAATTCTCCATCAACAAAATTGTCAGGAGTGTCTCTCCTTTGCAATAGCTGCTTGCTGCTGCTACTGTCGTTGCAGCTGCTAGGCTTCACTAGCCATGAGTTTTTTACCATCACTGGAAAACTGGGCCATTGAAGATCTTCAGCAGACATCATACCCTTACTCATACAAAAAGGAAGTTGGGTGGGAGGGGGGAGGGAATCGTTGTCATCAATTATACAATAGATAGCCCCATCAACTATGTCTACAATAGAAAACTTGAAAATGCATGCGCATGCAGATGACATATGACATATCTTCTCCTGAAGTTTTCATTCCCACCGGTAGGTTTCGCTTCCTCTCAACATCTAGAAACACAAAGTACATAACAACAATTCAAGTGTATCAAACTTGAGCATTTGGAATCATTTCGATAAGCTTTCAAACCCCCTAGAGATTTTCATCATCTCCTTGTGTCTTCAGATTTAAATATCCTCTCATTAATCTCAACAAGTTGTCTTATTTTTTTTGTGCGACAGAAATCCAAAAGAATGTAAGACCTAGTTTGTTGAGAACATTTATAACAAGATGCAAAAACCAAAGAAAAACACAAAAATTTCAGAGTAGTGAAGGTATGTTTAGCTTCATTAGCCTCCATGCTTAAATGTTTATTCATGCTTTCTACCAGCAACTATACACATCGATGGTAAACAAGAAATCACAATTCCAAAATCAAACAAACTACATAAAACTTATCAATAAGTCTCACGTTCCATACAATTTCAAAAAACAACAAAGAACCAGACATCTCTCAAATATTTTGCATCTCCATAAATGTGCACTACCTCCATAATTTCATGCAAGCAATAGTAGCCAACACACATCTCCATTGAATGATGAAAGACAAAAGGTGGCAAAATGTTTCGATGCTGCTAAAAGAGTCAACCCACTCATGAATTACTTGACTAGACCCCTATGCCATAATTCCATGTCACACTGGGTTATTGCTAGAGAATAGGCAACTAATTGGTGAAAATAACTTAAATTTTTTCCATATTTGACACAACCAAAATACACCCATGAAAACCCCCCTTCCCTTCTCTAAGGGGATATATTAAACATGAGCAACAAATTCAATGCTACAGTGGTCTTGACACAATTGCAGGACAATGCTAAGTAAGAAAAATATTTTCGAAGTTTTTTGACTATATTCAAACTATGATTAACACTTTAATTATTTTTCTTACAAAATATTTTCAAGGAAAAAAATTATCTTCCAGTTAGATCTCCTCTTTCAACCAAAAGGTTTAGAGTTCAATCATATCTTCAAAATTTTTTGTCCTTTCATAAATGAAATGGATTTTAAAAAGAAGAAACATGTAGGCAATTTGTTCAAGTTAACTGCCCTAAGAAAAAGCGATTTCCTGACAAAATGATAGCCCTAGCCATGTTCCCCTAGGAAGAAAGGGAACAACTTCCCAAGAAAAAGGGAAAAGGGGATTAAGTTCCCTCAAGGAGCAACTTCCCTACGGGCAAAAGGGACCAATTTCTCGGGGAGCAATTTCCCTTGAGGAGAAAAGGACTATGTTGCCCTGGAAAAAAAACTTACTCCAAGGAGTAGGTTTTCTCATTGTAATTTTCCCAAAGCTTACAGGAGTTCAGCTCTAATTACTAGTAGCCCTATTACACCTCAGATTTCTGCATACCAGTTAGATGCAAAGCTCCTCAACACAGAGAACTTGTTAAGTGTTTAACAAGACCATTCCTATGAACTTGCTCTTCAAACTGATGAAAGTGCAATGCATGCTGCACCAAAATTTTCAACCTAAAACAAAAACTCCCCTCGTTTGCTTCTCTATTATCCTTGACCTCCAACCTTCAACCTTCAACATTAGAGAATTTCCATGAGTGTATCCAGTCTGCAGGAACTCCTACATTCAAACAAAAATGGAGTTCATTGGAATAGATAGACTCCGCTTTAATGGAAGAAAAGAAAACAAGGAAACCTACTTGTGGCATGCCATCTTCTCCTGGTTGTACTTCCTCGCCAAAGCCATCAATGAGGGCTCAATGATTCCCCCTCTGCAGCTGCAACACCAGATGCAAGGTCGACTCTGCAGAAATCCAACCAAGAATCAGAGTCAGCTGGAACCAAACAAAATTCCACTGCCATCCTCAGAAGTGCTAATAAAAGAAAGGATAAGATTCAACTTTATTCCAGCTTCCTGCATCTTATCCCATAAATCTGTTTCTCAGGATTCAGCACTTGAAAAAGACTAAAGATTGAAACTATCCCGGGATGACTAACCTTTCTGAATATTGTAATCCGCCAGAGTGCGTCCATCCTCGAGCTGCTTGCCGGCGAAAATGAGACGCTGTTGGTCAAGGGGAATTCCTGTAACCAGCAAGAACTTTAAATTAGCTGCAAACCAACTAAAACAACTTAAAACCAACACGTTGCAACGACACATACAAAAAAAGAAATTACAAGGCCTTGGGCACGTAGAACCGAGAAACATGAAAGTTAAGGAAACGAAACAAGAAACAGAGACTTTGGTCACACTAAACGTCGCTTGTTTTCCATAGATATGCGTGTCTATGAAAACAGAGAAAAAGAAAGACTTGAAGAAAGGACAAGAAAGAGAGAGAATGCAGAGACCTACCTTCTTTGTCCTGGATTTTGGACTTCACATTGTCGATAGTTTCGCTGCTCTCCACTTCAAGGGTGATGGTCTTGCCCGTCACGGTCTCACAAAAATCTGCATCCTGATACTCCTCAGAAGCGCCTGGACTTCCTAGAACAACACAGGTAACGACGCCAGAGCTCCGGGAAGCCCCACCAACGAAGAAGAAACCCAACAGAACAGGGCAAGCGTCGGAAATTTGCGGGAGAAAGAATGTGAAGACTTTGCAGCTTCAGCCCAAACCTAAATTCCTGACCTAGGAGGTAAGGAAAGGGGCCCGCTTCCGGTGTCCCACATGTCCGTATATTGGGATTTCCTCGGTTGCGTGGTTACAACTCGCAGCATGAGAGTTGGCAAGAAATTGTGAGATCACAGGTGTTTTGGTATTGATTGCCTTGGACATGGCAGGGTATGAGAACGATGACTTCGCCGATCTGGAGGAGCTTAAAGTATTGCAGTTGGAGGGGGTTGACAACAAGGGTCGCCAAATTGCAAGGATTGTTGGCAAATTCTTACCTGGTACACACCTTAACGAACCCATACTACCACCACTTTCTGTCAAGAATCTTTGAATCTTTGATGTCTTTGTGTTCTGAAGACTTTAGTTCTCGTTTCCGCAATTTGGGTTTCGAGAAATTGTAAATGACTAGGTGGTAGACAAGGATGTGAAGTTGCAAGGGTTGTTGGCAGCTTCGGTAACGGATCCTTGGATTCCTGATTTTCAATCCGCTCATGTGTCTCGGAGTTTTGCAAGAATAGGTGACACCAAAGGTTGCCAAATTTTCCACCCAGAACCCTTTTCCGTTTCCGTCAAGAATCTCTTGTTGGCCGATTTCCGAACGCTAATATGTTGCGTCAGTTTTCTAAGAGGATTAGAGCAATTTTATCACAGAGAGGGAAAGGGAAGCAGCAAAACTGCATTTACGAGAGCCTGTTGATTACAATCTAGGGATCTAAAAGGAGCAAGCTCTTGAAAGTGGTTGGATGATGCCATGCCCACCAAATGACTATCAAATGACTACCCTTTCAGGCAGTGTGAAGAACTCTAAGGAGATAGTAGGAGTTTCCAGCCTTAATTACAAAAATCCTCTCCTCCAACACCTTCTCCCAACAAAGAGTGCCACACAAAATGTCCTATTGAGATAACATGCTGATGGAACAGTGCTGCTCAAAATGGCCTTTGGGGCTGAAGAAAATGCTCACCTCAGCTCAATGAAATTCACCCAAGAGTGATAATGAGGATGATGGTGGGTCCAGTCAAAACTGTAAACAAGGACTTAGCTCTTCAATTGTATTACACCTCTCTTACACTGTACCTGCCACCTTCAACTCTTTTCTCCTTCCCATTGAGAATCTCTAGATGCTTCACATGTAGAAAATCCACATGTTCATGGTCATTGCCGCATCAGGTTTTGTGTGAATTTTTTATTATGGACAGTGTGGGATACCAACATGTGCACAAACTTTGGCAACATGTGCCAAGAACTCTTGATTTGAGCATGACACCTTTTGCTGAATGTATTTTTCAGCCATGCCAATAGGTATTTCTTACAGAAAGAGTTTCTTTTGTTAATAAGATAAGGATAAAGAGGTGCCATTTCTTCTTTTTTTTGGTTCTCAGGATACCCTGTGTCATTCTTAATTCTTTCATCATCTTTGCAAGTGTGTGCAATCTAACAAGCATTGTGGGAGTTTCTGCCTGTTTCATGGAGCTGTATACAGCAGAAACTAGATCCAGATAATTTGAATGTCGAAATTAAGATCAAAAAATGTACTATAAAGTTGTAGGCCAAAATGAATCACAAATATCCTTGAAGCCTTCATGATAGTGTTAAAGCACCCAGCTTCTGACTCCTGGTACTTACATGGAAGAAGAGACTCTCAATTAAGCAGTTGCTACAACCAACAACTTCTTTCTTTTCCCTCCCAAATATTAATAAACTTGCTAAAATGGGCAGGACACAATGCATAACCCCAGAAAAGCAATTGTCATTTCCTTTGGCTGTGGATTGGGGTCATTCTTTCTTCCTGCAGAAGAGATATGAACTTTGACTAGGATGTGCTGCAGAGCAGCACGGGTGATTGATGGGGACAGATTGCAGGCTTACATTCTCCATAAGCTGCATGAGGAATTACAGGATGGGCCAATTGTGATTCTCTACTTCCATACATGTGTGCAGTCGGGTGACAACTCCCCTGGGATCTTGACATTGAGGAGAATCTATGAATCCCTGCCCCAACCACTCAAGCTTAGGCTTGAAGCAGTCTATATTGTGCATCCAGGTATCCGCTCAAGATTGCTCCTTGCTACCCTCGGTCGGTTCTTCCTAAGTGAGGGGTATGTGATGACTTCCATCCTGTTCTCTGTATTCAAGGCATTGAGGGTTAGGATTGCACCAGAGACATGTAATAGACGAGGTTTATGTAGAGCATTGGACACATACTTAGAACTGGTTGCAAGGGTGCTAGGAATGTAGATGTTTCTATGATTATCTGGATATTATTCATTGGTTTTCATCGAGGCATGTCTGCATTAGGTTAAGATGAGGTGGAAATCCTTATCATATTCAGCTTACAGCCTTAGGGTATATAGGGCTGGAGGGCTGGAGATGTTATAAACATAATGGAAGGCGAGGAGAACTTCATGTACAGTAATTCTTTAGTTTTCTTTACTGGAACTTGTGGATGTTGTTTTTCACCATTCTCCTGTTACTGCCAATTACAGGTTCTATTCTAAAGTTGTCTACATCCACAGACTTGAATTTCTGTGTGACTTTGTCAAGGATGGGCAAATTGAAGTACCTGAATTTGTATGGGAGCATGACCAAGAGCTTGAATCAAGACCTTTGATGGACTATGGATTGGATGTTGATCCACTGCAGTACAACAATATGGATGCCCTAGGGCCTCCCCATTCCAGATTGTCCTTCAGGTACTACACTTGTACCAAGACCTGGTGGCAGGTGTTTATCCACACTTCTTTCATCAGGGATCTAGTAATGAGCCTCAAAAGTAGGATTGCATATTGCTCATTAAATGTTTGGCCAGGCATGACAGGTTCTCTTTCAACTGGCAATGCCTCATTCTTGTAGCTGTATCCCAAACCTAACAAGTAGGACCATGCAAGTTGCAGGTTTGCAAAGATTGTCTTGGGTTGCACAGATGGTCTGTGGGTCTTTTCACATGATGTATGACGTATCCTTTTTGCAGTGTTCTCAAATCCATTGATTATATATGGCTCCTTGTCATGGTCATGACTAGGTTCCAAATTCTGGTGAACATCAGGGGTTAATATAAGGGGATTTTGCTATGGGTGTGTCCGTTGTACAGGTGATGAAATTGACAATGCAGAGGAGGCCTATCTTGACCTCTCTACCACTGGACATGGATTTCACAAATCCTTGGGATAGGCATCATCACAAATAAGGGGCACTGGTCAGACAGTTGAAGAATCTTGGGATAGAGTTTATCACTTCCAACTCTTCAATTGAGTTCTTCTCCAGCCAAGTGTTCATTTTTCTGCAGTGTCCTTTGGTATTACTCATCCGTACATGCCCTTAGGTTGCACCATGTTACTACACTACATCCACACTACATTAGTCCACTCAAAGGCCTTCATCATTTGTGCTCTAGTGTGTACTTCAAAGTTGTACATTAGAGAGCAGGGCCCCACATTCTCCATGTCTGAAACAAGCTACCCATATAGCTCAGAAATGATGATTTAGATCTTGTACCCTGATTGTTCAAGTCACCCCCACACAGTACGAGTTCTTCAATCAAACCACTGGTCTCATCTTAACTGTGTTTTCTAGGTTAACAAGTGTTGCATAGTTTGTATATGTGTTACTTTAAACATCTTTTTGCTGGTATTCTTAAAGGTCTTCATGCAAAGCTCTTGAATTTCTTCTGCATTTTCAAAAGGAGGGACTTTGCATGATCAACTCATTGTTTCCATCAACTCTCCATTGTTCTCATCAACTTCCCATTGTTCCCATTAACTTCTCTTTGTTTCCAACCCAACCTTACATACACCCACACAAAGCTCTAAACTTTGGCATCAAATTTTGTTTTTGCAACTTGGAAACTTGGCTCTTGAGATAGTTCCATTTAAGAAAGACAAAAAAAATGTTTAAAAAATCAATAAATTCGAGAAACACCTTGCACGTAGGCTGGGCAGTGAGAAAATGGCTATGGAGGATGCGTGGTATTTTATTTTCTTTCATTTTTGGGAAATAAAAAAATTAGTTGAATTTACACTTTGAAAATGAAAGAGTAAATTTTTTGATGATGAAATTGTTTGTAATGCAAGATCATCTGCCCAGCTACATACTACCTGCCTTCTTGGACCTATTTACCAAGCAAGAACCAACTCCCCCCCCCCTCTCACCTACCTACTAGATCCACACACCCTTGTCCCACTTAAACTTGTCACTTCATTCTTACCTACTTACCCTCCTACCTACCTACCTACCTACCTACCCAACATCTGCATAGCATCAATGGCATCAATGAAAATAATTCAAATGCAAATATTGCATTCAATCAACTAACAATAAATTAGACTTATTTAGGCCTCATGAGTGGAGCAAGCTTTTCCTGTTGTCAATGTCCCATGAGCTTCCACTTTGCACCAATTATTGCACATTGTACACAACATAATTAAATAATTTAATGCCTTGAGTTGCAAGATTTTTTTTTTTCTATTTTATATCATAAAATGGATTGAAGAAGGATTTATGGTTAAGTAGATTTTCCAAACATTTATGACTTTTGCAAAAAAAATAAAATTTGAATATTAATTAAATTCAAGATTAGGTTAATTTGGGAAGGAAAAATCATCAATCATATATTGAGCACATGAAATTGATTTCTTCTTTTTTGAAAGGGAGCAGAGACATCTTTCAAGTTGGCGAGATTCAAATTAGAAGGTCATATACATTTATTATTTATTAAAAAAATTCACTTGTTAAAATTTTTAAGTTTTTGAGCTTTCATTTTTAATCCATAATTGTTTGATTGGTCACAATGGACAAATTTGATCTCAACCCCATTTTGGTCAACATCAACAAGTTGAATCCTTATTAATTTTAGAAGCAATTCTTAGAGGATTGGAAGCTCAAATAGAAAAGGGAAGGGATGACATAATCGGGATACATGAAAAAAAATTCGAACTTGACATTGCAGGAAAATCCCAAGGAGGAAAAATTAGAATTAATTACATTTAATTCTAAGGAACCAAAATCAGCTCCCAATTTTGAAAAATCAAAACCTATTTTCGAATTGGAAAATTGAAATTTGTTGGCCATTTGGTCAATTTAGAATCTACAACCATGGATTTTTTGACCATATTTGCAAATCTCCTCGAACCAAGTGGAAAGTTTTTGGATGAAAATTGATCCATGATATTTCATCCATAGATGGCCATAGATGGAATATGAATTGATATAACATCCAATGTCCTTTCTTGTGGAGGTGTTACTTGTCCAACAATCACAAAAACCATCTTAGATTTGAATGAATTTTAGTTTCAAACTAATCAATTGTTTCAGTTTCCAACTGATTTAACTATTTTTAGTTTTCAACTACTAAATTTGAATGTTTGGGTATCTAATGCCCCCAATAGCCACAAATTGAAACAATATTTTCCTCCAATCTCAACCCTATAAAAGGAAAACAATTCTTCTCATTCCTTGTTGATTTTTTTTCATTTTATGTGCATTTTGTTTTTGGACCTCTTGTTTCCAAATTGTTTGAGAACATGAAGGGTAATGGGAGCAAGACATAGGCTGAAAAAAAACAAGAACCAAGTAAAAAGAGGAAGTTAGAGAGTTATAAGGAAAAGGTAGAAAGAAAGGAAAAAGAGAAAGGAAAGGAATTCGAAACTAGGAAATGAAAAGAGGAGCACCAAAATTATGTATAAAAGGAGAACACCAAAACCGAAATTGAAAAAGAGAACACTAGAATTGGAAAGAGAAAAGAAATGAGAATGAATCCTTGTAAGTCTATCCAGTATAGGAAAGTTAGTCTTTATTGAAATCAACAAATTTCAAAGATGGGAAGCGAGCAAAGATGTGCATTATAGTCAAAAGAAAAAACTAAGAAAACATATGTTTATATCCTTTTTCATTTTTTTCCTTTCCCTTGTCATCTTTTTTGTCCTTCTTCTTTTTGCTTTTCCTCTTATTTCACAAACCAAAACAAGACAAAAAAAAATAAAAGTCCAAGGGGTAAGGCATGCTTGACATGGCTTGCCATCATGTTAAAATTGACAATGGCAACAATTGGAATGATGTGGTTACGCTAGGCAATGGCATGATAAGTGATGGTGAGCAAGTGCAATGGCAATGTATGATCATGTGGTGTAGGGCTTTCAAAGTGAGTTCCATGCAACATTCATTTTATTATTATAAGAAGGATAGAAGAAGAAGCATATGCACAAATACTTTTTAAAATCTAAGCGACAAGCACAAGTGTTTTTTTAACAAAAGAAAATGCATAAGATAATCTATTCTTCCTTTTCTTTTTCCTCCTATAATTTTTGTTTTATTCTATTTTTTTCTTTCTTTTCTTTTCTTTTCTTCTTTGACCTTCTTCTTCCTCTTTTAATTTTTTTCGTCCCTTCTTCTTTCACATTGTTTTCCTTTGGTTTTTTCTCTTTTTTTTCTTCATTCTATATAAAATAAATAATTAAACAAAGCAAAAACATTCAACGAAGGAATAAGAGAAAAAAAAGAAAGGACCAAAGTTTAAACAAAAGACCACACCCCACAACAACGCATCTTGGGTTTTACAACTAGTTAACAAACTAATTATTGTTTTTATTGACTATAATTATAACTACATGTTCATGTTCATGATTGCATAGTTGTAAAGGACATTGTGGTGTCATGCGGCATTATGATTTTGTGCCTATAGTCGATATCATGAATTGATGGTTTTTACACAAATATCGAAATTTTAAATATATATATTTTAAATGTTTTTTTACTCATCCAAAATTAGGTATTAAAAGAAATCCATTGATTGTTGCAAAATTTGGTGAATAATAACAACTTATGGTAACATGATGCTGACGTGGCATGCCATGTGGCAATAGGGTTGACTAGTAGTTGCAACATTTCATGACTTGTAACACTAACTTTAGTGAATTTTCCTTTATTAATTGGTCAAAGGTTTCATTGATAATTTGTGATTGATGATAATGCAATATCTCATTTTTTGAATACATGTCATGTGGCAAGAATTCATGAGGTGTGCTCATTCAATTTACATACCATTTTTTTATTAAAAATTATTGCCCCAAATTATAGTTAAATTTTTATGTGTCTTGAATTTATGACACTAATATTTGTCATGGCATGCCATAATTTTTTGTGTGCCATGAAGCTTTTGAAGCCATGAATTCATAGACATGTGTACGTGTACTAAGCAATCTATTTTAAACTTGTAATTATGACTACAATATTAATAGTTGTTTTGAAAAAGGTGATACATAATTCTTTGATTTTTTAACTATTTAACACATTAGTTTAAGTTAACATATCTATTAAATTAACTTATGTATGTAAGCTACTTAGTAAAAATCTATTTTATAACATAGGTTACCTTGTAAAATACTTAACTAACCATAAGAATTTTACTACACCTAATATGTTTAAATATATTTAAAATATGCTACCTTACTAATAAGTTAACCTAGGTAGGTTAGCTTAAGTTCTTAGCTTTAAGTTTTTTGCCAAGTCAATCTAGGTAGCCTCATTATAAGATATTTTGTCAAGTTTGTAACCACCTCAAGTTTGTGTGACTAGATGCGATTAAATGTGACATAATCATTTTAGGTTAATTTATTTTTTAGCCTAAGAATGTATAGGTTAACTTGGGCTAGGTTAGTAAGTAGTATAAGTTGACAAATTAATTCATCTTAAATCAAAGTAGGGAGGTATACTTTTAGGTTAGGTTGGTAGGTAGTAGGTAGATTGACCTAGGTCAACTTAGGGTGGCCAAGGTTAATTCAAGGCTGAAAATTTTGAGTTTTATAACTTTGTATTAAATATAATTAATATAAAAGAATGTGGTAGTGCAATGAATGAGGACTTGAACCCCAAAATGAAAGTGAAGGGTTCAAGTCCTCACTTTTGCAACTTATGATACCTAGGCCATTCGGCTTAAGTTAGGTAGACTGGTGTAAGCTATTTAAGTTAAGTGGTCAAAGCTATTTTTAACCTAGGCCATTTAGACTAAGTTGATTTTTGGCTAGGCTAGTTATCTAAACTAGGTTAGGTTGACTTTTGTTCATGTGTGATGATTCATAATTGAACATGTGTTCATAGATTTTTGACACATGGCATCCATTTATCGAGGCATCTTTTGTAACTTCTGGTTGAGTAAAATAACTAGGTTGACATGGCACGTAGTTTACATGTCATACCAAGGTCAATGATGACATGGAATTTCAATATTGTATAAAAAATTTAAATCCTATTTGATAAAACAATCGAGCTTTGCAACTATATGTCCTTTGCAACAAAATGTGTGAAACGACATGGGTTTAGTAATTCAATCGTCATTAATCACAAATGTCCTTTTTAGTTAATACATAATTGTAAAGGCCACTTGCAAAACCCAAAATGTGTTGTGCCCCAAAAGTGGATAATGAACAATGGGGAGTTTTAAAAAAGGAAAACATGAAACCTATGACTTCAACCCATCATTAGTAGCACAAAGCAAGTTGTGCAAAGAGATGGGGCAAAAAACTTGGAAGGACACCAAGCCTAGAAGAAGCCTCTCTTGCTGCCATAGTTACCCGATGTAAAACAATGGCAACTTGAATTCTCTGAAAAATCATTGACACCTTCTACCTATAAAATGAACATATGATCGAAAGAGGAGGCCTTTCATTGACCATGCCATGTTGGCACATCGATGAAATAAATTGTCCACCTACTAGTGTAAACATCCAAATATTTTTACAAATAGAGGGATGATATCATATTTAGGGTGTTGATTATAATATGACACAATCTTTGCTTGAGTTGCAATCATTAAAGCCATTCCTTAAGAAGAA
Source organism: Sphagnum tenellum (assembly GCA_963921925.1). Classification (NCBI taxonomy): domain Eukaryota; kingdom Viridiplantae; phylum Streptophyta; class Sphagnopsida; order Sphagnales; family Sphagnaceae; genus Sphagnum; species Sphagnum tenellum. Next base: position 13,109,774 of record OY998156.1, read on the forward strand.
GTGGTTTGCGAAACAAGGTTTGCACAAATTGGGCCAATAATGATTTTGTTTATTAAAGTGCAAATACCATTTATTATAAACACAATATCCAGTTGTTGTCGTGATGATTAGAAAAATGGCATTGAGAGAACATGTGTTTGATCATGCAAAACATGGAACCCAACATCTTTTAGAATGGAAATGAAAGAATTTTGGACTACATCATGTGTGGTTATGTACTTTTTCCCCCATGAACACAACGAAGTAGGTGTATCCTTGTTTGATCCATGGCCTAACCACATATGGATTGAAAAAAATGACAAAGTTTGGGCTGGGGATCCTTAATATGGTGCATAATGTTGATGAGAAAATGTCAGAGGCCATCTTAAAAGATGGGATGACTGGGCAGGCAAAAAACCAAGTACTCGAGCTTCAGCCAAAATAAGATTTCAACTAAATGTGATGGCAATCTAGAGATAATTATGAGAAGATTCTAAAACATGAGTGCTTGTGCTTCTTTTCTAAAATGTTTTCTTAAAGATGATTTACTTTTTTTTCTAATTGACGCACCCCCAAACTCCTTAATGGATTCAATTACAAATCCAAAGGTGAAAACATTACAAAAGAAGGAATTAGAGTGTGCTCCTTGGTTCGCAACAGTTTAAGGGTAGAGGGGCATGTTGGAGTTCCAGGATGGGACTAAAAAGTGACAAGTGGGTCAATTATTCACATGGATCTACACAAACTAAACAACAAGTTGGTTAGTGCATAGTTGGAACATTTTTAGTGCATGGATGAGCCACGTGCAAACACATATTCATAAAATTCACCATAGTTTGGACTTGGGGGAAGCCACCACCTTCCCTTTTATAGCATTCTTTATGCCTAGGCATGGGGTTAGCACCCAAACGTCATTTTGTCTCGAGACTCCCAAATTGGAGTCTTGAAGTTCCTTAAATTAAGATTCTCGTAAGTTTGGGGGCCCATAACTTTGTGTGCAGATCTTTGATTGGGGTGAGGTTTAAAATGAAAATGTACCCCTTGTCAAGATCTTTTCAACGATATGTGGCATGCCACCTACACGAAAGGAAATTGTGGTGATTCCTGACTTTTAATAATCAAAAGTCAATTTGGCAGTTTGACTCTTGACCTTTTTTTTGGCCATAACTTATATTTTAAGTACCCAAATGGGTCATGCAAGCCCATTTTAGAAATCTATGTTCCAATCTATATCATTGGAAAGCTTTAAATTCCAAAAAGCTTTCCAATGATATAATAAACTTTTCAATCCAATGAGTTTTGACCCTTGAAATCACCTTCCTAAAGTGGGAGCTCACTTAAAGTGTGGGGGTTCATTTCCTCACACTCTCATACACTCTTGAAAACATGAAATGTGACTCTTGGGCTTCACTCTTGGCTCGCAAGCTTTGCAAGCCCTTACCTTGGTTATGAACCCAAGGTTAGGGTTGCGACACTAATGGTTACCCCAATGGTGGGATGGAAGCTTGAACAATTAAAAGTAAAAAATCACAAGCACACCTAAAGTTAACCTATAATGGAAGTGGATTTGAATTACTGGCCTTTATAGCCCCTAATAAAAATGGGTGGTCGTCTTGCAAAAATATGGATGTGATGATTAGGGCGATAAACATATAGCTCCCCAATTATTCTACTAAGGTGATAATTTTTGGGTTGACAAGACCTATCCCACCTATGAAGATGGGAAGAAAGGCTTATTAATGAACTAGGGGAACCTCTGAACATTAAAAAAAACCTAGCTTTAAAAGTTTTCCAAATCAGTGAATGAAAGTCAAATAATAGGAGGCTAGTTAATGTTGAAAATATGAAAGTGAGAAGAAAGAATAAAAAATAAAACGACCTTTTGCAAAATGAATGGGAATCCGGAATGCCACATGCACATCCCCAACCTTTGAAACGCATCTATGTGTTGAACATCATTGTCCAAAGCATCTCGGAGGAAAGAAGAAATGAAAGAATGCATCACGTTACTCGAAATAAAAGGTCTTGTTCACCAATCAATAAAAAGCCTCACTTTACTATTGGCTGAATGCTAGTAGAGAGCTTGGCCAAAACTAACAGCTTAGTAGCACCAAGGGCCTTGGTTATACTCTTGGGGATATGCCCTATAACAACATAAGAACACATTGGAAATAACTGGGAAAAGTTGTTAATTGAATCTTTTGGGTCAAATAAATCTCGAAGGTGTTCAAATACCATGCATGAAGGCCTTCCAATTGAAAGGGATGAATGCTGATTTGAACATTTTAAAAAATAAAATCCAAATGTACTTATGGCTAGAATTCCATCAAAGAATCTGAACATGGAAAGATGAATCGAGAAGATGAAAGTCCTACAAAACAAGAATGGTTTTTGAAGAGTTCGAAACTGGTGCCAAGGGGGTAAGGGCCCTCACAACACGAGCATATTCCCTTGCTCGCCCTAGGGTTAGACTCCAATGAAAATGATGAAGGCTTCGGGTAGGAAGAAAAGGACGAAAGCTCTAAGGAAAAGACATAATTTGAATATGGGGGATTGAAGGTAAAATAATTGCTAGGGCTTATGCTTGCAACAATTGTTCCACTTGAAGCTCCTCCTAATCACTAGTAAAGAACTTCGATAACCAAATCCTAGTCTCCTTATGCCTAGCCTTTCCCCTTCAAGTAGGCAAAAAAATGAAAATAAAAATTGGGGGAAAAATAGAAAATATGTCAAGCAACAACATCATTCAAATCTCACACTATGCTATCTAAAGAAAATTTGAATGTTAACACTTCTTGCTTCAAAACAATTAATATGTGAAAATATAATTGAAGCTTAGAGAACCTTAACAAAAAAAACTGCAAGGGGATTTAGACTTGATACCCATGCCCAAGTTGCTTGGAGAAGGCACTGGACTTAGAGGGACGAGGTAATATCGTCACCTTTGAGGAGTTAGCCTAAAAAAATTGACATCGCTTTTGATAGTGTGCTAAATTGAAAAATTTAAATAAAGCTTCACAACCAAAAACATGAGATATCACACTAAAAGGGGGCTCAACTCATACTCTCAAGTTGTAGTCAAAATTTATGTCCTTCTCTAATTTGTTTTCTTCTTCCCCGTTTTATGATTTTTTTTTCCCTCTTTTCACAAACACACTTAAAAAAGAAGAAGGACATACCTTGCTAACAGGGCTGGCACCACGCGATCTTTTACTATCGGGTTTTATTTGGTTTTTTAATTAAACCCGACAGCCTCCGAGGCTCCAAAATCGGGTTTTTTCGGTTTTATTCCCTGATAAGTGCTTTAATGCGTGACTCACGAGTCACGCACGATCCGGCCGGCCGCCGATCCCTGCAACTGCAAGGACGCCAATAGACATTGTTCTATTGTCAGTATATTAGCAAGATTAGCACCTCTAGCCGTACTAACTACTATGTCGCAATCGTCGTTTTCTCCAAGCCAGTTTGACAAGCCTGTCGATGACTTCAATGACGACGTTCTTGATCTTCAGCCGCAAGACGCGCAGGTCGCCATGGAGGACATCGAAGTGGTCGTCGTTGATGATGATATTGTGATGGAAGTCCGGGCGTCGGAACGGAAACGCGGTCGCTCTGCTAGCGCGGTCTGGAACTGGTTCACCGATGATGTGTCTCCGCAAAATGCCAAGAGTGCCAAATGCATGCACTGCAAGACTCTGATTAATCACCATAAGAAGAGCGAAAGCGCCAAGGTGCACCTCAACTCTTGTGCCAAGTTCCGCACACTCATGAACGACTTGAATGATGATGAACGTCCTGATTGGTACAGACGAAACAAGAAAGGTGGAACCACCAACAAGGCGGCCGCTGACTCTCAGCGTGGCAAGAGCCAAGCGAGCAGCAGCATCCAGAGTTCCATCAAGTCCTTCGCGCTCCCGAAGGTGACCGGATCCATGAAGCAGGAGTTTCAGAAGCAGATGGCGTTGCATTACTTCGCCACAGGCACCTCGTTCCAGCGGATCGAAGATGTGCATTTGAAGGAGGCCATCAAGATTTTCCGTCCTGATGATGGGTTGCTGCCGAATCGGAAGCAGCTGGCGACCACACTCCTCGACCAATGTCACCAAAAGCTGAAAACGAAGGTCGACCAGCGCATGAAGAACGCGACTGCATGCCTCACAACAGACGGCTGATCGAACATCAACAACGAGGCAGTTGTGAACTACATGGCCGTGTCACCGGGTTGCTCCTTGTACCTGGAGGCAGTGCAGACTGGTCAACAAGGACACGATCACGAGTTCATTGCCAAGGACGTTGAGCGCGTGTTCACGACGTACAAGGACACGACATTCGCAGGCGCGGTGATGGACAACACGAGCGTCAACAAGAAGGCATGGGAAGTTCTCAAGACAAATTACCCGTCCCGCTTCTTCCAGGGCTGTACCTCTCACGGCCTACACCTCCTTGTCAAGGACATTTTTTGTGCGACAAAAACCAAGATGGCGGGCAGCACCGAACCGACGTATCCGGTCGACTACCCATTCGAAGATATGCTGATGTTCATCAACGAGTGAAAGGATATTGTCAAGTTCTTTCATAATCACCATGTGGCCAAGGCGCAGCTCCAAGAGATGCAGAAGACCACGGGTGCGAGAGCTCTTGTTCGCCCGTGTCCGACGCGTTGGGGCACGATTCAGCAGACATGCAAGACCCTGCTCGCTTCAGAACAACATCTGCACGCGATCGTCTCGGCGCGCGATTTCATCAAAGGAACGGCGGCCTAGAAAAAGGAGCGCCAAGATGTCAAAGACACGATCACTGACTCAAACTTCGTCACGCTATTGAAGAAGGCCATCGCGATTCTGGAGCCGATCGACGTCCTAATCGTAAAGTACCAGTCCGTCAAGGTCCCGATCTCGGAGGTGCTGCCGGATTTCCACAAGTTGCCCCAAAAGTTCTCGCAGTTGTTGGACAACCGCATCATCGACGACCAGGAGCTCGCGTACCTGTGCAAGAAGAGCGCGTCGCGGTTCCAGTTTATGTACGGCAACGCGCACGATTTGTCGTACATGCTGGACCCGCGGTTTATCGGAGAGGGACTGCCGAGGGGCAACCGCTTACAGCTGGAGGACGTCCTGTTTAAGTTTCCTGTAGACGACGAGCCTCGCGATTCATTCGATGAAACACGAGTGCAGACCATTGGCATTCAGTGGACCGAGTTCGTGATTGCGACGGAACAAGAGAAGGCGGAGGACTCGACGCGTTTCAAGATGCTGGCCAATGGCGCCAAGACCGTATTGCAGTACTGGTTGGTCGATGGCAAGGACTGGCCCGATCTGTGCCAGATCGCCATCAAACTTTTGAGTATGGCGACATCGACTGCCGCCTCTGAGAGAAACTTCTCGACCATTGGATTCATTCATTCAAAGCTGAGGAACTGCCTCAACCCAAGAAGCGTCGACAAACTGACGTTCATCAAGAGCAACTTGCCGGCCTTCTACGACTACGTGCACGACGAGTCCGACGTTGACGATGATTCCGGCAGTGAATCCTCCCAGCAGGCGCCCGCTCATTGGTCCGAATAAAACCATGGTTTTTTTGGCTTAAAATCGGGTTTTATTGTATTAAACCAAAAACCCGATTGCCTCAGCAAATAAAATCGGGTTTTTTCCAGCCCTGCTTGCTAAGCGATGATCGCAATAGAAATGGCAATAATTAAACTAGGTGATAACAAATAAAAACCTAAGCTTGTTGTTGAGAAATTTTTAAAAAAAGGAGGGGAGTCTTTTTATTTATTTATTTATTTATTTCCCTCCTAAAATGACCCAGAACCCTACCCATGCTAAGTTGGCTTTCATCCCAATGAAACCCATAATGGATTTTTCTCAACCGGTGCATTGGTGGGGGTGCTGGTTCACTCTGGCCCCAAACCAGAACCCTAAATCCTTTCCAGGGCCTCCTTTCCAGGGGCCCTAATGGCTTGTTTGGATTTCCTTCCATTCAGGGTTGCGGGAGTATTTGAGGAGGGACTGTATTTTAGGGACGCTCGATCTGTTTGGGGGGGATGAAAACTGGTGATGACCAGGTCCAGTAGATGGTTCTCATCGTCTTAGGTTTAGGGTTTGGAGTTTGGAGGTCGGGGCCAGCAGATACTTGTTTGTTTTTCCAGTTTCAAGTTTGTGCGCAGCTTCAAGCTTTTCTGTTTGTGTTGGACTGGGTTGTTCGGATTAGGAGGCGATATGGCGAAGTATGATCTCACAGCAGCCGTCGCGCCCTACCTCGACCGGCATCTTGTGTTCCCTCTCCTGGAGTTTCTGCAAGACAAGCAGCTGTATCCTGATGACCAGATCTTGAAGGCGAAGATCGAGCTTCTTGGGAAGACGAACATGGTGGACTATGCGATGGATATCCACAAAAGCTTGTACCATACCGAAGATGTGCCGCAAGGTCTGGTTCTCCTGCATAATTAATTTATTTTTGGCTTGCGTTTGCGGTTCTTTAGGGTTAGAGGAGGGCTTTGGTATTGATGTGTTTCTCATGGTGGAGCAAACAGAAATGGTGGACAGGAGAGTGGAAGTTGTCGGAAGGTTGAAACTTTTGGAGGAGTCGGCGGCACCGCTAATCAGCTTTTTACAGAATCCGGCGCTTGTGCAAGAGCTTCGCACCGACAAGCAGTATAACCTTCAAATGCTTCACGACCGATATCAGGTTTACTGATTTTGCTGTATAATTCGTTTCCACTTTTCTGCATTTCCGGTCTTTCACTTGTGTACTTCGGACCCTTTAGCATCTGTTTTGTTCGTAACATCATGGCCTTCAATCTGCACTTGCATTGTGCTATTATAGTATAACCTCTTCTCTTTTCGGGAATTGGACCTCGCCCACACACCTCACCTGCCTTTTCTCTGTGCAGATTGGCACAGAGCAGATTGAAGCACTCTATGAGTATGCCAAGTTCCAATTCGAATGTGGCAATTACTCTGGTGCATCTGATTTTCTCTACCAGTATCGCACCCTGTGCACAAACAGTGACCACAGCTTCAGTGCCCTATGGGGCAAGCTTGCAGCTGAAGTACTGATGCAAAATTGGGATGTAGCAATTGAAGAGTTGACTCGGTTGAAAGACATTATAGACTCCAAGGTGAGCCACACCAGCTCTTTCCACTTTGATGGTTCTACCAGATGTGACTTGCATTACAGAAGGAGGGTATTTGATGGTTGTTAAATTAACAATAAATGGGTTTGTACAGAATTTTGCGTCCCCACTGAACCAGTTGCAACAGCGCACATGGCTGATGCACTGGAGTCTCTTCATCTTCTTCAATCATGAGAATGGAAGGAATGGTATCATTGACTTGTTCTTCTCAGAAAGGTAGATTGTCTTTTTCTGAGTTTCCATAATTGCAGTTTAGTCAATTGTTCTACAATAGGGTTATAGTCCTTCACATGTTATCAACATCGCTGTAGATTTTTCATAATCTAAGATGGATCAATCTTAGTGTGTGTATTTCCTCATTTGGGTTACTTGAACTCTTGTGGATCTTGACAAAAGTATCAAAGCACATGTTGAGCAGGTTTAGGTATTTTCACATCAGATTCTTCACAACTGACTAGTATGCTGGTAGACCACTGTATTTCAGTGGCCATATCACTTATGGAGATGTTATTTGTGTGGATAAACTTACTGGTGGTCCGAAGAGCAGGTATCTCAATGCAATTCAGACAAATGCCCACCATTTGCTGCGGTATTTGGCTACTGCTACAGTAGTCAACAAGAGGCGCAGGAATATGCTTAAAGAATTGATCAAAGTCATTCAACAGGAGCATTATACTTACAGTGATCCTATCACAGAGTTCTTGGAGTGCTTGTATGTGAATTATGACTTTGAAGGTGCTCAGGAAAAGCTCCGTGAATGTGAGGAGGTAATGCCTAGACTTCATTTTCTGGGGCTTCAATTGCATGAAAAAAAACTGTGCTGCAGAATTTGGATTGTTTATCACTCTTGGCTGAGTGATGCAGAAATAAGGCTTCACTCATCCAGAAAATACAGAATCTCCATACCTTTTATAATGTATTACATTGATTTCCTCTCACTGTTGGGGGCTGATTAAGTCAGCAGGGATGCTAGAAACCACCATGCATGTTGCTGCTGAAGGTCACTGACAATCCATGTGACTGTTGCTGGTGTTCAGATGCTTTTCTCAGTCTTTTTTCTGTTTTTGGGGTGGTTTAGGTTTTTCCCTTCTTTTTTGTATTTTCCTGTTCCTTGATGTGTTGTCAAATCTGAAACCTTATTTTCAAGTCATCTTTCAATTCCATTCAGGTTGACCTCAATTGTAAGTACAGAGAAGTTCTCAATATACATATCAAGATATCTTCACTGGTTGATGCACAGGTAATTGTCAATGATTTTTTCCTTGGGAAGCAAGCTCAGGAAAATGGCTTTGTCACAGTACCACTACGGGATGAGTTTCTTGAAAATGCCCGACTTTTTATTTTTGAGACTTATTGCCGCATTCACCAATGCATTGACATTGGGTAGGTTCTCTATCTTGATGAGTTCTGTACCATCCTTCCTCTCAAGGTTTAAAACAAGTTTTATACAGTTAGCCCATTCTTGCTTCAATGCATGATGCTGTCTTCTGGATAAAAGGTATTTGCTGCACATTTATTATTGAAAATGTCTCCTAAAGTCATGATGGATCTTTTACTGTTGGCATGGCATAAGTGTAATGGTGGTAAATTTATTAGTATTATATAGCAGAGCCCTGGTTTTTAGGTTGTGCTAGACGTAGACACAGCACACAAAAGTGTAAAGATTGGACATGGAGCATTCTGGACTTAGGGTGTTGATGCTTCAAGGATTCTATGGTTGAGAAATTGTGTTTGTTGTTGGTGTGCAGGATGCTTTCTGAGAAACTGAATATGAACTACGACGATGCAGAGAGATGGATTGTGAATCTCATCCGCACTGCACGCTTGGATGCGAAAATTGACACCAAAATGGGGACAGTGGTCATGGGCACCCAACACCCGAATGTGTAAGGAAACTCTCACTTTTGTGCTGTCTGGAGCTTCTTTATGCATTTCAGCAGCTTCAATGCTTTTCAGACATTAATTTGTAATAGGAATTAATAGGCATCTATTTCTAATAAGAACTATTCACAAGGGTTTAACTGGATATGAAATTTGTTTTCTCACTGACAAGTGTCCACCGGGTGTCAATGAGGTGTGGATATGGTTTTTGTTCTTTGTGGTTTGAAAATTGTTTGATTCTGGCTGGAGCTGGTGTGACTGACAGCCTCCTGCCAGAACTATTTTCATCCTATGGTTCTTGTCTTCCTAGCTCACATGGATCCAGTGCTGACAGAAACTGAGTACATTGGTTAATATATGGAATTGATCTCCACCTCTCCAGGGAACTGATGGAGGCAGTGGGGATGTTATGGTAGCTAGTCACTTCTGTACATGTTGCTGTTAAGGGTCTCTGAACATGCATGTGACTGTTGCTGCTGCTCAAATCTCTTATCATTCCTGGTTTTGTTTCCTCTGTTCTCTGGGTTGGGGTTTCCTCTTTTTCCTTTGTGGATGTGTTGTCAGATCCTAAATCCTTAGAACCTTATTATTGGGTAATCTCTTGTTTCTATTCAGGTTGACTTAAATTTGAAGTGTGAAAGTTCACTATACTAAATATATTACATGGGATTCTGTGTGTCTGTTACAGCTAGGCTGCACCTTTTCTCATGGTATATGCATCAATTCTATTGTGAAAAGGCAAAATTATACGATAGCTTATACCTGGCTTTTTGTCTCTTGTTACAGGTATGAGCAGATTATAGACAAGACCAAACAGTTAGGAGTGCGCAGCTATACACTAGCCAGTAATGTTGCTGCTACAGCTGTTGCTGTTGATGTTCCAGCAATCCGATAAAGTCATGGAATAGGAGTTTTGCACATTGGTTGCATGGTAACTGTACACCATGCACTTGTTTCCTTCTTGAATTTGCTGGTAGTTTGTAAATGAAACTCCTCAGATTCTTGGCACACTCTTTGATCACATGTTACTTTGACTTATATATTGCTGCTGCTATGTAGACAAGATAATGAAATGCATGCAATTCAGGTTGAGCACAGTTTGAATTGTTCGTCCTTAGCACGTAAAAACGTGAAACTCATACAGAAGGTGCACAAATTTCATATCTTGTAGTTATGAAACTAGTCCTGCTTTTTCAGAGAATAGTAACATGAAATCTTGGCGGAGGGTACTTTCAATGAAGTTTGTGAAAGCTACACCCATAGTTTACTGCCATGATATGTTGCTATCCAATCTAGAAATGGAGATTACAGTTGAAATTTCTTTTTTCCTGTAACTGCTTTCCACTCCTAAAGCAGGCCATCCATGACTAATTCTTTCAGCAATTAAGAGATCATGTGAAGAAAAGGAGTTATTCAGAAGAACAGAGTTCTCAACCAAAGCTCTTGGTGTGTGCTTGAAATGGTAGGGAAGAGGTAAATGTGTTCTAACTGCAGTTATTTCTTCTTGAGGTTCACTGGAAGAAGCTGATTGAATGTTTTTGAAGAATATTGTGTCATGTTGGTTTGGCAATGACTTTCTCAAAAGCTTCTGCAATGCATAGGTGGCTAGAGAGAGTACCCATCAGTTGTTTGTTCTGCAGCCTTTCATCTTTGAACCCCATGTAACCAGAACTACCCAAGTATGAGTGGAACAGACTGAAAATGTGGTGAAAATTCAGTGGCCATTTGCTGGACACAAGCTTGATTGTTGCAGCCAGTGGCTACTTGTTGAACACTTAAATGAGTAGTTCAGCGAGTGACTACTTGTTGGATACCAGCTTACTTGTTTCAGCTAATGGTTACTTGCACTGTACTTGGTAATTGTGTGAAGTACATGGTAATGGCTATGGTTTCTATTACATTCTTCATTGCAAGTTGCAACAAAATGGTCGGTTGATTTCACTTCTGCTAATCAGGCAGTTGGACATGTACACTTTTACACTCCATTTCAGTTGACATCCGTGAAGGCAACCAGATAGAGTCTGGTTGTGTCATTCTTTTCACTGGAGGTTTTGTATTGCTCCTTGTTTCCAGATTCTGGATTTTTTTTGAAGTCCATGGAAACCTCTCTTAGCAAGCCATTGCTAGAAATGCTGTTAATAGATTGAATGAATTTCATAGATCTGGCATTTTTCACAATCAGGTTTGTTATTCATACACCAAGTGAATTGTAAGCATTTTTATGTTGCACACAGTTCCAGACTCCAGTGTGTAACAAGTATTATGATTAGAGTGTTTAGAGTTTAGACAGGGGGTCATTATTCATATTTGTTACTTTAGATGAATCTGGCACTGACAGCTTCCTGAAGGCTTTGCAAGCAGGCTATCATTATTATGGTCCATTGAGGAAGGGAGAACAGAAACTGAAGCTTTCAATCTGAGTTTGCATGGAAATTCTTTTCAAAATTCAATAAGGAGTGTCAGCAATTGGAAACTGTAATTCACTGTTTGAAATAGGAATTCTGCAGATGGTATTTAATTGCTCACATTCAGTTTGTGGTTTTTCCACCAATAGCACAGAAGTCTATATGCAAAAAGCACTGACCAAACATATGGCCATCCAGGGGCAGTAATGTCCTTTTATGCTCCATCTTTGTCACACTTACCTCCTATACATGAGTGTACCAATACCCTTGTGTGTTGAATACCAGACTCAGGGCCTTATTGCTTAGCAAGCTTCAAAAGGCAAGACAAAAAACAAAAACACTAGCATGGATTCCTTAAATATTCAATTACATGTGCCAAGAAATTCCTAACATAGAACATGAGACCAACTGAACACATAATCAGATAATCTATCATTAAGATTAGCAAGTTTCTAGACAAAAGCCAGATACCTCTCCTAAACAAGTATGGTAGAAAAGGAAGGGAAGAACTACTCTTCCATGCCCTAGAAAACAGAGAGGGATGAACAGTGACAGTTAATCATGCATCCAATAACCAGAACAGCAACAATTGCAACTCTGTACTTGGTGACAGGCACAAGTTAATGAACAACACCAAACTGCATACAGACTTTGTTATTGCTCCTTCAAATGTCCAATATCCATATCATTCTCATTAAGCCTCACAATCCCAACAAGCTGAGTCCATCAGGAAGCTCTTCTCAGGTCAGGAGAAGGAGCCGAGTCTATACACATATAACCACAAACACCAAATTTCTTTCTAGCTATCAAATTCACAAATTGGCTATAGAGCTCAGCATGAACACATGCTGCAGCAAGGTGGCATCTACGTTCATTATCCATGCACTTTCTAACTAAGCATTTCCTCTCCAAACTAAAATGTTCATCCCAACATCCTTTGGGTTACCTTCAGGCTCTCTCTTCACCCTTGCCAAAAAAGGCAGCAGTGCACTGTGCCATTGTTCGTGAAGCACGGGTTATTGCATCTGTCATGTAGAAGTTTTCAACTGTCTTGGGGAATGAGGATAACACAACCGCTGAAGGAGACTGATTCTTCAGAGGAAATGGCAATTCTACAGGACTCTCCACATCATCAACCCGAAGTAAGTTGGGAGACACTGCTAGCATCCTGGCTCTTAACCCATTTGCTGTATCATAAGGAAGCCTCACTCCAGCTACCTCTGACAGAGCTCGAATAATTTTCCAATCATCTCGGGAATCACCAACAGTAGGCACTGCTGGACTGGTTTGTTGAGTTCGACCTTCAGTGTTTTCATATGTCCCCTCTTTCTCTGTATAGGCTGTTCCGGGAAGAATTATATTGGCCCTGTAAGCACTTCTATCACCATGATGTCCTTGGTAAACCACAAAAGAATTTGCCGGGATGTCAGCTGGAGTGAGCTCATCTGCACCTAAAAGATACAAAAATTTGATCTCACTGCTGTGAGCCCTAGCACCTTGTATAAGTCCCAGGTCTCGTCCAGCAGCCTGAGCAGCATTCAACATAAGCACATTGAAGCCATTCCAGTCATCTTTCACAACTTTGCCTTGCTCCACAATAATTTCCAGTGCTGCCATAACTGCTGACTTGTCAGAATGCTCCAACAGCCCAGAACCAACAATCACGGCCGGTCGCTGTGCTCTACCAAACTCTGCACAGAAGGGGTGCCGACCCTCTGCAATTTTTAAGAGAGTTTCACTTCCAGTACCTAAGTGTTGATGAGGATAATTCAAGTCTGTAGGAGGCCCAATGCTAGCCACCTTAGCCCTTGAACTCCGTACAGCTTTCCTGAGCCTTGCATTCACCAAGGGTGCCTCCCACCTTAACTGAGTACCAATTAACAGGCAAAGATCTGCATACTCAAGGGAGGCAATGCCTGTGTTGAGCAGAAAACTGGACCGCAAGTCAACATTGGCTGATTTGCCGTCCCCTTCACTCCAGATGCGCTCACAGCCCATTTTGTTCAGAAAATCCTTCAGAGCCATCATTGACTCAGCATCTGACAGCTTACCAGCTATCCCTGCCATCTCCTCAGGTTTCACGCGATGGGCAGCTTCTGCCACAGATTCAAGAGCATCATGCCAGGAAACTGCCTCCAATCGCCCATCAGGGCGTCGGATCATGGGTTCACTCAATCTTTGGCGCTTCAGACCATCATAGCTGAATCTTGCTTTGTCAGAAATCCATTCTTCATTGACTTCCTCATGAAGACGAGGTAGTATGCGCATTACTTCAGGACCTCGGCTGTCTATCCGAATATTGGAACCCACGGCATCAGTAACATCTATGCTCTCTGTACTTTTCAGCTCCCAGCTTCTTGCAGTGAATGCATAGGGTTTGGATGTCAGTGCACCTACAGGGCATACATCAATGACATTACCGGAGAGCTCGCTGGTCATCAGATTCTCCACGTATGTCCCAATCTCCTCACTCCCGCCACGCCCCAACACACCCAGATCCTCCACACCAGCAATCTCCTTTGCAAATCTCACACACCTGGTGCACTGGATGCACCGCGTCATGATTGTCTTCACAAGCGGGCCCAAATTCTTGTCGAGAACTGTGCGCTTTGTTTCAGTGAAGCGGCCACGATCAGATCCAAACACCATGGATTGATCTTGAAGATCGCACTCCCCTCCCTGGTCGCAAATCGGACAGTCCAACGGATGATTCAGCAACAAAAACTCCATTACGCCCTCCCTTGCTTTCTTACATAACGGCGTGTCAGTCTTGATCTTCATCCCAGGTAATGCAGGCATAGCACACGACGCCACAGGTTTGGGTGTCTTCTCCACTTCGACAAGGCACATACGACAATTGCCAGCGATGGAGAGACGACTATGGTAACAAAACCTGGGGATGCTCACCCCTACAAGCTCACAGGCTTGCAACACCGTCATACCTTTGGGAATCTGAACAGACTGACCATCAACGCTCACCTCGATCATCTCCTCCGCCTTGGCCACTTTCGCCCCTACCGCAGGCAACGCGGCACTCCTAGCGTATCGTACCCCTCCCAGTGCAGGCAGCCGACCACAAGATCCTGCTTGCTGTCTGTTCCTGCTGCTCCGCTCTCTTCCAACCTCCGGTACCAACACTCCGTCGCCCACATGGTGCAGGTAGCGCAAGACTTGCAAGCTTACGGGATTGCAGTGATCTGATGCTGCTGCCGGCCTGGGGTTCAAGAGCGGAGTGAGAACTGCAAGTCGTTGCAACAGCTTGGCAGAGCGGCATCCCGGGATAGCCATCGCACGACGCAGCAACAAAGAGACGCAGCAACGGCGATAGATTAGGGTTTGGTGCGCGTGTGCTTGGTACCACTCTTTGGTATTTCTCTCTCTCTCACGGGTCCCACTGTATCTCTGACTGTACTCTATCTGGTCGCATTATTGAATACAACATTTGCGCATTCGGCATAAAATCATTTCATCTTGCCCAAATGTTAAAAAGTTGACAAAGAAAATGTTTCTGATTTTGCTAAACAACTCCCTTTTTATTTCCATGTGTATTTTGAGGGATCTTCCCCAGCAGAAGAACCCTAGGGCATTATCCCGAGTGAGCTTCCCCAATTTTATATGTTCTCATATTCCCATGGGAATATTTCTTTTCTATGAAAGAGGAAAGAAGAGGAGATAAAAAGAGAGTTGTTTACTTAAGGGAGGTTCGTGTTCTCCTGAGGTTCAGGAACACCCTTGTGCGGGAACCTCCCCTACAACATTACTGCAGGGTCAGTGAGGCCCTGTGATGATGACAACTTTGTTAACATTCGCTAACATTTCATGGAGCGGACTCCATTAAATAAATCATTTTTTTGCTTGAACAAACAGAGGTGTATGCTTGCTCTAAGAAATGAAGTTTTCCTTGGCCATTTTGCACATTAAAAAACACGAGGATTCCTAAAGGATGCTTGGGCAGCTCAAAAACCTACTTCTCAAAGTGGTCAGTTTAAAAGGAGGTTTTTGGAGGTTCAAGCTTTTGGACGTTTTCAATCGCCTGAAGTGAGGGAAATGAAATATAAAATCATCAAATTGTTATATTTGGTTTTGAGTGTTGTAGCCAAAAGACATAGAAGGATGATAAAGTTTGACACTACCTATACCTCTAATTTGTTTCTTGAAGAAACTGGTGAGTAACACTTGTGTAAAGCATTGTAAAAATTTCCTAGTCTATTTGTAGGGTACCTTGTCTTCAAGGATACTAGTAGGTAACCCGTGGCTACACCATTCAAACCACCCCGAACGCTTTGTTAAGTTCTACTATCTGCACAATCATGTTACAACACCTCTGTGTAAACAACATTGCGAGTGTACACACTGGCAGGTGCATCTTCATGAGCATCCTCCCACCCATTTGTAACCAGCAGTTTCACCCCCTCGGGGCACCCAATGCGCGACATGGTCACATATAATTAGCCATGTGAAAATACAGGCTTGGGCAAAAAAAAGCCGACCATCTTCAATGTCTGCCGTTGCACCTTATTGATGGTCATGGGAAATGCAGGGCGCACAGGGAATTGGCGACGGCGCAGAGTGAAAGGCATTCGTTCTATGTCTGAAGATGTGGGGCGGGGGGGGGGGAATGGGGGAGATTTTTTTTCATTTTTCTTTTGTTCCCAACATGTTCCATTCAAGTTCCCGAAGTGTTTTCAATAGCACCTCCTTTAATCCCATATTTTTTGCCCAAAGTCCTCCCCTTGTTATATAAGTGGGCCAACGGAGGAGGCATTCCATCCTTCCATAGACTCTTCTATTTTGGGGAGCCTCCAGAGGTTCAACTTTTTTGTTGCAAATTGCCTCATTGCAAAAAAAAAAAAAGTTACACTTGTGAGGCACACCTAACTAATTAATATGAAATAAAAATAAGTACCCCCAGTTTATATAGGCGGGTTTCCAAAATTCTGCCCCTGCCATTAGCCCAGGCCAAGAATGGTGACCAACAGTTTTGGAAAGAAAAATTTCATGCAGCCAATGGGAAGACTGAGAATGCACACATGCTGGGCCCTATTTTTTCCTTTTGGGGGTGGGGGTGGGGGTGGGATTGGGGGGAGTTATTTTTTGGTTTTTCTTCCTTTCTCCCAATGTGTTCCCAACATGTTCTCAGCTTAGCCGTGGAATGAACACTCAGACAGACAGACACCACATTTGCTTCAATATATAGGATAGAATGTTCAAGGATATTCCTCTTGGTAACTCACTTGTGATTCATCCACAACTGAGTCATAACAGGTTTCAATGGACTACGAAAGGCATAAAGTATAGAATCCTTGTTGTGTCAGTTCCAGCAAAACCAATACTAACGTTACTTTGCCAATATCACCTACTAGACACTCTGGAAATGTGAGAAATGTGCAGAAAAATTGCATTTACATCTTTTTCGTAAGTCTTTGGTAAACGTGGAGCTTTAGTTTCTCGAGCACCACATACATGCCTGACCGCAAAAATCTTCAGAACACAAGCAATGTTCTATTTCAACACTGTTAACTCAGGTCAATCTCTGCCAAAATACTTGCAACCTAATTGCAAGCTGAGTAATACGAAGTTTATAAGGATTCAGCAGACAGATTCATATTGATTTTCCTAATCAATCTAAAAACATGATTCCAAGTTATATTTGCAACAGGAGCAAATATAGCAATTAACTTACTGGGCCTCATGTGTTTACAGAGCATGCTACAGTAACCTGATGTCTCTTTTCTGTGTGGAGGGCTTGCACCACTTCCTTGGTAAAGCTATTGTATTACTACTTTTTGGTCATTCAAAAATTCATAGCTAATTGTTTGTTGAAGTTTTTGTTGTAATTTTTTTCAATTCATATTTGTTTTGTCATCATGTATTATATAGTAAATCCCTATAAAAAATATTGAGATGAAATCATAACAAAAAATGCATTTGAATGTTAATTCAGAACCCAAATTATGGTCAATATGTCCACTTTAAAAGTCCATCACTATATGATTAGTGTATGTTTATTAAATTTTTCTCCTTAATAAATATTATAATTCAAGTTAGAAATTTTAATTCAAAAATATTTTTGTCAAATTGATGATTTTACAATGCATTTGTGACATTTGAATAGAGTACATTATGCAAAAAGTTCATAAGGTCGCAAAAAAGTAAGCCATCGTAACTTGCATCTACCCATAGAGGTGATCTTGTTGCAAAAACATCGTATGGGATTACAAGATTGTTTGAAGAAAACTAATCAGTTAGATTTTAGAGGAGGAACTAACTTTTGGAGTGATGCTCTTTATTTAACAGATAACAATAGATTTAAAGTAGGCACAAAAATCATTGTATTTGTTAGAATTGCACCATTGGTAAAACAACATGGAGTTCTCATACCAAGTCAAGTTCAATTTGTGACATTTAGATTATCACCATCAATGAAAATTGGGATAATATGCATCTATGTGCACAAAATTAATCATCAAGACAAATGAGACTATGGCAAACTTTGGCATAGGTGGAATTACCAAAAGCTAAATGGTTAGTAGGGGGGACTTTAACAATGTGGAAACAATGGAGGATTATAGCCATGGCTACTTTGGTAGCACAATGGGAGGAAGGGAATTCAACGTGTGGAACTCATTTCTAATGAGTTTGGGTTTGTAAGATGCATGGAACTTAGAAGATTTTAGGAAAGTAAGGAACAAAAATTTCACTTGGAGTAGGAAGTCCCCTTCACCCATAGGGTCACGCCTAGATAGGCTTTATGTTGATGCACATATCCAAGAATATGGAGGAAGAAATGGGATCTAGCCTACAATGGCTCACATATCAAATTGTATTCCAATCCTTGTACAAGTCTCCTAAAATCACATAGATGTGGCGGTCAATTGGGATTTAACCTACACCTCCTACAAAAGGAAGAAACCAAATATTAGCTACTAAATGCTTGGAAACAAGGATGGAGGATAATGTTTATCAAAAGGTAGGATTGAAGGTGATGAGAGCTCTTCATCTTGTTAAGAAAGAGAGTGATTCTGTCGTTAAGAATTTCAAAGCATGTAACAAGAAATTGTATGAGGACCAATTTATACAAATTGATGTTGGAGAGGTAGAATTCATGACCAACTAGGATAGTACTCAACCATGGGAGAGGTTCAACAAGGCTTAAGAAATGTTAAAAGAAATAAGGATGGAGAAATTGGAATACACTAAAAATGCAATGGCAATTAAATGGACTACATTTGGCAATAGATGCACACAAGGTTCTTTGAATTTCACAAAGGCCGTACAGTGCGCATCATCATCAAGGAACTATTGCATGAAGGACAAACACTTTTAAAAGAGATGGACATTTCACAATGTGTATAATATTTTTTCCAAAACCTTTACACAAGGGATGTTGTAGTGGAGAACAACATTCAACCTAGATTTTGATGCCTAAAAAATGTACCTAGCATGGTAACAAAAGAGTAGAAGAAAATCTTGGTACAACAACTTAATGAAGTAGAGGTACATAAGGTCATTTTTTATTTACCCAAACACAAGGCTCCAAGAGTGGATGGCATCCCCATGGAATTTTTTCATGAAGTATGGCTAGAGGTGAATGAAGACATGATAAACCTTCTACAAGAAACTTTTTGAAAAGGTTCATGAATAAGGAACTTAGTATCGGGTTGCAAACACTCATCCCCTAGTTAGGAGACTAGAAACTCCTCACAAATTATAGACCAATTTCCATGTTGGGCTTGACATACAAAATAACACCAAAATTTTTAACAAATAGGTTTCAACCTTTTTTGCTAGCATGGATTAGACCATCACAAACAAGATTTGTTCAAGGTAGATTTATCATAAACAACGTGTTCTTAGCCTTTGAAGCCCTGGAATGGGCAAAGGAAAGTGATCAAGATCTCGTCTCGTTGTTTAGATTTTGAAAAAGCTTATGATAAAGTTAATTGGACCTTCCCTACAAGAGTTTATGAGAAAAATAGGTTTTTCAAATGAATGGATTCAATGGACATTTTCATTATTTAAAAATAGTGAATATTTTGTAATAGTAAATGGGAGAAGAAGAGAAAAGTTCAAAATGGAGAAGGTCGTTTGGCAAAGATGCCCCATTGCACTTTATTTATACCTTTTTATAGCAAATGTACAAGGATACATGATCTTAGACCCATCATACGAGATTGAAAGGTTTGTTTACTAAATGGGCAAGAGGTTCATGATCAAATGTTCATAGATGACACCACATTATTTTTGAAGGGGACTTAGGACAATTTGCAAAGGACTTTTCAAGTTTTACAAATATTTTGCAAAGCCTTAGGAGGAAGGATCAATTGGCATAAGTCAAGTGCCATTTGGGCATATGAAAGCCCAAAAGATTGGATGTGGGGGGAAGACAAAGGGTTACATTGGTTGACATTTGACAATAATAGTAAATAACTTGGATTTTCAATCAACTACAAAATGACACAAAAGGAAAGGGACTTTAAGGTATTACAACAAGTAAGAGGGAAGCTAACAATATGGAATTCTAGAAAGCTATCACTAGCATGAAGGATCTAATTGCAAATAGGTGATTCTTGGATCAATATGGTACATTGTGCATCATGTGTTAATTTGTCATTGTTAACCTTGAAAAAGGTTAAAGTTTTGCTTCACAACTTTGTTTGGTCAGGCAAAACAAATAATCAACCAAGAGCAAAAGTTGCTGGGACACAACCATACTACCCCTTGTTAAGGGTGGGATCAAAATTTTAGACCCAAAAACACAAACAACAACATTGTTGGCGAAGGTGTTAGTGAAAGGTTTCAACCCAAGGTTAGAGCCTTGGAAGATTTTGCTCAGGCATAAAATAAACAATTTGAGGCAATCTTTTAGGAAAATTGGCACCCTTCAATGGGATGGTTCATGACAACGAACAAGGTGGAAATTCAAGGCTCCCCACTATGGCAATGCATCTGGTCAACTTAGCAAAAGGTTTATGAAGGGTTGACAAGAGAAGCCAAAAAACAAAGAGAAGATGTTTTGCCAACCTCCATTTGGAAATTCAAAGATTTATAAACAAGGTGGGACCCCATGGCACATGGAATCAAGATCCATATTTTCTCTCTGGGCTATAAGAGGAATTCAACACCTTGAACACCTATGGAAAGAGGAAGGAAATAGGTGGAAGACTGTGAGATGTTTAAAAATGATTACACATTCTAAGAGCACAACAAGGAAGAGGGAAACATTCACTCATAGTGTGCCATGGAATTTGGAAAGGCTTAATCCACTTTAGAAGCCTACATTAGGACAATGGAAGGTCTTGGAGTTGCCACAAGGGGATTTACAAGTGCAGGAATTTTATCATGTCCAAGGTGAGAAGAATGGGAAAATGGCAACAATATTTCATAGAAGAATAAATAATTTAAATTTATTCATGAATGCCTCACAAGTGGTAGTAGAAATCCTTGATTGGAAGATTAAGGAAGTTTAGACCATGCTTTGAAATAAAGGAGAGGAACGTGTTTAGAATTCAACCTAAAAGATTAACCAAAGGAAGACCAAGACAATTACGAGTGGAGTCAGGCAAGAGTTACAATTGGACCCTACTAAATGGATGTGGCAAAGGCAAGGGAACATGCATATAGGAAATTTTTTCAACTACATAACAAAAAGAGGTTATCAAATTGCAACTAAAAAGTAGGTGAAACCAATGAAGATGGACATAATCCTTAAGGAGAGAGGTTAAAAAAAAAAAGAAAGGGGTAGAATATGTTAAAGAGTGTGACACCCCTGGCTTTTAGGGAAGATTTAAACCATGTTATGGTTGATGTTGGCAAAGGGGCTTCCAATTGGAGCATGGCACACCAAGATAGGGCAAGACAACATTTGTAATCTTTGTAATAGTGGTGTGTTGGAGACATTGGAGCATGGATTCATGGGGTGCAAAGTAGTGTAAGAAGCATGGAGCAACTTCAAGGAGATTAGGGCTAGATGTTCATTAAATCTAAGACTTGATTCTTGGGAGGATGTCATGCTAGGGGAGATTCCACAACCACATAACGTTGCAATAGAGAAGAATTTGAGTGGGAAGTGGGTAAATTATGTAACATTTCAATGAAAACTTTGTGGGATATTCTCAAGTCCTCATTACTTTGGTTCATTTCGTGCCAAAAATGTGAACATGACTTGAAGGAATGACAATTCCACCTAGGAGTTGCATTGTTTCAATCTTGGCAAAGTACTTTTTCAAGTAGGCTTGACAACATGGAAATAATTGCACAGACACAAGAGATTTCCAAAGAAATTTAAAAACCTTGTTTTAGAATTCAAACAAGTGTGGACTCAAGGGAATCTATTTTGTAAAGACTCTGGTGTGCTTCAATGGCAAATGTTACCGAACAAATACTTCTTGCCCAAGCATACGACGGATTGTAGAATGGGATTAACATGTAAACAACATGTCCAAGTGTTTAATGAAATAAGTAGCAATTCGAACATGGAAGGTTCAAATGGAGTAGATGGAAATGGAAGGAATCATAGTCCTTAGACCCATACATCATTGAGTTCTAACTTGGGGCATGTTAGAGACATAGCTGATCAAATTCTACGAGCAATTGTGGAAGAGGTTCAAGAGGAATCAATCCTAGAATTAGAAGATGAGGAGGATGAAATAGAGGAGAATCTACTCAATGAATTGGGAGAGGAGGTAGAAGATTCACAAGAGTCCATTGATCTCCCAAAGAGCATTCATTCACCAAGGACACTTCAAGAGATGCAAGATTTTTGGGCGAATCAACATGTGGAGTCTACACATAGAATCAAGCCCCTTCCAAGGGGAACCTTTGGCATTAACAAGGGAGTACAACGAGAAATCAATCCTTCTACCCTTTTGTCTCCAAATACTTCAACAAGGGAGCTCAATATGGAGCTTCTGCCTAAGGAATTACATCAACTACGTGAAAGATGGAGAGTGTCATCACCTCTCAAACCGTACATGTGTTTTGATAAAGATATTTATAGATAGTATATTTATCTCTTGGAAGAATGTAAGGCCTTGCATTTCAGCATATTGCCAAACCTTTACCTCTTAGTTTCCTGACTTGTAGTGTTTGTATTTTGGGATCAAATTCAGGTAGAGTTTTTGCTTCTTTTCTTTTCTTTCTTTCAAATTCTTCTAAAAGCATGTGGTTTGCTTGAGACCTGTGCTTGTTTTTTTTCTTTCCTTCCTCATGGGGTGAAACTTACTTGTTAATTCCCGGTTTTCTTGATCCTGGGAGTAGTTGCTGCGGTTGTGCTGTGGTTGTTAGGGAATTATCCCTTGATTTTTTCTTTGGCTCTTGAGGCGTTGTTGTTGGCTGCGCTTCTGCCCATTTTATACCCCCCGAATTTCAAAATAAAACGGTCCTGGGTTCAAAGCCACTGGAGTTGCAGGTGACATTCTGGCCAACGCTCTGCCAATGGGTTTGAGGTTCACTCAGGGAGAAGTGTCAACTCTTAGTAGGGTATTGTGATAACTAAGGTCAAGGTTTTTGTTTCTTTGCCCCTTTGTAAGCCACTTTGGCTTTTGCTCTACTGACTCAGAGTTCAATATTCTCTCTTTATTCTTCCTTTTCCCCCTTTGCTGGGTGCTTTGTTTAATGAAATTTGCCAGGGTTTCATCATTAAGCAATTCATTGGAATAGGCTATGATGAGTAGATACATTTGTTTTATCATGTTGCAAGTTTCGTCGAATTTGAAGGCTTTCTGGAACAAGAATTTTTACTTTAAAATCTTTTCCCATGACGATTTAACTTGTTTTTCTCTCCATTTTAAAAGAAATATCATGGAGAGAAACTTGTTTCTTTCACTTTCAACCCCCAAGATGAAGTAAGTTAGTATAATCTAGGAATGAAATTATTTTTCTGCAACTGGCATAGTTGTTTTTTTCCATCTATATAAAATTTAGAGAAATGGTTTTTTTCCCCACATTTTCATAGGAAGTATATTTTTCTTCTCTTACAATTGCAGTTTTGATCGTGTATATTTGGATTGTTGTTGCTTAAAATAGGATGTTACAGATATCACTTTAGTGCAAATGCTCAACCACTTCATGTTCATGGTCTTTACTGTTGAAGAATAATCATCTTAAACAATACCATATATTTATCTCCAAGCCAATCAGGCACAACTGTATCAAAGATAGTATGAGATTATATTATGCACAATATCAACAAACCCAAATCATCCAGCTTCATCAATGCCATATTGCCAGCTACAAGCCCAAAAACCATGTGAAGACTTCTCATCATGAACAGCTCCATACATCTCTCCTTAAATTGCAAAGATCAAGGACAGAAAACACATCAAAGATGCCATAAAGCTTTATTGAAGCACCCATAGAATTTAATTGTTGCTTCAACACCCCACCCCCAACAGGCTACAGTGAACTTATTTTGAGATGCCTGCCCAAGTTTTACTTTCTTCTGCTCATTTTGCAATTGTCACCTACACATACAAAATAAACAGTTTCCACTATCCATTGTCTTATCCTGTCAAAAACTGGCAAAAAGCTTGGATATGAAATTGTCTTCAAGAGAAAACACTCCCAAAAAGTCTATTCACAACAAAGTCACATACTTATTCATGATACTCAAAAAGAGCAACAATCTTTCATCTCGCCCTTTCTTCTGGGCAGCAACTACTGCTGCTGATGACCCTTGTGGTAATGTTCATAACCTTCATAACCAGCAAAGCCCAAGATGCCTGCACCAACAACACCACCGGCAATTTCCTCCTCCAGCTTGCGGCGACGTCTGGCCTTCTCCTCATCGCTGATGTCA
This sequence comes from Sphagnum tenellum, assembly GCA_963921925.1. Taxonomy (NCBI): domain Eukaryota; kingdom Viridiplantae; phylum Streptophyta; class Sphagnopsida; order Sphagnales; family Sphagnaceae; genus Sphagnum; species Sphagnum tenellum. The sequence goes on from OY998156.1 coordinate 13,133,973, forward strand.
TTGCGGTTGTTCAAATTTTCAATCTATTCACACCAGTCACCCATATTGAGTTCTTTGGAGAAGATGAATTTAAAGACAATGACCAAACGTACAAAAACGTTCTAACTTCGAAGTACGCGCATAAATTACATCTGCGTAGTCGAACAATTCTTACAAAACCGTGTGAAAGTAGACTCTTCCCTCACAGTCGAGGAACCTCTAAGAACAAATCTAAAGCTAAAGTCGATGTATAAAAACTTACCTCGTCTTTCCTCAACGAGCTCTTGCTGTAACCATGGTGATCCTCATCGCCATATCCTTGATTGTCATAAGAGGGACGACCACCATACCCTTCGTCTCGACGTTCGTAACCCTCTTCACGCCGTTCTTCACGCCGCTCCTCGCGTTCCTCGTGTTCCTCGCGTCTCTCCTCGCGTCGCTCCTCACGTTCACTCTCGTGATGTTTGTGGTGCTCATGACCTCTTTCACGGCCATACTCACCTTCGTACTCTCCGTATCCTGCCATGGCTAGCCTTCCTGCAAACACCCAAGACTGCCGATCTGAGAATTTATTCCTCAACATGCACAAGCCTACATGACAAACACAAAATTCTCCTGACAACCGGAAGAAATTGCAGCCTGGCAAACACAGATGACAGAAACTCAAAATGCTCACTCGATTGGTCATGGCGTACAGACGACAAGCAATTGATATAATGTGTTACATAGAATTTCCAAAACAGAGAGAGCTTCTCTAGAGATGACAATTGTTTCGAGCAGAAACACCAAATCGAACAAAAATGAGTCGAAACTAGTCCGAACAGCCCATACGCTCGAAGAAGTGCACAAAACTGCAGACGCAAAACAATGCTTCCAAAACTTCAAATCCTTCTTAGGGGGGCCTAAATGTGAAGAACCAAAAAAGTCAAAACAGAAATCTCAAACGAAACCCAAACGAATTTGACCGTATGAAGGTAATAAAAATCCAACCCGACGGGATCTGGTGGTGGTGCTGCCGCTGCTGCAAAGCAAACAAGTGATGAGATCCGAGATACAGCTTCTAATCCTTAACCACGACACAAAAGTTGGCTTCACCAGGTTTCTATATTTCAATCAAAGACAGAAAACCTTGAATCCACCAGAGCTATATATACACTAAAAATCTCCCAACCCAAGCAAGGCAGCAAGCCGGATCAGCTCGACGAAGATGAGTGTGACGCTGCTGCTGCAGACATGTCGCATGGTGAGTGGGGAGAACGCTGCAACCTGCCTGCCAATAACGCCCCACTAACGCCCGTCCTCCGTACTGACCGGCCCTTACTTTCCTTGTACGTCCGTCCCTAGAAAAAGACATCTTTTGGTATATTATCTTTACAGACATACAGTGTATCTTTCTCACCTAGCTAATTATACGTATAATTATCCTTCCTCCCTTCGGATATACGGACGCATCGCTACCTTTCAACCGTTGGATTCTCCGTACCCACCTAGATGAGTGATGGGATTGGATATTCCAACGTACGTCATACGAATACGTATAAATTTTTTGTACGTATGTTGTGAGCACGGGATATAGTTTCGTCGGTGCTTCGCGACAGTAGACTGTGACGTAGCTAGGTCGGTGGCATCAGATCTGGTGTGTTGGTACACGCAATTTGTGACACGTGGATAGTAGGGAAGGGGTAGGTAGGTTCTAATCATTATTCTAACCTAATAATCTTTTTTAAAATTGGGGGGTTTTCACCGAACCAAGTTAGCAAGTCCCAAAAAATGAGGTAGCTAAGGAAAGAGGTGCTTTCAGGCAAGTTCGGGTGCTTTCAGGGATGGCGCCCCCGCTTATTTAAGCATGGCCTCCCCTCCTGGGGAGGGTAGGGGAGGGGAGGCCATACTTGAGTATTTAAGTGTTGTGACAAAATTTCTGTACCAGACTACCTAGCCTTGGTTAGGCACTAATTAATTTACTTTTTGAAATTATTGAAAGTTTTGAAAAATACGTGTTGTCATGCTGAAAATCTGGAAAGAAACTCTTGAGCACACCACTAGCTTCATTTTTTAAAAAACTTTCCTAAATGTCAAATTGTTAAACTATTTATTGGTTTTTATTCTTGAACATAAATGACCACACAAAATAATTGTGATATGATAATAGAAATCAATGGGAAATAAGGAGGACCTATCTTGTATAGGGTAAGGCCTTACAAGTGCAGCGTTCCAAAATACTTGTAGGGTAAAGGCCCAAGATGGGGGCATTCCCAAAGTAAGGGGCTTAATACAAGCCCATAGTGGAGTCCGGCTGTGCATTTGGGGAATGTCCCCCCACCCATGGGCTTTACCCATTGGGCATGAGGTGAATATTATTGTGAAAGTTAACATTTGTAGAGGAGGAGGTTTAGGAATGGGCGCGTACTTACACCTAGTCCATATTATTTTCTAGGAGGGATATCTATGAATTTAAGGTGTCCTCTAAAATTATTAGGAATTTTCTTCGAGTGCTTTCTGAACACATTACTAGGTGAGGGGCAAGTTGGGGTTGAGAATATCCCACTTTGAGGGCTTTCCCAAGCGCAATGAGACTACCAAGGCAAGCATTTCATATGGCACTTAACAAAAAATTAAGGCTTTGCAAGTCTTGAAGTTCATCATATTTAACAACCCCTTTTATGAGAAAGCCCAAGAGTAGTAACTCATATGAAATAAATTATGTGGAATACTCTATCTTTCCAAGGGGCCCTCTAACATCCTGAAAAAACTACACGGCCGCATCTTTAGTTTTTATTTGGCCTAAGTCCCTTCCTCATCTCAATGGGAGTTGGAAGTGTAAAGGTGGGATGCTTTCAATGCTGACCCCAATCCACCATGTGTGGTGCTATATACTTCTTAATTAAGAAATTTAGATCAATTCTTGACATTGTCAAACTTTTTTGATAAATATTTGTTTATGAAGTCGGAAAGAGGGAAGTGCCAATTTTTCAATCATGACTCTTACATTTTTCAAAGCCATCCTCTCTATATTATGCATTGGACATTACTCACAATTGCTGAAGACCTGTACATTTTTATTTGATAAATGTTAATTATTAATCTATGATTATGTTGCATTCTTAATTAAATGGTTATTAAAAATGATTATTTTGATTAAACAAGCACTTGAATGTCACTTATGATTATCCATCCATCATTTGCAATCATTATTATCATTGCCTAAACATTGATTTTTAAATTTTTAAAAGAATTAGTATTAATTTTATTGTCAGATGTAAATGAAAAAAATAAAATCATTAAGCATCTTGCCACCGAACTAGGCTAGATGTGATGATAATGTATAAAATAAAATGCCTGTTGTTTTTGGTCCTTAGAAATAAGTCATTTAAGGAAAAAAAAAAAAGCATTGGAAAATTTCAAATGCTCTTAAAACAATTGGAGAAATTTCATAATGTATTTGAAAAGAACTTTAAACATATGAATATACAACACACCCCCCCCTCCCCCCCGCGCCATTTTTTCCATTGACACAAAATCACCAACTCGCCAATGGATCACGCACCAACTCCATTATAATTTCATTCCTTTTAAGACAACATTATAGAAGATCGTGTAAACAAAAGAAATCCTATTTTATAAATTAATTTTTTTTATATTAATTAATTATTTGTTTTGTGAATGTTGAATCTGACTCTATGCTATGGTATATCCTCATCATGGGGCCAATTGAATTTGATGTGCAATTACATTAATACAAGAATGAAAAAGGTTATTTTATTCTAAATCTATGAGAAAATTCCAAATGTAATTGGAAGGCACTTTCTATTCAGGAATACCCCCCTCATGAAAGAGGAGGGATATTACACTTACTCCCCAAGAATGAGAGGGAAATTATGTGCTGGGGAGGTCATTCTGGACCTGGAAAGGCCTTGAGGACGAGAATGCGATCCTTAAAACGTACTGACAAACAGCCACAGTGAACCAGCACCCACCAGCACACGATGCAGGATGGATGGTAAGTGGTCCGGAAGCAGTTTTCTGTTGGGTTCCGGATCCCTGGCTAACCATGGTGGTTAGTGGTTAGCTCAGTTGCTTTTTTTAAAATTCATACCTACTAACGACCCACAAGCAGATTGTTTGTTAGGAGGTAGGTAGTAAAAAACACAAAACCATCTACTTACCCAATAGTTACCTAGTTTCTTACCTATCTACCTATACTATTTCCTACCAAATCGGTTACCAAGGTGAAACCAAATATTTAATTTCAGTTGAGGTTCATCCACAACTGATTAATGACTAGCATCAAGTGGATGGTGCGACGGTGGGTGCTGGTTCACTGCGGGCCTACCTAATTGGGTGTCCTACACCAGTAGAAAATGCGTTCTCACCGTCAACAGGTTTCGTGTTTCGTGTCTATTATTATTTCCACTGGCTCTTTCGCCAAACTGCAGAGTTGGCTGCGTTGCGACATAACCCACAAAATGAAAGACGAGTTATTTGCGAACATATTGGGAACAAATGAGGGGAACTTAGAGCAAAGGCGGTTGGTGTAGCACGGGCCCCGTGGGAGCCCGCGGTGGCGGGCGGGCGGACGCCAGGGCGCGGAGGACGGAGGGGGAAAGACGAAGGGTAGGAGAAAGGTGTCGGCCATTGCTCGCGCCACCTCAGGAAAGCAGCAGCGGACACCCTCTTGCGATGCTCGAGCTTGCGTTGCTCCTTCTTTACGGTAAGTGTGCACTGCTTAGCCGTCTGCCCTACCACCTTTTGGCCGACTTGCAGTTTCGCTTCTTTTCCAATTTATCGGGAGTCGTCTTGTGGGTATCGTTTCAAAACCCCAGCTTTGTTTGAGCGAGTTTCTTACTGGATGATCCGATCCCCTCTGCTTTCGTCCGCTTACGTCTTTGAGGATGTGTCTGTGTCTCTTTGCTTGCGGCTGTCGCCGATCCTCTTGTTTGCCCTCGGCTGCCTGTTTGTGTCGAGTGTTTTGAAGACCCTTCCTCTTTCGATTCTGATCCTTTCCGCCGGTTCCGTTTCCGTTCGCTCGGGCGTTGTACCATGGCGTCTGCGGTCGAGGAGAATAGCAACGTCCCGCAGGAACGGTTCACAGAGCTTTCACGCACCCTCTGCCGATGTCTGCTATGTTTCTGCTTCGAGAGCCGTTGTGCATATTGCTTTGGTTTTGATCTCGAAGCTCACTTTTCATCTCCGTCTTCTTCTTCTTCTTCTTCTTCTTCTTCTCGGTGGTTATGTGTGTCGAGAACTGCCTCTTTTTGTCATCATGGGTTCACACTTTCGTCTGCCCGCCTTCCCTGTCAATCAAGCACGAGCTCGCAGATCTTTTTTTTATATCTACTATTGTTTGGTCTTGCTTAAACTCGAGCAATGTTTGTGGAGCTGAAGCTGACAAGACTTGTGATCAGACTTAGTTCACGCATGTCGTACAGCGGCGATGTTTATGTGATGTCTCCTATTTTGACGGGGAGGGCATCACGTGTTGCGAGATGTTCAAGCCTCTGCGCAACCAGAGTGTTACAGAGATGTACATACTCACCTGCCAATTGTGTTGTCGGCAGCAATTATCTTTGCAGGTTACTCCTCAGCGCTGGTGGGGTTATGATCTTGAGGATACCGTGGGCAGGCATCTGAGCTGAGATAATCCATCTGAGTCTACCGGAGTTTCAACGCCATCTAGGTATATATCTTCCTGTGTTTGAAACAGTCTGCAACCCTGGCGGGACCAGACGCCCGCAGCCGTGCTCGCGATCGGGCCGCCCGAAGAGTGTTGGCCGCTGAGAAGCAGTCTTCTCCTCCCACTCAGGAGGAGAAGGGCTCACATCCCTTGAGCCCCCAACAAACCCAGGCTCCGCCTGCAATTGCCGCGGGGCCTGCTCCGTCAATCCCTGGAAATGGCACAACAGGATCGGAGGCAAGTGCTGCTCTACCAATTGGAGTTAGCCAGTTTCGTTCCCTGGCAAGGCAAACTTCCATCTATTCCCTCACGCTTGACGAGTTTCAAAATGCCATTACGGAGCCTGGGAAGAATTTTGGGTCCATGAACATGGATGAATTTCTCAAAAATATTTGGACAGCCGAAGAGAGCCAAGCTATGGCAGCAGCCATGGATGCCATTGCCGAAGGCAGTGGCAGCGGTGGTACAGCCGATGGGAACTCTTTGGGCATGCTTTCTCGACAGCCGAGCTTGCAACGGCAAGGTTCAATTACTCTTCCCCATACTCTTAGCCGGAAAACTGTTGACGAAGTCTGGAAAGATATCAACCGAAGCGCCACTGGCACTTCAGGCAGTGCTCCTCCTGCAGGCAGTGTTCCACAGGAACGGCAGGCGACATTCAGCGGAATGACACTTGAAGATTTTCTGGTGAAGGCGGGAGTGGTAAGGGCGGATATGGGGATTGGGAGCCAGGGATTTGGTCCGATTGTTGGTGGTTTGAGTGAGAAAAATAAGTCAGTTCAAGGTCTCAGTGATCAAACAGGTGGTGACAGTGCACCTGCGCTCGCACTCTCTCCTGCCAAGGCTGTAACCAATCAGGCAACCACGGATGCCATGCAAATTGACAGCTTCAACAAAGGCCAAGCTGTTTTGCAGCAACAACAGGTATATTATTTATGAAACCTTTCAGTTTCATGTCCACCAAGATGCAAAGGTTCAGCATTCTGCTATCTGAGCAGATTCAACACTTGCATTTTGAACTGTGGATTCTGCGATGGGGTAAATTGGATCCATTGAATATTCTGTTGGAAAACAGAGACTGTAAATGGGGCATATTCCTAAGTACTCTTGGTGGGGCCCAAATTTAGAAGTGGTGGTCCAAGTTGGAAATCACTGTCGTGTGCTCACTAAAATAGGCCTATACACTGATGTGAGTGATCCAAGAGTGCTCTGAGTGGTTGTGTTTTGGAAATAACAGGGTGCAGAATGGCTTCAGAGTGTAGCACAGCAACAGCAACAGCAACAGTGGCAGCAGCATCAAATTATGCAGCAACATGTGGCAGAGGTAGCAGCGGCTGCAGCGTATGCTGATGCCACAGGGAAGCAGATGGGAAATGGTGGAGGGTTGATCGTTGGCATGTCCACTATGGGAATGCCTGGTCCAATGGGTGCAGTCATGGCACCAGGGATGCCCGGTGGGAACTTGGCAATGGGGAGGGGAGCAGGAATGGGAAGTGTGGGAGGAGATATGGGTGGTTCTAATATGGCACTTACAGCAGGATCTTCTCTGAGCCCTGATTCAGATGATGTCCAGAATGGTTTATATATTTCACCCATGCAATATGGGATGCCGTTTCCTCTCCAAGGCAGAAAGAGGGGTCTGGACAGCCGCCCAACTGAGAAAATTGTTGAGAGGCGACAGAGACGCATGATAAAAAACAGGGAATCGGCTGCACGTTCACGTGCCCGTAAGCAGGTCAGTGAGAGGCTTTGTTGCATCTTCATGCCAGCAATTTGCTGCAAAAAATTTCAAGTGGTTCCCTGCTCTGTGCAGTGTTTCTCTTAGGAGGAAACATTTGCTTGGTAAACTACACATATTTCCTACAATCTGTATGTTTGATGCAGGCCTACACAGTGGAGTTGGAAGAAGAGGTCTCCCAGTTGAAGGAAGAGAATAAGAGACTGAGAGAGCAGCAAGAGGCTCTCAGGAAAGCTGTAAGTGCTATGGTTAACACTCCTCTACAAAGTTTTTCCTCCCTTTCTGTCTTTTCCAGATGTTGTGAAAGTGCAAATCTTACATTCCAATTGATTCTTTTGTCAGCTGAAGTTCATGGTTTAGCAACAATATCACTTGATTTGCCTAAATATTGCTGTGGACTATTTGGCATACTGTGTAGAGATGATATTCTTCAGTTCTCACCAATTCAAAGGTGTCATGAATTTACACCAGCTGATTAGAAATTCTTTCATGGGTGTAAACTTGTGGATCTGACTATAATTCATTTTTACCAGACCTATTCTGACAGTTGTGCTTTCAAAATGGTTTAGCCACACTGTTTCTTTGAAACTGGTGAATGTCAATTCAATTCCATAGATTGATTTTTTATGTTTTGGTCTGTTCTTGCTCTTTTGTCCTATGCCTGCTTATTCTCTCTCTCTGTTTGTTTTTTTTGTTTGTGACAAACAGGAGGAGAAGGCTGAACAGAAAATAAAACAGGTACTCTCTAAGTGCCAACCTCTAGATCAATTTGGTCGGGACAGGTTGCTTGTAGTGTTTGGCTTTCCTACTTTTTGGGTTTGAACAAATTGATGAGAATTGCACAGCCATTCTCATTACGTCATTCATGGCCAAGAAAATGGCTGAATGAACATTCTTAGAGGACAAACCATTTTTCACCCTGGTCAGTCTTATTGGATCCATACCCAGTACTTTGGTGGTTGGAATCTTCTTCTTCCCAGGTTAAATTCTAAGCCCAGCAGGAAGTTTAGGGCACAGCAGCACTGGCCATATGTATTCTGGATACTTGTATGTTCATACTTGGACATGTAATTGTTTCACAGATGACGGAGTTTCTGAAGTCCATGAGTAAGGATCCTGTGGTACCAAAAGGGAAGATACTACGAAGGACACAAACAGCAATGTGGTAAAGGTATGATATTTCTCCTTCACTTTTGTTGCGCTAGAACTGCCATGACAGTTACCTTGAAAGTTTTATTTCCATTCATCTACAAACTCCTAGATAGGTTTGAATTCCTCCTTTCTCTGCTGGAGTCAGTTTAAGTGTGCCATCATCAGTAGATGAAACTGTCTTTCCAACCCTGGCTTTGACACTGTTTCCCTCTACCTTCTCCTTTGTTGTTGTATGTTTGCACTATTTCGGGGTTTGCTTGAGAAGATGATCCTTAATGATTCACTTCTTTCTATAGCTCTGATAGCATTGATCTCTGGTACATCCAAGTCCTTTGGATTCCATTTGAGGTGTTCGCATAGGTTTTAATTGGTTTAGTTCAAGAGATTTGTTGTTAGTGGCAACTGTCATACAAATAGTCTGAGACATTTGCCTGGCAGGCTCATCAGGAGTTCATTTTGCTTTTATGGGCACAATCAACTCTGCAGAGATAAGATGCAGCACTAGATGCGGTAATGGGTGTCAATGGAAAGTGAGGTGAACTTTGTCAAATGAGCTGCGGCACTCAACAGTCATAAGGTGTACTGAGGGTGGTATTTGTGCTTAGGTTCCTGGTAAATGGTAGTGCCTAATCTCATCTTGCTACTGTGGCAAGATGATATACAGCTTATGCTCAGCTTTAGGTACAGGATACTGACTACATACGAAAATGATTCCTCTTTTTTGGGCTAGCATGTAGAGTGGTCATTACTCGGATAATATGGAGCTCACAAGGTCTGCTGCAGTTCTTAGATTGCAACATACTCAAATTGTACCTAAGCTTCTGTGTATTTTTGTGAATTATCTATCTGGTGCCACAATGAAGAACTGTGCATGAATATGCTTCCTGCCAATGATTTGGGAGTGCTTGTTTTTTGCGGATGTGACTTACTTTAAACTGGCTTCTGCCTTTCTTTGCATCTGCTTTATGACTGGAGTTGCAAGTATTTTGAGTCTATGAATAGATCCGAGGTCAATATATATTTTGGTGTATAAGTTTCAGTGTGCATGCATTTTATTTGCTCCTCAGATGGAAGAAACTTCATATCCATGTAGGATTTAGGATAAAATTTTGGGGTGGACTTTTAACCAATTTATGCGTTATAGTGAGGGACAAAGCTGTACTCTCTAGGCTCTCTTTTCTTAAGCTGGTGGGATACATACTTAGATTGTGTAACTCTTAGGCTTATTTTTTTTGAAGCTGGTGGGACACATGTTGGCCTAGATTATGGTATAGAAGTCTGGGAAGTTATCATAACTAATACAAAGTTGTTTGTATCAGAACTAAATTAGAAGTTAATCCTTCAAAATGTGGCAATCTTCTGATGTGATTATTTTCACAATCCTGGATCTTAATTGACATTGCTGCAATTCATCACTGTAGTTTGCAACAGAAGTTTTTTTGGCCAAGTTTTCTGAGCTTTAGAGTCTTCCAAAAAAGTGTGAGAATATACTTTCCCAAGTTCCTTTCCTCAAATAAGTGTTTGTTGAATTTTGCCAAATCTTGTTTTGGCTGGGGAAGGGAGAGTCACTGCAGTTGTGTCTACTAGGCTACTATTTTAATGGGCCTCTACAGTCATGTTTCCAATTGCCACGAAATCCTTGGAGAATGCTCGCCCATTGTGTGATCATCACAATTTTTTAAAAAGTAGATTGGTTTACAAGCTCTCAATCTTTGTCGTCAAAGTCTTTCATCATACTTCAAAACTTAATATCATATTCTCTAACATTTTGATCTAGAGTGATGTTACTTTGCCTTTGACTAAAACGGTATGACATAAATACAGGTCAATTATTTCAGTTGCTTTCAGGTTTCATAAACAAAGTGAAATAACTTTCATCAAAGTACAATGATGTGGGTTATAACGTGATCACCTGGTGAAACATCGAACATTAATAATTGAAGCTTTTCAAATGGATTGTACTCATTTCGCATTTAAATTACATGATCATGTCAGATGTCCATCTTCTCTCACAATTATGTTTGCTCAACAGTAAAGGCATTACACGAAGAAAGTTTTCACAACCATTTAATGAACTTTTCCATGTCCTAAGTTTTGGGTTTGAGAGTTTTAATCGTTTGTTCTTACTTAACACACATTATGTTGTGAAGTTGATAATAATTGCAAAATTACCAGTGCGCCAATGTCAAATTAATTGGGCCATTCTTCCCAGTCCCAGGCTTAAAACAGCTCCAAACTTCAAAAACAATGTTTTTTTTAGGAATTGTTTTTGAGCAGGCAAAGTGACAATCAAGTTATCAATTATTGAAAAATGTAGAAAAAGCAACAATCATCCGCAGGAAGGTTTAGCAAAATTTGGTTATAAACTCGATATGAAGTGTAAATCAGTGTTGAGCAGTTTTAATAAGAGAAGCTTCAATCTCTGTTTTTTCTGATATGGTAAAATTTATTTGATGTTTTTCTGAGTGAGGCTTTGAGCTCAGATTTTTCAACTTTTGAACCCTTTGCTTCAAATTTTAACATATTTTTTCTAATTCAAAAACTTTTAGGTCAGATTGAAGAAGTGGGTCTAGTTCCATGTACACATCAAACTCGTCAATGCTAGAGATTGTATGATATAAAGTTGACATTAAAATAGGGGTTTATCATAAGTATGGAGTTTAATAATTAATCAAAATTAATAATTAGTTATAAAGTTCAGCTTACTTGTGAAAAAAAATTAAAATCAACTTTCTCATTAAAGATCCTGACCTTGGCATTCAAGAATGTGTTTGAGTAGTTGCAGTTCCAAACTTTACCCAAATAAATAAATAAAATAAAACAAACCTAGTTTCATGGTTTGATTATTATGCTGGTTTAGTATCAAAAAAGTGCAAATTAAAGAATAGGTCCCAAGGTCTTGAACATTAACCCAATTTTAACAGTTAACCTTGCAAATTGGATATTTTCACAATTGTAGTACAAATCTTTAAACATACCTTTTTCTTGTTTTGGCCCTACACACTGAACACCAAATATAGCAATGCAGTAACTTTTACTATTTTTTCTTATTTTTGATGGTTGGAAACCTCAAAATTTGCATCATTTTCAAATTTTTGATTTTTAATGTGATTTTTACAAATAGAAAATACTTGTTTTAAAGGGCTATTATCTTCACTTGCCATAGTTCTGTGGCAACACATGTCTGTCAAACAATTCATTAGTTTTGGAATTTTCATTTTCACAAATGTAATACTTTTGAAGATTCAATAATTTTCCTTCACAAACTTCTGCTATATTTTAAAATTTTAAAATTTCAACATTTCTGAAAACAATATAATTAGTTTCAAAGCAGCCAAAGGTAGCAGTAGAGTATCTCTCTAGAGTCCATTCTATTTACCATGTGAACTCTGGAGACACATTTTTTTCACCCCTCATACCCAATTTTTCCAGAGATGGATCAGACTGGAATTATTCAATGGAACTATACCTTTCCCCGCCATGTTGACCATCCTATTTAGAATTAAAAATTCCTCAATAAGTTGATTTGATGGAGACAAATGTAGTGCTTGGACTTAAACAACTCCCTTTTTATTTCTATGTGTATTTTGAGGGATCTCCCCCAGCAGAAGAACCTTAGGGTGTTATGCCAGGGGAGCTCTCCCAATTTTATATGTTCCCATGGAAATATGTCTTTTCTACAAAAGGAGAAAGAAGGGAGGAAATTTAAAAAGAGTTGTTTTTGTAAGGGAAGGACCTAGTACTTGTGCATTCTCCTGAGGTTTGGGAACACCTTGGGAACACCCTTGGGCTCATGCCCTTGAGTGCCACTCCCTCAAAGAGAACGCAATTGTATTGGAACCTCCCCTACAACAACTAGAAATACAGCCTTCTTGGAGTTGATTTCTCCCAGTATCCCCCCCTTATTACTCTATCATAACCAACAACAACTAAATTATGATCACCAGTAAAATGTTTGGGTTCAAGGGATTGATCATTGGCCACAAGGGAGGGGGAACTTCTCTCTTGCAAGTTGCCATGGTCATGTTCCTTCTTCCCTTTACACTTGTATAATCTCCTTGGTATTCTCACCTTTTCTCCACCCACATACAAACTATGCACATTTGAGAAAACTCTGTTCATGGAAATGTATTCTACATTAGGCCTGATTGCAGTCTACTTATAAGATAGAGTACATTCACAACATTTGACTAAAATTTCCCTACTGGGCACACTTCGGTGTTGCAACCAACATTGAGGTGCATTTTAATTTGTTATACTGAAGTTATCCATATGAAAACATAAATTGTATGAAGAATTCGATCCAATAGCCAGATTGTTCAAAAGCAGAAAGCCAGTGATCAGACAAAACTGAAGTGTGACTGAAGCAGCAAAGCTTCTTATTCTACATGAAATTTATTTGATCTCCACAAGAGAGAGAGCTGCGGAACAACATCTGCATGACTAATGTCTAGCATGCCTCTTTTCACAATGATGACCCCATCCAAGGATTCACCACAGTTAGAGCACTGTCAGTTAAATTGACAAAGCTTTGACAGCAAAAACGCACCAACACATTCACTGAAAACTGAAAACAATAGCACTGGTGTACAATGTTTACATTTGCAACACTTTTTCAAGTGGAGTCAAAGTATGCACATAATCGAATTTTACACATGGAACTCTCTGCAAAGATACACAGGAACCTGTGTCTCCAGGTAAAAGCCGACTTCATTGTTATTATTTATAGATGACCCCCAACATAACAGCATATGAATCTGTATCTCATCTAAACTCAAATTTGCACACCTACTGGATTTTCTTCTCCTTCACAGGAGCCCTAGGGATCTTACTGAAAACATTCTCATCCAACTTTTTGTAATGAACCTGTGCCTGTTCACTTATCCTATTTGCATGATGATCAATAACATCCTCATACTTATCATAAATGAATGGCAAAGTCAGAGCCAAGATGATAGCTGTTGCAAAGTCCACAGACTCAGAGTTAGACATTAGAAAACAAATGATAACTCATTATCTTTACGAGCATCTGAACTTGATCTTAAACTCAAACTTGCAAAGCAGCAACTTCAGTACCCATGAGGCCTCCTCGTCACCACAAATTTTTGTATTAGCCCAAATCTTTGAGCAAGGCCAGATAAAAGCAAAACCACTTAGTGTGACTGGGTTAGATGCTTACAGATATACACAAGAGTCAAGACGCTGAACCATCCAGCAGCAGTTGAGACAATCCACAACACAGCAATAACCTACATCGGGCATAAGCCATAAGGAGACTTAGTGACAGAGGACTAGCCAAGTATAACCACGTGTTATAACCAACCTTTTAACCCAGTTGACAGCAACAAAGCAAAAATAAACTGTTATCAAGTGAAGTCAGAAATAGACAAAGACCAGTTTCAAATACCTTCAAGAAAAGCTTGAAGTCTTTGCCTAGCGCTACATCATGGGCAATTGCCAAAACCTTGTTTAGTTCCAGGCGAACTGTGTTAGCTGTGCTAAGGACAAAATCCTCAGATAAAGATAGTTCTGGCAAAGGAGGAGGAGCCCTGAACAAGCACAACCAAGATTAGCAGATCCAACAGTTTCCATCCATTAGAAATGCCACAATCTTCCACAGGCACTGTTGTAAACTCAACATTCAAACTCATATTGTCTACAATCTGCTGCTGCATTAGGCTTTGAATAGAACACATCCATATAATGAACTGTAGTAGCCCTAAAAAACTGCTCATCCCTGATAATGACAAACAGCAGTGTGTGCAGCATGTGGAAGACCTGTTAAGTAACGCTGCCAGATTTGACCATACAAAAAGAATAACCACCAGGAATAGTGTAATATTGGAGACAAGTGACACCAATGTATATCCTGTCTTCTCCAGCAAAATCCATGCAAGAGTTGCTCCCACCAAGAGGCCAATAGATAGGTGCTTCTTCCTCCACAGCAGCACATCAGCAGCTGCATGGAAATTCAGTGTCCCAAATTACCACACACTATTGTAGTGCTACATCACTTTAAAAGTATATAAATCAGTTTCTTTCCAACTACCTCCCCCCAATCTCCAGACAACATCAACCCCTAAATGCCCAAAGACAGACAGTAAATTACAAACTCTGGGCACTTTTTGCATTCAAGCTCTCAAGACAAGTGAAAGAAGTTTTCATGCCCATTCTAAGAAATACACTTTTCTGTCCTTCCCATAACTATTGTAATTCCCTCTGCTTCTCTGTATCACTACTCCAAATTCTTAAGGAAGATCTGATTTCTCCCCCCGTTCTTTCCATTCCAAATATGTGCATCTGGAACATCTAAAAGGTGAAGGGTTGAGCATCCAATAGAGGGCTGTGAATCACTACAGAGGCTGCAAGGGCGGAGAAGGTATCAATAGTATATACTGAATAATTTAGGTCTATGCAAGGAATCACCATACACCAACACAAATAAAACACAAGGATAGAGAACAAACACCAACTTTCATCCCTCTGGCCAGGCACTCCAAAAAGGTGTATGCCCCATCACTAAGTTTTCTAAGGCATATGCAACAGGATCAACCCCTTAAGAAGCATGCAAATGAGACAGAAAGATGCCCCAAAACATATAGAGACACCTGCAAAATAGAGCCTTGCTTTGACTTGACATTGATTTCCTTTTCTCACTTTTTGCTATCCATAATTTACTGCCTACACTACCATTCTGTTTATCACAACAACTACACAACGGAAGCAAATTGGAGTCCAAGACCTGAACCAAAATCAGAGATGAGATGCTTAAATCTGATATCACCAAGAACCCCTGAGTGCCAGATGTTGAATAGAATACAGAGAAACCCAGGTAAAGAGACTTACTGGTGCCACCACCAAGAACCTGGTGGATAGGTTGTTTCCTACCAAACAGCCGAGGAGTTTGTGCATACTTATCAGCAGGGGCAGACTGATTGGCAGGAACATTTTGAATATTGTTGACTACTGCAGCCACTGTCTCGGCCACAACTGCATCAGCAGGTGGTTGCTCTGACATCTTGCTTCAGATTCCTTTTCAATCAAGTGAAAAACTGTAATGACAGTGAATGTAAAAAATCAAGCATTGAAGGTATAATGCAGAATTATAGCATAGAGGTTGGTTGGTCTTATGAAATCTTCCAACACAAAACCTTACAAGAACTAGGCTGAAAAATTGTAGGTGTAGCAGAAAAGCACTTTAAATGGCTTTCCCACTCACAGCACAGTCAATTCAACTTATTCAAATAGGGATATGTATGACAACAAAAGAGCACCAAAATCTGATCTGAGCTCCAAATCTTATTAATCGCTCTCAAGGATTCCAAGATAATCCAGGTAATTTCCAGATACCCAATACACAATGTCAAGCATTCGTCAGAAATGCTCCAGATCCCCCTGAACCTCTCCTGAAAATGACCAAATTACCAACAAATACTTAAAATCCTTATGTCCCACAATTTCACCAACTCCAAAAACAAGTCCTGAAGCTGATGAAAGCAGATCTATAGAAAACTAGGTTCTTCAAAGCGGGTGTCAACGGTGCCCCACATGGATGGTGTCAAGTCTTCAAATTATGTGCTGTCTCGAAGATCTCACAAAAATGATGATTGAAAACCTCAACACGCATTGGACACAAGACCAAATTCCGTCACACGCCACTTTCAGCACTTTACTGTTCAATGCAATGACCTTAAAAAATGATGCTTCTACAGCTTCAAGGATTCGACAGGACGAAAATTCTCACCATCCATCTCTTAGAGAACGTTTACAGCATTCAAACGATCTATGAGAGTATTTCAAAATTTACCTCATAAATCCAATCCTATCTTCTAAAATATTTAAAAAAGAACCCGAGAATTTGCGCAGAGTAATTTCCGTGATAGACGCTTCAACAGGCCAGTTGTTGTCGATCCGGAAATGGAAACAGCCCTCAATCTCTAATTACACTTAATTACCTACACAGCAAGCAACATGGTAGCGAGAGATGTTCAGGCTTTACCTTCAGACACTTGCAGGGAGCAATAACAACCGAGTTGTAACTCTTCGATGTCGTAACAAACATCAAAACATTCTAGCGCGCAAAACAGCAGATATATGTCGAGGAGTCTTATCTCTCAGGAAGGTTTAGGTCGCTCTTTCAAGATTTTTCACCTTCAGGAACCTGGTACAGAAAGAAGAAATGGCCGGTGTTGGAAAAAGCGACAGCGGAGGCGAGCTGCTGGCCAAAGATGCAGCCAAAACGTGGTTCTCCCGCAAAGAGAAACGCGGAAACACAGACACTTGGAGCGACGGCAAAGGCAACAAAGGGGAAAAGAATAGTAGGTGAGGGTTTGGTATCAGAAATACAGAAAGGGGGGGTGAACAGACGAGGGTTTGGTTTGCATGACGCTCTTGATGCTTCGAGACCGTCCGATCATACTCTAAACCCATTTTCAGCCGTCAACTGTTTCCTCGATTGGATCTGGCCCGTCCGATTGAGTCCTCCTTATTAGGGCTACGTTGCGTTGTGGAGAGTGAGGGGGGAGAGAGCATGTGGGTGTCACTGATAGGAACGCGTGGTCGGTCAGTTGGGTCACATGCTTTTCACACGTGGAGACTCGTGGTTGGTGGTACACCAGTTTTCTCAGTGGGCCTGCCAAAGTGTCAACAGAGTCATGCCAGCTGGCATGGTGCTGGCTGCGTGGTCCATGGAATTTGACGTTTGGCCTGCAAAAGGTTTTGGGATCCTGGGCTTTGCTATATTTTGGTAATTTTCTTTTTTTTTTTTTAAATTTAAAAATACCTTATAAAGACCCAAAACGATTTTCAGATCATTATAGAGTGTGTTTAGATTCATTATAGAGTATAGTAGCTTAAGGGATATTTATAGGCCCCTAATAGGTAATAAATAATAATATTAGGTCTAATTATTTTTAAAATTATGAGGATTTTTGGAAAGATGATAATTTGGGCCTCTGTTGAGGCTTGAGATTATTAGTTCTAGAGTTATAATATATTGGAGAATTTTGTGAGCATTTTACCAATTGGAATTCCTTTTACCACTTTTGACCATGTTAAACCAAGTTCCATTCTTTGTCCATTCATTTAGCTCAAATAAGAACCTATAGAGGTTTTTGTTCAAAACATTGACCTTGAAATCTACAATAATTTATTTGAACTCTATTCCCATGCTCACTCATTGTTATGCACTCTATGTGTCGTGTCTTCACATGGCCTTTGGAAAATGAATCAGCTCTTTGATTCCCATTTATCAACTTTCCTCCTCCTTTGAAGGATCATTCTCATAATTAGATTGAAATTTGAGGTTGTGGGGGGATTGGGATGAATGGTAATTGTGTTAGTTTTACATGTTTCAATTGTTGATCAAAACAAGATACGAAAATTGCAATTGTAGATGCAAGTTGTAGATTCATAGTCTTGTTTGTCAATGAGGGTCCTCACAACTACTCACATCGTGTGCATTCCATAGATGAATCAACATCTTTGCAAACCCCTCACCTATCGTCTCCATCTAATCTAATAACATTTTTTGAAGGATCCTTGGTATCCTAGGTTCCAAAATTAGACAATGTCCCACCTTTTGTTGATCATCAACACAAGTAGAACATTGATTTTACAAACAATGATATTTTTGTCTTTGAATTCCATAGTTTTGTGGTCCCCAAAATTTGTGGTGCAACAAATTCATTTATCAAGAATGGGCATTCAAGTTTGAACCTAAGACAAATTTGAGAAGAAAAGATACTTCCATAACTTTCATCACCAATATTTGCATTATTGTTGTTGAGTTTTAAATCCATGCTCTCTCCTAACCTATAAAATTTGAAGATATCAATTTGAATTATAATATCTGCACATTATTCACATAACAACACAACCATTCATCCCAATCCCCTACAACCTCAAGTTTCATCCCTAAAACAACTAATGGTTCAACAATTAACCTAAGACATTGCCTAAACTTGAAGACAACAAAATTTTGTGTTGGGCAATACCCTCGATATGTTTTTTCAAAAACAAAACTACAAAACTACAATTCATACAATGGTCAAGGTAGAAATCCAATTATGTACATAGGTTTGGGTCATACAAAATTGTTACTTGTGAACATAATTCATAGGCATCAACCACAACATTTCAACCTTAAGCAAGATCTTCCATCCCATATTACAATTGTGACCTATCACAAATGCTAACATATAGAGTTTATTTATATAAATATTCATTCATGACTTGAAACCAACTTGTACATAACTTTTTTGTTTGATTTCTATTCATTCTTAGTTAATTTTTAATTAGCTTCTAATTAACTATTAGTTCACATGTAGTTATTTTTTTAATTCACTTCCGGTTCACTTTTAATTTATTTTTAATTAAGTCTTACTTCATTTTCAATTAATTTTCAGATAACTCATAATTAAATCTCAATTCACTTCTAATTAGATCATAATTCAATACTAATTTTCATATGGATGGACATGGGTGCACATAGATTACATAGGAGTGAATATGGCCACATGTAGGTTGGAAGTTTGTTGAAAAAGTTTTTTGAGCTAGATACTCAATGGGTATAATAAAAGTAAAATCTCACATTATTTTTTATTTGTTCAACACCAATTTTGGATACATATATTTGTCATGATCTTGTTATATTCTTGTCATGTTTTTTAAAATAAAATACTTTTGCATTCACATCGTGCACAAATCATGTTTTTGATTTTGATTTTTTATTCCATAACCTAAATTTAAAACTATGCATGCCTTCTTTTATGTGGTTTGGAAATCTTATTGCTTAGTTTTTTCATGCCCATGACATGACCTCTACCACATTTCCAAAATCATTTCTATACATGTAGTCAATGGCAACTATGTCATGCTTAAAACTTTTGACTAATGTGAGAATTGCAATAAGCAAGCAAAGGAAGGGTAATTCTTTTGTTGCAAATGAAAATAGGCAATTTGTGAAATCATTTCTTCATGTTTCACAAGACATTCATCTTGGCAATGACCAAAAAATGTTGAGGTTTTGGGGTATTTTGATTACTTGTTATGTAACAAACATGCCCATGGGTGGTGGTGTAGGCCAACAAAGAGTTCAAAGAACAAATGTTACCAAATTGAACATAATGTGTCATATTTTCTTGGAGTTTACACACATGTGGTCATGTTGAATAAATTAGAAATATCACAAGAACATGTGTTATAAAAAGTGTTGGAATTGTAATGAAACAAACCTTTATTTCCTTCTATTTTTGACTCATATTTAATGATGTTCCTTGAAAGTTAGATAATCAAAAGGTGAGCCCATGGACATTAATGATAATGTTAAAATCAACTACAAAAACCACACCTATTAACAAGGGAATTTTGTGAACACCTTAGGCTACTAACAACAAACATGTTGAAAAACATGATTACACCTAAAAGGCAAGGAAGGACATGCTTCAAGCATAAGCTTCATCACAACAAACACAACCCCAAGTAATAATAAAAAGGTTATGGCTTTAAAAAACCAATATACCTTCGTGTAGTTCACAATGGCCATTGAGTGGCTTGAAGGTGTTTAATCAACAAAAATGTGTGCAACTACAAAGGGTAGAAAAAATGCACAATTTGTGTCATTGATTAAACAAGGATGTGCCCCTCATCTTTGTAATACTTTTGTTCTTGCATTTGATGCACTACAACCACTATCATTGTTTCAACCATTCACACTAGTTTTGGCTCAACTAAATATTGTTCCAAGTGTGCTTATAACCCAATTGAATTTTCATATTGTGCTTGCAACAAATTTTAATGTAGATTTTCATGACACACAAATAGGTTATGAAGCTACTCAAAGCCCATCTTTAAAGCCAAACATTTCGATTTGTAGCTCAATTGAACTTAAGTTAATATTTAAAAACTTAAATGAATGAAGGTGAATGAAAGCATAGTTAGGTATTTCAAAAGTGGCATTTGAGAGTCCATAATCTAACACTAACGATTTTTTTACAATTTTAACAATTATCAAACCATAAATCCTATAATTATCCCCTATGCTTTGAATCATAAATATTAATAAGCCAACCTATGAATATCCATAACATGTGATTCACAAAAACATCTATCCAAAAGATTAAAATATTTAATGTGAATAGACTCTCAAACATAAAATTTATAACAATCATGTCATTTAAAACTTTAAAAAGTTTTAAATATATATATTAGGAAAGTTTTAATGCATTTCATTGATAAATTTCTCATTTGATAATGATTTTTTTAAAATATATTACTTTGACATTTTTTTGAATCCACATTTTTCATTTTCCCTATTTGATAGGTGTAGTGTTATCATTTCAAAAATCCATTATGAGTCCATAATCTTCTTAAAATTCATCCAAAAAATTTATGATGATTCCCATTAAATTTTATGACAACATGAACAATTAAAAAATTGACAATGTTAATTTTGAATATGAATTTAAATTTAACGTTTGTATGTAATCCAAAATTATTACAAGTGTGACAGTCCAAATAGTCCCCTCTATTCATGTTTTTCATCCAAGTGTTGTTGTTTTTTTAAGTTTTAATTTTTGGGTTCAAATGTTGTAGTTCATAGCTTGATGGATTAAACTTAAATTGAAAGCATAAGCTAACATTGAAAAAAAATTCTTTGGCACAATGTGGGTCAAAATGAAAATAACAATTTTTTTATTGAAATGATTAATGTTATAATAAAAATGTTTTTTTCAATTCATGTTCATGCCCTTTGATGCACATATATGTTTTATCAAGTCAATGTTAATAAGAAATGTGCATCCACATTGTCCAAGTCTATGGTCATTTGTTTGTATTGTTGAAATGAAATTTGTTGCATCACCTTTAACAAAATCAATAAAAATTGAAGACTTGTGTAGGACATTGATATCATTGCTACCTTTAAGCAAGTTGAAGAAGACATACCAAATCCATAATTATTAATCAACAATAACTTTAAGAACGATTCTACAATTTCCATCCTTGTTTTAGAATTGACCTTATCACACACCATAAGACAAATTTTCCAAACCCAATGCATATAATCAATGTTCCCAAACATGTTAATAAATTCTATGTTTGCATTGATCTTCGTATTCTTGTGAATTTCATCACAAGTAGGTTGTCTAAAGTATGTGGATTGGAGACAAGCTTTAATTGTATCACAAATCACTTCATGGCTTCCATTAAAATGCATTAAAAGAAAAACCACACACCTGCAACTAGATTTTTAATTATGTTACAACTATAATTTTAGTTGGAAATGGCATTCACCACTATAAATTTTTTTGCAATTGCTAACCAAAAATGTCAACATGTTGAAAATGAAATATAGTTATAAATTGTATTCATATGTCGTTTCATGTGTAAATACCAATTTAGTCAAAAACAACATTAACATTTTGATTGATAAAAATTATCAACTATAAAATGTTAATTAGATTTTTAAGACTCCATAATAACAAGTCAATGGATAAACTTCATCCACTTATGTGTCATGTCTTTAAAGGGCATGAAGTTGAAATTTAAATTATGTTGTAATTTTTGGAAATGATTATAACCAATAGTTTGGTGATGTATGGTTGAATGACATGTGAGTTTATAATCAATGGCCCAATGGAATGTCAACACGTTTCACATCTATTGTGTTGGTTTGCAATCAAATTTGAATAACTAGTTTGTGTCATGTGTGTGTGTTGCATGATTTTCAAATTTATTAAAATATTTTAATTCAAATATTACACGAATTAAGTTACGCCACATGGTGTCTAATGGGTGCATGCATGTTTCACATGTGTCAAAGTTGTAAAATGATAATAACATGATTGCAAGAAAGTTGGCATGTAACAATAAAATAATTATAATATAATTGACATTTATTTATAAAGTAATTTCTTTTAGTTATAAGATAGTTTGGCTACATGTGGTTGTAAGATGGTTTTAAATATAATAATAAGTTAATCGACATGTAATTATGAAATGGTTGACATGTAGTCATCACAACTTTTTACCATGCATGACAAGACAACTTTGAAATATTCATAATGGATTGTTGATTCAATTTTACTCATAATACATTTTACAATTGTAACAAAACCAATAAGAGACATCTTTGATGGTCATTTCAAATACAAATGACATTTGAACAATGTATGAATCCTTTCACAATTTTGTAAGTAAAGTCAAGAAGGTGTGAATTTTTTTTAAGAAATTCATTTGATTGTTGTCACATATACAAATTAAATCTAAAATGAATTTAAAATTCATACACAATTGTAACAAAATTGCTTACAATAATAAGTTGCTTGCATCAAATGGGATTAAATTTCTAAGACAGTTCCCAGGTGCTCTCAATTCAAGTTTCTCTTCCTTATTTTTCTTGCTGTGTTTGAGCACATTGTGTTTTTGCTGTAATGTCTATTTGTCTACTTTAGGGTTCCTCATCCTGCTTCATATTTGATGATTCTATTCTGGTGCACAGTTTGTTTCAGTGGGCTTTTCTGCCATGATTATTTGAAGCCCATTGTGCATTTTCATGACTGTTTTTGAATTTCACAGTTTGTGGAGCCAATTACCATTAGAGCTAAAAGAGAGGGTTTTGCAAGATTTGCCAACATCTAGTGTTGTCCAATTTGCTTGCACACTCAGCACTGAATGGCATTGGACCTTCTTAGGTGGATGTCATAAGTATCCAAAAGGTTTTGTAGATACGTACTTGCACCCAATTCTTCTTGGATCCATTTTAGCAATGATTCAAAGATATAGCATAGCCATATCATACATCGGGTCATAGTCTCTTGCACCCTGTGACCCTGTTCTGCATGAGGAGTAGAATGTCTGGCTGACAGATGCCATTTCTTTGCAACCAGATCTATGATGTAAAAAGGTCAGAGATTCCAGGTAATTTGGTTTTTCTTGATTGTCCTGGTCTCAGCAAACCACTAAATTTCTTTTCTCCCTCTCCGATTGGATCCCAGTTTTGAGCATGTAGCTCTGGTGACAAGAATCAACTCCTGTATCTTATTCTATCCAAGTTACAGTGGATACAGATGCTTTGTGGGTTCTTTCACCAATCTGATCAGATGCTTCATACTTTTGTGGAGAAATTGAGTATAGACAAGGGTCCCAAAAGTTGTCAGAGAACAAGTGGGGAATACTTGGGAATCATATGGCTACAAAACTTCTTAGTTAATTGTAATGATAAGAATTTGAGGTCTGAAAATTGAGGTGCAGCTCTCACATTTATCTCTTACGATATGTCTACTTGTGTTGCACTCTGTGCTGGATGTTTGGACAGTAGAACTAATCCCGTCTTCAAGTTTCAGATGTGAGTGAGAATGTTTGGACAGAGTTGCACACACATTTGCCTGATGGGCAATACAATAACCTTTGATCATAACCAGGAATTCATCAGCACCTACAATTCAACAGTAAACTTATTTAGCGAAGTGGAGAGTTCAAAAAGTTGAAACCTCCAGAAGGATCATATATACACCTATGTTTGAAGGGAAATTGTGAACTGCAGACATGTATATCATGAAAACCTGGAAACTGAATAGGATACACACCTACTCGAAGCAAGTTTCCAAATCTGAATCCCAAAATATCTTTGCTGTGTTTCAATCTGATCCCTTGAAACTGTTACACAAAAATTCTAGCAGGAATATGTTGCACTGTCCAGAAGGATACGTGAAGGCACAGATTGCCAACGCATTTGAGGCAGCCAACATTCAGTTATTCCCAATAAATCTCAGGTCAACACCCTGTGTCTACCTGGTCTTTGCATCTTGCCTGCAGTAGGAAACACCATTAGCCCTTGTTCACTCACAAGTAGCTGAGATTGTCGATGCTTTTGTTTGAGAGAGTTGTCTCTGCTATGGCAATGGATAATGGTGGGTTCCAGCAAATTTTTGGGGAGCAGGAGTGGCAAAATTGATTGACACTTGATGCCTTGATGCTAGTCAAGGAGCCAACTGAGAAACAGATCAGTGACAGTATATAGCAGAAAGGCAATCTGTGGATCCCCATGTTACGAACCAGAAACTAGTGTTCTTTATCAATATGCTGCACACAAATCAGTGTCCAAACTCAAGATAAATTGAATGTCTAATGTCTGAAGAGAGTACAGGTTGTAATTCATCTGTTAAAGTTTCCAAACTATTGTATGCTAGTAGTGGCAAATGAAGCAATGACTTGCTGTCCTGAAATCTTAATACTGGTGGGTTGTCAGAGACTGCATGGCTGTTTCGACCATTTTGGTAGCCACTTGAGGAAATTCACACCCCCAATTCACTGGAGATACTTCATCCTCAGATGAGAAAGTTTGAGGATTGTGGGTACTTGTGTACAGTTCTGTTTGCTTGCACATATTTTTGAGGTGCATGGACCATTCAGTGAACACGCTCTCTATCATGCTCACGGTCATAGTTGTTCTTGCTCAATTGGAAACTTCCCTTGTTGGTCTATGTTTTTTATGAACCCAAGTATTTCCAAATGTGGTTGTTACATGGCAGTTTGCACTGGTAGATGTCAAAGGACATAATTAACAGTAGCACTGACAACATATTGCCCATTATGGACCCCTAAGTATTCCACCTAGAAAAGGTTTGTATAGGCCAGAAAAACCACATGTCATTGACCAAGAAATGCTAGAGCATACAAGGTTTCCTACAGGCCATCACTGTGATGATCTAGCACTTGAATTAAATCATGCTACCATATGATATAACCAATGTGTTCCTAGTGGGCACTGCTATAGAAGGGAACTTTTAGCAAATCTGGTCCTATGAGTGGACAAATGTGTTGTCGCCCACAAAAAGACCACAAGAAAGACCTGACCAAGCATAAGAATGGATTCTACAAAAGGAACAGGTGCTAAAACTTTGTGCGATGCAGCCCACCTGTTCCACCCTAGTGTCCCACAACCTACAATCGTGATGTAGTTCAAATCTATTGTTGTAAATGGTGTATCCACCGGTCTAAGATAGAAGTGGTGCCATACCATGGTCGTTCTTCATTGGCTCCAACAGGTGAGTGATATACACCATCGAAGGTAAGATTGATGGCTCCCTCCAAGTGTGCAGAGATTTCTGGCACCACACCATCCCCCCAGACATTTGCCTCCCCACAAACCTGCAAGCAAAGAGATCTCACTGGCAGGTTTAGAACTGCAGAAAATGCTGCTGAGTTTCAATTTTTGAACTCTGGGTGGGTAGCCTGCAGAATTAGAAAACTAGTGATTTCCAAAGCATCATCTAAGTTTTTCAAAAAAAAATCTTCCCATTGAAATATATAACCATGTATAATTGTAAGCACTTTGATTTGTCCTGCTTGCAGCTTCACAGTTTAGCATCTGTGTCAGAGAACATGATATCTGACCCTATTGACAGTAATTGACACATCTACTATGCTCAGGTCTCACTTGTGAAACCAAACCTAATTGTGAATTTTATACTGCAACCAATTTGAGAAACTGAAGTACTCCCTCTGACCTATGCAGTGCCACCAACAATGGAACTCAATTTGCCTCATAAATTTCTTAGGATGACAGTATAGAATAATGAATTTGGATTCCAGAGTCATTGTGCTTAGGATTAGGATTCATGTGATAACTGGAATTAGAAATGACAGACCTGCTTGTAACCTTGTCCAACAATGCGTGCTCGAAGAGTAGGAGGAGCTGGCTTCACAGATCCATCTTGAATTACTTCTCCCACTCCTGTCTCTATCTTTCCTTCCTGTGCTGCAGATATAGCAGCAGTCCCATCCATACTGGCAACAGTGCCAATACCCATTGCTGCAACTGGTGTTTCTTCACCAGCAAGAAGTCGTTCTCCTTTCAAGAACCTGTGTTGATAGTACAGTGGTTGGTTAGTCTAGAGCCCAAGTGATGAATCTTGTTTCCAAGGGTAACCCCAGCCCTCTCTAGGAACATATGTCTACAAGATTGCAGAGAAACTACTTTGAAGGTACTGTTGTGTCAATTCCAGCAAAACCAAAACTAACATGACAAGAAAGAGTGTAGACATAACCTCAAGACTGTCACTCACAAAGCATCAGACCGTCACCTTCATCATGAAACTAGACAGGAGAGTTCTCTATTTTGGGCATTAAAGTCAAATGCTTCTACATTATGTACCTGCCTGCTATGCAAACATACTTGACATCAGGTGCATGAAAGGCACCCGGGCAGTTCTCTTCCACATAGTAAAGGAGGCCCCTTGTTTGATCAACAACCCCTCGAACTCCCCTTGGAGGTGGTCTGCAGCCATTTCACCATGTCATCATAGACAACTGACAGGATAGGCCTCACTGCACTAAAGTAGCCTAGTTTTCTTCACTGGTTTTACACTCAGTATGGAAAAACAAATTAATCAAGGTGACACACAAATGCATACCAAAAACTATTGTGCAGTATTGAGTTCAAAGCAGAGTTAAGCAAGAAGAGATATAAGAATGTGGTGAACCCTGTGAAAGTTTGGGACATACAAGTGAGGTGTCCCAAGAGTGAGAAGAAGATCTATGTCATCTGTGCCATAATTAGTCATGAATACACGTGCCAGCCATCCCCCTGCGGAATGCCCTATCACTGAAACCTTCTGTGAATCTACATCACAGCCACAACCCCACCAAAATCAGGGTTAATTTTAAGCAAGAGATATTTGAGCTCAAGGTTTAGGAACTCATTGGGTTGTACAATTTTCTGTACTACAAATGCCATGTTCGATCTACACAGTTTCTGTGTGGTGGAAGAGTGAAATAAATAAACAGGACAAATAAATGAAAATGCAGTAAAGTACCTTGACCCATAGCCTTGGCTGCAGCAATGGCATATTTGGTTCTCTCAAGATACCTGCAACAATCCAGGCTAAAATGAGACTTTTTGCAGGATCTCTGAAGCTTGCCAATATTTACTGAATCTGGGAAAGGGGGGGAAAATTGTTACACAGAGTAGCAGACTGATTGTGAGGATATGTAACAGCACTACTCTAAGGTGATCCTGGTAAACTAAAGAAGAACAACCCAAGGTCACACCAGGATAGTGTATAAGATGGGCCCACCAGTCCAGTACAGGCCTGGGCTGAAGGCTGCCTTTCCAATAATTTGCATCGAGAAGACCCGCAGCATTTCGCAACCAATCAAGGCGCGATACCTGTGCAACGATGACTTTCAGCCCCCTGGCTTCAAGAGAGGCCACAAGCTCATTGTAGTCAGCTGTGTTGTTCCCTAAACCCTGCACCCCAAACCCAATGCAATAGTGCCAACAACCCCAATGCCACATTATTATGACTCTTTTTAGTCTAGAGATGACGAAGAGGCACAAATGCACCTTCAACCAAGCAAGTGTGCAATAGGCGCTGTGATAGCTTGAGATGTGAATATTTTGCATTCTTGCACCTCACAAGTACCGAAGGGTTTTCAAGGGAGAGTTATGCTCACACAAGATGAAGCTCCTTAATCACGTATTTTGTCTAGAGAATCAGCTACAAGACCTGACAAAGGTTTTACTCACTGGAAGGATGACAACAGGGCGGTAACCACTCGATTTCTTCACGCTCTCCTCCTTAATCACTCTATCTTCGTCCGCATACACTGCTGATGCTGCAGCCTCTGCTCGTACGCCAGTCCTACAAACCGTCGTGATCACAGAACTCTTACAAATCATTGGTTCCCGCTCCGTCCTCAGCTCGAAGCCATGCGTCCCGAGAGTTGAAGAAGACCACAGCAGCCCGGTCTGAGAACTGATTAAACTCGTGGTAGCACACAAGGTGCAATTCACTTTGAATTGGCGAGATGGGTACGATAAACAAGACCCTGAAAGTGAAGTAGTGGCGCCAGATTGAAGCCCGGGCACGAGGCAAGAGGGTGACAAAACCGTCGCTCTAGGAAGAATGTGAAGATAAAAAGGCGACGCGACCGCCATAGCCGGAGCTCCAGTGTGTTTGTGTGTGTGTTTGTCTCTCTCTCGCTTGTGTTTTCTCTCGTTATCTTCCTCACGAGCGACAGAAAAACAAAACCCAATTTTTATTGACTCTGCCAGTAGGCCGGTGAGCGAACGAACACTTTAAGAACTCGAAGGAGATCGAATCCTCTCACAAATTTGTTCCTCTGCTTCTTCCTAAAAGCTTCTACAACATTTGTAACCCTGCATCTTCTAGGGTTTCCAATGCTGCAAAAAAAATTGCTCAATCCTTCTGTAAAGGAAGGAATGTGGAAGAAGATATGGGGTGTTTTGTTTGTGGCGTAAGAGGGGGTTCAGTGTTTGGTGCTGAATGAATTAAAACAGATTGAAATTTTTGAGCTTCAATTCTTGGATTGTTGCATCTTTTGGCTCTAGATTACAAACAAGTTTTTGTAAAGCTTTAACTTGGTGCACCACCCAAGTTTTTAATCATGCAAAACAGACTAAAATTGAGGAAGAAATGGGTATGGAATTAGAGAGGGGTTTAGAGCTTTCTCAGATCACATTTGGAGAGAATTTGTAATAAATGTGGAGGGCACTTTATGTTGAGAAACTTTCTTCCTATAAGTTGGAAGAAACATTATACATACTCTCAAGGGTGGGAAGAAAATTATCAATTTGGCTAAATGTTAAAGAGAAATGGCAAACATTTACCCTCTTTAGATGCAAAGGTGTTTCGAAACAAACTTATCATTTGGAGAATTATGTTGCATAATGTTTTTTTCTAAATGTTGTTGTTGAGGGAAAAATTAGCTTAAGTTTTGATGTTTTTGTCACAAGGCAATCTTCAAGCTTATGATTTAGTGGCAATTGACTAAACTTGTAATTGTGATCCATAACATCCTTGTGACAAACTTAAACTTATTATGAATTCAATGTTTGTACAATGTAACCTTACATTCATTATGTTGCTTGTTAACTAGAGTAGAGCGGCCTATCATTCATTAGCTTATCACCGATCACTTTGGCAAATCTTTCTCAATTCTTCTCTCCATTTTGAGCGATTTAAATTGTTATAGGAGTCCCTTCTCAAGCTCTACAAATCATTTTCTAACTCTAAAGGCAACAAATTAATATTTAAGGATTTTTTGAGGGAATAAAAAATAGGCTATGAATGTGATAGCTACACCAAGAGGAGGGATCCATGTACTCTTTGGAGACTATAAACAATGGGCCCTCTTGCAAACAAAACAACA
Organism: Sphagnum tenellum; assembly: GCA_963921925.1. Classification (NCBI taxonomy): domain Eukaryota; kingdom Viridiplantae; phylum Streptophyta; class Sphagnopsida; order Sphagnales; family Sphagnaceae; genus Sphagnum; species Sphagnum tenellum. The sequence goes on from OY998156.1 coordinate 13,163,690, forward strand.
AGCAAACCCTATACCTTAAGTGATCGCTCATGAGCTATTTTACCTTAGTCCTTAAAGAGGTGGATCCCTTTACACATTATAGAGTAAACGAGAGGTTGGCCCATATGTTGGGTAAGAAGCCCAACAAGCCATGTAAGGTGAGATATGGTGATGCACCTAGTGTAATGGGTAGCCACATGCCTATACCATCATCACATGGTAGAATTTTTAAAACAATTCTCCCACATTTCTTATGAATTTACGACAAAACAAGTGGCTCTACCACTTGAAGCTCTTTTTTTAAAATAATGTTGTACATACAATTTTATAAGAAGATGAAATGGAAATCTTTTCATTATTATGAACTCAATTAAATGGGTTCAGAGTTCATTGATTTTTTAAAGAGGAGTTGTGAAAATCATTATCTTGCATTTGTATTTGCATTTTTTTCTTTTTTTTGCACTCTTAAGATCATTATGCATGTTGAGAAATTATTACATTATGTAAAGACCGTGAGCCCATCACCTTTCCTTCAACCTTACAAATGAATGTAAACATTTAAATAAACCATATTATGTAAAATAAATAAATAAATTTAGGTGCAAGCAATTTTTATTTTTATTTTGTAGGTGCCTCACAATGTGCACAACTTAAAACTAGATATTTAAATAGAAGGTAGAAGGTGGATAGAATTGAAGTGAAAAGAGTTGCAAAAACTTCTAGTTTAATTCTCTTTTTTTATTTTGCCTCTAAGATGCTTCATTATCAAGTTAAAAAATTTGACGAATCTTAAATAATGCAGTGGTTTTTTTTCTAAGGGGTCACAAATTTGGTTTAGAGTTTTGAATGAAGGGTGTTTTGTTGTAGTGGTTGGTGAGTTTTAGAAGTATCCAAAAAAAAAAATTGTCTTGTGGTTGGCAAATGAAAAAGCTTTCTACATGTAATCCCCAAAAAACACTAAATAATACAATAAAATTTAAGCCACAAGGTGTCATTTCCATTAGCAACCAATAGGGACCTTGTCCAATGATGAAACATTTAGCAACAATATGTGTTGAAACCATTTGGGGGTCATTAGGTGAAAAGACAACATGCACACACACATAATCACATATGTTACATTTTAAACAAATGCAGATGTCAATATTTTTTCAACATACATTGGAAATGTGTTTGGTAATTTGTATATGTAACAATATAAATTTGTTTATGAAATTTTGGCCAATATGCTTTTGTTACATTATATTTACATTCATTTCCAAGGATATTCGCCAATATGTGGTGTAATTAAGATTTGGCTTTTTGTAATATTTTCATTGAATTGTGATTTTAATTTTAATTTTCCATGAAATTTAATAGTTCTTGCTCTCTTTTTTTGCATGACTATTGCATTCTAGAATGTCAATACTTAAATCTCCCAAAATGATGGTTAAGAGAATGTTGAATTACAGTTTGTAGGTTGTTTAGAAATGTACAAATCAAATAGGAATGAACCTCACACATATAATGTGTTATTTTTGCGTATTAGTATTAAAAGTTATTGTATTCAAAGCATCACTAGTTGTTGTGTTGAAAGAATCTAAATGCATGTGTATGTCATACATAATCATTAACCCACATCTATTGTCGATTGAAATATATGAATATTTTGATGAATTTATAAATTTGTGCATATTTGTTGATGCATGGTGTATTCTTGTTCTATAAGACATAAAATTTGATACTTTTGAAGGTTATGGTCATGGTTAATGTTTTTTTTAAGTTGACGTAATGAAGTTGTATTCAAGGCTTGTATAATCGAATGAATTACCTTTTTAAATTGAGGAATGAATGATATGCAAGTCACACTTATTTTTCATCTATTCATTTTTATATCAATTCCCATAAAAAATTTCATATTAAAAAAGAGTTATAAAAATAGAGTTTTTTTTAATAATATAACTTTAAAATGTTTATGTTAGATTGTGTTTCTTAATATTACAAAATAAAAAACTAATTCATCAAATGACAATCCTGGGGAATGATGAATGGTTTTTGTTTTTGCAAGTTGAATTGGAAATTAAAAACTTGTTATGATGGGGTTTGACCAACTCATATATTTGTGATGATATATTCAATTAATGTCCATTTTAATTGAATTCTGATGTTGTAATAATGATTATATATATTTTTTAATGTTCCAACTTAATTTTTTTGAAATGTTATCCATATTATAGTTTTCTTACAATATGTTTTAGATGTTTATAATATGTTATCAACTCCATTCACATGTCATGATAGAATTTAGACCAAACAAAGAATTTGTTTTGAATATGTTGTATGGACCTCTGCCTATTAATTATAACATTAATCATTCTACCATCACCAAATGATATTTCATTTATTAGAACAAGTTGCAATGGTTCATATCAACATGTAAATATATTCTATGAATATGATGATAAGTTAATAATCTAAATAAGGATTGTTGAACATGTATGTTCAATGTCGAATGTATTGTTCAACCATCAATATTGAAGGTAATTTTGCTTGTGGACACCATAAGTAACACCTTAATTTTTGTTAAGTTTGAGAATATGTATTATTATATGATCATAATAATCCTTGAATTATAAGTTTCAATGTAACAATTGTACAAGTTTTAACTCCCCCAATTAAAAAATAACAAATCAATGTATTAGGGTATTATTTTTTAATGCATAATTTCAATGAATATTAATCATTTTTCTTCATTTAATTGTTTAAATAAGTTGCAATAGTAAGATTCTTCTACCATCATGGAATATGATAATTTTATGAAAATTTCATTTTCTAGAATTTCTGATTTTTGCTTTGATTCATTCCATGATTGAATCGCAAAATCAAATCATAAATCACATTTTTCAATATTGGTTGCGTTTGTAATGGAAATTGTGCGACTTCAATCATTTATTTCATTGTCTATGTTATCATTCCAAATATTAGTTGCATGTGATGCTTTTGATTTTGAATTAGTTGAATCATTCATTTTTTTGTATTCGGATCTAGTGCTTTATAGTTGAAAAATATATTTAATCTTTAAAATTCCATCATGTTGTTGACAATACTTATCACACCATGTCACATTAACTTTCAGTTATGAATTTTCTAATTTTTTAAATGGTGAATATAATAGAAGTTTTTCTCTTGACTAAATTTCAATATTTCAAAAATTATTATAATTTTTAATTATAATTAATTTTTTTCTTTAAAGCATTTTGAAAATGTTTAATGTTCTAAAAATAACTAACCTTCGATGATTAATGACAATGATTCATAATGGTTAGGATAAACAATGCATTTGTCTATGATTAATGAACATATTATATTGGTTGAATATGGTTTTAATTGATTTAATGGGTGAAAGCACAATAGGGGGGGGCCACGAATGTTATCACATTGTATTATTTTCATGGGTACCATGTTTGAACTTCAATCATGTCATTATTATGAAGGACTTTCACAATTTTTTTGTTTACTATGGTACTTGTCAAACCCCAAAGAAATCAAATGCCAAATAAGTTACATTTTTTTAATAACATATGATGTGATGTTAGAATATGTTTATGCAAAAACATATACATCACAATGTATTAAGAAAAATACTCATATATTCAAGAAATGATTGAGATAATTTTTAATCTTTATGGAATTTTGAACATCTACTAACATTGTGATTCCATAGATTAGAATAAGTTTATGACTCATGTGAAGAGTTTGATAATTATTATATTACCAATGGGTGTTTTTCATGGCAATGACCATAAGTATGTGATCAATTAAAATTTTGACAAATAGTCATTTTCAATGGAAAACGACAAGAAATATGAAGTGGGACATTTTTTAAAATTCCATTTCAAATGTTTTTTGGTTGATGAATTCAAATTAAAGCCTAATGTAGTTTAAAACAAGAAACAATTTTATTATGTTGTATATACCAAAAAATACTCATTAATATTCCTTGAATTTAGTATTTTAATTTATTTTCCAAATAATATTATATAACATTAACTTTGTAAAAATCAAAATATAAAACCCCAACACCAAATATGAAACCCAAAATCACATTTTGGAGGTGTATACTATGTTCACATATTATGAAACTACCCAAGTTGGCCCCTTATAATGTGCTTTCACCTTAATATTGCTCGTATTTTTTAACATAAAAACACATTTGTTAAAAAAAGAAATATCAATGAATTGAAATGTCCAAGATAAATTATATAATGGTAGATAAAGCACAAGGTAAATAATAATTTGAATAACCATTTGTTGAATATTTTTAAAAACTTTACCTATCTTTTCAATTCTTGTATTTGCATTTATTTTATGTATGATGTAATTTTGTATGATAGAATGTCATTTCAATGTTATCAACTCATTTATTTTTGTCTAATGTGATGTGCAATATGTTACTATTGCACATGGGTCTAAAATTAATTGAATATTTGTATTTGTAAACTACAAATAAGCAATACATATATTAAAGGCATTAATTTTTATGTTTATATGAGTTCATTTTTTTAAAATGTGCGACTTTATTAATTTGTTCCTCAAATTATATATATTTTTCATTGAGTTTTTAGATCTTAAAATTCAAAAATGATATATTCTCATTCTGTTTTATCTTTCAAATTTTGACATATTTTGTTTATTTATGTTTTAAAGTGTTGTTTTGAAAATGGATAAGTCTAGCTCATTTCAAAAGGTTATAGGAGTTTTGTTTCATGCACAAGAAACAATGGTTAATGAAATTTGTAAATCATATGGTTTTTATTGTTGCATGTACACATATGTTGATATTGTTGGGCCTTTTGCAATGAATTTGGTAACAATGATACATCACAAGAAATATACATTTTTATTTGAACCATTCAATTTCTTCATTTTTGTGCACTCCACACATAGGTGCATAATCCATAGAAGTCCATGGTCATATTCATTACCATGATTTTGGAATTCCATTTGAAAAAAAAACCCAAAAATAAAATGATATTTTGTCATAATTATTCAACATGAAGATGTTTTATGATTGTAATACCTTGCACATGTGACTTAATCAATTTGTATCAATTCTACTCTGTGAATAGATAAAAGGTTTTTTATTTGATTTGGGAGATTTAATCTTGTAGCATGTAACATGTGCAAAGCCTTGATAAAGGGATCCCATAATCTTTTAGTAGATTTTTGAATCACAAAGAATATTGAAAAAGCAAGTTGTTGAATTATTGCATATTTGTTTTTGCATCACCTTTCAAAATGATTAGGTGAATTTTGAAGCCTTCTAAGTCATGAAAACCTTGATATTTGGATTAACATTTTTTAATGTATAAAACAATTTGTATTCAAAATGATGTTAAAGGATTACACCTATTGTTGGATCATCATATGGCAAATGTGGTAGTACTAATTGAATTTGATTCACATTTGTAAAGACATTAACAACAATACCATGCAATTTGAAATTGCCCAAAACCATAAACTTTATAAATTTGAACAAAAACAAGAGTTGGTGGAACAAGATGTTTTACTTGTGCTAATTTCATATTGATGAAATGATTTTGATTTTAGAAATTTTATTGGATATTTGATATAAACGCAATTTATTTTCATTCATGTTATGTAAATAACTTATACATATGCATGATGTTGAACTAAATTTTATTTGAATTTGAAAATTTATTGAAAGTTGTTTTGAAAATTTATTTGAACAATGATTAAATTTATTTTTAAAAATAACCTTTCACAACAAAAACAAAGAATTATGGGAACACCTTGGATTTGTTTCTTATAGATTTTAATGTATATTGAATTATGTGCATGTTCACATATATCAACATGATTTTTCATTTATTGATCATGTTGTTCCATATATAGGAATTGGTTGTCTTATTTTTTATTAAATTAATTTGTTGTATGATAATTGAACTTTTTCATTTGTGGAAAATTCTTGTTGCTTTCTAATATATATAAATTCTTGTGATTCATAATTTGTGATTTTGTTATTATAATGTTTGGAGACATAACAATGAATTTGAATGTTTTCACAAAATAAGTTAAGTTTGGACAAGGTTTTATTAAATAGAAAATATTTTTTTCATAAAACACCCAATTATTTTTTTATCAGCCATTAAAATCAATTATTGGATGAAAATGTTCCTTTTGAGTATTAAAACAAAATTCAACGTTTGTAATGGACATACAATGGATGGGTTAGACAAAATCTCATAAATAGGAACAATTGTCATATTTGTCTTCTTTTTTGTGCATAACGAATATAATTTTAATTTATTTTTCAATAATATTTGTATTGTAAAATTGTCAAACACACAAAGATTCATAAGAACAAAAGTTAAAGGAAAGGTCTAAGTCTAATGTTCAAATAAGACAAGATTATGCAATTAAAATAAATAAAATAGAAACAAGAACATGATATCGTGTGCAAGACAAATGTGAAAAATGATCTTTATTATGTTAACACATGCAAACATGAACGTGAAAAGAATGTGACAAGGCTATCATGCAAGATCATTTTTAAAACTAATGTTGAACTGATTGAAAGAAATGGGGGTTTTTATTTCTAATTATACCCCTTTGGGGACCTAGCTCAAGGAAGTTTCCAAGGAAGCTTCTATGTGTGCATCAAATTATTTTTTTTGAAAAAAAAACCTTTTTAATTGAGAGTCAATTACAAGTTAATTGAAATTTAACTAATAGTTAACTAAAATTTAATTTGAACTTGGTTGGGAGTTAACTCGAAATTAATAGTGATTTAATTAGGAATTACTTACGGGTTAACTAGGAGTTAACTCATATTTTATTCAAATTTAATTTGGGTCTCAACTTGGACTTAATTGAAAATAACTAAGAGTTAACTAAAAGTGAATTGAAAGTGAAGTAAAAATTAACTGAGAGTTAATTAAAAGTTAATTAAAAATGAACTGGGAGTGAATTGCAATTTAACTATAAGCTAATTAAAAGTGAATTGACATTAAATTAGGAGTTAGGTACAACTTCATTACAAGTCATGGATCAACATTCAAATGAATGAACCCCATGACAAATAAGGGTTGAAAAATGAAACAACATACTCCAATAGTCAATTCCATTTTTTTTTGAAATGTCCGTAGGGGCATAATAAGATATTTGATTACAATAGAAAGATACATTTGGATGTGAGAATTGAGTAGGAGGTTGTTGCATTGTTAATTCCAAAAGAGATGAAAATTCATCCAAATTAATGTAAAAACAACACAACATTAAAACATTCAATTGGTTCAAAATGCCAAGAACTTTAAATTATATATAAGGGGATAAATTTAAAATCCATTCCACATCAAGAAATTATGTGCTTTGATATTTTATTCCAAAAGTAAATTGGCCTTTGTAAATATATTATAGCTATCCAAAAGATTATAATGAAATCTCCCCACAAACTTCCCATTGCAACACCTTGTGCCATTTTTGTCACATATTGATGTCCATTTGTCACTATACTTGATGCAAATTAAACAAAAAACTTGGATTTAATTTTTAAATGTGACATTGTTGGACTATTTTTGTATTCAATATTAAACTTTGATTTAAATGTGCAATACTATTTTAACTCAATTGAAAAAATGATAATTGATTTTTCCAATAAATAAGATATGGAATCAAATATATAACTAGACAAAGGCTGTATGGATGCAATACATATTCAAATGACGAATCAATAAGATCAAATGTGAATGTTTCCAATATTATGAACTTCAATTATATATATATATATATATATATATATATATATATATATATATATATAATTAGTTTCACCCACACAAATACACATGTGCACATGATGGCACACAAAATATTTATACATACATATATACCCACACATTCAAAAAGAACAAAATCAACATAATTAATTAGAAATGAAAAAAAATCAATATAAGATATTTTTGAATATAAATTTTTTTTTGTGTTGAAAAATGTTTACATTGAATATATTCTTGAATTAAAAAACCGCTTGCATTGGAAAACTGCTTTCATGTAAAATCATTCATATTGAGTTTTTTTTTTTTTTTTTTTCATTTAGAATTGTTTTGAACATTTATGTAAATTAATATATGAAAAATTTCCTTTTCTTTAAAAAAGAACTATGAAAAATGGTTATATGGTAAAGGTTGTTCAAACCAAAAATGTGATATAAATAATTTTCACATATATGGAATATTTGTATAACAAAGGCAACTAAAGAAAGGTCACACAAAAAACTATCACCAACATTCAATGATTAAAAGGTTTTGTTTGGAAATTAACTTTAGTTCATCAAAGTCAAGTTTGCCTTTCACATTACATTGGACATCATCATTAAAATCATTTGTCAAAGGAACGACTAATTCCTCATCATGTAAACTAGTTTCTACTTGCAAGATAAATTATCGAAGGTTTTCCTAAAAACCAACAAGGGCATATATGGGTGATAATCAAAATTTTCCTTGAATGCAAGTTGAATTTTTTTTTTGAATTTGTTTTGGATGAAGAAATTTAGGAATGCAAACTTTATCATATGCACAATTACTTCAAGCCATTTTCCCTCAATGGTTGACATAGATTTATTGTTGCTTGTAATGGAATCACAAAGAAAGCTTAATTTTTAAACCTGTGATTTTGAACAAGCATTGCAATGGACATTGCCCATTGGACAATTTATGACATCTACTACATGGCAATTTTGACATTTTTTTTGAAATCGAGGCGCAACAAAGTTGTTTATGGTCAACATCCAATCATTTTTAAAAAAAGGATTAAATATTTTAGAACAAGGAAGACATGAATCAAAGTAGTAGTAAGGAAAATTAATACATACACAATAAAAAAACATAGGTATAATGAAATTCAAAAGAAAAATGAAGATGAACAAAAAAATGATAGGAAAATGTGAAAGTAAATAGATTAGAAAAGAAGAGAAAATACCCAAAAAAAGGCACAAATATAGACTACATTTGACAAAAAATAAAGAAAGGCATAAAAAAAACATAAAATAAAATTACTGCAAAGAAAGAAATAGAAAAATACATAACAAAACAATTCAAACTAATAGAAAGAAAAGAAAAGAAAAGAAACTTGAACATGCCTTTTGTTAAATATTGCCTCTAAGAAGCCTTGCCTAAGAAGGTGAGGGTGTTGGTGTTTCAACTCCAAAGACAAATTAACAAGCAACAAAGGATAAATAAGAAGAGAACATATTCATTCAAGGAGGAAAAAAAATATTAAACACCCCTACTTTCAAACCCTATATCTTCTTCATTTGTTGTTTGTTTTAACAATTTAAAAGGCTATGGGTGCACCATTTAAAGTTTTACAAAATCTTTTTGAAGTGTAGAAAAAACGGAACAATACAAAAAAATCTTAAGTTCCAAAACACAAACTATTCTTATGTGCTAAAACCAAACATTGACTCCCTTCATTTCCAAAGGACATATTATCTTGTTCATTCATTTATCAATTTGAGTGATTTTTTTGTTTTGGATGTGATATGTGAAAGGCTCCGAAAACAAATTCAACTTTAGAGGCAATGGAATAATGTCCAAACATTTATAAATCCTTGTCCATAATTGTTTGTGATAGGTTTGCCTACTCTAACATGCTTAAAACCCATGTGATCTAAGAGCATAATCTTTGATATTTTATCCCATATGTTTTTCCCAAAGATGAATTCTCATCAACTGTATAAAAAGAAGAAACTCTTTTATCCCTAATTCCAACATTGACTACTTTTTATGTAATATATATCCTATACTAGTCATTTTAACTTCTTTTATAGATGATGCCCATAGTAAAATTTCCTTCACAACTTTCCATAGTTAATTATAAAACGGATAATTTTTTGAAATTAAAAAAAATCTCATCGAGATATTTTTTTTCATTAGGGCTAGGTGACAAAACACCTAGTGGTTGTTAGACATGATTTCATTTTCTTTTCAATGTTAATTGAAAATTTCCACCAAGTTCGAATGGAGTTTTAATAGTTGCCAAATCCTTTTCCGTTAATTTTTTTTCCATTTCATTTTGAAGTAAATGGAAAAAAAAAATTGGTGTTTTTCCATGCATGGCCAAGTAGAGTAGTTTGGTTTAAAATCATATAACAACCTCCAAGCAAATTTTTCCCCAAAAGTAGTGGGAAAATGCCTAGCAACCAAAAACGAATCAATTGATCAAAAAATAAATAATGAAAAAATCTCCCAACAACTACTAGGTGTCTTTTTCATTTTTTTCCCTTGGGTAGAGTGAAAGAAAATAGTTTAGTGGCCATTGAACATTTTTCCATCCAAACTTGGAATAAGAAAATTATTTAACAATTGGTGGGCCTTTTGAACACCTCATTTGAAATGCAACATTTTTAATTCATAAATTCAAATCATCATCACAACAATTAATTTAATTTCCTTTGTCATAATTGTGCAAAGAAAGTAAAATTTACTAGAATGAATTTGATAACAAATAAATGAGGTAACACAACAAATGCACTTGGAAAAACACATTTGTAAAGGAAACAAAAAATTATTGAAAGGAAACTTAAACCAAACACAATATGCATTGTAATGAAAAAGGAAAGACAACAAACATATAATATTATTTTAAGTTTAAAACAAAAGATGTAAATCCTAATTAACCCTTTAATATTGTTAACCCTTTATTATTTATTCCGATACTTTGACTATCTTTGACTTTAACTTAATTTAAATTTAAAATTATAATTTATGCCTAAGTAATTGTTTGATAATGAACAAGATATCATCACCCTTTTCATCCCATGAATTTTAACCTCATGGTTTGCACCCAAACCTTTAAATCTTTTATTATCATATAACCATTTAATCAAAGTTTCAAAACATTTCGATCCCAAATCTTGGCTATAATAGCTCAAATTTAAACCTTTTATTATTATTTCAATTTTTTGAAATAAAAAATTTCACTTTTACTTTCACTCAAACATATCAAATATTTGGTTAAACATTAACTTTGCGGTTATTTTGATCAAAATTTAAGTCACAAAAAATGTTTAAAATTATTTTTTTCCCATTTTTGATGATATGTATCAAAAGTTTGGTTGCAAACAATTTTTTTCTATTTTTATATTCCAAATTATGGTTTTTTTGGTGGCAAAATTTCACAATGTTTAGCACTCAAATTTTATTTATTTTTTGTACAAAGGATTCATTTTGGAAGAAAAAACCTAAAATTAAGCATATTTTGAAAAAAAGAAGCTTGAAATCACCATATTTAAATTGTAGGCCTTTGTAATATATAATGAGATTTGGGAAGTTTTTGCATGTTGCGTATTAAGGTTTAAGAAAAATGTATGTTCCACATTATGGTAATTATTTTATCATAAATTAAATATATGTTATTACATCATATACAATTTCCTCTGAATTCATCTACATGCATGAAAAAGAAGAAATAATGACTAATATTTTTTTCTTCTAGTGGGCCAGATTTCTTTTGCTTCACTCCAAAAGGAAGGAAAGAAAGATGATAAAAGTGGGGGTGTTGGCCAGTATTCTTTTGGACAAGGAAGGAAAAAAAATAAAAAAAGGTAAACCCAAAAATGGCTGAAAAAATATTGGATGTTTGCTATATAATTTTTTGAAAAACATTTGATGTTATTTCCATTTAATTTTTTCATAAAAATAATTTGAAATGTAAACTAACCTTTGGGGTTTGGTAAGACATATCCATATGTTATATTAAAAGTATAAAGTTTGGCTCCCATCTACCTAGAACATTCCCCAACTATATAAAAATGACATAGTTGGAAAGAAAAAATCCCTAAGCCCCAATTCACATCATCTCGTCCCACACAACTTAAAGAAAAACCCCCTTCTATTGCACCTAACAACTCTTAGGATAAAGGAAAAGAAAAAAGAAAACTCAACCCCTTACCCTTAAAAATCCCTTTAAAAAGAAGAAGAAATGAAATACCCAACCTTTCCTTTCCCCTTTCCTTAAATTTCCACCTAGTTATTCCACCCCACATTTCATCCCACCCAACTTTGGAAAAGAGGAAAAAGTTAAATACCCAACTTTTTGTCAACCACAATAAACTCTAATAGTGTATAATGACAAACTCATAATAGTAATGATGGGATCATCCTAGAGGTCTTGAATTTCCTTTGGTTTGTAGCTATAAACACTAATGCACATATTGGCCATAGTTACTATTCACTATACATTTGATAGTAGTCAACATGAAAGGTGCAAACAAAATTTCTTTACGAAGCTACGATGATTTGATCTTTAAAGTTTTGTAGATTATTGTTCAATGACATTTTTGAAGAACTCAAATAGTCTATGAGTTTGAAGCCAATTGAAGCACTAAAACTTCTCCATGATTACGGGTGACATATGCAAATGTTTTTGTGTGAAAAAAATGTAATTTTTTTTCCCACTCCCAACTATGAGAGTTTATGATTTTGGATGAATTTGGCAACTTCTATCATGTGAACAAATGAACGAATATGATTCAAGTTTCATGTGAATCAAAATTTCCATTTGATGTTTCAAAATAGATTAATCAATCATCTTAGCAACATATTGTGCAAGTTGTGGTCCATAATCAATTGGATAATTCTTCATATGATGTCTCAATTGTTGTTTTGATTTGCATTCAGAAACTTTTGAGGCATCAATTGTGTGAAGTTGATGATGGGTTGTTGGTGAGTAATTCACTTCACATTTGTGTGTTGGAACGATGGGTTCATAGATTGGGGGATTGGGTTATATTGTTGTTGAGTGGTGATGCCAAAGTGCAAGGTGGTATGGTCTTCATGGACACAATTTCTCATAGTGTATGTTGTTGAGTGGTGATGCCGAAGTGCAAGGCGGTATGGTCTTCATGGACACGATTTCTCATAGTGTATGTTGTTGAGTGGTGATGCCAAAATGAGTGCATTAGTTCTATGTTCACTAAGGTTTAGTGTTTGATTACTCATGATGCAGATCAATCTCCAAGGCCCAAAAATCACAATATGAACAATGGAAAGTTCTCTCACAAGTGAAATTGGATGACATGTCTTTTGATCGAAGGATTATCAACAAAAATGGAATTGATACAACTGGGTGGACGTGTAGAGCTCGATAGGGGAGGGGGGAAGAGAGAATGAGGAAAGAATGTGAGAAGTAAGATTGTGATGCTTGAGATAACTCATGCAATCTGTGGATACCTGGCTTTTTAGCAGAGCATGGATGTAATTGCGAGTATTCGGATACAAAGTTTATAAAATTGTAGAGTGACACAAGATTCAAGCATCCTGCCTGATCGAATACCATGTACCCTGTCTTCAACTTAAGGAATTCAGCAGGATACTTGCATGATTGAATGCCGTGGATTAAATGTGGTGTACGGTTGTAACAAGCTTGAGATATATACATATAGAGAGAGAGAGACACACACACACACACACACACACTCACACATGAGGACAGTGCCAGATTGGGTGCAGTATACTGCACTCATCTGTTGGAATTGTAATGAGCTGAAATCCAAAACTACAGCGATATTTACTTACAGAAAGAAATTATGAACCTGACAATTTTGTAACCAGTCTGGAGAGTATTAGGCCGGTGGATTGATTCTTGCCAACAAGTGCCAGTACTTAAAGTAGGTAAAGGGGAATGGGAGCAATGGAGAGAGGTAAGAGCCCCAAGTACATGAGATCAATATGGGAGCAATGGAGAGAGGTAAGAGCCCCAAGTACATGAGATCAATATGGGACCCGATATATTGAAGTGTGACATGTTAAGAATTACATGATTTTACATTCGAGTTGACTGAATTTTCAGTTTTGTAAGAGTTCTGCGTCCACTACTAACTATTATGTCCAAAAACCAAGTAAGACCCAAAATCTCCCCCTTCTCTGAGGAGGATTCTATGAACAAAAAGTGGAAATGTTGGGCCCCTGGGCCCTTTGCAACAACCCCTTTATTTGTGTCAAAATCTTTACTCTTGTGGGTCCTCTAGGTTTGATCAAATTTTGTGTCTTAGCCAAGGGTGAGCCTTTTCATGGTTTCACTATTTGAAGGTCAGCTTTTGCACACTTTCAGTGATAGGAGTGGTCCCAAGGTTCATTAGTGTACCATGGTCATGTTCAGTCCACACTGAACATTTTCCAGCTTAAATGTGGTTTCTAAAGGGCCTCTCTAGGGATGGTGAAAGTATCCCTTTTAGATGCTTGTTCACCCCGGCTGGTCAAGGTGAACCTTCACCTTCTTGCTTAAGGCCTTTTTAGTGGCTATTTGTGAACCCTAAGAATTGCTAAACTTGGACTCCCCAGAACTTGGTTTGGTCTTATGATGTGACATTTATAATACTAGAAGCAACCCAAAAAATTCTTTGGGATTATGGTGTGAGGCACTATCCTTTTAAAACCCTCAACAAATGATTAAGTGTTGTCCCTTTAAAAGAGGTCGGCTTTGGGAGTTGGGCCCAGAGTTGGCTCCAAGTTAAAACTAGGACTTAGTTTCAATAATGAAATCTAGCAAGTCTAAGCAAAGAGTTTTGAGTCCATTTTGAGCAATCTGAACTTTAGGATTAACCAAGTGTGTTTGTTGTTGGGTGCACAGATAACTAGGAGCTAAAGAAGGTGACACGAAAAAAGCTTCACCTGGTGTGTGGAACACAAGATGACAAGCCAAAAAAGGCTTGTCAACATGCCTTGGGGAAGGATTCTGTTATTGAATGCACAAATAAAAATAAGTATTTATATCTAATGGGTAAGTTGATGCAGCTCACCATGTCTGAAGACAACTCCAAAAGAACTGAAAACAAAATGGAAAATGAAAGTGGAACAAGATCAATGGGTACCTTGATCATCACTTATAGCCACTTAGCCATATTGTGATTCATATTAATTATTAGATCATGGGTGCGGACATAACTTTTTTATTTTATTTTAAAGGATCCAAATTAATTGGCTATTTGATTGGCCCATAAGAGCAATTCTTTTGGAACAATGGGCATTTATATTGCTCCCAATAGAAGCACCTATTTGGACCCTCAATTGCAAAATAGAATCCCCTACACTTCGCCTTTTCAGTTTATGTATTGAGGAGTTGAACTTTGGGCAAACCATATGGGATAAAATGCAGGTGCTATTGGGAACATCTTGGGGAATGCATTAAGGAACACTTTTTTGAAACTTGGGAATCCTTTGGGGACTTGATGGGAACACATTAGGAACAAGTGAAAAGAAACAAAAAAATAAGTCCCCCCACCCCGCCCTACCCCCAAAAGGAAAAAAACAGAGCCCATCATGAGTGCATCTGAGCCTTCCCATTGGCTGCACGAAATTTCTATGTTCAAAACTGTTTATCACCATTTTTGGCCTGGGCTAATGGCAGGGGCAGAATTTTGGGGAACACATTGGGAACTTAGGGAACATATTCGGGATCCGATAGGAACCCATATCTGTTGTTTCTGTGCCATTTTGAGTTTTGACTAAAATTGCAATTTTAGAAGCCAAATTCACCAATTTTTTGACCATACAATATTGAGAAAAAAAATCCCTTGGAATGCCTAGTGTTGTGGAGTGATTGCCCAATTTCATGTCAATCTTCCCATACTAGTTCTACAAATAGATCCCAAGGTTTAATTCTTCTGCTCAGTCTAGGGTTTTAGGGTTTCACAAAATTCCAAAAGCTGCTCTACCTGGAGCTGCATCCTCAAGGTTTGATTCTTCTGCTCAGTCCAGGGTTTTAGGGTTTCACAAAACTCCAAAAGCTGCTATAAAATAGAGGCATCCTAAGATTTGATTCTGGTTGAGACTAGGTAAGAGTATCACAAAATTCAAAGAACTGGATCTAAGTTCCAAAATGATGAGGGTCGTTCTGAATTGGTTCTGTGTTCTACAACCATATCACCAATTCTCAGTTATAACCATTTGTTCTCAGCTAATCCAGTTAGGTTCAAGTTAGCTAGTGCAATTGCATACTCCATCAAACTTTACTTGTCCACTTTCAAACAGGGCTAGCTAGAGGAGAACAAAACAATGGGGAATGTGGTTTTTGGATGCGGTGAAAAAGATTTGAACCAAAAGATTCATCTATCTTTTTTAAGCAAACATTGTAGCTCTTTTGTTTAGAATCGTCTTCATGAAAATCCACAACTATGACAAAATATTTTGAATTTGAATGAGATCAATAGAGTAATGGAAAAATAGAGGAATTTAAGAATAGTATAGTTATTAGAGTTACTTGAAAGCATTTTCACTATTGTTCATAAATTGCCAATAAACAACAATTTGCCGTGGATATCATCATCGTTGATGTTTTTTTCACAACCTCATAACTCCAGCCTTTAAAAAGCTTAAAAGTTTCAACATGTTTTCTTTTCTTGTTTGTCAATCTTTCACAGGATGATGTTAAGAGTAGGCATAAGCTTGTCAAGTGAATTTGTTGATGTCAAGCATCACATGGAGCTTCATGGAGGCATGGAATAACATCATTAGTAATTGTACAGAGGGAGTCCAATACATTAACAAAAGCAACGAAATGCAAAGAAAGGGAAAAAGCTTTGAATGAGAACAGATGTTGGCCGTTTCAACACGATAGAAACAATTGAGTAGCACAAAGATGATGTTTTCAATGAATTGCATGGAAACAAGCAACTATATGCATGTGTGGAAAATATTTTCAAAATGTGTGAAAACAAGTGCAAAATGTAAATGAGTGAAAACTCATGTTTTTACTCAAGATGATTAAATAGGAGCAACATTGTTGCCTTTCATAGCCCACAAATGATCTATCAAGTTATTCTTCAATTTAAAATGGGTCCTTAAACCTTGTAGTTGATTGTTCCTTTTGTATATTGTTCAAATGTTAACTCTCACCTCATGTGAATGGTTTACTAATCAAAACAAACTTCTAGGTTTAAATCAAGTTTATCTTCTATTTCCATCTTGTCGTAAATTACACATGCATACATGATATTTGCCACTTTGTGTCTATTCCAAAGCCTAGTGGAATTCAAAACAATTGTCCAATGAGATTATAGGACTTTAAAGCATCATTCAATTTTCTTTCCACAAGCTTCTTGTTGTTTTGCTCTTCTTTCATTGAGGTTCATGAATGGTTGTGACAAATATGTTCCATATGGGTTATATGCCATCCACCAACAAATAATATCCAAGCATACTCAACACCATTCACCTAGGCTTTTGTTCAAAACATTTAGGTAAGTGTTACCACTTGGCAATCCAAAAAACCAATGCCAAATCCATAGACTTTTGTTAAAATGGGTTCAAGAATTATGGAATTCTTTTAAACCTTTCCAAGTTGTAAAACATTTTTCCCACCCTTAATGCATATAATCTAAAGAATCAAACATGCTAGGAAACCCCTTGCCAACATCGATCACAAATTGATGACAAAAATAACCTTCGTTGTTCTTTGAAGTATTTATTGGTCTTCGAAGACCTCACAAATTGTATGCAAAAATTTCTTCAACAATGGCATGGAAGCGATTTTTCGAGGAGGAGCAAAGCACTTTGTGTTATTTAGAGATGATCACAATAACTTTAGAGTCTTACAATGCATAAAAAAAGTGAAGTTTTTAAGGTTTTCAAACAACTAGTTATTGACTCTAAGAGAGAAAGGCACTGATGTCAAAGGATTGAGAAGTGACAGAGGAGGTCAATTCATGGGTGGAAAGCTTGAAAAATTTGTGCAAGAAAGAGGAATTAAATAAAAATTATCTACACACTAGCACAAAACGGTGCAGTAGAAAGAGATAATCGAACATTCGTGGTGAAGTTTAGTTGAAGTTTAGGTGAATGGTAGGTAGTTGGTATTGTTTTTTTGGAATTACTCTTCGTGTACAAAATTACTTGGCCAAGCTTCAGAATTAGGCTGGATGGTTTTCTGTTTTTTTTTGTTGTTGTTGCAGAATGATTTTCTTCTTCACATTTGCACTGGAATAAACGATGATCACATTACTATATTGATGTATGTTTTACATGATCTTGTATGTGATGTGTGCATTCTGTTTTGCTCCATATTTCCAATACTTTGCACATGAAACTAGCCACTGGATTTCGGATACCATGTTGCAAAGCAAGTGAGCGGTGGAGATGGTCTAAGATGGGCCATGAAAGGGCCATAAGCCTCTTTTGTTTGGGAAGGTCGGGAAATGCAACACCAGGTTCTCAATTATCTTTCAGCTTGTGACTAAAATAGGGTCATGATTAGGAAGCCAGAGTTGTTAGCCCGTAATTAGGGTGTATTTGGTTTCAGGTGGAGCTGCACAGTGTCCTTCCTGAACACTGGAGAATGATCTTACAACTTTTATACACACTTGAATTAAAAAATATCGGCTTTTGATCCACACGAGTAGAATCAAGTGTAAAATCAAGTGATTTGCTGAAAGGGACGGTGGTGTCATGAATGAAAAGCTGGAATTTGTGGTAGACAAAAACAACATACTGTAACTGAGTGTCTGGAGTACAAAACTAACAGTTCTCACTCCCAATGATGAAGCAGATCTGCAAAGAAAGCCTAGATGACAAGATTGCACTTGAGCTCAATCCTGGTGGAACATTGTATATGAGGGTGGATTAAGTTGTTTGAACATCCGTATGGACTCCAACTCCCAGAAATTGGGTCACAATAAGTCTCTTCTCTGTGGTTCCTTTCCTCCTTTTCCTTTTCTAATATGGGCTTTTGCTTTGTGGGGGGGGGCGGGGGGGGGGGGGGGTAGGGGCTAGCAAAATAAAGATGAATAAATGCACCCAACCCAGTAAAGCAAAGCTTTATTCTGAGAAAGAATGATGGAAAAAAAAACATCTAGTGAGTGACCAAGGTTGATGTTGATCATTAAAAGTGGCCTGTCAATACTGTGTCAACTCTCCAGTCCATACAACTGAGAGAAGCACCTCAAGTTTTTTTCCTAGTATTGGAATGCTACATGAAAGCTCATATAGTCATGTTTTTAATCATACCCAGAAGTAGATGAATAGGGGGGACGCTACATGAAAGCTCATATAGTCATGTTTTCAATCATACCCAGAAGTAGATGAATAGGGGGGACGCTACATGAAAGCTCATATAGTCATGTTTTTAATCATACCCCAGAAGTAGTTGAATTGGGGAAATGCTACAGGAAAGCTCATATACGCATGTTTTTAATCATACCCAGAAGTAGATGATTACGGGGAACGCTACACAAAAGCTCATATAGTCATGTTTTTAATCATACCCCAGAAGTAGTTGAATTGGGAAATGCTACAGGAAAGCTCATATACGCATGTTTTTAATCATACGCAGAAGTAGTTGAATTGGGGGAATGTTACATGAAAGCTCATATACTCATGTTTTTAATCATACCCAGAAGTAGTTGAATTGGGGGGATGCTACATGAAAGCTCATATACTCATGTTTTTAATCATACCCAGAAGTAGTTGAATTGGGGGAATGCTACATGAAAGCTCATATACTCATGATTTTAGTCTGGGTGTTTTTAGTCATACCCAGACGTAGTTGAATTGGGGGAGTGCTGTTCAGAGCTAAGTAGCACAAGAGAGACTATACTTGAGCATCGGGATGATATTCCAGTGAATTCTTTGAATTGCTGATTGGTCCAGAAGGATCTGGGCTGCATTTGAATGATGGCAGTTATAGTCAAGCAAAAAATGGTTGGGGATGAAAATCTTATAATGATCATGCATGGTAAAGTGGATAATGTGGACTGTAAAGGGGAGTTTTGAGGCTCATTTCTCTTAGGTAGGCCTGAAGGAATTCATAGCAGACCATATGGCAGTTGAAAGTTCGGAGTCAATAGTTTATTCTATGTTTATCATTGTTCATGACCTTTTTTTTCCTCCAAAATTGTTAAGGGAGGGAGGGGAACTTTGGTTGGCTTGGCCCCCAAGTTCCATACTGTTTCATCTAAGGGTTATACAAAGTACCATGGTTTCTCTTCTATGGACCCATTCAGGTGTAGCCTACACTAAGAACGAAGGCCTTTGAAGTTTGGGCCATGGCCATGGCCCAAGCATTCAAGTGTAAACCACCTCTAATAAATAAGGTATAGAGTATATAGACTCTAAAAACTTTGGATGTCTTTTCTTATGTGAGTGCTTGATGAATGGGGAGGGAACAATAGAAACTTAGCCTTAAAAACACAAGCCTACCAACAAACCAGAAAATTGATGATGATGATGATGATGGTGAAAATAAGAACAGGAACAGGACAAGATCCTTTAATGCAAGCACAAAGTTGTTTTGATGATGGAGGTGGTGGTAAAGGCTAGGACCTGGTTTCTGGTGGCAGAGCTGTGGCAGAGCTCTCTCTTCACTGCAACAAGTGCAAAAACAAAGCAGAGAGTACTTAAAACACTTGCACACAGGGTGGGGAACCTTTACAGGTTTTGTAACTATATGCAGCAGTTCTTGTTGTTGACCTACTGCCATCTGTTTCACTCGTGCCCCCAAGCTACATTTGCCGCTTCTTTTTTGTGTGTGTTTATTGTCGTTGTTTTTCGGTATTGGGTGTTTCTGGTTTTCTGCTCTGGTGCTATGTTCTCTCTTCATCTCTTATCAGCTTTCTGGGTTTTAGTTCTTCCACGCCTTAGTGTTGGTATATCCATTTCTGGGTGATTGCTTGCTCTGTGTAAGCTGTGAGCTTGTCCAGAGTTAGTCTGTCGAGGATTCAAGGTTCTGCTGTTCTGTTTCTAATGGGTCTATTTCATCTCTCTCTTTCTACACACACACATAGAGGGTTGGGCGTCTCTCTTTGCTTTCGTTTACTTTTCAATGCTGAAAAAAATTCATCCTGTTTGCCAGTGTTCTGAGCATTAAGCCGTAGTCGACGATGTGGACAAGCTTTTTTGGGGCAGTCTTTGTTTCATGTTTTGATTCTTATCATCTCCTCATGTGTCTGACAAATTTATTTCTTCGAAGCCGATTGTGAGGGACTTGGGAACAAGCTGCGCACCCAGTTTATGTCCCGTTTCTTTTTCAATCAACCATGCCGTGCAGTGAGAGTAGCTTTGCGTTTGCCAAAATGATGTTTAGTCACCATTTCAAGTCTTAAGCACATAGCATTGGTGTGTTCATGCTGGTCTAATCTCTCAGGACGAAACATGGACTATTATTGCACATTCTTCTTGGCCCCGGCATCATCTTTTATGAAGTGGGTCAATGTCATTTATCATGATACTCTAGATGGACATAGCCAGGAAGTGGCCATTTGTTCTAGAGCATGATGAGCGGCATTGTCTGATGTACAAATCCCTGGACTTATGATCAGCAACAATGCTAGCAGCTAGTTGATGTGTTGTTATGTTTCTTAGTGCAATAAAAAACACCACAGAGTTTCAACAAAGCAGGTCTAAGGCTGCAAGTTCATGACAGATGAGACAGAAAATGCTTTGCTGATGGTTTTCCAATAGCTGGTGGTGCTCTTGTGGTGTGACTATGAAGGAGCAGGCAAAGTGGGCTGCTGCAGTTGTGAAAAAGCAACTCCAATCATGCTGCCCATATGGCAGACTGAGAGATCACAAGGAATTAGATGATCTTGAACAAGGTCTTGAGGATACAGATCCTAATGTCTTTGACCATGGCCACCTTCATCACCATGCAGCCTGCCTTCAAAACATTGTTGCCATGGTGGCAAGCAAATCGGCTGTGCGCCCCATGCTCAAGATCATCCAAGGTAAGCCCATCAACAGTAAACCAAAAGTGGTGCAATCTGCCACCTGCAAGCTCTATACTTTCAGCCCTTGGTCCATGGTCAAGCCTTTCAAAGCACCAGAACTCCAAATCTCTAGCCCCTTACAAGCACAATTCTGCAGGCCTGCACAAGCTCTGGAGCTCCAAACCCCTCAATCTTCACCCACCCAGGCCATCAGATTGGAGTCCAGCACATTAGTTGATAGTGCAACTACTTTATCGATTGATTTCTCCCCAAGGTCAAATTATAGTTCACAGGTCCATGCCCAGTCTGATTCTGGATTGGGATCACCAACTCAAGTGCAGCAACATCCAAGTGCCAGGCATGTTTATGTGCCACACAGTCCTCTTCTTCATCCAAGTCTTGAGATTGTGTCAAGTGAAGGACTTGAGTCATCTGGTGTCACCTTTCCATTGTCATACTGCAGCCAGGAGTTGGAATCCAAGGTTTCAAGACATGTTTCAGTGGGGTATGAACTTCCTGGTATCAGTGCTGCAGTTCCAGTCCCTTTTTCATCACCAAGCACCATTGATCATGGATCCAAGTTCAGCCATCAGAAGATTACAGGAGCCACATCAGTACAGCTACATGTTCCGGGATCAACATCTGCAGCTGTCTCCCCAGGTAGGGATGGTTTGCAAAATGTGATCCATCACTCTAGTAAGGGTCCAATTCTGCTGATGAAAAGGTTAGTGCAAAATAGTGTGCCAGGCCAGTTCGATAGACAAGGTTCTCAAGGATTGAAAGTTCTGAAATGGTCTTGTGCTATCAAGCTTGGAAATAAGAAACCAGTAAGAACTGTATTTACTCACTTAAGTTCTGAAGTTGGTCCTGTACAATCACTGCACTCTCACAAGCAAGAAACTGTTGCTGTCTCAGGACCAGTTTCCAATGGGTCACCACTCAGTGATTGTCAGCTGTGTCCAGAAACTGTGGCTAGAATTCCAGCTCAAAGTCTCCATGCAGAAGATCTGAAGATTCAAGCAGCTGTGAAGATCCAGACTACCATCAGAGTCTGCCAATCTGGCTGCAATAATAGCAAACACAATGTAGCTGGCACTCCTGAATCATCACAATGTGATGAGGATCCTGTGAGAATCTTGAGCCAGGAGCTTGAGGAAGTTCACTCCATTACTACCCGCATGTCCAGAACTGAGGCTCAACCACGTGTGAAGAAGCTTCAGCAGCAGCGACAGCCTGCTTCTCCTGCAGTGGCAGCTGTAGCTGCTCATAAAGTATGGAATGCAAGTATCCACACAGCAGAAGATTGTAAATTGATCCTTCAAAGGAAGCAAGAAGCTGCTATGAAGAGAGAGAGAGCTTTACAGTATGCCCTCTCTCACCAACGTTGGAAGAAGAGCTCAAAGTTCCAGGTCCCCCAGTGCTCACCTGATGATGCAGGAATTCTTGACAAACCAGGATGGATTTGGAGCTGGCTGGAGCGTGCGGCACAAATGGGAGCTCATGGATCACAGAACTCTGTCTTTGATAATGATTCAAACTCTAGGGATCCACAATCTGAGAGCTTGTCCGT
The DNA here is from genome assembly GCA_963921925.1 of Sphagnum tenellum. Lineage (NCBI taxonomy): Eukaryota > Viridiplantae > Streptophyta > Sphagnopsida > Sphagnales > Sphagnaceae > Sphagnum > Sphagnum tenellum. The sequence goes on from OY998156.1 coordinate 13,186,936, forward strand.
AAAGAGCACTGTTGGTGTGTGCACTGCAGAGCCTGGAAGCTGCAGCAAAAGCAAGTATAATCTGCAAGAGCAGATTCAAGTGGGTTGGTCCACTCCAGATCAATGGCCACTCTCCCTGCGGCAACAACATGCTGCAGGTCTGCTTTTTGCTCATGCAGCGACTCCACAAGAAGACACCCAAGGCAAGCTCTCTTGTCTGTTGAAATCTAAACCTGCAGGAGCTGCAGAACCTCCAGTGAGCACTGCAATCCTGACGGCTGGCACAAGACTCATCCGGGAAGACATTATCCATTACCGCCATTGTCTGACCAACAAGACAGATACAGTGAAGGAGCCTGACCTGTTGGAGAAAGGATTTAGCTCCACATCAACAGAAGACAATGATGATGATGATGATGATGATGAGGATCAGGATCAGAGCTGTGTGTCACCACAGAGTAATCGTGTCACTTCCAGAACTGGACATGCTGTTGCAAGGAAGCTCAAGTTTGGGGCTAGCTCATTGCAACAGAATTTACATGAAAGTGTGGGCAGCTGTGTACTTGGAGATGAAGCACCTTTAAAAACCTCTGTGAAATGCAGACAAACTTCACACTTTGCAGGGGATGAGAGACTGCAGTTCCAGTATGGTTCTGGACTCACAGATTGTATGAGCAACCACAAAATGGTTGCATTTGCAAACTCCGCAGATGAATCTGAAATCCAGCAAATCCAGCATGGGCACCTTGATGTGCAAAGCTCTTGTGCTGTCTTAGAGGATGGTGATGGCTCTGTAGCTACAACTGCTGCTTTCATTCAGAGACCTTTCTGGCGAGTTTGATCATGATTCCAATTTCTTTGAGAAATTACGCAAGAGTTCAAATCAGATGCAGAGAAATTTTCCTCAAAGTAGTCAAACATCATTCTGTTTGTGGGTATTATTTTAAGGAACTTTTGTGAGCTGAAATGTAGTTCTTCTTTTTGTAGTGTCATTTGAGTGTAGAGTAGGATTGATGACTATTGCAGGAGTCAGTGATGTTGATCTTTAGAACAGAGAGCAGTTCATGGCAAAGAATTTGAGCAGCACTTCAGTTTTGTACTTCACATTGTAAAATTTTCAAAGGAAATAGATGAAGGTGGATGCTTGTAGAAAGTTTGAGACATGGTCAAATCACTGTGATGTTTTACTGGTGTATGTCTTGACAGAGTGTAGCAGGTACATGAGTGCGCCAATGCGTGTGAGAAGGTGCTTTTGTCACAATCCAGATGGCCTACATATTGGCCTACATACTTACAGACATCCGGTACCAGGCTAGTTATAATCCAGAGTAAGCACATCCCACCTTCGCATATAAACTGCCATAGAAAGCAAATGTAACCAACCACACCTACCTAGTTAATGAAAGTTTGCATTTGCTACTCATGTTGCAGCTGCACTCTCTCATCAACCCAACAAGGGAGGGTGCAAACTTTGCCTTGACAAATTGCAGTCTACTTCTTCACTAAAATTTAGGGGTACACAAATAAATTCAACACTGCAAAATGAAACAGATACACATCCAGATTGTGGTAGGTAGGGACATAACCCTTCAAGAAATCAAACTAAATAGGTATCAAACCCACACGCCACACCTTGTCCACTCTAAATGTACAAACTACACACATGGACAAATGGACACACACTTATTGTAAAGCTCTCCCAGAAAGTGTGTTTGGAATGTACCTTGAATCCATGAATATGACTCTTAGAAAAAAGAAGTTACACCTCCTACTCTTTAAGAGGGGGAGGGAAATCATGGCTACTTGTAGGTATAAGATCCCTCCCGGTCTCAAGGGGTAGATGCACAAAGTAAGAACTCTCCCCATCCTATGCCTCATCATCTATGTATGTTTAGGTTCATGATAAACTTGGCCTTGTGCTTTGAGATGGGTAGAGCCCAGGTGACGGACATTCTCACAATGCAAGAATGGAATCACTTGTTCCCTTAGTCAAAGGCTCCTTATTTTCAAAAAATGCTCTCACCCTAAGGCTTTGCCCTACATAAACAAATCCATTGAGTGTAGGGTTTCACATGTTTAAGGTTTGGGCAAAAACTAGTGTAAGTAGGCCAAAGACTAAAACACAATAGAGTTATCCGTAAAGTAACCCTGTCTTTGGGCCTCCTTTCACCCTCTATCCTCTCTTTCAGTGGTATCCGCAAAGTAAGGACATTTTATAAAATGTCAGTATGAAATGCTGCAACTCAGTACGAAATGCTCAGCATTTAATGCACAAGGTTCGAGAGTAATTATAGTAGTTGTACAAGTACGAGCAGTGAAAATATATGTAGCAGCAGTGGAGAGACGATCAGGAAAAAGGAAAGACAGGATGAAACTCAGTTTCCCACCAATTGATGGTTTTCTGAGTTTCACCCCACCCCCTTGAATGCTAATGTACTTTTTTGCAGGTTTTTTTTCTTAATCTCACCCTGTGACTAACCAAACTCAGGGTTCTGGTGCTGTGTTTGTCTTACTTTACGGACAACTCTAATGCATCAAAGGTTTTCCCACTTCGTCATTTGTGGTCCTTTGCCCTTGCTCTCTAAAGAGAAAGTGTGGAGATCCTTTAAGGTGCACCCATAGCCTTTTAAATCGTTTTTAAAAGGGGTTAAGAATTGACAAAGATATGGCACTCCAGGTTTTTCTAAACTTGGAGAAAAAATTCCAAGATACACATTATAGCATATGAATAATCATCTTAGCAAACATTCACATATCCATGAATATGTATGTATCCCCATCACCAAAATGGATGAATAGCAAAATGAACAAAAAAGTTTTTAGTCAATGTTGATCAGGATTTTACCTTTATGAAGAACCTTTGGTTCTAGTTTTTTATTAAAAAACTAGTGGGTGCCCGTGACCTTCGGACACTGTGAGGCGCAAACGCAACGCAATGTGCCGGCCCCTTCCCTTCTTGAGCTACAGAGAGAAAGGAGAGAGACGACCGAGCTCGGGTACCCGGGCTGGTGTCGGCGATAGCCCCGGAAACACACGAGCCCTGTTCCGGTCCACCCGTGGCAAAGAGCTTGGTTTATGGCCTGGGACCCGGGTCTTCGTCACCGCCCCGTTTAATACTTACTCCCGCAGTTCCACACACCTGGGCGCCGATCGATTCGCGCCAGGTTTTTTTTTACCATTCGACTCTTTGAAGCCAAGGTGTTGGGATTTGGGACCTGGATTGGTCGGGACTCAGGACTCGGGAGTTGGGACGGGGGGACAGTTTTAAAAGTGACCTGAGTTTCAGGACCTCGACAGACCGATAGTACTCCGTCTGTGACGGACCCGAGCTTCGTCACAGACAGACGTAGTGAATTTATACTAGTGGGTGCCCGTGACCTTCGGCCATTGTGAAGTCCCTTAGTTTTTTAAAACTTGGTTCATGTTTTAGTTTTTTTTTAAAAACTTTTAACTTTTCTATTTATTTTGTTTCTATTTTCTTTTTCAAAAAGATGTTAGTTTTTTTAATATGTTCTATAATGAAAATAATGTTTTATTTAAATTATATTTTTGTTTGATTAGATGCAGGTCCCCCGGTTTTCCCAAAGGATTTCCCCAAGAAATGGCACCTTGCCCAGCCCCCCGCAGTGGCTGCCCTGGTCGCCATACCCTGCCCTGCCCTGTTTGTCACCACAGACAGACAAACTCCAACGGGAAGTGCAAGGGAGGCCGAGGTAATCGGGCCCGAGCGCCGTTCTAAGGAGACGCGCCGACAGCCTCCGGGGCCCGGTCTGGTCTGATCTATAGGGTAGGGTGGTAGGTACCTAGGATGATCCCGTGGATTCAGTAGGCTATGCGACCCAAGCAGGATTGGGCCCTGTTCTCGGGAGACGCGCCAATAGCCCCTGGGCCCGGTCTGGTCCGGTCTATAAGGTAGGGTGGTAGGTACCTAAGATGATCCCGTGGATTTAGTAGGCTCTGCGACCCAAGCATGACCGGGCCCCGTTTTCAAGAGACGCGCTGATAGCCTCCGAGGCCCGGTCTGGTCCGGTCTATAGGGTAGGGTGGTAGGTACCTAGGATGATCCGTGGATTCAGTAGGCTCTGCGACCCAAGCAAGTGTCAATAGCACGGGGAGTGTACCAGGTGGATGAAACCTGGTGTCAGAGCACGACGGTGGAGCTCTGGGTGCTGCGGCTGCGGCAGCTGTGCATCCCTGCCTTTGTTGCATCTTCGTGATTCTGTGCAGCGAATTGAACTTTCCTTTTCTGGGAGTGCCGGGCCGGGCCCCACTCCGGTTTTTTGCCTCGTTGACCCCCCCCCTTGCCTGGTCCTTCGCATTTCCCACTCTGGTTCTTTAACCCGTCGAGCCCCCCCGCCCCGTCCTTCCCGTCCTTCACATTTCCCACTTCGGTTCTTTACCTCGTCGACCCCCCCCTCGCCCAGTCCTTCCCGTCCTTCACATTTCCCACTCCGGTTCTTTACCTCGTCGACCCCCCTTAGTCCTTCGCATTTCCCATTCCGGTTCTTTAACCCGTCGAGCCCCCCTGACGCGCTCCCAAGTCACGGGGGTGAAACCCACTTGAGGGTCTCACCAAAGTCAAGTTGCGGAATTGAGACTTGGTAGCACGCTCCCGGCTTCCAACTCTAGAAAGGGGTAGAGGGTCGAGTTGGGAGCCCCGGGATTAGACTAGGAAGAGATCAAGCTTTTAGATCACACGAACCTGCATCACAAACCAACACGAGTTGGTTAGAATCCATTTGCACTCTTTTGGTGTTGGGACAAGCCACGGGGACCCGGACTCACTTGGACTCACCACATCCTTGGCTCGGGAGTATGCCACCACCATACTCCCTATAGTATACTCTGCGCCACGTTGTGGGGGCTACACCCAAATGGCACAAATTCCCGGGACTCCCGAAATGGAGTCCCGGAGTTGTCCCGAAATCGTCCCGGCGGGACTCCCGGAGCTTTGAACGGCCATAACTCCCGACTGCGGAGTTGGATCGCGACGAGGTCTGAACCAAAGTTGTAGCCCTCGTCGAGATCTTTCCAACGACGTATCGCACTCCCAATTCGGACTTCGGGAAGGGGTCGATTCCCGACTTTTAGTGGTCGGGAGTCAAACTGCCAGTTTGACTCCCGGCCCTTCTTTTGCCCATAACTTGGGCGACAGATGTCCAAATCGCCAATGCGAGGCCATTTTCGATATCTACGCTTCAAGACCTTTCCAATGACACCAAGAAAACCCCGATGCGAGGTGTTTTGGGTCCTTCTGTCGAGCTCTAAACATTCGGGAGTCCCGGAGGACTCCAAATCCCAACTTTTCCAAGTGTTGGGCTTCACCCCCACACTTGGCCAAAGTAGGGTTGCGACACTCTCCCCCACTAGAAGAAAGAGGTCAATGTCCTCATTGACACTTAGAATTTCCTTTCATACAATTGCAATTGCTTTCTTTTGGATCCTTGGCCATTTTGCCAACTTTGTGGCTAGACCTTGTCTCAAGCTAACTTAGGCGTCCCCAAGTTTCCAACACTTTCTTGACAAGTCCAAGGGTGTCCTCTCCGGGACCCTCTCCCCTTGCTTCGTCAAAAGACTAACTAGCCTAATTGACGAAGCTCCTCATTTGGGAGGAACTTTTTCATTCTTCCCCTCATGAGGAGCCTAAGTCAAGTCTAATCTTGACCTAAGCTACTTGACATGACTCCTTTCCCTATCCCGCGCCTCGGTCACAACAACCAAGCCTTAACTAAAAGGTTTGCTTATCAAGGTACGAGAAGCAACACCTAGGTTTGCCAAACCCAAGTCCCAAACTACACTTACAGTATGTGAGCGGGGTCATGACTTCCCGCGTTGGCCACACTACAAGCCAACCCTTCGGGATGCACCTCAAGGCATGTGCATGTCCCTGCAAGCTCACCTTGCTTGCCTCCTCTTTTGGGGTCAAGTTTCTTCAACCCCAAACTAGGAGTCCGATTTTGATTTGAGCCTACGCAACATAGTTCCATTTATCCATGCCACAACCCTATTTGCCTTAACAATTTTTCCCCATGATACAATCTCTTGGAAGTTATAATGCCCTTTTTATTTCCCTTGCAACTTGATGTGGTACATTTTATGGAATTCTCCCCCTCTAAAATAAAGGTGATGCCCTCATCACGCTCTACGCCTTTTCTTTGCCGGTCTAGTGTGAAATTCTTCTATGGCTTCTTGGGCATGTTCCATGTCGGACTCTTTCACCCAAGAAGCTTCTATTGCATGGTAACCTTTCCACTTCACTAAGTATTCCCGCTCTCGTCCCCTAAGTTGCCTTGATTTGAGCACGGCCTCAACCTCAAACTCTGGTTCATTATGAACTAAGTCCGGCGGAGGCCTTGAGTTATGCTCTCAATTAGGCCTTGAGGCATCGCGGGAGACCGGCTTCAAAAGGGACACATGAAATGTGGGATGAACTCTAAAGTTTTCCGGAAGTTCTAACTTATAAGTGTCGGAAAGTTTCTTTTCCAACACCTTGAATGGCCCCGCATATGGGCCTAAGAACTTATGACTCAAACCTTCCGGTAACCTAAAATTCTTGATGTTCAACCACACTTCGTCTCCCTCTTGAAACTTCACTTCTCGTCGGGACTTGTCCGCAAATCCTTGTACCTTTTGTGCGCCTTCTGCAAGTTAGCCTTGGCCAACTCCCATAAGCGCTTCCTTTCTCCATCAAGCTGCGTCACCATTGGCACTTCCTCACTTGTATCAATCGAAGGTTGTCCTTGCGTTGCCCAAGTCATGGGTACAATTGGTGACCTTCCCGTCACCATTTGAAATGGGGTGGACCCAGTTGCGGAGTGTTCCGAGTTGTTATAACAAAACTCGGCTAACTCCAAATGGTCCACCCAATCTTGTTGATCCGCCGCCACATAATTCCTCAAGAATTGTTGGATGACCAAGTTCACCCTTTCAGTTTGTCCATCGGTTTGGGGGCGGAAAGAGGTGCTCATCTTGAGCTCCGACCCCATTCGCTTCCACAAGGCCCGCCAAAACTTACTTGTAAACTTTGGGTCTCGATCCGACACTATGTCTTTTGGAAGCCCATGGTGTTTGAAAATGTGAGAGAAGAATAACCTCCCCGTTTCTTGTGCCGTTGCTTCATCCTTTGTGGGAATGAAATGTGCCATTTTGCTAAATCGATCCACCACAACCATGATGGCATCAAATCCCCTTGAAGGGGGCAGACTTACCATGAAATCCATTGACACACTTTCCCATGGCCCTTCGGGAATTGGCAAGGGTTGCAACAAACCCGCTTGCTTCTTGTTGAGGGTCCGGTTTTGTTGACAAGTTAAACAAGTCTTCACGTACTCCTCCGCACTATCTTTTAAGTTGGGCCAATAGTAGGACTTCTTTAGGAATGTTGTGGTGCGCTTGGCCCCACCATGGCCCGCAAGTGGTCCATCATGACATTCCTTCAAAAGTGTGTCTCGCATCTTCCCTTCCGGCACATAAAGTCGATTTTGCTTGTACCACAATAATCCATTTCTCAAATGGAAGTGGGACTTGGCTCCATTTTGGATGCTTTGCCTTGTCTCCTTGGCAAAGGCATCCCGGCGGCTTGCTAGTCTAACTTCCTTTTGAAGTTCCGACTCTCCAACACACACCATTCTAAGTTGGTGTTTCCGGCTCAAGGCATCGGGCACTATGTTCTCTTTTCCCGGCTTGTGCCGGATGTCCACATTAAACAAGGCCAATGTGTCTTGCCACCTTTGTTGTTTTGATGACAACTTGGGTTGCGTTGCGAAGTACTTCAAGGTCACATTGTCGGTCCACACCACTACGTCTTTGGAACCTATGTAGTGGCCCCAAGTCTTGAGGCAATGTATGACCGCCCACATCTCTTTCTCGTGTGTTGGCCACCTTCGCTCCGTCTCACCCAACTTCTTGCTTTCAAAGGCCACCGGTCTTCCTTCTTGCACCAAGACTCCCCCAACCGCAAAGTCGGAGGCGTCGGAATGAATCTCGAAGTCTTTGTCGAAGTCGGGTAACTTCAACACCGGCGCCTTCACCAAAATGCCCTTCAATGTTCCAAAGGCTTCATCGCATGCTTGTTCCCATTCATAGGTGACGGCGGACTTCTTCAAAAGGTTCGTCAAAGGCGCCGCTATCTTTGCAAAGTTCTTGATGAACTTGCGATAGTATGAGGCCAATCCTAAGAAGGACCTCAAGGCGGGAACCGACTTGGGCGGCTCCCAATCCAAAATCGCCTTAACCTTGTGATCGTCCATCATCAAGCCCTCTTGAGTTATCCTATGTCCCAAAAAGTCTACTTCCGTCACCCCAAATTCGCACTTCTCGAGCTTTGCATACAACTTGTTTTCCCTTAGCCTTTGGAACACCTTGCGAAGGTGCTCCGCATGCTCCTCCAAGGAGCTACTATAGATCAAAATGTCGTCTATGTAGACGACCACGAAATCATCAAGCCATTCGCGGAATATGTCATTCATGAGAGTGCAAAATGTGGCGGGTGCATTGGTGAGCCCAAAGGGCATCACCATGAACTCGTATGAGCCATACCTTGTGCGACAAGCGGTTTTCTCTTCGTCCCCTTCCGCTATCCTTATTTGGTAATACTCGGAACGTAGATCAATTCTACTAAAAACCTTGGCTCCCGAGAGACGGTCAAATAGATCATCGATGCGAGGTAAAGGATACCGATTTTTCACCGTTGCCTTGTTGAGTGCTCTATAATCAACACACATCCTCAAAGTCCCATCCTTTTTGTGAACAAAAAGGACGGGTGCCCCATATGGCGACTTGCTTGGTTTGATATACCCTTTTGCAAGGAGTTCTTCGAGTTGAACCTTTAACTCTTTCAACTCCTCATGGCTCATTCGGTATGGGGCCTTGGCGGGAGGTTCCACTCCCGGCATCACTTCAATCGCATGATCAACCCGTCTTCTCGGGGGCAAGTCTTCGGGCAACTCGGCGGGCATCACATCCGGGAACTCTTCCAACACTCGCCTTATGCACTTGGCGGAAGTCATCGACTTGGTGACTTCCTCGGGCTCATACTCGTCCAACACCCGCATCACACACACCATGCCAAAACCTCCCACACATTCCTTCTCGAAAACTTTTCCTACCATAAGGCGGATGGTTGGATCACCCACACAAGGCAACTCATGTGCCTTGACTCGCACAATCCCACTTTTAGATGGGATTCTAACTATCCGATTGTGCCCTTCTATGAGCACATTGTTTTGGGTGATGAACTCCATCCCCAAAACACATTCCATTCCACCCAAAGTGGAAACCAGCAAGTCCAACTTTCCTCTCCAATTCCCCAATTGAAGAGGGACTCCTTTCGCTTGTAACGTAGTTGGATGGGGAATCCCATCCGCAAAATGCACCTCAATGGGTGCCTTGAGCTCCTCTAAGTGGAGCTCCATCCTTTCGGCGCTCTCCCGAGTTATGAAGTTGTGAGAAGCCCCTGTGTCCAAAAGACATAAGACATCCCGCTTAGCAATCTTCCCTTTCAAGAAGATCAGTCGATTGCATTCTTTTTGGGCTAGAGTGGCATCGAGAGCAAGTACCTTTGAGCTCCCAACACCGGATTTGGGCTTGGGGCAATCCTTGGAGTAATGCCCCACCTCGTTGCAATTGAAACACGCACCCTTGGGCTTGTCTCCAGAATTCCCTTTGTTTTGGCTCCCTTTGAAAGGAGCCCCTTTCTTCACAAAATTTCCCTTTGGCTTGAACCCCGAGCCTTGAAATGGTTTGGGCTTATCCTTGGTTGGGCTTCCTTGCCCCCGGTTCCACTCCCCTTCATGCCTTGGCTTTTTGTGAAGGAACTTGTTGTCCTTCTTGAACCCGGATTTGTCGCTCCGCCCCACATCCGAGAAATTCTCCACTTTCGTGATGGCCTCGGATAATGAGGCGGGCCAACTCTCTTCAAGTTTTCGCTTGGCCCAAGTTGGAAGTCCCATCACGAATTGGCACACCCGATCCATCTCGTGCATGTGCCGTACCTCGAGCATGAGTTCCGAATAAGCCCTCACATATTGCCTCAAATTTTCATTCGGGGCATTCACAAGGTCACGAAGCTTGCACCTTGAAATGTAATCGGAGTTCCTCGGGACAAATTCCGCCTCAATGCGGTCTTTGAAAAACTCCCACGTATAGCCATGGCTCTTCCCCTCCTCCTGTCGCACCGTCCGCCACCATGTGGCGGCATAGCCCTTCAAGTAGGATTGGGCAAGCTCCACGGCGGAATGCCGTCCAACCTTGGCGGCATGCAAGTAGTCGTCCATCTCCGCAAGCCAAGCATCCACAACCTTGCGGTCGCGGGCGCCATCGAAGTTCCCGGGCTTGGCCGGTTGAAACCTTTCACCCTTGGAGGCTCCCGTTTTGAGAGCCGCCACCAACTCACCGAAGTCGGGTCTTCCCATCTTGAGGAGTACTTCCAATTGTGCCGGGGTGAATAGGACCGAGCTCCTCTCTTCCTCACTTTCGGGCTCGTCACGGTCCTCCCGGGGCATGGGTTCCTCCTCCCCAATAGATTCGGGCGGGGCTACTTGGTCATCGACGGGCTCTTCCAACACGGAGTCTTGCGGTTGCTTGCGGTTCTTCTTGGGAGCCATCCGAACCCAAGAAGTGAGCTTCACCACTTGCTCTGATACCACGTGACGCGCTCCCAAGTCACGGGGGTGAAACCCACTTGAGGGTCTCACCAAAGTCAAGTTGCGGAATTGAGACTTGGTAGCACGCTCCCGGCTTCCAACTCTAGAAAGGGGTAGAGGGTCGAGTTGGGAGCCCCGGGATTAGACTAGGAAGAGATCAAGCTTTTAGATCACACGAACCTGCATCACAAACCAACACGAGTTGGTTAGAATCCATTTGCACTCTTTTGGTGTTGGGACAAGCCACGGGGACCCGGACTCACTTGGACTCACCACATCCTTGGCTCGGGAGTATGCCACCACCATACTCCCTATAGTATACTCTGCGCCACGTTGTGGGGGCTACACCCAAATGGCACAAATTCCCGGGACTCCCGAAATGGAGTCCCGGAGTTGTCCCGAAATCGTCCCGGCGGGACTCCCGGAGCTTTGAACGGCCATAACTCCCGACTGCGGAGTTGGATCGCGACGAGGTCTGAACCAAAGTTGTAGCCCTCGTCGAGATCTTTCCAACGACGTATCGCACTCCCAATTCGGACTTCGGGAAGGGGTCGATTCCCGACTTTTAGTGGTCGGGAGTCAAACTGCCAGTTTGACTCCCGGCCCTTCTTTTGCCCATAACTTGGGCGACAGATGTCCAAATCGCCAATGCGAGGCCATTTTCGATATCTACGCTTCAAGACCTTTCCAATGACACCAAGAAAACCCCGATGCGAGGTGTTTTGGGTCCTGCTGTCGAGCTCTAAACATTCGGGAGTCCCGGAGGACTCCAAATCCCAACTTTTCCAAGTGTTGGGCTTCACCCCCACACTTGGCCAAAGTAGGGTTGCGACACCCCCCCACCCAGTCCTTCTGGTCCTTCACATTTCCCACTCTAGTTCTTTACAAGCACTCTGTGAGGGTAACCCTACCCTAAGTGGGGTCAAAATGGGTACATTGGTTACCCACGTTACATGTAACCAATGGAGAACCTACACGTTCCACGTTAAGGTAATGGAATGGTTTGTGTATTAACCGTTGAAGATCCTCCTCCTAAAAGGATCCTAAAAGGAGGGGCAGGGAGGCAAGTGGTGGGATATAGAATCACTGGATTTTGGGATTTCAACTCCCTACAAAAGCGTGCAGTGCTATACTTAGCTACTGTCCATAGCCACTGTCCGTCCGAATATAGGGGTGGCCTCTGGGAACAGGAAATTTCGGCCCGAAAACCATAAATCTTTTGAAAGAAAACTTTGGGAATAGGAAATTCCGACTGATTAGGCCCAGCCGCTTCAAAAACCGGCCGAGCCCGGTCGGCTTGAACGTCGAGCTTCGAAACCACAGATCTTTTAAAAGAAAACTCTGGGAACATGAAATTCCGGCCCGGAAACCAGAGATCTTTTGAAAGAAAACTCTGGGAACAAGAAATTCCGACCGACAGGCCGGGCCCGGTCGGCCGGAAACCCGAGTTCCATCACGGACGTAGAGAATTAATGGATTAGATTCGAATGGTCCCTTTTGTAATGCTCTTGGTGTTTTTGAACTTGGTGATTAGAAGGCTACAACCTTGTTACAATGTGCCCTCGTGTTCACATTTTAACCCTTGCCCACTACTTAGCCTATTGTTGAGCTCTTGTTGTGCATTCCATAGTTAACACCTTGGTATTGTGATAATTATGCTTCTAGGCTTGCCTAAGAGATTATCTATTGAAAATAATCACTTACCTCCTTTGTAGTTATTGTAGACCATGTTGAATTGAATTTTATTTTTTCACAATTTTTTAGTTGTTTCTTGAGATATTTGTTCTATCAATATTCACGGAATTTATTGTTCTTTTGGCTCACTTATCCTCCATTTCATTTTGCTTTATTGGTTTAATTATTGTTTCTATATATTGTGTTAGGAATTTCTTATGTTTTAGCTAGTTACATCCTAGTTGCATTAGGTAAAATAAAGTAAATTAGCTTGGAATTAATTCCAACATGAAGATAGTTCTAAATTTTTGTACTTTTGGATGGGATATAATTTTTTAATGGTGTGATTCAATTCAATTTTCTAAATTTGAAATCCCACCACTTTCTTGTGTTATGTTGTGGTTGTTTTCCAAGTTATTATGCAAGGTTATGTGTTCACAAAGGTTTTGGTTGTGCTTATATTCATGTGTGTGAAGGTGAGCTGTATATTGAATCTAGGAAATTGGATCTGCTTGGATCATGCTACAATTAGATTTGTTGTTGTTGTTTTAACATTGGGGTTTGTTTTGTGTTTTGCACAAGAATGTGTTAGTAACAAGTGTTATGAAGTTTTATTTTTGTTTTTGTTTTTATGAAATGTGTCTTGGTTTGTTTTTGAGTTTGCAATTGGAAGGAATTATAGTGTTGGGGGGAAGGGGGGGAGGGGGTTAGTAAATAAGCTTGTATGGTGAAGTTGATGTTTTTCATTGATTTTGGGTTGTTTGTTTATAGCCCCATTTGGGGATTTGAACCTTAAGTGGGGCCTAGACACTAGAGTGTGAAAAACAAAGCCAAGAGGAGGAGCAACATGAGGAGTGCCTTACATGCACTACAACAAAAGCACCCGTCCAATTTATTTTTCTCTCCTTTTTTTTTTCCCTTTTTTTCAGCGTTGCCATTAACGGGGCACATCAACAATTCGTGACAACAATAGGTACACCACCAATGCCATTAGTAGTTACCCTCACAAGTTCCAAGTTTTAGAAATGCGGGTTGGGTTTTGTGAACCTTAGCACAAATTGGGGGCGAGGGGTTCACCCCATTCTCATCATCTTTGTGTTGTTGTAGCCTTAGAACATAACACCAATAATGACATCACCACCATAATTATTGCCACTAGAATTTGAAGCTCTAGTTAGAAGGTTTTTGGAAAACAATTGGAGGGAAAAAAGGTGTTACCTTCTTTTTCATTATCATTGTGGGTCTTGTGTGATGCAACATTGAAGGGAGGCTATGCATGTGTGGAAGGGGGGTAGCAAAGTATTGTAATGAACCAGGATCAAGTTATAATTATGACTGAACTCAAGTTCACCGAAACTTGTCAAGTTTGGAAAATGAATTAATTTGACATAACTTGGGCTTAGGCTCAAGATAAGGGGGTCCATTTTGAATTTGCCACATGTAATTTACTATATTTTATGGATTTATGGATTTAGGTTTGAATTTTATTTTTTGATTTCATCCATGTGAAGATTTTCATCCATAATTTGAACATAATTTTTTCATTTGACTAGTAGTCAAACATGGGTTTAGTCATTGGACAAAAAAATTGAAATTAAAAAAAGGATTTTGGACAATTTGGTGCTCGTAATTGAACATGTCATTAAACCAAATCACATCATTTCATGTCAAGACATGAAGTGATGCAACATTGTAAAGAAGAAAAATGAAATTAAGGGATTTGTTTTGAAATTCATATCTCCTACATATAGGACAAAAAATGGAAATCATCTACACTGTTGAATTTTTGGAAAGGAGGTTTATGTGCATGGGAAATTTCAATCCATTTGAAGACAAAAAATTTGGGAAATTTTATACAACATAAAGGTCATATGCACAAGATTAAATTCTACAAGATTTTCAACAATGTGATGATTGAGCCAATAAGCACTCGTTATTCTAACCTAGAGGTGGTGGAAAGTCACATTGTTAGTGAACAAGGAAACCTACACCATTAGCTTTTTCCTTTTTGGCAATAGCTACTTGTAAGATTTTTCATCAAAGTCAAATTCATTTTTTAGATTTTGCTTGAGAATTTCCACTTTGATGAACTTGGTTTAACAACTAGCCTTTTTCTAGGTTAAACACCAATCTGAGGTATGATTTTGTTATTTCATAATGATTTAATTTAATTTTAATTTAACTTTGGGTTTAGATGGTGGTAACCCACTTGGCATATTCCTTCCTAATTGACTTATCAATTGATAGGGACTATTAGACTATTAACCTTTCCAACTACAACTTGAAACCACCCATCAACTTTCATGGTGCACATTAGACAAGTTTTGGGAGGGTTGTTGAACATGTATCCATAACAAAAATTGGAATGCTCAAAAATTTCGAAAAAAAAAAAGAATTATTAATATTCATACATGTATAGCAATGTGTAATTAACACTTGAAAATAAGTTAATTCAAAAAGTGTAAAGCTTGCCAACATTTAGACATGGTGTAACCTGGGAAAAAGATAATTTCAATAGCTTGTGGACCATGTTACACTAATACATTTAGAGGAGGAAAACATGTACCAACAACAATACAAAAATGGAAGTATCATTAAAGAAAGGGAATGAACAACATTAAACACATGAAACATGTAAATACACATAATCTTTCATTCCAAAATCCTATGGATTATAGTCCATGCAGATCATAACATGAGTTGTTATTGGTTTCATGCCTTGAAAAGAAAAATGGTTATGTATAATAAAAAACTTCATTGGTATTTAATTGCAATGTTAACTACAAAAAAATAATTTTGCGGGTTTGGTTTCCATACTACAACCCAATCAAGTGACTAAATGTCAATTGATGTCTAGTTCCATCTCTTGAGCTCAAGCAAATAAACTTCTTTTGTATTACATTAATTATATATTATGGGTGCAAACATGCATTTAAGAACCAAAAACCATGTTGGATAGTGGTGAAAATTGTGAATTTTTTTGACATATGTTTTCTTTGACATTTTAAAGTTATATTAATCACTCCAAGTTGTGTTAAATGATTAATATGAATGTTGAGGAATTCAAATTAGATTTCTATTAAGTTTCATTTTGGGTTTTCGTTTTAGTAAAGGATGTTTGAACTTGAATAATAGCTACATTTAATGTAATTAATTTTGCAAAGGATTAGGTAAAGGAATTTTTTAATAAAATAAGTTTGATGGTAAAAATAATAATATGATAGTAACCTACTACCTACATTCAAAAAACACTCACAATTTAAAAGATATGGAATTTGAAAACTTTTAAAAATTCCAAAATATTAATTTTTTTTTGAATCTTCAATCCTTTGCCACATGTAAATCGGGTGTAGTGTGCATGACATAGTAAACAAAGTTGTAGTTTATGATATAAGAAACAAAAACCTAAAGTAGTTAACATATTTTGGTATGATTCAAATTATGATAACTTTTCAAATTGAAATGCAAAATCTACACACTTTGAAGAAATCATATTTATTCAACAATGATTAACAAAAAAACATGTGATCTATTAGGCAATTATATGTATTTTTAATAGCAACTTGCAAAACAAATTCATTTAAAAATTCTTTCATATGAAAAAAATGAGAAAAGACTAAAAATGATTCATAGTCTTTTTGTAAAGTAATCCCATTGGCTCTTATCTATGTATTTGCACCCTCACCCACAATTCATAATCGAACATAGATACTACTTATGACATTTGATCCATCCTATTAGTTGAACTTTCATTATTTTGCTAAGCTTCAATACAAAAGTTTCAAAAATGAAAAGACAAAAAAAAACATTTATTAAATTGGAGGTTCAACTAAAATATAATTCACATAATGAGGTGGTAGATGAACTCACACTTGAAGTTTGAATTCAAGAAGATTGATGTGGCAAATCACACCTAAACACTTATGTCACATGTGGACTCTCACTTGATTTTGTAACTAAACACATTCTTGGACTATAGTCTTATGTAATGGCATTCAATATATCAAAAGCTACTTGTGATGCCTCATGTTCTATGTTTTGAATTACAATGTTGTGAAACTATGTGTGATCACCATCTTTCTCATTCCATTTTAGTCTTGACATCACATGTGGTGTTTTGGTTAAGGCTTTTGTTCATTTCAACTTTAGTTTTACAACTAAATAATGGGTTTGCACAAATCAATATCAATGTGAGAAAGGCCAACAAGATGATTCTTATATCATACCTAGTTCATCTTGTTTCATAGAAATCACAATTTGATCTTCAAGTTAGGACCCAAAGGATTGACAAATATTTCCTTCAAGGCATTTAAAAGTCCTAAATTAAGACATTTGACTATATGGAGATCCTTAAATGAAGATCTAGTTCAACTTTGAATAAACATTGAGGATCCAATTAAATGCAAAACCTTAAATCAAGACCCAACTTAAGACCTAAAGAATTTATGGTGATGGATTGATCTAACTCATCCATGCATTGAGACCAAAGGCTTTAGGACTTCTCAATAAATAAAACAATCCATGAAACATGAATAAGGAAAAAATCATTTGGTATTCATGTGCAATTACCTTAGAGTTTAAGATTTATAACAAGGTTTTAACTGAAGACCCAAGGAATCCATGGCACAATCCTAATCTAATTCTTTTAGACCAAAGACTACAAAACATCCTTGCATCAAATAGGAATAAGGACACATTCATTTGGCAATCTTACAATTATTTTAGAGCTTAGGATTTAAATTAGAACCCAAGGAATCCATGGTGATCCTATTCTAATTTAATCCTTGCATTAAGCCAAAGATTGCAAAACATCCTAAGAGGTGAAATAATGATTTCATAAAAGTCTTTGAATCAAATATGAATTGGGACACATTCATTTGGTAATCCTACAATTACTTAAAATTTTTAGCAGTCATGCACAAATTTTTCATTTCAAATATGTGCATGATTTGCAAGACAACCAAAATAAAAGCCTTAGCTAAAGGATACAATTACATGTAGTATACCTTGCAATGTTTGCATTTGATCACCATGGACTATAAGATTGGAAGTGGATTAAAAGGATGACAACAAAAGAACATACATGAAGGATCTTGTGAATTGAAAGGCTTACAATTTTCTTGCATTTTTTCCATCCACATTTTCTTTTGCAGCTAGTTTTCTTCCTTGCACAATTGAAGAATATTCGAACAAGGTCTTTCATCAAAGGACATTAGTTAGTCCTCAATGGGATTGTTTGCCACAACCTATAGCTTTGCATTATACAAATGTTTGAGTGTGCCTTTTCATGTATGTATGGTGATATATGTGGCCACAACTTGGAACCACCATTTGATTAAGCTCAAAGTCATGTCCATAAATAATACAATTAAAATTTGTAATTTAACTTTGGGTTTTTTGCGATTTGACACAAAATAAGGATTATGAAACATGTTGGCTATGGATAGAAGGTGATTTCATGACCATGATTCATGTTTTCCAATTAATTGCCAACAAACTCAACATTTGAAATCAAGAATTGAACTTTCATATTTTTCTCATCTATATTTTTTTTAACAAAAGAACTTTATTGGAAGCTTTTACAAGTTCACTTTTAGATTCTTACAACTTTGACCAAGTTATTTTTTCACGAACCTCAAAAGCCCAATCTATTTGTTTATGGAGAATAGTCAAATCCATAGTGAACAATTGAACTTCATTACCAATGTGAGGTCCACATGACATATTTGCCTCTTTAACAATATTTGAAATGGTGGAATTTAGGTCTTCCCTATTTCCATATTAAATTTGTCCCTTATACATAATTTATGACAAGCTTAATGATTCTTTAATTTTACTAAATAAAAGATAGGATTATGCATAGATTGATTGATGATCTTAGTGGAATAGCTTACATTTTTGCACCTTTGCTTCACCTTGCATTGAGCTTTTGCATTTGTCATGTCTTTGCTTGCACCTCCCATCATAATTCTCAAAGTCTACAACTATTTATCCACTTGGCAAACCTCCTTTGGATCTGATAGTGGCTTTTCCCTTAGAACAAAAAATTGGTGTATTTTGATCAAATGGTAAAAAGGTTTTTGGCTCCACCTTCACCTTGGCTATGTGGTGAACACATGGTGGACCACGTTTGAAAATAAGAAGGGGACATAAAGTTTGCTTCACCATAATTGTAGGATTTTGTTTTGTGTTTGCTTATGTTTTTTGCTCCTTGTAAAATGCTTTAATTAACCTAAGTTTTACACTATATTTGTTGTAGTAGATTGTGTATTTTTCCAAATCAAAAACATTTTCCTTTAGCCATGCCACCACATTTTGAATAGAAAAAACATTGATCTAACCATTGTAACTTTTTCTTTACTCATCTCCCTATGATATAATTCCCGAATAATTGTAGAAACCTCAACATTAAGCTTCATATCATATATTGTAACCATTCATCTCCCTATGATATAACTCCAGAATAATTGTAAAAACCTCAACATTAAGCTTCATATCATATATTGTAGCCATTCTAAGAAGAATTTGGTCCGCAAAGGGGTGAAAACACATTATTTGGGGGGCCATTTCAAGCAAGAAAATTTGCTCTTTTTTAATACATTCTTATTGTTTTGAGGGCATTTTTGTTTTGATTTTATTTATCATTTTGATATACATACATAAAATGGATTTTGATATAGAATTTTCAAACATAACTTTTGTTATCTTTCAAATGAAAATAAAATTTCAACAATTTGTTTTTCAACATAATTATGTTTGTTTGAATGAAAAACCTCTCCAATTGCGCTTTGTGAAATCACATGAGCAAAACTTTTCACATGGAATTGAAATGGTATAATCAACTCATATTCAATATTTAATTAATATTCCATCAAATGTTGTAATTGTTAGAATAATTGTTAGAATATATTTTCATTTTGCAATGTATTGATAGATGTATTAGTGTTCCACAAATGTATTATTTAATAATTTAATATCATTAAAAATATATAGTTTCATTTGACAATTACATTATCTGGCAATTGAACCACCTTATTTTGAATATAATTTATGAAAACCTCTTTTGATTTTGGCTTAGTGGAAGTTGAAAGTAACATAATTTTGAAAAATAATATTTGTGACAACAATTTTTTGGCCATCGTAATGTGCTTTCAACCAGAAATATTATATTTTTATGTTCAGAATTTTTTGACTTGAAAGGGACAAAAAAATTAATCCTCATGGAGCCAACCTTTTTATTCACTACATATTAGTTCATGCCATGATTTTGATCCTTTACTTTTGCCATATTTCTTCTTTGTTTGAAAATCACTAAAAACAACAAATACTTGTTGTGCACATAATATGTAATAAAAAAAACCTTGATGATTTCAAGAGCAAAGATGATGCTTGTCTAATGCCTTCAAATCTACACTCACAATTTGCACAATGCAAGTTGTTTCACACCAAGGTTTCTCGGATACAATTTGGAACACCCTTATAAATGTCAAAGCTTATGAAACATACATTAGGAAATTATAAAATCATTTAAACTTCCAACAAAACATTCAAATCCACTTCAAGACTTTGAAACAAAAATCTTTATCCCAACTTTAAATTGCTTCGCCATGTTAGGGCACGACCAAGTCTTGATTGTTGTTTTTGACATGTATACCCAATTGAGATATGTTAGGAATGCACGTGATTTTAATGGTTAAGTAAAGGAGATGAAAATATAAAAGTCTTACAAGTCCAAGTCCCACACTACATTGATAATTGTTGTTGATGTACATGTTGTGGGTCTTAATTCAAATGTGTGGTGACATTGAACTAGTTGAAATATGTATACTCTTCGAAGATGAAGTCAGAATGCACGATTTTCAGGAAAGGAAGGAAGTCATTGAATTTTGGGTTTGTCACCTATTTGTTTGCTGGCGCATAAACTAGGCAAGCACTTTCTTCAAACCAAACCTTTGTCATCTAGAAGCTCTTATATGGAAGTACTTCTAAGGGCAAAAACTCAACCATTATGACGTTGCGCTCTTGGCTTGGGGATTGAAAACCTGAGCTTCTTAGAACTACATGATTTAAAATTTGGAATTATAAATTGTTGGACCAAGTAATAATATAAGTATGTCTTGAACCTCCTCTTCATAAACCTTGTCTATGATTCAATCCCTATTTTGTCTCTTGGTCCTAACGTTTTCAAATTTGATTTCTATAATCCTACATTTACTTTTTAAAATTGACTTTTTTTCTTCTATACATTGTCCTACTTTCACATTTAATTTCTGACTTTCTATTTTAGTTCTCAATACGGTAGTCCATTACATTGGGAATTCTAAGAAGGATTGGAGTTTATCTATTACACTAGCTAGTAAAGAGAACATACTTGAGAGAGATGTTGAAGAGTTGTAAATGAGAATGTTGATGATCAAATGACTACACCAAATTGCCCAAATAACTTGTTATATTTCACCATAACTCAATTTATATTTCACCATAGCAAAAATCATATAATCTTCAAAAATAAAATCCTTTAAAAGAAACCAAAATAAATCCTTCAAGACATTATTATAACTCTATCATAACTAATCTCAAGCTTCAACACAATAGCCAAAATATCATGTTTCAAAAATCCTCATATTAAAAAAAAAAAGACCTAATACGGGGACCTAGTAAGGGCCTATAAAAATCCCTTAAGCTACCCTAAACCCTAAACCCAGGTTTTAGGGTTTAGGGTATACTCTATAATGAATCTAAACACAATGTGCTTGAATTTGTAGACAAGGGCGACAAAAAGAAATTAGAAATGTTCAGCAACTGAAGATGCACCCAAGCACACTTCCGACTCCATTTTTGTGCATCTTCAGAGTTCATGCGCCGTGAGAGATGGAGGGGCAATCTGCGGGAAGAAGGCCGTATAGGCAAAGAGGCGGGAGCTGGATGCGTAGACATGAAGAGGCAGCGAATCATACGACTGGATCTTTGCAAGTGGTTTCGAACATGGAGTTAGAGGACGAAGATCGGAGGCGAATTGGTCCGCAGAAGGAGACAGCAGCGGCATCGCCGACAAAAGGGGAACGAGAGGCCGCGATTTTTCACTCAACTGGTTTCTTGCAAGTTGGTTCCGTCGATGAAACAGATGGAGGCTGGAGGCAGCGGAGGTCTCCGGAGAAGAAGAAGAAGGAGACAGGGAAAGGGATAGCCCGGAAGGAACAAGAAACGGTTGTTCAAAGTCGATATGCGGAAGTCGATTGGGGGAGTGAGGTAGATCAACGAAGGAGCTCTTCGGAGACGCAAGCGAGGACGTTTCCAGAAATAGGGAACTCATCACACAGCTGGGGTTTTGGAACTGTTGCGGGCTCTGGCTGGGACTCGGGGCCAAGCAATGCCAGCGGCTGGGATGATGAACAGCAGGATGCAACGGCGGCAGTAACAAATGAGAGAAGTGAGGGATGGGGACGGATTGAGGAGATTCCGTTCATGTCGCTGGATGTTAGCAGTTTTGATTGTTGTGACACCGAGGTCGAGGTTCTGGGGAAAAAAGTACTGGTGACTGTTGCTGCCACTGCTGCCACGGTAGAGAGCTGGGTGGCTGAGCATCAAGGGCAGACGATGTTCGGATTTGATATCGAGTGGAGGCCGACATTTCAGAAAGGCGATTACCATGAAGCCTCACTTCTGCAGCTGTCTGTTGAGAAACGTTGCCTTTTAGTCCAGCTTTTCTTTATGGATTTCTTTCCCGAGTCGTTGAAAAGTCTCTTGGCGGATCCGCGGGTCAAACTGGCTGGAGTGGGCATCAGGGTATGCATGGCGAACCCTAGATCCATCTCAACCCTCCTCTTCTTCGTCACTTATCTTCTTTCTTCACAAATCACCTGATTTATGTTTCTCTTCATGTTGGCCTTTTGGTTCACACCTAAACAACAGCAATCTGTTCTCAAGTCCATTTCTTTCTTCACGCACTGTAGATGTGGTTGGATGTTTTCTGCATTACTCCAGCTCTGCACGGTTGTAGACAGTTCCAGTTTAGGGTTAGGGTTTACATTCTGATGTCCTGAAGAAGATGCTGTTGATTAATAGTAGCCTGCCAGTTGCTAATTGTTTACAAGGATGTGGCAAGAGTGTGGTGCTATATGTGCTAGCAACTGATATTGGAATTGTGTATGCAGGCAGACACCCTTAAGCTGAAGGAAGATCATGGTCTAGTATGCTCTGGTGAGGTGGACCTGGGAGTGTTAGCTTCCACAATTCTCCAAGACATGTCTCTGAAAAAAGCTAGCATGGTGACATTGACTGAAAGATTTCTGGGAGTGCCATACAAGAAACACAAACAGGCACAAATGAGTAACTGGGAGATTAGAGATCTGACATTTCAGCAGATCCAATATGCTGCAGGTGATGCATGGCTGTCCTATTCCATCCTTATGGCCTTGGATGCTCTTAAGAAGCAACAACCAACTCACAAAAGTTCTCGTGGTGCGAGAAAAGGTGGCCAGTATAATCGGGATCATCCCCAGGTGATACCAATTCCAAAAAATGTCGTTCCTGCTTCAGGCACCTCACATGTTGTGGATTCTCCATCAGTCCAAGTGCTTGCAAAAGAAGTTATGGAGGAAGTTGCCTCCTCTCGTGTTGCAGCTTGAACTTGGTTGGGTGTCAGCAGGTGGGATCACAATAGCTTGCATGACTCTTCTGGGGCATTTTTTTTCTCATCCTCAGCATCATACTGACTGCTAAGTAGGAGTTTGATGAGTGACCAGTGTAACTAGAGTTTCCCACGAAAGACTAAGTTCTTTTGGATCAAGAACTCAAAAGAGCTCAGCTCCTTGATTTTCATTTTCTTTTCTTGGCCATGGGGAACATTGCTGCTAAAGGTGTATGTGGCACCCCACTGCCATTTTCTATTATTTCAGATATTTGGCAAGACCCTGTAAAGTTAGTTGGGTCTTTTCCAACCTCTCTTCTTCAAGGTATTAAGTTCTGTACCATAAGAATTTCCATTGTGAACTGATTACATTGTTTGACCACTGGACCTACCTATGGCAGGATCAAGCTTCAGTGTGTTTGGTGACAAGATGCAGATTGTAGTTGTTGGTATAGGTTGCATCATTCTAACAAATACAGATGTTTGTGAACATGGATTTTCAAAGCTGTGTTTGAGTAAAAGGTGATAAGTGAAGCAAATTAAGTTGAAATCTTTGGAGGCATTGATATCACTCTTCTTTTGCAAGTTGGAAATGGAAGGCCAATAATTGGACTAATGTCTTTGGTATTAGGTGTGGCACGAAAACATTGTATTGGTAGTAGTTTCTTGGACACATTCAAATTGATTATTTTTGTTATATATTATCAATGTATTTTCTTCGATTGTATTAAGTTTTTGTTCAATCTAAAAAGTTTTAGTAGTTTCCATTGTTAATGAAACTTGGCAGGTTCATTTGGTCTCCAACACTCCTGGTGTTCTGCCTGGTGCTCTTGACATGATGCCCAGACTTCCTGGCACGGCAGTCAACACTGCGTGATTCTACATGGTGTTTTCTGGCACTGCCTGACACTGTTTGGCACTCCCATGCTCCTGATGTTCCCTGAGGTGCTTCTTGGTGCTTCCTAGCACTCTGGGATGTCCCTGAACCAAAACGTCCTACTCTGAGCCTAAACTTTTACTATGATGTCCAGATTGAGACAATATGGCAGGTTCGCATCCTAACCCCGTCCAAGATGTCCAGTAGGATGTCAGTTCAGGATGTGAGGTTGGGAAACCTGAACCAATGTTGTCTTTAGGCAACTCATCACCTTGCTCAGTAGTAGATTTGCCAAAGTGTCATTTGTGTGCCAGGTATCTATAATAGGTAGCTCCCCTCCACTACGATTTGTGCTCTGTGAAAAAGCCACCACATGAATAAAAATAAATCATAGTAGAATGTTTTACACTTAAGTATGGGTAGTGTTTTAGTGTTGCAGATGCACCAATATTTTACCCCACAGCCATGACATGACTATATTTGCATTTGCATGCCTTATAGCCATTTTAGGATGTATTAGTGTTGCCATCCATTCCATGCACACACTCCTGTGCATGGTCTGTACCTGAATTTGAAAACTTGAAAAGAAAACTTACCTTGTTCCTCTTTGAGAGAGCTTGTGAATAGATCTGTTTTTTGGACTAGGTGATAACTGATAACAAGATGTGCTGGAGTTGCTAGTTGCCCTCTGTTGTTGCATGATGTGCATGAGTTGGATGTGAGAATAATAGATATTAAGATATGGTGTGGCAGGTATTGTTGCAGTTGTTGAGTGTGAGAAGATGAGTTAGAAGAGGTTGGTTTCTATTGATTTACAAAAGTTTCTGAACAATGGCATTTGCAAAAGATGAGAGGATAGCATTGAGCACCATCATCATGTCTGTAACACACGGTGTTTGAAAGTGTTGTGTTCAATAGCTTACACATTTGATCTTTTGTCTAGTTTTCACTAACAAATAAAGAAGGGGTTTTCTATCATAACAATCTGGGTCACTTTAAAACCTAGGATTAAACCTAGCTTATTTCCTAGGTTTTAAAGTGACCCAGATTTGATCTAATTTAAATTTCAAAGGATTGGATCACTCACTCACAATGTTCCTCATATTCTTAGATAGAGTTTTACCACATTCCTTAAGTGCCCTTTGTTTTGTTCGTTTTCTCTTGTCAAGTTCAAATCTTCCAAAGAACAAGGTTCTTGGTACCACCTCAATGACTTGTGGTGCACCAAGGTGATTTTGGAATGTTTAGACATACAAAGTAGGAGATATTCAATACTTTCATTGTAAAAGAGTTAGTGGAACTCAAAATTAAAAATTTAAGGAAATTGTGGGTATGCCCTTGGTAGGTAGTGATGAAAACCTGTTAACAATAAGGATGCATTTAGGTGGTTTTAAAATTTCAAAACCTATGGTGTGGGGTTCATTGATGTTTTTAGTTAGTTTTTT
Organism: Sphagnum tenellum; assembly: GCA_963921925.1. Lineage (NCBI taxonomy): Eukaryota > Viridiplantae > Streptophyta > Sphagnopsida > Sphagnales > Sphagnaceae > Sphagnum > Sphagnum tenellum. Next base: position 13,212,184 of record OY998156.1, read on the forward strand.
CCATTAGAAACTCAATGAAGATCAGAAGTCAAATATTGAGTGAAACTAGAGTTCACATTTGTTTTTACAATTGATAAGAGTGACATGCTTTTCAAACTGAAATAAAGTTTTTGTGTATGTAATAACCTCTTTTGTTTGGTGCGAAAAAAAAAACCAAAAAAAAACAAAGAACATTGTGACATATAAAAGAAAACCATCAAAGGACATAACCATCCCTTGTGAGAATGTGAATGCTTTGATTGCTTGTCAAGTCACGAGTAACAAACCCATAACTTTTGACCTTGGTTTCATTACCAACCTACTAGTTACCACGGGGCATCACTATGGACTCTCATTGGCCCAATGATTTGGTAACCCATTGGTGCTTGGATGAACATTTCACAATTGCTCTTTGCATGGATGAAGAGAGGGAATCTCAATTCTCACAATGGATAGTTATGTCTCATATCTAGCAAGAGGGCGCTAGATTATCCTCATAATCTACACCCTCTTCCTAGTTACCTACTCCATAACCTCTTCTTGTTACAACTAGTTTTATTTTGGCTTCAAATTGAAAGCTAAAGACAAGATGGACACATGAAAATAAAACTCTTATAGAAGACAATTTTAAAATACCTTTTTCTTTTATGAGTTTTAAACAAGGTTTGTTTTGTATTTGTGTATGAATCCACCACATGGCCATGTAAAGTAGTCCATATCGTACAAATGTATCTTCATCTCGTGCAATTTAATACACCACACACATGCACTAAAAATTAATTCTAATGTGTGATGGCAAGTAACATAAATTGACCTTAATTAGTAACCTTCATGTCAATTTCATTTTATTTTCTTTTTGGGGCTTCGTTTTGTATTTTAAAAGACATTTTGAACATGTACATGATTCCATGCCCAATAAATCAATTTGCCTTTGCATATTGAGGATTCAAAAACCATGTTTAGTTTTTTACATACTTTCTGATCAACATGTGATGAATCTGGTCCAATGTAGAAGTCGGTAAAGTAAATGTTAAATCTGTGCTTGATTTGGCTTCTAGGGCCATGCAAATTTTGTCATCATTCGTAGGGATGCACAATTTTTTATTTGGCATGCAACATTTCCATGTTGAACTTTTACGTTTTCATTGGATTTCTTATTCAAAAGCTACCACAAAAGTAAAAAAGTATAGTTCATGCAACAAAAGTCCAAATGAAGCTTTAAGTCCACAAAGCAAAGTAAGGGTTATTTGACATGCTACACAATGTCATGTGGAGTACCGTGTTGGACTTCCAAAGGCCACTTGCTTTGAGTAAGGGTCATGAAAATTCCACTCTTGATGCATAGGGTAAGTTAACCTTTCACTAGTCTTTGACAAAAATTGTGAAAAATTACATTGAATAGGTAGATCAATTTCCACTAGTCTTCAACAAAAATCATGAAAAATTACATTGAATAGATAGATCAATTTCCACTAGTCTTCAACCAAAATGATGCAAAATTATTTTGATCAGATAGATGAATAATTTCTCAGAGCTTGGTGGTAGAGTGGTTTGCTGTTAACCAATTGGTCGCAGGTTCGAATCCTAGGTGAGGACATCCACGTCTCCAACCTAGTGATCGAAGGTGTGGATGTTGAGAACATTAGTTCGGTTAAGGTTGCCAACTTGCAAATTGGGCAACTACCAAGTGGGATTGAATAATAGACAATTGGAGCTTTATTGCGCTTGAAGAATGGGACAAAGGGTTGAATCAAATTTTTCTAGTTTGTTCTGACATGCATTTTGGAGTTTGATTTTTCCCAAGATATGTATTTCTCTTTGAAGGACTTAGTCATTTTGGCAATTTGTGGTGGCCCAGTTAGCCAGTTCATCTTTGCTCAGTTTGTAATGGAAATAGTACACAAGTTGAGGTGTGCTTAGTAGTTTACCAATGTTTTTTCTTATTTATTCTAGTCTAAATTTCTACTTTTTTTTTTCCAAATCTCCCAATACCCATTTCAGATTTGCTTATTACACATTTCTGTAGCATTATCTTCTTCTTCATCTGTTTCCATTCTTCCAAATCTCCCAATTACCCATTTCAGATTGCTTATTACACATTTCTGTAGCATTATCTTCTTCTTCTTCTTCATCTGTTTCCATTCTTCCAAATCTCCCAATAACCCATTTCGGATGATTCATCACCCATGTCTGTCATAGCATGTGTCTTCATCATCTGTTTCCATTCTCCAGAATCTCCCAACCCAAACACCTAATCTTAGATTTATTTCTTCATCACCCATTTTCTGTAGCCGCATCATCATCCTCATCCTCTTCACCTGCTTAGTTTTCCCACTTTACCAAATCCTCCCAAAACCCATTTCAGATTGCACATCACCCATTCATTCTGTAGCATCATCCTCATCTTTTGTTTGCAATTTTGCAAAATCTCCCATTTACACCATTTCAGATTTACTCATTACTTATTCTTGAGCACCATCTGCGGTGAGCAGATTCTCCACGATACTTACTGTTGCGTGTTTGTGGTTTGATCAGCAAACTGTTCCCGTTCTTTAGGATCTTCTATATAGCTTCTGGAACATTCTACTTGTTTTGTTTGCTCGTTTGGTTTAATTTGTTCAGGGTTTTCAGCACAGGAAATATCTGCTGCACTCATCTTTGTCCTTGGAAATTTGGTCTTTCGAATCCTTTGGAGCTTCTTTCTTTCACAAGTTTTGGGGTCGGGTAGTATTGTTGTTGTTGTTGTTGTTGTCGTCGTCGTTTCCTGAATTGTTGTTCCCGTTTTTGTCGTGGAGCTGAGTCGTACTAGCTGTGTAACCTGTGAAGTTCTGCCATGGCACTTGCAATGGTGGAGCTCAGGTTGTGTTTGCATGGTGCAACTTCTGCCATGCCTTCGGGGCGGCGGGGCAGGAGTTGCTTGTGTCAGAGTTCACATTCTCCCAGCAGAGTAGGAAGAACTGCGAGAATCCATTGTAGAAAAACGAGTTCCGATTTCTGTTCAGAGGTGAAGCCGACATCGAGGTTCCTAGGAAGTATTTCAGGGTTAGGGTTTCGAGATTTGAGGGAAGATGGACCGACCACAACAGCTTCTGCTGCTGCGGATGGTGGGGTGTTTGTGGTGAGGGCAGTTCTTGATTCTGCGGCACCCGAGAAGCCTAAACCCAAGCAACGCTACCCGGGAGAATCGAAGGGGTTTGTGGAGGAGATGAGGTTTGTAGCCATGAAGCTGCACACCAAGGACCAGGCCAAGGAGGGGGGGAAGGAGGCTGATGTGCAGCCTGTAGCTAAGTGGGAACCCACCATCACTGGCTACATCAGGTTTCTCGTTGACAGCAAGAAAGTGTATGACACTATGGAGTCCATTGTGGCAAAAGCTACACATCCTTCCTGTAATTTTCTCCACCACCTTTGCTCTTTTCGTTTTGCAGTGCCATATGCCTTGTAAATTAACATGGAGAATGAAGTCACGGTCCACAAAAGGCTGCCATGGTCTGGCCACCAAGTGCAGCAGAGTGTCTCTTTGCCTCAAGAAGGGATACTGCCAACAGTTTTGACGATGGACATTTGTAACTGCACATTGGTACTACTACTAACTAACAAGGAGGCCACTGAGATTTTTTGATTGCTTCTCCATTCTTGTGTTCATTTTCTTTGCGATTTTGGTTTCTGGTTGATGCTATGTTTGGGACAAAGTCATAAGTGAACCAGCTGCAATTTTCTATAAATTTCAGAGTTTTTCTTGGCTTATTCAGGGGTTGTAACCCCAGTTGAAGAATTGTGCCCAAGGAGTTGCAAGGTTGCAAGATATGAGTCTATGCATTCAGTGAGGATATTCCATGCAGGGTGAGGTCCCAGGGTGGGCTTTACCCATCATAAAGCACAAGGCAAAGATGAACCTAAACATATGGAGATCACAAGGTGCAGGAGGGGGAAGTTCTTATGCCTACTCCCTAAGAGTGGGAGGGATCTTCTGCCTACTTGCGTAGTACACCTCCTCTTTTCCCTGGGGATATCCATGGATATGAGGTGCCCTCCAAATACATTAGAAATTTCTTGGAGTGCTTTTTATGCTGGGATTTCTGAAGGCAGAGTAAGCTCAATTGAATGAATTAGGTCAAAAGAGTGGCCCAGCTTATTCACGCCTCTCAGTTATGGAGTCTTGATCAAGATGTTGCTTCCAATTTTTTGACATGAGTATTTGAGTGTTTGTAAGAATCTGCCATGTTAGGGAACTGTTGAATTTCTGCAAATTTTTGATGCGAGCTTGTGAAATCTGTTATTAAAAGAAGTGCCACAAGAAGTATTGTGTTTGAATATGAACAATGTGATGGATGGCATATTTTTATTGGGAATATCATGCCTAGCAAAGGCAGTTCTCATTCAATGGGGGAGGAACTGCAGGTCAACCTTACTGAAATAATTGAAAGAGTGAGTAGTGGCAAGGTTGAAAATTTTAAGTTTTGAAAAGTTTTGAAGAAGTGGGTTTGATTGATGTTTGGATTATGGTGTTAAAGTATAATTCTAATGAGATAACAGCATTGTTAACATTATCCACCTCCAAGTTTTAAGCTTGATTGGAATGTGATCTAACTTTCTCTTATCTTACTTTTGAGGATGTTTCATCACCTGATCAATGTGGCCTTCAAGAGTCAGTGTGAATTTGGACTTCACCAGAAATTTTGTTGTTGATGGGCAATGTGCAATGGATCCAGTCTCAAATATCGCTTGTGTGACCAATGCATCCCAAGGAATATAGGTGAAACTGTGGAAGTGCCAAAAGTCTAATAGCTAGATTATAGTATCTCTGTAGAGGGTGCCTTGTGGTAAGTCTAGTTAACTTAAACTGCAGAAATTACTGAATTGATTGATGAATCAGGTAGGACACATGTCTTTTGAAGGCACAATTGTGTGTGGGTGCAGATGAGTTATTCAGGGATACAGGGTTGGAGAGGTCAGAGAGATTGGCAAAGGATTTGGAGTGGTTTGAGAGCCAAGGTCATACCATCCCAGAGCCTGGGCCTGCGGGAACCTCCTATGCTGACTTTTTAACAGAACTCTCGGAGAAGAATGTGCCTGCTTTCATTTGCCACTTCTACAACGTCTACTTTGCCCACTCAGCTGGGGGTCGCTTCATTGGAAAGAGGGTATGCAGCTTTTACCTCAATTTTGGTGTTTGGCCTTTCTCATCTCTCTTGGCTTTTGCAGAATTATCACTGCTCTGGAGGATATTAGGATGTGGTTTCCTGATGTTTTTGGGAGGGCACAGGTGGCCGAAATGATATTGGATGGGAGGGAGCTGGAGTTTTATAAATGGGATGGGGAGCTTCCAGAGCTATTGGCAGCTGTGAAGTCAAATCTCAACAAAGTTGCTGAGGTAATGAAATACACAGTGCATTCTTTCCCTTTCTCTTGGGTGGGGCTTCCTCAAAACAAATTTTGTTGCAGGGAAATGACTGTGGGGTGGCTTCTCATTTGGATCTGAAATGTGACACCAAATTCACTATTCAGCTTGAGAATGGAAATTGCTAACAGTTGTGTGAGCATTCAGAGGGGCTAGGAACTGAAGAACAAAAATCCTTTTGCCACTGTTATCTAGCATCAGATTGACTACACAGTATGACTTGCTTATTGCCTGAAAATGGTGACTTGTTTCTAGGTGGTCTTGAGCTCATTCCTATTGGGGTTGTGCATGTGAAACATTTCAGGGCTGGACTCGTGAGGAAAAGAATCTTTGTTTGGAGGAGACAGAATCGTCGTTCAAATACTCAGGCAAGATCCTTCGCACAATCATTTCACAATGAAGGGCCAATACATTCAAAAAAATGTACATGGGTTATTATGTCAATCAGACCTGCACCAGACCAAAGGGTCAGATATTATTTTCCCCCCCCTGCATTTATAGATTCCAGACAAGGTGCAAAAAACCTGTATTTGTTGATGCAAGTTTGAATGATGTGCTTAACAAAGTGTGACAAAAAAAAGGAAGCCAGAAGCTCTGTCTGCATATTAGTGGTGCAGACCACCCCTTTGCTTTGGTGCTTCTCTCCACATTTGGTTGAGCTGTGTTTGCTGCAAGAGGCTCCTTGTAATTAGACTTACCTTTTGCCTGCAGTTCAAATAAAACACAATTTTTAGGCATGGGTATATGAATAGATATCAAAGATGTGCATATCAGTTGACAACCTGGCTTTGTTGTTCACCAAATGTGAAGCAATAGTTTACACCATATGCAAAGTAATTGTAATTGCTATTGTCTGTGTGCTGTTGGTTTGTTGCATCAGTGTTGTTCTTGTCGATGATGTAGCTGCTGCAATTAGTTTGTCTTTGTGCTGTGGCATTCATGTGCACCAGTGTGTTGTTAATGTCAATACTACTTTTGAGACAGCTCGTGAGCATCCAAATTGTCTTCACCCTTTCATTTCAAAGCTCTGGAATCTCATTTACAATCAACTGTGATATCCTCTCAATAGAGCTGATGATACTGGTGTCAACTGTCCACTGAGATTGTCCTAAGTGCTTGGTGTGGGTTTCTGGCCAAAACTATTACCATATCCCATGCTAGAAACTGCTTCTTCCACTAAGGTTATGAACAACAAGAAGTGGATGGAGAAAAGTTTGTCTACAAAAGCAGCTGGAATTCACAGAGAAGCTTTTCTCTCAGTCCTTTTTCCTCATCAGAAAAACCATTGTTTGAAGGCACAAAACCAACCTGATTCCTTCCTCATCAGAAAATGTCATTGCTTGAAACCCAAAACCAGAACCGCAGTCTCTCTCGGTGTGCATGGGAATCTAACCAACAAAGCTGGAATTGTAGCTGGCATGTATTGCCAAACAGAACTGTTGACGACAATCTCGGCTGAACAGAGACTTACTCCAGAGTCCTATTCCTGAACCTGAAAAACCACCAAAAAAACCTTTGCAATCATTGTAGAAAAATATACTCACCTGCAGCTCGTGAGCATCCAAAATCTTTGTTGCGGCAATTTCCGCACGATGTAGAGATACGGTATAAATCTCAGGAGCTTGCAACGTCAAAATGGAGACGTCCGGACGACTCCAGACTCCATTAAATGTTTCCATTCGCGAATTGCGATGTCGTGGCAGGCGAGTGTCAGTCATCAGAAAGAAAGGCAGAGGACCGGAGGGAGATATAAATGCCTGCGGACTAGCTTGACCATTTCAAAACCCTAGATGATCAGCAGCAATGACGACGACCAAACTCTTTGTTTCAGATTCCCGAAAAACATCTCTCTCTTTCTCTCTCTCTCTCTGGGGTTTTCAGATCTTGTCCTGTCAGACCAGATCGCCCATCTTTTATGGGTCGTCTGAACAAGTAGGAGGTGCCATGAATGCTTTCCCATCACCTGCATTCAAAGCTCCCCTGCGCCCGAAGTTTTCTCGTTTGCACGATCACCAAAGGAAGAGAGGTTCACCTAGTTTTTTTAGGTCATGAATGAGCCGGATGCAGGAATCAGGAAGGAAGAAAAGAAGAAGACCGGTGCCGCGCTTCGGACAACACGTGACGATCGACCCGATTATTCACGACTCGTACCGCTGCTTGCGACACTGTAGAGATAGATTCTTGAATGAACCACACTGTCTTACGACCCATCGCCGAAGGGAGGATGGGTTTGTCGGCGAAAGACCGAAGCTGGGGAAGCTGCAAGGCTGAGCTCTCAATATCATCTCGTTGTTCTAAGGATGTATTTCCATTAAGTTGCTGCGATCACAGTTACACACAGTGTGCTAAAACATGTCAAGAAAAACTCAAAGAAATGCGACAACAAGAAGCACTTGAACCTACATGATGCCTGCAGAGGCACCTATAACATACACGAAACTACTCATCACAAATATTAGTTGGTGCAGCAAGCAAGCTCCATAAAAATCACACGCGGATGGATCAAAATTATAAGATGTTGTCGCTCATTATTCATGTCGGGTAGCTGCTACCCATTTGCATGGCAGATAGATCGCTGCTGCTGCACACCAGCTTTGAAGTCCATTCATCATCAGGTTAGATGTAACTTTTGTGTGTAAAATAAGAAAAAGTTCAGGGATCGGAGATGGAGCAACAACAACAGAATTAGACCTCATGAATGTTATGTTCCTTCAGGTATAGAGTAGTGCAATTGATGGTGTAAATTACACTCCAAAACATATAACTACTGATCATGACTACTGTTTGTCCTCAATAATTTTCTTGTCGTTTGACGAAGAAGATATTGGGCTGTGCCGCCCCCACAAACTAGACGACCACCACCACTTGACGTAGTTATATTCTAGTTAGAACCACCGTAGAAGATGAATGGAGAAGATGATGATGAAGAAGAAGAATGATCAGTGTCTGCCGATTAGCGTGGCAATGGGAATTGTCTCTACTTCAGTATTCGGCAAATACTCCCTGGATGGATCCGTGACAGACTACGTGAGACTGGTTTGTTTTGGAGCAAGTACGTGATAGATCGATCGATCAACGATGAAGTCATTCGGAACTTGGCAAAAGTTAGCTGGCGAGAATATTATGATCGCAAGATGTCAAGCCTGAGTAGCTTCGAAACCCATTTCACAAACTACTTGCATCCGAACCCTTGAGATAAGAGGCCTCTGAATCATCCCCTCCCTGCCCCGATCCTCCGTCTCTGTGGCCCAGGGGAGAGGACACCCCAAGATCAGGTCCACCACCACCACCACCACCACCACCTCCTCCTCCTCCTCCTCCATGATGCATCCCTCCGCCGCGTAGGCCAAGGCTGGATTGATTGCCATCTCTAGTGGAGCCGCCGCCGCCGCCGCCGCCGTCTGAGAAGCCTGCCGACAGTTGTGGACCGTTGTCTCCCATGCCTCTTTCACTGGACAACATGTGGAGTCCGCTGCCCTCGCCTGACATCATCGCTTGTTGGGTGTAGAACGATTGCTGCGACGCTTGTTGGCTTTGTTGTAAGTACTGAGGGATCGAGTTCCGTTGGCTCATGAATAGATGCTGCTGCTGCTGATGCTGCTGTTGCTGTTGCTGCTGCAGGTAGTGTTGTGCTGGTTGGATCGACGGGGGTACTGGAGCTGCAGCCTGTACACATACCAATCCAAGAAGCACCCGATCGAGCATCTGCTGCAATCAATGTTTCATGCTCCTAACGTGCCAAAATCTGAGCTCCAGAAATCTGCCAAACCCTCCTCAACTACAGCTGCAGCCTGTCTACAACTTCAGATCTCTACAACAGCTAGTATCTTCATGGCTCGTGTGCGTGGCGCATGAAAGCCTAGCATCAAGTGTGACATTCGTGCAAGATTCAAGTAGCATCTCTTGTCAAGCTATAAGGTGCAATTGCTTCATTCTGTTTCCAAGAGGGCTGCAGGTGAAAAAATTACCTGGGGTGGGTTGTGGGCTCCTTGTGGCTGCGCATCAGCAATGGCTGCTAGGTACATCAAATTCTGCTGCAGCTTAGCTTGGTACCTGCATCATGTGCACCTCTCCTCATATCTTGAATCATCATGTTGTCTTTTATTCAAGTTACACTACACTAGTTATGATGAATTGTAATTGCATCGTAGACGATCTCATCAATACAATTCAAAGAACTGTCCCGCAGACAAAAAATATTTGGACTAGTATTGCTGCAGCAGCCATCATGCAATCCATACTTTTTCCATCATTTCTAGCGATCTCACTCACGCCCCTTGATCTTACTTCTACCAATGTATCAATATAACACTGGGCATGTTCCTTGGAAGTTAAGCTCAGGACTCGGTGTCTGACCGATGAATTTAATGAAGATAAACCTCTACTGACATGCATCATAACTTCTTGCTATGTTTTTGTTCACGATCGAAACACAACTAAGATTCCTTGAAGGACATGACAATAACATTTTTGGCCAAGAAAACCAATGTGGTGCCACAGTTTCAAATATGGGGAATTGATACTCCCCAGGAGCAAGGGTCACGGTTCAACTTCCAAGGGGTAGAAAGTGCAATTACTTACATAGCGCAGTCATTGAGCTTGCCAAGGTTCTGGTTGTCAAGAATGGCAAGAATAAGCTGCTTGTTCTCATCCAGATACTGAAACATCCGCCACATACCATTACTGCCCGCTTCAGCCAAGCAAAAGAGGACAAGCTCTAGACAATGTGCAACATTATCAGACAGGGAAGCATCAGATGTAGGAGCTTGCAGATTAATCACACTCAGAGCTAGATCGTCAAATTACTGTTGTTAGATCAAAGTACGTGACTAAGTATAAGCAGCGTGTACAGTTTATGATGCGATTGAGCTCTAGTCAAGAAGCTCGCGGTTTGACTCAAGAAAAAGCTGCTTGCTCATGTTGCAACGCTCCTCATGTGCAGCGCCCATCTTGAGATTCGAGAGTACTCCATTGAAACGCATATGCATTAGGTACCGTCATGGGTTGAGATGAAGACAGCAGAGGAGCATACAACGGCAGAGCCATGCACCCATGCATTTCGCGCGTGACGCTACGACTGATTCTCACGTGAAGCTCTAGTTATAATACTTTGAGGAAAAGCTCAACAGTCTAGGATCAAGGCCACACTAGTGTTGCCTTTCTATATGATCCGTAGACTCATCTCAATGCAAATGTAAGCAAGTCATGACATTCGCAGGTTCCTCATCTCCGGTTCTGCTTTAATAAGACGATCGACTATGACCGGCAGTCATGGATCATGCGGGTTTGCTGCATCATCCAGTCTTCTAGATCCTCAAGTGTACTAGTTTAATGAAGAAGCTGAAGCTGGCATAGTGGCCTGGAGATTCAAAAGAAGTTGACTCCAAGCTTCTAAATCAGCTTCACCCCATCTGCAGCCTAAGAAACTCCATGAAGATGGAGTGAACAGCAAGTTCAAGGGCAATCCCTACAAACGAGAATTTCTAGTGCTAGCTACTAATTTATTGGATGGTCTTTGTGGCAACATCAGTACTGACAGGCTGGAGCTAGCTGCTAGAAAATCTGCACCGATCACACTGCCAGCTTCTCGAGCTGCACTAGAGTTCAATGATTTTTGCATGTAAGGAAATGCGGACCATAACAGAGAGCTGCAGGCCACAGCAGCAATAATTGAGCTGTTTAGACTGTGCATTGCTTATCGATCGAGAGTATACGTTCTCGATGTTTAAGATCTTATATTGAAAACAGCATTGTTCTGTTTGTCCTAATCAAGCGAACCAGACGAATCGACGATTCCACGGACCGTCGAGTGTCGGGATTGGATTCGTTGTGAAAGGTCCGATTCGTATGAGCGTTTCCAAGAGATCAGACGCACCAACACCTGGTCGCATATGTCCAGACTCCAGAGACTCACTTACACGGTCTGCAAGTTTGTCCTCGACCAATTTCAACGGAAAAAACCTCGTGTTCTTCTTAGTTTCAGATGAACGCAGCTTGCTGCATAGGTTCAGGAACTTTTGCGACCAGGATGTGGTCACGTCCAGGCCTTAGACCTGATCCTGTATTTATAGACTTCTCGTTGATTTCCGAAGTTGCATTAAGACTCAAGAATATCTCAACCGGACCAGCTCCGGCATCATCATCGTTTATACGAATATAGATTTGAGTATCCAAGCTAGTAGGCATGAGAGGAAATAACCTTCTGAATGAGCTCCGTTGTGATATTGGAACTTGCATAGGCCGCCATTTGCTGCATCATGTGTGCCTTGAAGTCTGGAACAACGCCGCTGTCACGCACCCAAAAATTTTCGAGGTATCGATCGTGCACTTGTCACGCCTCCGCTCAGTGGCCACCTTCACACAAGCAATATTGTCACACAATATTTTGATGACTTCTCGCACATTTCGTAATGCAAGTAGATAGAGGACGCACTGGGCCTCATGGATCATCCGTCCCATGAGACTTGTGACAGAGGCAAGCTTGACACCTAAACAAATTGAAGCATTGCTGCAATCGAAGCATCTGGAGGCACACACAAGCTATATAGCTGACTACGTAAAGAATATTGAGCTGGATCTAGTAACTCGGTGCAGGCAGGGCTAGGCCTAAAGAATTGAAGTTGAATGTGTCGTCTGTGCATCATCCGAGCTCATGTGCAGAATGGCATACACCTATGTACCATGGGTCTTAATCTTTCTGCAACATGCTGACAAGCTCAATGAGACATGATCTGTTCAATGAGAGTAGCTCAATTTGCTGCCTTCTGGAGAAAGAGGACACATGTGGTGTAACAATATAGTTCATGTCGACAAATGCCGGGCAACAAACAGACTTCTTCTTGCTTGCAGAACGAGAGTGCACCTAGCCTAGTCTTCATGCCAGCAGCTACTAGCTGAGAGGATTCGCTCGATCGAGACTACTTCATCAACTTCTATCTCGATGAGCTGCCATGAGCTATATGTACGAGAAGTATCTAATTATTCTGCGGAAGTTTGCAGTACTCAGCGATTCCAGGTCTGAACCTGGATCGATGCTCCCGCAGCTCCTACAACACGGGCATCCATGTCAAGAGCTTCCGGGGCAGCTTGACGCTCATTCTGCTCATGAGCCTATGCAGGCGAACTGAACTACCAGCATGTTGTACTGGAGTCAAGAACTTCGGGAGCTCTTTTAGATACCCGTCGCGGATCGTCGACCCTAGCTACTCGTCATTCAACCAAAGCACATAAAACAAACGTCCTGGAACATCGACGACGACTTGGAATACGTGTATAGGAAGCAGAGCATCCGGATTCAACCCAAAACTAGTCGTGCACTATGCCAACAACTCGCTGCGAGAGAGAGAGCGTGCACCCATGTGTGAGAGAGAGCTCGCAAGCTTGCACTCGGTAACTGCTTGTAATTTCGACATCAAAACTAGCAAAACCCAAGAACACTAATCGCATGATCTCCATCGACCTGGAGCTGTTGTAGCGATGCACAAACTATATATAACAAATTTACATACAAAAACAAAGAGGGACAAAAAAATATATATGTACATTAGAAGGTTACAGACCATCTTTGCACTTAAACACGAGCTTTCTGTTGCTGGGAAAAACGGAGAAAAAAGCAACAAAAAAAAAAAAACAATGTTCAGCCAACAGTCCCTGTGCTCCTGCTGCTGCTACCGCCCGCCGGCTCCTAATGACAAGTGCTGCAGAAGTTGCTTCAAAAGGAAGATGCAGCTGCTCAGGCGCGCAGTTTGTGCAACAGATTAGGAATCCGGCCAGTGGCAAGAGAAAAATAGAAAAAGAAATTTTTGGGAGGAAAAAAAGTTGGAGCCCGTTCGAAGTTCTACTCCGGCAACCAACACACCCTCGAGCTGGTTTGCGAGTAAGAGCGACGACGTACCTGGCAAGACGCAAAACGAGAGAAAGCCGCTGCTGCTGCTGCGACTGCAAAGTGCACAAACAGCAACAGCACAGCAACAACAGGAGCGCACCCACAACAGCCCTCGCACGCCACTACTGTCTCCACCATGCCCACAGTTTCGCCATGTTCCGCCCCGTTGTTTCGCCGCCACCAGCCTAGGTTTCGCCATGCCTGTTACCGATTGGCTGGACAAAAAGAATATTTCAATATAGCTAACAATTTAATTAATTTCTTTGTCGTCTTCTTTCTTTCTTCCTTCTTCTTTTTCTTTCCATTTCTTTTCTTTTCATGGAAAGAATGAACACACACACACACACAAAACATTATGAATGGATGTGCGGAATCTGGATGGATATTATGTGCGGGGAAGAACATGATACATAACAATATGGATGTGCAGAATATGGATGGATGGATATTATGTGTAGGGAAGAAAAATATACATAACAATATGTTATGTTTCCCCCATTCCCCGCCCCCAAAAGGCCCCGGGCGGCGAGGCGAGGATGTGGAACCTTGTTATTGTGCTTAAGCTTGCTATGCTTGCTTGAGATGTGATGACGCCATCCTCTATGACTAAGAAATTTTTACATCCGACACAGACAAACACACACACACACACACTAGCCCTAATCCATTGTGTCAGCCTTTAAGGAGCCCATTATTATTTTTGATAACTAAGAATTTTCTTTCATACAGGTCTGTATTCTAGTACCCTACCTGAAATGAAAAAAAATATACATAAATAATTAAATAAACAAATTAATTAATAGCACCTGGATCAATGCTTTTAAAGGAAATTCTCACATTTGATTTTAAAAAAGAAACTGTCAACATGATTGAATTGGGTTGTGTTCAGTTTGTGTATTTTTTTTCCCCCAGTTGTGTGTTCTTGAAAAATAGGCAAAAAAATTTCAAACTTTTTAGCGAATATTAATTGAGTTTGCACTTTTTTTTAAAATAAAAATTTCAAAATTTTCCAAATTTTTTTTTCTCATCGGGTGATGAAAATCTGCCCCCAAGAAAACGCCAATTGTGATGGTGTCAATTACTTTGCTAATTGGGGTTTTGGGTTTCTTGTTGCTTGTTAGAAAAAGGCTTTTGTTTGGGGATTGCTTCTGCTGCAGGCATCATGTCCTCTGGCCCTCCTGCTCTTCCTCATGCTTTGTTGGTCCCATAGTAGTTTGTTCAACTTTGTGGTCATGAAATTACTTATTACTATGTGTGTGTGTGTATATATATATATGCATGTATAATAGAAAAAATTGGTTCATTGTGTACCTATAGATATATTGTTATACCTTTACCATTCCGGTAATAATTAAATTATTTTCAATAAATGTTTAAATTTTCTCAAAATCAGCTACTCCCAATGCCAAAAGTTCCAAAGAAATTTATTTGACATTATTATTGACTACCTGCACTAAAGCTTGGTGGTATGCTTTGGTGTGCCAAAGTAGTGAAAAAATTAATTGACAATTTTTTTCCCCCACATTAACTGTAGGAATTTCAGGATTTTTTAATTTTAAAAGTCAAAGTGGAGAAAAAGAAAAATCAAAAATTAAAAATTAAAAATCATCATGCATGAAAATGTGCATTTTGTTTTTTTGGGAAATGTTGGTTTTGCCTGCATGTTTTGCATGTTTTGTTTGTGGCCATTCCCAGAGGTTTTCCAGGTTATCAACTCATGCCAAAGTTTGAACCCTCGTGCCTAGTCACTTGTTATGAGTTGCTGAACTAAATATACATTTTTTAAAATTTAAAAAAAACCAATTCATCTTTTTTCTCTCCATTTGCTTCATCTACATATTCAATTACTTATCATACCTCTTACACTAATTGTTGGATGCCCATCTCCAACGGTTAATTTCCTAATGGCTGAAATGATTTGAATTTTGTGGATGCATTCTATATTTTTATTTATTTTTATTTTAGTATATGTGTGCGTCTTTTGGGTTTTTGCCCCTTGGTACCCGTATGTTATTATACTTTGTTGGCCTTGCCTACTAAGCAAGGATATTGTGTTTGGATTCATTATAGAGTATAGTAGCTTCAAGGATTTTTATAGGCCCCTACTAGGTAATAAATAATATTAGGTCTATTTTTATCTGAGGATTTTTAAAAGACGATATTTTGGCTTGTGTTGAAACTTGAGATTAGTTATAGAGTTATGATATCTTGAAGGATTTTGGTTTCTTTTAGAGGATTTTTTGAAGATTATATTATTTTTGCATGGTGAAATATAATTGAGTTTCCATAATTCTTCTTCTTTGCATTCAGATACTTTTTAATGTAAATGGCAAGGCCACAGTGTGAGTGACACACACCCCCTTGTTTTAGTATACAGGTATGTCTACAATTTTGAGTGTGTCAAGCAATGGCATGAAGCCTTTGGCCATGTCATGGAGCACCAAGAGGAAACAATTTGCCATTGAACCCTATAGCCCACAAGTCAGTTCTGTGCACATAAAACACTGGGCAGCCAGAAAATTCTAGTGCATTTGCAGGCCTTGTTACAGAGTGTAAAACTTTGTGGGAGCATTTTGTTTCCAAAATGCCCATCAGAGTGAGCCAGCATTCTGTTTTTCAAAGTCTTGCACATTGTGTTTGTTTTCCATGATTTCCATGATATCTGTTGGATATCACAAGGGGCAAAACACAAATTTTAAAAATTCTTTTGCTATGGTACTTTGTGTTGGGTAACACCAAACTTCTCAGCTTTGAACTCTACACTATATCTTGCACATTGTGTAGATAGTAGTTGCGGTCCCTCTTTGTTGAGGGGATTGCTGGCTTTGTCCACAAGATTGGTGATTCCCAGGTTCAGATGTTGGGAGTTCTGAAGTGGCTGAAATGCCCAAAGTTGTTGAGTTTGAACTCCTAAGGCCAAGTCCCCGGCAATGCCCTTGAATCCTTTGACTCCCCAAAAAAAGAAATTCATAAACAAAGAAATCAATAACCAAGCAATGAACACCCAGAAAACTCCAAGTGTATTTCTCAAAAGCAAAAATAAGAAAAAACTCGTATTTGATTGAAGGAAAAAAATCAGTAAGTGGATAACAGAGATGCCACCCAAACTTTTTTGATAAATTAATTCACAACCCCTACAAGAATAAGATTAGCTTTTACTTTGTGGATTCACTTCGGCACTACTACTACTCTCTTGAACCCATTTTAAATTTCCCCATTTCAAATGAAACTTGTTGTCTGAGGTACAGTAGTGCCTTTTAATTGATCTAATGGCAGCAACTGCGCAAGTATGCACAGAGAGAGGATGAGAGAGAGAGAGAGAGAGGAACTGAAGGACCCCTGAAAGGCAGATATCTGTATCTGAGGGCTAAGTAGACGTTACAAATCTGCGGAAAAAAAAAAGCCCAAATTGTGCACAGAGCTTCTGCCACATTTACTTACTTGCGGATACTCAACTTGTGTGTGTGTGTGTGTGTGTGTGTGTGTTTGTTTGAAGAAGCGATTACTGTGTACTTAAACCTCTGTGTCATATATATGTGTGTGTTTGTGTGTGTGTTGAAAGGGGTTTCTGCTAACTGCACGGCCCCAACTCTAATTACCTTACTAGAAGACAACAACCTTGAAACAAAACCGAGTTTTTGTCAGTAGTTAATATGCCCAGTGATGAGCTGTGCAAGTTACACAAAAACCCAAGTTTCATTTGTGAGTGTGATGTGTGGTGCATTATGATGCTTTTATAACATGGGTAAGAAGAGAGAGCAAGAGAGTGAGAGAAAGAGAAAAAGACTTACAAACAAAATTCATGCTTTTTCCTCAAAAACAAAAGGTATAAACACAAACAGTGAGCATTTCTATAAAAATTTTCTCTTCTGAGTTGAGAGAGGGGATGAAAAAAATCGGAGAGGTGGGAAGTACATCCAAGTAGAAGCTACACAAAGTTAGTTATGGCGTACAATATGGATAGATCTTACCGGTGATTAGAAAACCACCCACCATCACCACCACCGATTCAACTACAATTTAGAATACCGAAGCCAACAACACGTGGTTCTTTGGTCACATATTCAAGCATGTGCATTCCCGCTGGTTGTCTTTGGGTAAGGCAATAACAAACTAAGTTGAACGTGGTGTTTTCTGTCCAGATGATTGATCATAAACATAGTAAGTTCATTGTGATGGTATGGCGTCCACATGATGAATCTTTTTTGTACTATAAAGAGAGATTGTTGTTGTTGTTGTTTTCTTCAGACACATAATCTACCCATAGTCAAGATTTTGTCTTCATCACCTCTTCATTGTCCAATTTTTTTTTCCTCTTGCTCCGTTGTGTTGTAACCCAAAGCAATAACACCAACAACAACAACAACATTGTGTTGTTTGGTTGGTTTTTAAGTTGTATAAAATATATTTATATCTTCCCGATGCGCAAGTTTTTGTGTAGGGTTAAGGGCCTAGGACAATTGGACTCCAAATTGTGGGAATGTCTTGGTGTTCCCCCCCCCCCCCCCCCCCCCCACCTAACTGGCTGGCACATAGCCTTGCCTTTTTTTTTAAACAATAAATTTAAGCCAAGAGGCAATAGGAGGTAAGCTTACAAACTGCAAGGCGTCATCCAGTGTTAAAAAATTGTCATTTTTGACCCAAATAAAAGGGCAGGGGAAACTTTGGTCTCCTTTTTTTTTTTTTTTGCCCAATTCTAGTGTAATTAGGCAAATTTTTGGCTATTTTACTGAAAAATTCGCCAAATTTTTTGATACCTTCATGGCCAAGTCCTTCCTTAACCAAGTTGGTACCATCCTTTTCCACAGCAAGAAGACTTTTTATAGGAATTTTTAAAACATTTTCTTTAATGATGAGTTTCTTTTTTTTTCAAAATTAATTAATTATTTGATTTAAATTTTTTTAAAAAAAGTTCAGTGTTGGTGAACAAAAAGAGTGCAAGTGTATAGGGTCTAGATCAAGGCCCCAGAGAAACAATTAAAACCGGAAAATAAATAAATCCATAAATCCATAAATAAATAAATATTAATTAATTAATTAATTTTAAAATTGCGAGGGGAAAAGGGTGGGGGGGGACTGGGGGCGGGGGCGACTGGGGGTGTAGAGGGAGTGGACAGGGTTGAATCCGGTGAACTGTAAGTCAAATGCTGTCTATTGGCACGTGCCAAACTGACGGCCCGAACATGTCGCTGCTCCCATTGGCCTAAAATTCCAGGTCCCGATTTCCCGCGCCCGCTTCCGGACTTTGGGATCTGGGCGAAGCTGGAACACAACAGTAGTACCAAGTAGTAGTAGTGGTAAGTGGTAAGTGGTAAGTGGTGAATACAGTAACTAACTAACTAGTCTGTGAACCGTGTGAAAGGGAGTTTTAAAAGTTTAAATTTTTCTCTTTTTTAAATTTTATTTTAAAATTGTAATATACATTTTTTTTGGGGGTAAAATTTACCCTCTAATTTATTTTCTTAAATACAATTTCAGGAAGGATTTGAAGAAGAAGAAGATGATATTAACACATTATCATCATTATTGAGTAGACATTCATAATTATCATCTCAACTCATTTTATATCACTTAATGTGTTTTGTTATCATGTACTTAGAAAAATTGTAAAAACAAATTAGATGGAAAATATCTTAAGAAGATGTTATTCCACTTTTGATATCAATAATGAGAAGTTTACGTTAAAAAAATTACAAGTATCATCCAATTGAATGATGAAAAGCATTTATAATGGGCACAAATGCCGTAACATACCATAACAAAATAAACATCAACCATAACCTTTCTACACATAAAACTATGAACATTCATGAACACACAAATTGTGCAAAAAAAAAACATTCAACTGAAATTTTGAACTTGGAACATGAAACACAATGAACAAGACTACGATTATGATGCAAGTCCATATTTCTAACTAGATTGAATGTGTTGAAGGTCATGGAAGAGGGATAATTACTCCCATTTACACTTGTTTGATGAGTCAATTCAAAAAAGTTTCAATATGAGCTGTGATAAGGCCCATTGTTAAAAAACCTTCTTAAGCACTATCTTAAATCATTACTATGGATAAAAAGTGGATTATTATGGATGAAAATGAACATCAATGAATGGATTTCATTTATGAACAATGGATTAAGCCACATGAAATATCATATGAAATATCTTTATTTTATGATAGGTTAATTCCAATATTTACAATATATGTTTTATCAAATTTATATTTGGGTTGATTGTTAGATGTTACTTGCAAAAATATAGGTTAATAATAAAATCATCATCTAGGCTCCACAATGATGATGATTAAATTATTTTGTGTGGAAATAATTATTTTTTTGTAATCAATTTTTCCTTTTCAAAAGATAAAATTTTATAAATTTCATAATGTTCCATTAATTATTTTTTACATTTTTTATTTGTTGGGCTTTGCTAATGAAAGTCTAATTCATTAGAAAAGTTCACAACAAGATACAAGCCAACCAAAGAAAAAAACTATTGAAAGGGCGTAAAACAAACAATAAATTACAAATAAACAAAAACATTGAAAGGGTGCATGACAGACAACAAAATACAAATAGACAAAAAAAAAAAAAAAAAGTTTTTGAATTGTAATTTAATTTATGATGAATTATAATTTGAAATGACTCTAGAATTGTCACGGTGACAATTGCAGCTTTCCATTAGATGTGAAACCAAAATCAATATCATGAAAAAACATTTTTGAACACAAGGTCAGATTCTTTAAGTACAAAAACATTTTTTTATATAAATGTTGACAAGTGGGTTAAACTTTATATTTGAATACCAGATTTCTTTAATTGTTGAACTTTGTACCTATACAATGAATAATTTAATTTGTTGAAAACTTTTGTACATAAAATAGTTTGAAAAAAATCCTTTTGCATTTGGAGTGGGCTTAATATGATGAACCTACCAAGGCATGGGTTTGCAAATGGGTTATTCCAAGTTGGCATAATGTTCATATTTTTTCAAACATATATATATATATATATATATATGGTAGGTGTTTCATAAGTTCTCATCTTTTTAATTCTCAAACTTATGAAACCCATTAGTGATGTGCTTTACCCTATACCTACACACTTTTTCTAGCATTGGGGAGTGTGTTGTGCATACATGAGATCAAACCTACTTTTGAATAAAGCTTGAAGGTTCTTAAAGTTGAAAAGATGTGCCAAAACTAAAACCAAATGGTTTAGAAATTGGAGGCACCATGTTCAAATCTGCAGTTGGAAGACCGGCGAATCAAATACAAAATGTCATAACTAAAATTGAATGTTTTCATAAAAAGAAAGAAATGTTGTGCTTTGTATCGTGTATAGGTTTGCACCTTGTATCAACATTGGTAGCAAGGACCCTATTGGTTTGGTATGAGTTGAAGCTTGATACCAACATTATCCTAATAAGGATTTGAAATAATACTAGCATTGTACTAATTTTATTTCATTGTTCATATTAGGTATATATTATTGTTCCACATGTAAATGTAAACATGCACATACATGGCCTAACTTATTAAACTTACATGGTGTCATATAAATGTTTTGGGGCATGTAAGTGTATTTATTGTATACCCCTAGTGACATATCTATTTGCAATTTGTTCAAGTGTATCCCAAAGTTCATTTTATTTTGCAATGGATCACTTTGATTGGTGCAATTCTAATATTTTTGATACTCCCCCAAATAGAAGGTCTTACTATCAATGTGTTATTGTGAAAGTGCTTCACTTTAACCCACCTATGTACAAAAGCACAATCTTGAACAAAGGATATGGAATAAATTGTGGTGCAAATGGGAAAGTCTTGGGTGCACATTCTTGGGGTGCATCTTGGGTGCATGTTGCTCACCTCATTGTTTCAGTAAAATTGTTATTATTAACTTTTTTCATCTCCATTTTTTCCTTAGGCTTTTACATGAGCTTGTGTACCTATTGTGATTCATATTAATAAGTTTAATTAGTTGTGGTGTGCCCCATTATTTTATTTTATTTTAATTTGTTTTTTATTGGCCCATCATAAAAAATTGTAGAATTTTAGACAATCTTCCTATCCCCACATAGAAGTTACTTGTTTTCCCACAAATGTGTAAAACCATGTAAATGTATTTGTTTTACACTTACACTTCTACACAATTTTAAATGCACATGTCATGCATTATACACTTACATGAAGTGTAGATTAATTTCATTACACCATTTACACTTACATGGAATGTAACTCCCAAACCATATACACATGCAAAACATTAGTATATACCAATGTTGCGAGGGTTACTTCATTTGTAACATTAAATTTTAGCATTCAAGGTCAAGTTCTTGTGATTTGGAATCAAATTGGCACCTTTTCATTGGAACTAACACAAGAACTTGGATTGTGGAACTAACCTTTTGTTTAGACCTAAAATCAAAACCAAAACCATGAAAAACTAGTCTTAAACACATGGTTAGGTTCTATAGGAAAACAAGGTGTGTGTTTTTTTAGGTTGACAATTGGATTGAACTTTATACTGAAATATTGGTTTTGATTAGTTGTTGAATTCAATACCTATGCAATGTTTGGTTTTAAAACTTGTTATAGAACATTTTGGACATACAGTTTTTTTGGGAGAAATCCCTTTGCATTAGTAATGGCTTAATCCCACTACCTACCTAGTTTTGGGTTTACATATGTCATCCATTTTCCAAGTTGGTAGAATGGTGAGGATCCTATTTCTTTTAAATGTTTTATATAGGGTAAAAGACCTCCTTAGGCCCTTCATAGGTTCTCATCTTTTCCCCTTTCACAAGGGCTCAAACTTGTGAAACACCTCCCCTTATACCTATCATCTATCTAACATTGGGGAGTGTATACATGGAATTCAATTTGGTTATTCATTATTACAAAAACATGGTTTTTATGCTACTAGCATCATGTCTAAAATGACTATGTAGTCAATATGTAAAATACACTAGTAGTCTAAAGTGACTAAATGTGCCCATCATGATAAAGATCAAAAGTAGCAATGTTTGTTATGACTAAAATATTTAGCATTATAGTCAAAACAAACAATATGTTGCACATGTGGAAAATGTGTGTGCCCACATGAATTTGTCTATGTTGACTAATACAACTCACATGACTAAACATAAAATGTGACACACATGATTATTATGTTATTATTTATGATGTATTAATAAAATGTAAAAAAAAAGGTCATGTTTTTATTTTTAAAACTTCATTACAAAAAAAATGACAAAAGATATAGTTTTCATGATTTCAATGACTATTCATAATTATTCAAATAAATAAATAATTTAAAAGGGGAAATTTTGAAAAAATAATAATGAAAACACGGAATATTAATTAAAAATTTGTTAGTATTTTATCAAAATTCTTTAAAAAATCAAAATTATTAACTAAATGTACATGCTAATATTGAATTATTCAAATTCCATAATTCCATTTGTATTCGGGATGAATCAATTGAATGCATTCCGAATATATGTCCAATTAAATTAGCCCCAAATTCAACCATCTATTTATTTATTTATGATCAAATGACATGAGTAGAATGAAGTAGTAAAATAAAGTAACTACTTGTAATTTAATTTTTAAAAATGGAATAAAACTAATGTACATCTCATTTAAATTTGAAATTTAAAAAAATAAAAAATAATCAATTTATAAAATAATAGTAAAATCCATTGTTACTTTAAAAACAATTGTAACATTGAATTCAATTGGTTTACTTTTATTACAAAAATTGATATAAGATTAAAGGCATCAATTTAAAAGTGATTTTTTAATTATGTTTTAAAGGCAATTCTTTAAAATTTAATTATTGATGAATATGTTGCATAAATCAAAATATGTAAAAAAATGAAATGTGTAAAACTTTGGATTAGAAATATTATATAATTGAAGTCAATGATGAAAGTAAGGAAACAAAATGTACCCAAATAGTTATATACAAAATTTCTAACCCAAGCAAAAGAAAAAAATTGCTTGAATTTTTTTAACGAATATTGATTTTTTTTGTTCATGTTTTGAAATTGAAAGGAATCACAAAGTTCAATATGATTATGATAGAAAATTATTTTTGCCTAAAAAAATATAGATTATAACACAATCAAAGATTCAATAAATTATATATGAATTTTTAAATAAATATCTAAAACCATTTTAGTTGTTGTATGTTTTGAAATGGAAAAAAATAATGAAGTTTCATCAAAGTTTATAAATTAGATGTTGTAAATAATATTTGAATATATAATTCAATTCAAAGTTTCAAATGATGTATTTGAATTTATTAAAAAATTTATGATTTAAAAAGAATTCAATCAAAAATTAAAATTTTTAATTTAATAATAAACCTACCAAATCCATTAAATTAAATATTGGTGTAAATAAAATGCACTTTTTAAATTTGAAATATGTGTTGTTGTATTTTGCAATGTCATTTTTTTTGTTAATGTGGGGTGATTGTTTAATGGTTAAAGCCTTAAAGTGTGGCCAAGAAGGTTGTAGGTTCAAACCTTATTTTGGAACATTCATCATTTTTTAAAATCCCAAGTTTGGGGATTCAATGATTTGTACGACATTACTTGATGTAATCTACCAATAATGTTAGCCTGATTGTTTTTTTTTTTTTTTTTTTTTCCCAACATTGATTCATAGATCAAGGGTTAGTAGCATTTTAATTCATCTATAGTTCAAAATTATTAAAATTCCATAATGTCATTATATATTCATATAAATAATATAAATATTAATTTAAAATCAATTTAATAATGCCATGTCAAGTAATTGCCTCAATTATTTTAGTCATTTTGAATAGGCACATTTGGTCATGTTAGTCATATAGTTTTAATCACCTTTGTGAAAAAAACAATTGGTTTGTTGTGACTACGACCCATTTTGTCCATTGTCTAATGTGATTAAAAATATGACTAAATTTAAGACTTGGGTCCAAACTTTTTTAAGGTGTATCAAATTCTTGTCACATTGTCACCTTTTTTAATCTTTTTTACCATGTAAAGACACATATATGGATGATTATGATGGAATCTAAAATTGTAATGGTTTGAAATATAATCCTTTTGAAATTTTTGACAACCTTTGAGTTGTTATTTTTCATGGGGATCAAAATATAAGATTGAAAAAATTATAGTAAAAACTAGGCCCTTTTCGTCTTGTGTGGTACACCTTAAAAGATTTTCACCAAAAACACATATGTGTAGTAATGATTGAACCAAGTTCAAGGGTTTTTAACTTTGACAAAATGTGTTAATAGCAAAATCAAAAGGTTTGAAAATTATAAGAATTGGACGCCAACCCACACCTAGATAACCTATATATATACAAAGTATTAGAACAAGGATTAGAATTCCCTTTTAAACAAAAAATCACACAACTCCGGTATATATTAATGCATCTTTTTTTTTAATTCAACATGTTTAGGGTTCTAGGGTGTCCAAACTAGGGGTTCCAAGTCTCCTTGGAACTAACATTGAAACCCAATTGGAGAATCAACCTATTTTCTAGATTGAATTAGGTGTGTTGTCATGTTTTGAAAAGGATCGAATTCTTTAGGTACATAAATATAATTTTATTGAAAAAGTATAAACTTGGTCCCACATGTTAAATAAATTATTGCATTTGATTAATTGTATATAATTAGTATTGCATAATCTTTATATTTGGAGTGTGTGCACTAGCTGAACAAATTAATTACACAATGTTTTGGGGATTTAATTGTGTGTAATGGGAAATTGGACTAGTTTTAAATTCATTGTGAAAATGACAAAACTAAAAGTTTTAGAAGTCCAAAATACCAATCTCAAAACTGAATCAAAGATTCTTTCAAAAGTAGAAAAGCATTAGAATTGGGATTAAAGGTTAGTTTTGAAATCAAGAACTTAGACAACACTAATGTATAGTAATGTTGTGAGAATATATGTTTTATCCAGATATATTCACCAAGTATGGATAGAATATATTATTTACCATAGCCCATTTTGTTCAAATCAACATATTCTAATGAAACACATACAAGAGAAGGTAAACTTGGAAAATCATACCCTATTCATAGCCCTAGATATATGTAAAACATATTTGTATCCATAACAAGATATGTTTTGGGATTTGGGTAAAAAATTTAAGATAGTTATGCCTTAAACCTCAAAGCTTGTTAGTTCTGTTGATTAAATGGGGTACTTACCAAGTTCCTTGCCTTTTTTTGGGCAAATAACCCATTTTATTGGCTGATCACACAAGAAAACCAGAAAAAATTGAAACTATTGAAAACATCCCAAAATTTAAGTTTCTATGCAAGAATGTAGTGCATACTCCTTGGCCCAACTATATAGGGTTTAGGGTTTAGGGTGAGAACTTTGGGCAAAGCATATGAGAAAAAATTGAAGATTAACATGTGATAAAAATGCATATGTTAAGAGTGGTAGGTGTGTGGTAATTATATTTTTCAATGAAAGACCCCTCTACTTTGGAGGGTTATAGTTTTCACATTATTTAACGAAATTAGATGATTCAAAGTCTACGGGAACACCCAAAGATAAGTTACAAATTATTTTTAGACTCCATCCCCAACCAAGCATGGATTGATCTTCTAATAGACTAAAAGTTCACTCAAAGGCATGTTTATCCTAGTCAAGAATGAATCAAACAATTTGATTCTTGCATTTTTGATGTTGTGTTTGAACTCCGAAACTTGTTTTTTTACACTCCAAAATGTGGACATTTTCTTTCAATTTTTAACTAAATTGATTTAAAAATTACATACCCAATATTTCCCCCAAAAAAGGGTACATGATAAAGGGGGTGCCTAGACCCTAACTTGATGAAATTTCTTGAGGGTTAATATAAAATTACCAAATGGGTAAATAAACTCTATATAGATATATATATATATATATATATATATACCTTCACTCAAGGATATGTCAAAAGCAATTTACCCACACAACACTAATATATACCTGCCTTATACCAGCCAAAAACCAGTCTTGTTCTTCATTTCTTAATGAGGTTTGTTTATTTTAAATTTTGTGGTGGGGGTGTTGCTGTTGTTGCAAGTGTAAGGTGATGATAGCATTAACTTGCTTGCTTTTCTTGCTGCCTTCATTCCTTTCTTGCTTTCTTTCTTTCTTCATCAACTCTTGTACAAATCAAGTAAAAAAAAGTTGCAGATGTCAGTAGCATTTTTCTTGTCTTGGTACTTTAGACCATACTATGGTTACATGGAGTGGATGGAGTTGCAGCAGAAGCAGCACAGTAGCAACAGATGCAGCAGAAGCTCTGCTCCCAGTGGTTTAATTTTGATACTCATACACACTCATGCTGCCTTCCTTCCTTGCTTCCTTCCTTCCTCACCACTTGTGAGCAGCAAGCAACCATCAGTATCAATACCAGTACTTGTATTTTCAATTGGGTCTGGAGCAGTTTTTTTTTGTTTTTTTTGGTGTACAATTTTTGTTACATAAGCCAAAGTGGTGGTGATGATCCACAAGCAGATTTTAGCCAAATTAAGCTAAAACCTAAACATGAAAGCAATTATCAAAAATCTCCTTCTATATATTTTTTGGCTACATACTTGAAGCATGCATGCAAAATCTGGCAATTTTTCTTAAATTTTCATCAACAGATGGCTATTGAAACTCTCCAAAAGCACTTGATTTTAGCACGTTTCATTTTTTACTCTAGGTTTTTTGGCTATACATAGAAAAAAGGGCTGCACCAACACCACTGGAGGCGTTTTGTTTCGCATTGCACTGTAGGGGGGGAGGGGGGAATTCATTGAGTTGTATTGTAGAGGTGTTGACCAGAAATGTATTCTAAATAAAAGAGGAAAAAAAATCCAAAATCTTAATAGATATTTTCCCCAAAAGTCTCCCAATTTTTCGGTTGAAAAAAAAAAAAATTCATTTTTTTTCCAGGAACCAAACACGGATGATGATCATGCGCCTCTCCAAATGTATCCAAATTGTAAGACATTCTATACGTACCATTTCTTCTCTCTCATGTGTGTCTCTCTGATGCTGGCCAAAAGAGAAGAAGAAGAAGAAGAAGAAGATGATGATGATGATGATGATGATGGTGATGAAGAAAAAGAAGGTTTTTTAGTTATGTTTTCTTCTTCTCAATTGTATGTTGTTCCTTGTGTGATTCATGACCACCACCATTCTGCTGCTGCAAAAAAAGAAGAAGGGTTGCCTGGCAAGGTTTTGTAGCCAGATTATTACTTATTACCTGCTTCCAGTCTCTTCACTGGCCTTTGGGTTTTTTTGGTTGGATTTTTTTTGGAAGTTTGTGAAGGAGTGGATTGGCTGCAGTGGTGATGGTAATGGTTCGATATTTTTGTGTTTGTACTTGCAAATTGAAGAAGCAGAAGCACTGTAACAAACAACAAACAAAGTGTGTAGGAGCAGGCCTCAGGTGCACCTTGCAACTGAAAAAAGGTTGAGGAGAGAGAGAGAGAGAGAGGGGGGGAGGGAGGCAGGGAACAAGACTCTCTCAAGTGGTGGGGAGCTAGGGGAGTCCTTTGTGCACAGTGATTTGCATTATTGTGAGTTGGATTGATTATGGGACAAATGTACCATATATAATAATAGATATAACTACTCTTTTTCCTTCCAGAACTGATATTTCTCCACTTCTCTTTTGTTGTTGTTGTAGTTGTAGTACAAGCTTCTTTATGGAGGGCAGTACTAGTCAGGATTAACAAATATGTGTTGTATTTGTGAATGTGTTTTCAGGAGGATATAAACTGTAGGTAGTATAGGCTTTGATTCTGCTCTCTCATTTGATGCCCTCCCTGTTTGCAGTGTGTCTGGGCTTTTTTTAATTCGCATCCATGCAATAAGATCTGTAAGCTCCTAAATTGTGCTAGATTGCAACTCTTTTGTAAATAGTAAAAATACGATGGTGTACCATACCTTTCTAGGAATGGCAGGCTACGACATCAAGCTTCAGGGTAGTTTTGGGTGTCACATTTTTTGTCTTTATATTCGTCTCACTTTATTTAATATGTCCCAGTGTTTGTCTCCTGCAAATTCTCAATCTTTTAAAGAAGCGGCCAACATCCAAAAGTATGATGGGTGGCCCACAGGATGTATGATCACTGGCAAAGCTTCAAATTGAAGCTAAAGTGTTCTTCAAAGAGGCTATTTGTTACTTAGGATCACTGGCAGAGCTTCAAATTGAACCCAAATTGTTCTTCAAAGAGGCTACATAAGTTACTCCTTCTAAGTTGTTCGTTGAAATTTGCAAATTCCTTCAACCCCCAAGCGCAATATTCTTTTGTGTCCTTAATATGAACTAGTGAGTACCCGCGACCTTAGGTCACTGTGAGGCACCCCTGCATTGTTTTCGTCATATTTTTTATTTTTAAAAATGCTATAGCCTGAGTAGGACCGTCATCATTTAATGCTAATTAATGCTCGAGATCCTCATCAATGGATCTAATTGAGAAATTTGCTCCAAATTTTTTTTAAAAAAAACCATGGTATTATCCAATGTGGGGAAAAGGGCGGTGGGGGGGTATTACATACTTGTTGGTTCTGTGTATTTGAAAAATTCAGAACCATCAGTTCCGGGTATAATTAGCATAATCAAATATGAGTATGGAAGAACATACCTGCCTACACAGCAAACCCGTCGGAAAAGGGCGGAAAAAAAAAAAAAAAAAAAAAAAAACCCTGGTATTAACCCTTGGCAGCCTGCCAAAAAAGGGCGGGAAAAAAAACCCTGGTATTAACCCTAAGTAGCCCATTGGGAAAGGGCGGGAAAAAAAAACCCTGATATTAACCCTAGGCAGCGCCATTTACAGAGACCGGTTCTACCATAGAATGCAAAGCCAGAATTGTCACGTCACAAACAGACAACGCAATTAATATACAAGAATTGAATGGAAGACATTCAATCAGCAAACGGTTGTTAATACTGGCACTACAAAAGTACTGTCTGCTTCCTTTTTTTCCTTCTCTGACCTTCACCCAATCCACATCTTTTTTTCAAAAAAACATGATGATGCCCAAACACATTTTGGTGTTGCCCATTACAGACTTGGGATCTTGTTATGCACATTTTGGGACTGCAATAGACACCAAAAATATGTCTGGACACCTCCAAACACATCTTGGACAGGAAAATGGGCAGCAGTCCAGGTAAGAAGGAGCTTTGTGTTTTCTGATTTGGAGGGAGCTTCAAGAATGCCCTTACAAAAGGGTCACTCTGAACCTTGCCTTTCAAAGTGAAGGAATTGACAGAGATTTGCGCCCCTGCACAAAGAAATGTTGCATGCTGATCTTCATGATTAAGGATTGATATTTATGATATATGATGTAAAAACATGTCACTCATTATGTATGAAATGTGCATAACTTCAGTATATACTCAAATCTGTGCTTCGGTGGTCTTTAAATCTTGGCACAAATACATCACAGTTTGTATCAGTACCACTGTGTAGACAAAAGACAAATTGGGTGGATGAAGAACATTGTGACCCTTCCCACAAACTTGTGAAAGTCATAAGTCTTTAGAGAACTCAAACTCTTCTTTCTTTGATCCACTTCCATTGAAGAAGGA
Source organism: Sphagnum tenellum (assembly GCA_963921925.1). Classification (NCBI taxonomy): domain Eukaryota; kingdom Viridiplantae; phylum Streptophyta; class Sphagnopsida; order Sphagnales; family Sphagnaceae; genus Sphagnum; species Sphagnum tenellum. The sequence continues at coordinate 13,242,052 of OY998156.1, forward strand.
TAAATTGAGTGTTGACTGGTTCCAATTTCTAGGGCACTACTCATTCTAGTTCTTGCTTTGGTGCAGTTGCCCTCCACTTGCAAAGTTCAACTTCCCGAATGCCTGAACAAGACCTTGAATTGGACTCAACCCATCCTTCTGGTACAATCTTTCTTTACACAAGTTCCAATTCTCAACATAGCCAATTAATACCAAGCTGGTTTGAATTTTTTTCCAAACCAACCCGATACCGCCAGGACCTGGCCAGGAGTGTTTCTATAAGGATTTTAAGGATTTAGACAAAGTCGCAATGATACATAGGAAAATGTAAAAACAGTGGCAAATATTATTAGGAAGATTTAGGCAAGTCTGGTTGTAAACCGAACATAAACCCTAAACCCTAAAACCCTCCAAAAACAAAAACACTAAATTTTCGTATTTAAGGTTTTTAGTTGGTTGGAAATAATATATATTTTTAAATCTCTATTTTGGAGTCCGAGAATTCGTTGGACAAATTAATACTACATAAAAACATGTGTATTTAATTATGTGTAATGAAAATAGAATTGGAGTTGTTTCTAAGCTAGATCAAGCTCCAATTTTGTTAAGAAAATATTGATCAAAGGTTTTTTGAAATCCAAAAAAACTAGTTTATCGAAGGCAACACAATGATATAATTTGGAAAAGACTAATGGACTTGATCAACAAAGAACTTAATAAACAAACTTGACAATAAAGAATTAAATTATTTTATTGTTTCAACAAGGCATGATGCAACTTAAGCATGATTGAAAATGATGTCTTCCAAACTTTTCCTTATACTATCCAATATAACTTTATAAAAAAATAATCAATTTTTTTTAATTAAATAAATATTTTATTATATTTTAAAGAAATTACGAACCATTTATTTCTTAACTTCTGTTAATTCTACATTTTCTATTTAAATTTTTTTTTTGTTTTTAAACCTCCAAATTTATTCTTCAAGAATCCTTTTGGAAACTTTAAAAAGCTTTTAAAAAGAAATTTTAATTGAAAAGTTATAAAAACTTCCTTTATAGTTTACTAATTGTGACATTACCCTCTCCTTTAACAATGTGTTCCAATGGACTAGGTATTCCAAATGTCCATGAAAAACTCATGAATCCAAAAAAAATTTAACCTCAATTTTTTTTCCACAATCCATTTCAATTTATGAAGGTGGTCAAATATGTCTCCCATAAATGGTAGATTCATGAAAAGGTTCAAAAACTAGAATATGGAATACTAGATGGATTTTCATTGATCTCAAAAATATAATTGAAATGTAATTGGGTTTGTTTGGCAAATAATAAGAAATGGTCCAAGTTGTTGGTTATCCAAATTTTTTAAAGGCCTTGTAAACCATAAATTTCAATGAAGTACCCAAATTCATATAGTTTGGATGTTGTCCATGATGATAATCAATTTGTTCGTTTTACCATTCTTGAACCTCTTGCAATTGTGAAAATCAACTCACTTCGAATGTCAACTAACCTTTTAATAAGATCTTTTGTAGCTAGATTATTCATTCCACCTTGCCAAGGTATCAAACCTAGGGTGTCATCCATAGTTTATAAAACATGAAAAGTGACCAAGTGATTAATGATATGTATTATTATATGTGAAGTTGGCTAAGGGCAAAAGGTCAACCCAATCATCTTGATGGTAATTGATTGTATATCAAAATTATTGTTATAATATTTGATTTTCCCTTTTGATTTGTCCATTTGTTTGGCTGAAAAAATATTGTCAATTTAAACCCTTCCAAATTGTGGATATAAATTGAAATCCATGATGTTTGATGGCAAGTCATGGTACCTATATATGTTGTTTTTAAAAAATTGCAGTCCTTGCACTTGTCATGGTCTTGGTAGTTGAGATAAATTGCACCATCTTTGTCAACTAATTGACCATAACAAGAATGGAGTCGCAAGATTTGGTGCATGGGAGATCCATGATAGAAAAGGATGACCATGAACTTTCAAGAACTAGAAATGGTTATAATAAACCATATGGTTGATGACATGGTGTTTTTTTACTTGCACACACATATCATGCATGGATGAATTCTTTCACAAAATTCCACATTTGTGACCATAAAAAATCCCTTGAAATAAGTTTGATGGTATCGTCAACTCCAAAATGTTTTGCAAATGGAAGGTCATGATTTGTTTGGAGGACATGTACATAATTGTGTTAGCCTTGGTGGAACACAAAGAAGTCCCTTATAATAAATTAATTAAGCTTTTAGATTTTTTTTAAATCACAAATGTTGTCATCATCATTTTGGTGACATAAGCATTGTTTTGAGTTATTTGCAAAAGAATCATTTGAAGGTTGCTTCTTTTTGTTGAAAAAATCTTTGATTATAAGACTTTTTCTTTTTTTTAACATAAGATGCAATTGTTTTGGAACAGCTTAAAAAAAATGAAGTTTTGTTGGTCGAAGGCAATGTCTCCTTATTTCAAGGCAAGATATGAGTGAAAGGATAATGCATATGGCTTCCCTTGTTTGCTTTTTAAATGAAAAGTGAATTTGAAGTTGAAATGACTAAGAAATATGTTCTATCTTGCTTGGCAAAGATCTAGTATCTGAACATTCATAAAACACTCAGGGTTGTTGTGGTTGATGTAGACTATGGCTGTGTTGAGCTCCTTTAAACAAGTGTTGCCATTCCTTGAATGCATTGATAATAGCCCAAAAAAATGTGTCATAAGTCCCATAACTTATTTTAGCCATTGAAAACTTCCTTGAATGGAATCCAACAATATGCAATCATTCATCACTCCCATATTAAAATAACACAACACCATGCGTGAAATTTGATGCATCTACTTCAAGAAAAAATGGTATTGGTGGGTTTACATGAATTACAATGGGAATTATGGTGAAAATATTTTTTAACAATTTGAAAGATTTCATAGCATCTTCATCCCACTTGATTTTTCCCTTGTGTGTAAGTTGTGTTAAAGGGGCCATAACTTTGAATAGTCTTTGATTAGTCTTTGATTAAAAATTTGATTAAAAAAATAATTAAAAGTTGCAATTTACAACCAAACATTAATCATTATGAAATAAAAATGGGGTTTGTTGATGGATGATGGTTTTAATTGACTTCAAAAAACTTGGTTGCCATAGGTAAAGCAACCAAAAGTTATCAGTCACCCATAATTTAACAACCAAAACTTTGTTTGATCATCAACAATTACAATTTCATCATTGCAACAAAATTTTAAGTCACCTTCAATTGTGAAAACTAACATTTTTGTCGAAAGATTTTTGATAACATATTGCATGCCCCTTTTCAAATTCTAGTCACCAATCTTATGGCGACTGAAAAGGGTTTCGATCGCCATCCAATAGTCAAGCCTTTTCAATTGGTGACCAAAACCTATTTTTGGTCACCATAAGTAAAGGCAACCAAAAGTGTTCAATTGTCCACAATTTGGTAATTAAAACTTGTTTCAATTGCTAGTTATTACAATTTTTTTGTTGTCGACGATTGAATTGTCAATCGCCTTGAGTGATTAAAAATAATTCATGTCAAGAGTTTTTCCAAAAAAAATATAGCATTCCCCCATTCAAAATTTAGTCTTTAGCAACCACAAAGGCTTTTGATCACCATCCAACAATCAAACCTTTTCAAATGGCGATTGAAACATGTTGGTCATAACTTTTCTTTTTTCTTGGCAATTAAATTTTTGGTCACTTTTGATTCCCAAGAATAGATAATGTCAAGAGGTTTCCAAAACCTTTTACATGCCCCTTGTCAAAATTGCATTTTTCAATGACAAAAAAATGTTTCCATCATCATCTAGGAAGGTCCGATCGTTAAAAGGCATTCGAAACCCTTTTTGGTTATCAATGAGTGAATTTTTAAAGGCAACATGCAATACAATAATACCTTGGTGGCTTCGACATAAATTCAATTTGTTTTTTATTTTGCCAAAAAAGTTATATATTTTTAACCTTTTTGTCAAAAATTCAAATTTTCAATAAAGCCATTAAGAGTATAGTAGGTTTCATCCTTGACCATTTTGGGAAGATTGCATTAAATATAAATCCGCATGAACATTAAATCAATTTAGATTATTTGAAATAATTATATCTTACAATAAATTGATTTTTTACTATCAAAGTTTCCAAAATTAAAAACTCTTGCACCAAATTTTTTAAAAATAGATTAATTATTCAACATTCTTGTGCTAGTTCTCCCAAAATGCTATGATACATTTTTAGAAAGCTTTGGAGAAGAACAATAATTGGCAATGAAAGGTGATTAGAAATTCAATCACCACTAAAAAATAATTATAGTCATCAACAATAAATCTCTCATTAAGAGCTTTCCAAAAACACATTACATGCCAACTTCAAAATTATAGTCATGAATGACCAAAAAAGGCTTAAATTGTCATCCAAAAATACTTAACTATTACATGTTGATTTAAACAATTTTCAATTGTTGACAACTAAACTTTGAAAGGAGGCATGCAATATGATTTTAAAAAGCTTTCAACGAATGCTACTCTTGGTGACTAAAAGTGACATAAAATTCAATTGCAGTAACAAAAAACGTATAATCACTTGCACCAAAAAAGGTTTTGATCACCAAATCTTTTGCAACAAAAAATTTTTAGTTGCCAAACTATTGGCGACTAAATCATTTCAATCGCTTTGCCTATGGCAATAGAAAATGAGTTTTGGTCACCATTTTAAAAGGCCTAATTGTTGGATGGGAGCTAAAACCCTTTTTTATTACCACAATATTGGTGACCAAATTTTTTTTGTCACTAATGACTAAATTTTGAAAGGGGTCATAAAATATGATTTAAAAAAAAGTTGAAACGAGCGCTATTCATAGCAATTGAAAGTGACCAAAATTCCATCGCTAGTGAGTGCATTGAAAATTATAATTGTCAACAACTAAAACAAAAAGGGTTTTGATTAGTCACCATCTGAAATAAGTTAATCATTGGATTGGGATTGAAACTGTTTTTAATCACCACAAGATTAGCAACCAAAACCTTTTGGTTGCCTTATGTATGGCAATCAAAAACAAATTTAGTCACCACATGAAAGGGGCTAATTCAAATGTAAGGAAAATTTTCATGTGTTTGTTTTAACGAATGTAACCACCATGTCATGATAGACATTGTTAAGGTGTAGAAATTTCTAAAATAATTAATGCCATAAGCATCATAGTAACCAATAATTATTAGTGAAACACTTATCATCCCTTACCAAAGGGGTGAAGCTAGTGGGATTAAGTAGTTCATGTTAGTGAGTGGTTGAAGCCTTATGTGGCTTCATGAATAAGGAGGATTAAAGGAAGATTTGGAGGAATTATATGCCAGTCAATAAGTTTGTAGTTTAGAGTTGGAATAGAGAGCTATCTCTTGGAGAGGTGTGTGGTGTAATACTAAAGAGGAACGAGTAGTCTGGAAATGTATTTGTACATGTGTGTTATTTCAATGGAAAATGGTGGAAGAACCTTCATGTGCTTTGCGTGAGTTTATTCTATTAAAATATGAAGAAAGGTAATATAATTTAAACTTACATCATGTGTTATTACATTTTATATGATAGTTTTTCGTTTCTTCTACAAAAAGTGGTAAGAATGTATGTTAGGTTTTAGTTTTTGGAATAGGAAGCGATTCGCCACAAGGAGGTAACAACTAGTATGTGGTCGTAGGAAGGGAGAATATTTGAGGGTTGAAGTCTACTGGATAAATGGGGTTGCTATAGATGATAGGCAATAACCATGAAAGGTTGTAGTGACTTCAGAAGGTAGGCAATGCCCTTTCAAGGTCTGCAAGAGTTGTAAAGGTGGGACAACATATGTGGAGGGCCCATAGACCCACTAGGGCACCATTCTGAGGTATTGAAGGCATTGTAAAGATCTAAAGGGTAGTTATTTCCCAATCCCTTTCATCTTGTTTGCTTACTTTATAAGTTATGAATTTTGACAAAAACAATCAACATCCTATTCATGTTCAAAACAAGGTGTGGATTGTGTTGGTCCAATTGTTGTTCATATTTTGTATAGTGTTGATTTATTTACTTAATAACCAGCCTAGATATTATATTAGGGGATTCTCGACAAGTTCTTGCAAAAAATGACCCTTATACACACCAAGCAATTCTTATTCAAAAAAATACTAATAATCTTAGTGATTCATCATTTTAACCACAAATGGATATGAAGCAAGTCCTAAAAATATGCAAAATTCGGATTACGTGATACCCTATCTCTAGGTGAAATAAAAAATTTCAAATAACCAACTTGATGGATATTTCAAAAAATTCAATAACCAACCAACATTGGTTTCAAACCGTATGCCAATGAAGATGGTTCCAGAGTACTACAACATATGAAAGTGCCCCTTCAGATTGGAGGACTCATTTGATTATTATTGTCTCTTTTTGGAACTCAAATGACAGACCCAAAAACTGACAAGGCTGTTGGGACATATCCTCCAAAGTCAAGCTCTTAAAAGAGAGAGAGAGAGAGAGTTCAAAGGCACACACCAGTGAGAGTTTGATCTCACACCTGTGCACCACCAGTGGGGTTTGAACCCAGAACCTTTTCAAGATATCACAGGCTCCCAGACAGGGACTATACCACTGAGCCATCACTCATGCAAAGTGATAATATCATTTTACTTGTTTTTGACTCTTTAAAATGCTCAAACACTTTGCTGCAAAACAGATTTTAAAAGTATGGAACTAGGACAATGCACATGCTGCATTTCCAGATGTTGTACATGAAGCAATAAAAGAACATAGATTGTTGCTGGCTGCACTGCAGTTCTTGTGCATCTTCACTACACCATGGGCTCTCTCAAGGAGGGATTATGCAAAAACTCAGCTGGCTTGTCAAGCTATTGTACTAACTACTAACTATCCACATGCACACGAATGCTCCTTTAAAAGACAATAGTAATCATACTAAGCCTCTATCTAGGGGTGATGATGGCTCAGTGGTTTGGTATCACAAAGGTCCGAGTTCAAACCCGCTTGTGAGTTGGGTTTGCCTTGCCTTTCAAGTTTTACGGTGTGGCAAAGAGGGCATACTTAGGACATACAATAACAAACCAAGCAATTTGTTTCAATTTTGTGATGTCGCTCAAGTGGTAATTATCCATAGAAAAAAATTAGCCAAATTTGACAATATTAAAAATATGAAAGTCGAAAAAATATTAAGCAGCTAGCTAGCTGTTCATGTGGTTGGCAATTGTGAATTTTTTTGGTAAATGTTTATAAGAAAAAAAGGGAATTTGTGATAGGATATTCCTTTTTCAAAAAATATTTTTTGCAAAATGATGAAAACTTATCACAAAAGAATAGTTGAGTGAAGGTGGTGAATAGAACTATATAAAATCATTGATTTGTGGAATAAACAACATATTTCAAGCTGAAGGATGATAGTTCAAATCTAATGAACATCACTCTAATAGTTAATTATTTTAACCAATAGTTTGTTTGTATAAAATGCCTTAAAAATTGTTGTTGGATGTTTTGTTAATGAAAATCTAGGGAACTTGGCCACATTTCGACAAGGAAGGCATCCAAAAAAAAGTGAATAGGTAATGGATGAAAATGTGTGGGACTTGAAATTATGTGACATTTTACAAAGTTGGCACTCAAAAAATAAGATTACTAGGAAAATAAAATCTTCATCAAAGGTGAACCTGAGTCCCTCCACTCAAAAATTCAGGCCCTCTTGAATGCATGGTGAGTCTTCTCATTTGCTACATGAAAATTATGAAACAATTTGTAGCGATTTTTAACCTAGTCTAATGAAAGAAAATGGGACTAGGGTGATACCCCTCCTTACCACCTATACCCTAGGACATTAAGTGTTAAAATTTTACAATACTTTCCTCAAACAAGATAATGTTCAAGAGTTTTACGCGAAGCAACTTCTTCTTTAATCACCCTATGATTGCCTAATTCTTAATATGCACATATTTAAACCACCTTAGGTTTTATTATATTTTTTCATCAACTTTTGATATTTAATATCTATTTAAATTTGAAATTTTAATATTTGAAATTGTGAAAAGTGATGAAAATATAAATTGAGCATGTTAAGATCAATGTGTGATAAGATTACTATGTTGTCAACATGTGTATTTAACATATTTTTCAACTAAGTCATTGGGAAGTGAATAAACAAAATATTCATTTATAATGTAAGTTGTTTTCAAAATGATTCAACTATCAATGTTGGGAAGGATTCTTCACTTCACATTTCCTCCTTCTTGGTTCCTAGTTCATTTACTAGCCTACCAATTGAACCTACTAATCAAAAAGTATTTTAAAATAATAATACATATGTTATAATTTTATTTTTTAATATCATGAATTAACACATGTATTATACTAATTATTTCTTGAGTTTCAAATTAAATATAATCTTATTAGAGAACCAATAAAATTATAAAATTACCCCACAAGCAAAATATAGGAGATTATATTTCTACCCATGTATTTTGGAAATTCAAATGGGAGCATCCCTAGGACATATAGTCGCAAGCTTACCTATTTATTTTGAGGGCCTTGTTCATCTTTGAATCAATTAGGGGAGAAGGGTGCCTAACAAATCTGTGTTTCTCATTTCTTTTATCTTTTTTGCAATGAACCATTTTGATTGGCACATTGCAAAAAATATAATGAAATTTTTGAGGCTTCCCAAAAATATTAATAATAATAATATTATTATTATTATACTAATATAAGGGTGATTTGAGCATATGTTTGCCAAATAATTAATTAATTTTAAAGATTCCTTTCACCCTTTTGGGAAGGGAAGGGTTCTTATAGCTACTCCTTGAGAATGGGAGAGATCTTACTCCTTAAGTAGGCATGATTCCCTCCCACTCTTAAAAGAGTGAACATAAGATTGCTCCTCCTTCTTAGGAGGGATCCCTAATCATGGATATAAGGTGCCCTCCAAACACACACAAAACATTTCATGGCTTATTTCACTTCTCTTGTTGACAAGGGAGCCAAGCTTTGGGTTAGGCAATAGGGAGGGAGGAAGCTATTGTAATTTTCCCAGCTCTTTTTTGAATGAAGTGCATGAAAGAAAAATCATGTGAAGAAGGCAAACAAAGCCACAAAGGAGAGTGCCAAAAGCACTCAACCCTAACAATCAGCTAATCTAAAGCCTCTCCAAGGACCTTCTTTGCAGCAGCACCTGACATATCTTCCAGATCTGGAGCTAAAATCCTCAGCTCTACACCTGGTCAAACAACTCAAGTTGCCTCTTCTCAGATCACAGGAAATTCTTCATTGTTCCTAAGCATCTCTCTGAAGCAGCCCTACCATACTCCGACAACCGCAATCCAAATTAGGTTATGAATTTTTGGGGGCATGCCACACAATTCACCATTGAAGGTTGCTTTGTTTCTTGCTTGCTTATCCAAATAACCCACAGAGTTATTCCCCCAAGCAAAGAGCAAAAACCCGCAAGTTTAATGAAACCTTATGGATTCCTGAGTCTCCAATGCAATGGGGGCAGCCTGCCTGCTGAGGTTGAGGCCATAGAGAGCACATGCATTGAGAACTATGTTAATGAAGAACTCCCATGCCCTTTTGACAAACTTTTGTAGTCCCAGAAGCTGTGTGGGATTGATTCTTCTGCCTCACCATAGACTACACATCCTTTGGTTAATTGAGTTGTCAACTTTTGCATGAACCACCACAGCCTTATTCCATACCCACCAGATAAATCAATCCTTCTTGCTTCTGTGTTTATACCAAGTTTTTGTCTGTCCAATGAAGCTTGCAAGAATCTGGGTGGAGGAGCAACTCAGCGCATTTCTTCTCATTTGCCTTTCAAGTTTGGCAACTCTGAACATTTTCCTACCTGGTGCTGAGGAGTAGAAGGATAACTGTCCCTCCCCACCTTTCCAGACATTGAACAGACTTGGATCACACAGTCCAACCCTCCCTCCTAGCCTTCCGCAGAAAAACCAGAATTGCATCTTCCTTTGAGCTTTCACCATCCTTGAATTTCTCACTTGGGCAACTCTCCCCCACTAACTTGTTGTGGGAATTCCTCTTGGAAGCTTCACTAGATGAGATACACGACAGAGCTCTCAACAGTTTGTTGAACTGAGAAAAGCTCCACCCTGTCTGGGATGCTAACCTGCTACTCATCCTCACTACATTTTGGTGTGAATGAATGGCTGAATGAGAATGGGATACTTGAAACACTACAGAATGCAACATGTCACTACCTTCAAACTTCAAACACCCAAACCCATTCCTTGGCAGTGCAGAGGCCCTCATGTGAATGCAATACTTCTCTTCATCCTCCACCTTTCTTCCAGTCTAGCTGCAGTTGCAGAGTAAGCAAGCTCTTTTGTGGCAGAGATTATAAATTTATATCCTTAGCTGGAAGCAAATCTGCCTTCATCCAGATTCCCGAGTGTCAACAATAGATACTAAACCACCCATCATATAATAGCATGAGGTGAGCATTATCATGAACTTAAACATGTGTATCAGAAGGCAAAGAATGGGAAGGGTTCTTAAAGCGACTCCTTAAGAGTGTGAGGGATCTTACATGCATAAGTAGATATAAGATTCCTCCTCTTTTCTATGAGTAAGAAAATAGAAAAAAATCTAAGAATCCTGTTATATTTTGACAACAAGATTTTTTCCTGGTTTTCTTGCCCAGGCTCTTTTTCTAAAATAACATATATATATATATATAATGGGAAAACACCCAGCAAGGGAACAAGAGAAGGAAAAAAAAGGACTGAAGTCCAAACAAAAGACCAACACCCGAAAGCACAAAATTCACAATGGGGGAGCCCAAAGATCACTCTTTTGGTTGTGTTAATTTGATGTTTAAACCAGCCTTCTAGTGCTTCAGGAATGCTTGTCTACTTTGCACTACAAATTAGAAACATTGGTGGGTATGGAGTAGTAGGAAGTTCAAATAATTTATATCCTTTCAAGATTTCAAGCTTTCATCATCAAAAATGTTTCACAATGTTGGGCGAAGTCCATTCTGCAAAAAAAACCTTGGTAAAGCCTATCAACTTGTCTTCTTCCTTCACCTGCACAACGTTTCATCAGCTACATTTGTTTGCAATCTATTTCCTGGAGAGTGGACACTTCGTTGTACAAGCCTTCATGAATTGGGAGGAGCATCATGATTCCCAATCAGATATATTGCCCCTCCTCAACTGGTTCATTCTCTTTTTATTCTCAAACATTGACATCTTTTGCTTGAATGCTGGAGAAATTACTTGAAGTAGTGCAGATGCCGCTCAGAACACACTGGAATCTAATCCCAACCAACACAATTCTAAGAAAAATTGAATGCCATAGCAAGAGCAAGGGTCACACATTGATATAAATATTTTAGATGCATCAGAAGCACAAGAGCTTCAGACTGACCCAATTTTGATACCCCATTTCTGGGCAGTGTGAGGTGCTCAATTGACTCACTCCTTGGCAGTTACTTTGAAGGATTTCAAAGAATATTAATCCACATCTTTACAATTTTTTACTTTTTTTTTTAATAATTATTTTTATGATGAGTCTAGTTAGAGAAAATCAACTAATCACAAACTTCTCATCCCATAATCTAATAATGAAAATCATGCGAAAATCATTGCAAATGACATGCATTTTGCCCATGGAGAGCCCAACCCAGCTCATTGCTTTCTAAGAGTGTGCTGACACTTGACGAACAACATAACAGACATGTGAACCATGTGCAGCAAATCTCAAAATGCCTAACAAAATTGGGGTTCGAAAATTCAACACTTGGATGTTTAATCTTTCCTTCATGTGAGTTTTAGAATCATATATAAGAGAATTTTAAATTCACACCTCTTTTGGTTAAATTCACACCCTTTCTTCGCTCATCCGATTATATGTAGATTAAATTTGAGTGTATCTGCCCCACCCCCCTATGTCTAGATGAAAAGTTATTAATAAAATTATGATATATAGTGTGAACCCGACCCGATCCTTCGTATTTCCCACTCCAGTTCACTTCCACCTATTAAGACCCCTAGAACCCCACCCTCACCCCCTCCCCTCTCCACGGAAAAAAATAAAAATCATGACCCTCCTAAACCCTTAGCCCAAAAAAAGCGCACCCAAATCTTCTCACCCACCCTTCAAATCCCAAAAATATTTCCCCCATTGACGGCGGCATTTGCTGCATGAAAACGGACGTAAAAATAAAAGTAAAAAATAAAAACTTGAGGTTCTGAATAGTTTTTGGGCCCTCGAGTTGGGGGGGACAATTTTATTAAAAATGATCTGAGCTTCAAAACCTCAATAGGCGGACTGACAGACTTACTGAATTAATATACAAGATTTGAAAAAAACACAGAGAGAGAATTGGACACAGACTAAGAGCATCTCCAACGGTGCTGGGTATGTGAAGTAAAATTGGATGAAGAGAATCCAACAAATGCCAGTTTGGCTCAGGAAAATGGTTTTGGCTGCGCATAACTGGACAGGGTGATGTGGCTCGTAAAGGGCGTAGCAGCAGCAGCTGCTGTGCACCTGCACAAAAGTGTAATAAAAATGATATAACTGCTGCTCAGTGTTTCTGATTGGTCGATCATAATGATTGGTCCAGGTGGTTTGCTATTAGTAGTTTTATTGGGTGGGGTTGGAAAAGAGTACATAACTAAACTTGGATGTGAAAAATATTTTCTCCGGGTCACATACTGAGCACTGCTGGAGATGCCCTAAGAACCAGTTCTGAATCTTGAACTGAATCTGAACCAAGGCTCGAATATTGGCCCGGACCCTAAACTCCAACCAAACATGTTTTTATTCAGTTTCCAATTCTTTATGCCATAAAGGGTTTTTTTTTTTTTTTTTTTTCCCTTTCTTTTTTGGGGGGTGGGACTAGACTTGTTAGTTTGTGCAAACATTTAAGGTATACAAGTGTTTTTTTTAAATAATAAATTTGGGGTTGTGGGTGGGTGGGTGTCTAAGGGGGATGGGGGTTAGTCTTAAAGCATGCAGTTGTTAATATTTTGGTAACATGTTTTTAGTATACAAGTTTTTTTTTTTCCTTCTTTTCTTTTTTGGGTTTTAAGCATGTAGTTTGTATAGATGGCCACTTTTTATTGGTCATATATTGCTAATAATTAGAATTTTTTTAATTTTGTGCTATGCATAGGTAGAAAAAACTGGATTTCATTTCAAACCAGATTTGCTCAGGATTTATTTTTAAAGAACTAGGAACCATAAGTCTAGAAATGTGAAGAATTGGGTTCAAAAACCCAAGGTAGTGGAATCTCTCCAATCTTCCACTACTATTGATTTAATTTAATTACCTAACTGGTTCACTTGCTTTGATATCATTCGTCCCATTTTTTAAGTCTCGTTTTCAAGTCAATGGGCAAGGCTTGGGATATGTAAATAAGTAATAATGGATGTGAAAAATAGGCCTACATACCCAATATGGGTGGGCATGCTATTAAAAACTAGAACCAATCAATATTGGTGTAGAATTTATTCATAGAATATAAATTTGTTTAAATAAAATAAAAAATAGCTCCACCGACAACAATATGAGTATGAAATCTTTTAAATCATAATGTAGATGGGTGTAGCCACACTAACATGAGTCTTCACAAGTGCAACAAGTTTTTTGTTTTCACTATTAGAATCAAAAAATGTATTGATGTTGTAAATTTTCAATTTGTTAATAAGACAATGTTTCTAATATATTAACGAAACATGTGGTTTGATTTGGAATGAATGTAATGAGAATAGAGTATTCAAAAACATTCATCATGCAATGTAAGGACTCTTCTTTTTGAGAAAAACATTTTAAGCAAATTTTTACATAATGGTATAATGAAACATTTTTTGAAGTCATATCAAATTTTTAATGAAACTTTCAACCTAAAATTGAAATTAAAAAAAAATATTCCAAAAACACTCATCAACATGGCTCTTGTTAGTGTGGACACACCTAGCCGAAATTCAAGCTTTGAAATAGCATGAAACCAAATTCGGATGTACAAATATGCACACAATAAAATGTTCTTGGAATGGGCCAATCATGACAATTGGTTTACGTGGTCGCATTTATTTTATGTCCATGGGATGTTGTCAAATACCATAAAGATTTACACATTAGTTGGATTCCAAAACATCAAACTAGCAAATTTCAAATTTTGATTCTAAAATATATTTTTTCTAAGATTCTAGCATAGATAACCATTAGAATTTTTATTTTTTTTTAAATTTTACTTCTTATGTACATCTTAATAAAATTTCAATTTTCTCTCATCATTATTTCATTTCAAATCTACTATTATGGTATTTTATATTTATAAATAAAGGTGTGAAAATAACTTGCACATTGCCCTACTACCTTGGCAATTAACATTAATCAGATTATTTTCAAAGATGTTGAATTTTTAAAAAAAATCTTAGATAACAAAGATTTGTGAATGAAAATATTGAATATTCAAGAATATTTTACTTATGAAAATGAAAATTTCAATATTAGTTCATTATTCAATAAACATGTGTCAAAGATGCCAAAATATTATGACATGGTAGACTTTGGAAGAGGCCCACATACAAGGTGTGGCCAGTGGATTTGCTTTAGGGTATTTAAATTAAGGTATCATATAAAAATGCCAAGGAACAAGGTCAAATTATTGAGTCCCACCCTTTTTCTTATCTTACTGTGATAATTTATGCACTACAATGAATCGCAACTTTTCAAGTTGTCAAACTTGACTACCCTTTCCATTTTGACTAAACTTTTGGTCAATTTAATCAAAGGACCTAATTGTTAAAATGACATGTTTATTTTGAATAGTTCAATTGACTATAATGACTTTTTTGATTATTTGGTCAAATGTGTCATTTAGTCAAATAGGACAAAAAAATGCACACCTCTACTAAAATACACAAGGTTATAGTCAAATGAGACATTCAAATTTTTTTTAAACCATATTTATAATTAAATGATATATATTGAAAATTATATAAGGTTATTTTCACTAATCAACTTGACCAAATGTTGCATATGTATTCATTCAAATGAACAATAATTTCATTCAATAGGTAGTTAAGGCCTAGGTAGGTAAGAAGGTAGGTAGGAATTAATGTCATAGGTACCTGATTTTAAAAATTGTGACACAAAAAATCTAATTTTATGAACCATGATTCATTAGAACTAGTTTAGGTAGGACAACTTTAGGTTCCATAAGTCATAATCATCCTTTGGACAATTCCAAACTAGAACCCATTCCCAAGTAAAAAGGCATGGAATTATATCTTTTTGGATCTATGGTTTTTTTTTTAAAAAACCTCCAACACCATGCTTACAAGAAAATTTTCATTGCCTTCTCCACCAATTTGATCCCATTCTCTTCAATTGTATCTTAATCCAATTGTTGAATTAAATTCAACTAAATTGGAATTGAATTGAATTGAATCCAAATTCCATTCAATGCATTTCATTTCAATTCAATTCAATTCAATTTAAATCCAATTCATTTCAAATTGCTAAACATGTTCCAATAATATAGTAGAAACATTATATGTAAACACATTAAAACATTATAGTTCATTAATATCATTTTTTACACTAAAACATGAAAAAGCAAGCATTGGTTGCACTTGTTATAGTACATATTAATATATGGTTGCACCCTTTCATTTTTAAAAAAATTATGTCATGATGTAGCTTGCATATGGTTTTTTCATTTGTGATTAGAATATGAAGAGATTTGAAAAAAATATTGTGAAGGTGATTAAAATTTTGCATTGTGAAATACACATCTAGCATTTGCTAGTTTATGAAATAATTCCAATGACAACAATACATCAGACTTGGTTCAAGTAAAACAATTTTAAGTTCCATGAATCATCTTTTGATGACAATTCTATGTGGAAACTCACTACCTTAAAACATGTGGAAGCTTTTTCACATTTGTCTTTTCATATCCTCACATTTCAATTGTCACATGTGAAAATGGAATGTTGTTGTTCTTTCACGCAACATCAACATATATTTGAATTCAAAAGGTCACATTGAATAGAAGGTTAATCCATTTCAAATCTTTATATATTATCAATATAGTTTCAAATGGATTTTTTGGTATAATTGATACACAAACGTTTTTAAAATGTTTTCAATATGCAAAGATCAAATTTCATGTTTTCAAATTAATGGAAGTGGAAATGATTTCATGAAAAAATAAAAACTCATATTTCAAGGAACCAATGAGAATATATTAATGTTCTAACCTTATATTTGGATCATTTTGGCTTGTTGTTTGGCCCTGAGTTGCTAATAAATGCTAGCACATTGGCCCCGAGGTTTGCAACTTTTGCTGATTTCAATGTTTGCACCAATAGGAATGCTTGATTTGAGTTGAACATTGGCCTTGACACCTATAGTGTAAAGTGGGCTAAGTATTATTCAAATAGCTAAGATAGTTCATAATGTGCTTATGCAACGACATTAAAAACCTAAATGAATTGGGGATGACTTGTGGATTTGAATGCAAAATTTCCTAGACATTTCCAACCAAGTTGATAACAATAGGCTAATAACACCTTCTTAATCTTGGGATTCATAGAGTAAATTAAAAAATTAGCAATGAAAGGTATTGTGATTTGTGACTTTTCAAAAGCTCAATAATTCACCAATTAACCTTTGTCACTAGTCATCTTAATGTTTGTTATGAGTCGAATATTTTATCAACCAACTTCAAAAGAAGATTCTTAAATTTAGAGAATGAATTTTCAGGTTTAAAAAAAAGTTTCAAAAGTTCTACCTTAAGTTGTTGGCCTGATACAAAAAAAAAAAATGTTTGAATTTTTGACACTCCCAAGATAGAAGTTTCCAAACTTTGGACACTAGAGAACAAATTTGCATGCCTTAATGTAAAGTGGGTTTCAAATCAAACAAACTAGTGTAGCTTGCACCATTGGCCCAAGAGTGAACTGGGTACCTAACTAATTTCTCCTTCAAAAATCATTTAAAAAATTTAATTGAAACTCCAATGACCACAACCACACTCAAAATTCAATATCTTCTAGACCTTAAGTCTAAAAAATTTCCAAATTACCTTCATTAAATCCTATTTGTGTATCAAAGGCTTTTCAGTAATACCAAGAATGCACCCAAATTGTTCTATAAAATGTTAGTTTTGATTTTAAATGATATTTTAGTGAAAACATTGTTTAATATTCAATAAGTTTTTCACAGGTGGTCATAATATTATGAAACCAACTGATGCACCCCTACTAATCAATCAAGGGCTTTCCAACGATATGTTCAACCATGGTCTAGGAGATCTCAATACAACAAACAAACAAAACGAACAAACTACCTTCCTTCATAGATAGATATTGAGATTTGTCTTTGGTGAGATTACCTTATGATGTTTAGGTGTTGAAAATTGTCATTATTGTGGTGAGCTACAATATGAAGAACCCCGTTATTTGTACCAATAGGTACCCACATTGTTAGGCAAAGGTATTAGCTGAGGCTGAAAATTGTACTAGATAGTTTTAGGACCATAATTTTCATGTGACCAATGAGAAGGCTAAAGATGCATTCAACAAGGCACAATTTTTTTCCTTTTGGATTTGGAGTGGGTGGGAGGACTTTTTGTTTTTTGTTTTTTTGTTTTTGGGTTCCCAATGTGTTCCCATTCAATTTCAACTTTCCAAGGTTCCTATCAAGTTCCCAATGTGTTTGCCAATATGTTCCCAATATCATCACACTATTATTTCATACGTTTTGGCCTATGTCAAACTTTCATGTATATAAATTATAAAAGGGGAGAAGGGGGCCAAAGAAAAGCACCTATGTAACTATATTTTGGGGGTGTGCCAAATGTTTCAAAAACAATTGGCGATAGGCCAATCAAAGTGGTTCCTTCCAACAATAAAGAAAAAAGGTTGCATCTCATAACTAATTCTATCGACCATGGTTCATGGGACTTGGTTTAAATAGAATAACTTTAGGTTCCATAACTCATCCTTTGGACAAAATTCCATAGTTGATTGCCAAGTAAAGAAGAATGGAAAGGCATTTTTTTGAGTTTTTTTTTCATCAACATAATCATGAGCATATTTGTAATTTTTTGCACCAATTTGCATCCCATTTCTTTTAATTAAATTTAAATTCAATAAAATTTGAGTATGATTCTTAGATTTATTCAATTTAATTTATGGATATGAATTCAATTCAATTGAAAGCTTAGTGTTAACTTTCACATTGACAATGGAATAGCATTTGTTTTCAAAAATTAAATATTATCTTTTAAATTTTAAAATATATACTTCGTATGATTTATAATGACTTGATTGCTATGGAAGGATAACATTTTAAAATAGCCTATTGTAAAATCGAGACTATTACTCAATTGTACGTATTTCTACTTCTACTAATTGGGGTTTTGCACTATTTTGTATTACTAATGATGATAAATTGATGAAAAGAATGAATTGATTTTGTGAAAATTAAGTTCCATTTGAATGTTAATGAATGACATTGCATGCAACTTGAAAAAACTTGTGTTAAATTAGTTGGAATCAACTGGTGCATTGATTTTTCAAGATTGAAATTAATGTATTGATTTCAACCAAATGTATTGACTTTTCCATGAAAAGAAATTAAAATTCAATCAATTTTTTCAATCAAAAAATGTCATTTACAACTAAAAATTGTCATTTACAATTTTTTAGTTGTCAACAACATTTTTTAGTTGTAAAAATTTGTTGCAAATGTCATTTTTTTTTTCCAATGTTCATCTCATTTGAATAAGGATAAATATGAATTTTCAATAAATATATTAGCTAAATAAGTGAAAATACAAATTCTCAAAATATATATAACTAAAGTAAGGCATACCATACCTACAATTGAGGTTTGGCAAAAAGTAATTCACAAAAGGTCTAACCAAATGGAATTCCACAAGCATGTGTTGAAATCTTTGAAACCTCCCAAGCTATGGGGAGTAATTTATTGTCTCAAATAATGGGTCATTGTTATCAACACAAAACACATGGCATATTTTATAAATTTGTATAGTTAATCCTCACTCATCCACCTTGCTAGCATCTAACATCATGAAAGCAAAAAAAGGGGGTCCTAATGTTTTTAGCCTATCCACTCCAAAGTACTAAACTTTAAGCAATTACCATCACTATATTATCACCATTTTTGAAAATGTGTTCAAACTTGTAGTGGGAGGGAAGTTTTCTAAGCTCTTTTTTGTTTTGTTTTGAATCTTTACTTTCATTTTTTTCACTATGTTTGTGTTGTAAGAGCTCTATGTTCTTCATAGATTTTTTGCTTCTATTTTGTTTCATCATATGCAAAACTTTTCAAGGTGGACTTGCCATGGGCCTTGTCATATTATCTTTTTCTTTGCAATGTTGGAAATACTAGGGAACAACATTCTTGTTCTTTTATTCAAATTTGTCATGTTTCCATGCTTTGATTGACTATATTTGTTTCTTTGCATAATTGGAGATAAAGAGGAACTTTGATTTTTGTTTCAAGTTTGTTTTGTTCCACCATGCATCAAATCCACCATAGAATCTTTAATTGTTGTTGACGTATGTTTCATTACATGACTACAAGATGTTTTGCACCTTCTTAACAATTGGTAAGGAACTCAACATTACATGAAACCTTGATTGACTATATGACTTTCGCCTTTTTTCTTTGGTGAGATATGATAACCATACACAAATCCAACATTTTAAAATGTTGATGGACACATTTTTGGACATTTACAACTAGGTGCGGACTTTGGTTTCAAAGCATGATACAAAGTTCATATGAAGACAATTTTTGCTGAAATTAGAGATTTTTGCACAATTTATAATTGCATGCACATTGTATCTTGATAGGTATTAAACTTTTCATAATTAAAGATCCATTGTAACAATGTTGATGTTATATGTGCCATAATTTGATGTCAAGTTGTAATTTTAATGTAATATATGTTAGAATAAACACCACATATTACACATTATAATGGTTGAAATCACAAAGTTTACCTCACACATATCTCACATGAATCTTGACCTTTTTGTGTGAAAAAAATCACATTTTGTCTAATGGATCTTACTATTTGAGAAGTGGTCATAGTGTTCAACATAATTTTCAAAAAAAGTCATAACATGGCTTATGGGTGATAATATGCAAGTTGTGATGATGAATTTTCAAGAATTGGTGTCTCATGTTGAGTGTGATGGGTGTTATTGATGGCATTCATATGTCCATAGCAAAACTATTTAGTGTTTTTTATGAGGATTATTACCACAAGATTGGAGGCTACAATATTGGATTTCAAATAATGGTTGATAGCCATGAGAGATGTATGGATGCATATGTGGCATTACTTGCTCAAGTATGAATGACTATTTGGTGTTGAGGAAATCTAAGTTGTACCATCATGGATTGCATGGGGGACTTTTTGACATGGGCATAGGTTCACAAGATGAAAATCCCTCTTATTGGAATTTATTTGAGCTTGAAGATAAGGGTTACCCATGTTGTTTTTGAGGTGGCTTTTGAAACTTCACAAAAAAAGATGAAGAATATCATTTAGTAGTAGAAAGGATTTTATTTATTTTTTCAAACATTCTATTACAAGTGGGATTTTTACAATTAATAGTCATTTATTGACTCTAGACGGGCATGGATCCCATGTTACCTTAAAATCAAGGGTGAAAGCACATTAAGTGTTAGCTATTTTGTAATAAGGCTACAACCATCTACAAAATAGGTTAAGGATATGGGGGTGTTGGGGCCGGGGTGAAGGGGGGGGGGGGGGGTGTGTGGTCCATGAAATTTAAAGGTTGAATCACAACAAGAGGGCCAAAAGCTTGAAGGTTAAAATGCAACAAGAAGACCAAGAGTTGAAAGGTCAAATAAGAACAATAAAACTACAAGATTTAGATGACAAACACAAGCAAAAAGACTAGGAGCTTGATTCTAGAAATGAACAAAAGTATCACAAGGTTGAAAATCAAATTTTAATAGGGCCTGAAAAATTGAATTATAATAGGAATAGGAACTTGAGAAAAAAACAAACAGCAAGACCAAAAACTTTAGAAAGGAACTAACAATAGGACCATGATTTTGAGAAAGAAACAATTGTAATAGGACTAGGAACTTGAAAAAGAAATGGTTGTAGCAATAGCGAGAGTTTAAAAACAAAATGATTACAACGTGATTGGGAACTTGACAATAGCAAGATCAAAAGCTTAAGAAGTTGAACTATAAGATTAGAAACTTGAAAGCGAAATGATTACAACAAGACCAAAAGCTGGAAAGATAAATGAGCAAGAGGAGTAGGAGCTTGAGAATGAAAAAAAAAGGACCAAGAATTTCAAAGAACAATAAGCAAGAGGACTAAGAGCTTTAGAAAACAAATAAAAGGACTAAATGTTTCAAAAAACAACAAATAAAAGGATTAGAAGCTTAAGAATCAAACGATCAAAAGGGCTAGGATAAAAGAATGAACAATAAGCAAAAGGACCAAGAACTTTAGAGTCAAATAAGAAAGAGGACTAAGAGAATGGAACAAACAATGAATAAAAGGACCAAAAACTTAAACGTTGATCAAGCAAGAGGACTAGGAGCTATAGAGAGCAATGGACAAGAGATTTAGGAAAGAGGAACAAACAAGATGACCAAGAGCTTGACAAAGAAATGAACAAAAAGGTTAAATACAAACATGGTGGGTCAAAAACACAAGCATAAGGTATAGGAACTCAAGAAGGAACTCCAATTGTAGCTCGAAGCTCAAAGATGAACCACTGTGGTCATAGTTCAACGAGGCAGAAGCTAGGAATTTGAGGGAAAATCTCGTAAATTTTAAGCAAATAAAGAGTTGTACACATATTTGTGGCAATGCCTTTAGGGTTTAGGGTTAGAACCTCAACATGTGAGAACCTAAACCCTAAACATATTTGTGGCAATGCCTTTAGGGTTTAGGGTTAGAACCTCAACATGTGAGACCCTAAACCCTAAACATATTTGTGGCAATGCCTTTAGGGTTTAGGTTGAGGTTCTATTGTTTAGATCATCCATGGTTTTAGATTTGACAATCTTCTTACTTGTATATCTCGACCATTCAATAAAAGATGAATGTTAACACACCATATTCTTTTCAGTTGAGAGCACATTCAATTTGGTGATGAAACTTTTAAAAGGTCTTTATGAGAAATGAAGTGTGTGGTTTACAAGGGGTGAGATGTTCATGCATGGAATGTGAGATGTGGATGCATGGAATGTTCTAGTGTTTGGCACGATTTTTTCCCCAAAAAATGAGACCCATCAAACCTTCAAAAAGCATATATTGTTCATTTTGTAATCAAATTACATGATTCAAGTCTCCTCAGGTGCACCCAAAGGAGAGCTACAATTTACTTTTGGGCCATCAAAATCAAATGTCTCTATTAAAATGTATGACTCCCCCCCCAATTGGGCCACTAAATGGCCCAATGCTGACCCTACTTCCTACAATTTTAAGAGTTCCTTGAAATAATGTCACGAGTGAAGTCAAAATCCATCTGCCTAGGATGGTGCTTTTTCAACTAGTTTGGTGGTTTTTCCACTAGTCTTTTAATGAAGGTTTATAGCATCATTTAAGCAAATAAATACATATCAAAATAGTAAAAAACATAATAAGCTTGTAACATGGACATGTATGATGAGAAGAGAAAAAAAAGGGGAGGAAGATGTGAAGTGAGTCCCCTTGATAAATAAAAGAGAGGTGCTATAAATAGGCCCACTTTAGACTAGGAGTAAAGAGTGAAGACTAAGAAATCTTGAGGAGGCCAATAAAGGGGGAAATTTGGAACACTTATTGGCCTGTTGTTTGGCCTCAAAATTATTGATAGTAATAAAATTATTGATTTCTTTTTTGGGAAGAAGATAGAGAGCATTTTTCCCATGTAAAAAATAGTTAGTTGTTGGGTTGAGAGGCCAAGAAATTTTGTGATCAAAGTCTTTTAAAATGTTTTATATGCTTTTTCCTCTGTCTATTTTGTCTATTATTGATTGATTTATTATTAATAAGAGAGAAAAAGAAAGGAAAAGATAATAAATCAATAAATAAATCAACAAATAAATAAGTAAGTACCCCCAATTTATAGTTGGGGATATTATTATTATTAGCCCAGGCCAAAAAGAAATGGTGACGAACAGTTGTGGAAGGGTGGTTTTACGGTTTTCATCCAAGCCTTTGTTATATTTTGTTTGGGATTTGATTCTTCTAGAAACTCAGCAAAGCCCGGCGGCATTTTGTTGTCGTAGCATAAGATTTCCCCAACGTCTTTTGGAACTACTGCATTCCTTCTTCCTCCTCCTCATGTTCTTTCTTCTTCGGCTACCCCTCCCTCCCTTCCCACCAGGTACTACTACTACTACTCTCTCCCTCCTTTACCTTCTATTGTTTTTTGCAGGGGATTTAACGGAAAAGATTTGGAGAAAAAACTCTCCACTTCCTAATGTTTGTTGTTGTCTATTTTGTTGCAGAATTTCCTCTGGGTTATGTCGATGGAAGTTGCTCAGTTCTTTGCTTCTGGTGTTGTTGTTGTTGTTGTTGTTTTTTCTTTTTGTTCTTTTTTTTCTTTTTTTTCTTCCCTTCCCCCCCCCTGCATGGTTTTTTGACGTAGAAGATTTGGATTTGGAACCTTGGTACACTCTCAGAGTTTTGATGATGGCCTAACAAGTATCCTCTGGGAAAAAGAAATTAAGCAAAAAAAGAAAAAAAAAGTCTCTGGAAGTAGTTTCTTTTGCTCAATTTGATTTTGTGAAAGGGAGAATCAGCAGTTAATCGTAGCTTGAATCCTCCGTCCATGCTTTGGAAGAGTGAGTTTTCCATTGCAATCTTCGTAAGGAAGTGAAGAAGACGGAGGAGAAGGAGATGCAGTTTGAAGCTTCTCTTTCTTCCCTCTTTTTTCCGATCCCAATTTTGTTCGAATTGAAGCTCGGATTGCCTGTGCGCGCGCGCGCGCGTGTCCCACGTACAAGTTGTTTTGGAGAAAGAGTAGAGAGATCGATAGTCTGTTGTAAGCAGACCGTAAGGGGCTCTGGAGTAGCTATTGAGTGGTTCGTTTTGCTTTCTGCAAAGCACGGAGTCAAGAGTGAATTGGCTTTGCTTCTAGGACTCATAACCCTTGCTTTACAAAATGTTCGCAGGATCAACCTTCGGCCGGGGTGGATGTTACAGGATTTGTTAATGAATTTGCCTTGCCGTGAAAACTAGAGAGATTCGTCTTTGTTGTTTGAAGCGGAGCTGTGGCGATGGTGCATAGTGAAGTTTGTGAAAGGCTCTTGCCACGACCACCATCAGCATCGCCCCAGGCGAGAGATGACGACAGAGGATGGGGATCTTCTCTCAAAACCTGCGCACTTTGTGTGTCGGTGTTGTTCAACCTAGCGTTTTGGTATTCTTCAGCGCCGCAACAGGTGGCCTTGGCTCCTCCTGCACCGGCAGCAGCAGAGTCATCGTGGCTATCTGCTGCAGTTCAGGCAGCAGAAACGGCAGCAATGCGTAGCTGTTCGGGGCATGGAGATGTGTTCATCGACACTGTGCTTGTGGGCAGCGATGGTGCCCAGATATGTGAGTGCCATGAATGCTTTACTGGACCCGACTGTGCCGTTCCTATCCCCGATTGTGCTGCGGATGCTGACAGGTTGCCTTCATCTCCTCCTTCCGGATGCCCTCACTTTGCTGGATTTCCTCTGATTTCACAAGAGTTGTCATTCTCTTAGAATCTACCACATGAATGCCTTAAGCTTGTTTCTGTTTTTTCCCAAATTTTCAGATAAATTTATCCTATCTTCATGTCATTTTCTCTGATTAGCAATGCTTAAAGCAGTCCACCTGTTTTGCAAATCCAAGATACAAGGATCTGCTTTGATGTCAGCAGTCCAATCTTGACTCTGTGATGATATTAGCTCACAGCTCTTAAGCCTAAATATCCGGGCATATAGACCTGATTGAGTTCCTGGATTTCTTCCCACACAATACCAATTTTCAAGTGAAGGGCAATTGTCCAATTTCTGGCATGAACCTTTTGCCAGAAATCACTCCATTTCAGAGTTTGAATACCCCTAAAATTGAACGCATGGTTTGCTCATTCCAGCATCATGGTCATCATCATCTCCAGGCCACACAGACAAACTCCTTCATACTTTTACTATTCAATAGATAGTTGTTTTGTGACATGTAATGGTATTCATTGCCAGGTGCATTCGAGTAGATCTGATTACAGACTCACAAGCTGCACAATGGGCAATGATGATCTGCATTCTTTATAACATAAACATGGGGAAGTTTAGGGCATGGATGTGTTACTGGTTTGTTGTTCATCTTCTGGTTCAAGAAGTGGCGTGGTTTGGTGAGTTTTGTTGATGCAGTGGAGATCCACAACTGTTTGAAGACTATTGGCGACGACATCCAGAAATGGGAACTGTGGTGACACCGGGATGGTACAGAATGGGGTACCAAATCAGGGATGGCCAGAGTATGAATTTTCTCAACAATGCTCTTGAAGCTGCCATTCAAGAGCTTCATGCCCTGACAGGAAATGCTGTGACTGAGGGGCGCTACATAGTGCTTGGAACTGGCTCCATGCAGCTCATCAATGCTGCTGTCCACAGTCTTGCCCTCCAACAACCGAATGTCTCCAATGTCGTGGCCTTGGCTCCGTACTATGGGGTAAGTGGCAGCCCATGCAAAATTCTTTTTGGGGCATTTTCTCCAAAACTGTGAAATGCTGCAGTTCATGTTCTTGCTACAGCTTATGTTCCAGGCATTGTTGGACAATTCTCCTTCTATTTTGTGTTTAGTGCTTCATTTCAGTAGTTTGTAGTATATGCATAGATTCATACTGTGATGCACTATGTAGTGCAGGCCTATGAATTGCAGACAAAAATCTTTAGTACAGCAAATTACCGATGGGCTGGTGAGCCTGAGCGCTCCTCCTCAACCAGTTTAAATGGAGGTCCAGTTATTGAATTGATTGCATCACCCAACAATCCTACAGCAACTATCCAGGAGGTACCAAGCAACACTAGTGGTGTTGTGGTATATGATCATGCCTACTACTGGCCTCACCTTACTGCCATCACAAAAGCTGTCGACAATGATATCATGCTCTTCACCTTGTCAAAGATCACTGGCCATGCAGGCACCCGCATTGGGTAATATCTGCTCAACTCTACTCCACTTGGCACATCATTGTATTCAAAGGATAAAGAGAAATATGCTTTATGGTGATGAAGGAAGAGAAATTCATTGAAGTTAGCTTGCTTGGACTTGGACTCTTGATTAAAACAGATGGGCAATAGTCAAGGACTTGGACTTATCTGTGAAGATGATGAATTATGTGTTTCTCAACACATTGGGAGTCTCACATGACTCACAACTTCGAGCCACACAGCTCCTCCACTCAGTGGTGAAAAGCTATACAAGACCAACCATGTCCCCAGAGAAAGGGATTTTTCACTATGGACATGAGGTGCTCCTTGCACGCTGGGCCAGGCTGGAAGCCATCTTCAGTAAATCCTCCCGGTTTAGTGTGCAGCATATAGAAACCCAACATTGCTCCTTCTTTGGGAAGAAATCAGCCCCTTCTCCAGGTGTGTGCTCATAATTGAACTTCTTTACTTTCACCTGCATCCTTGAGTCATGATATTTGAAGCATGCTTCGCCAGGTCCCATATGTAGAGTCAACTTGTCTGGATCAGCTCATAGTGGCTGTCACCACTTGAAGCTATCAGCTAGGCAATTTCACCCTATGCCTAGAATGTCTGAGAAGGTGGACTTTTTATGATACTGTCTTCCAAGCTATGTAAATATTCTGCTGTTTCTGTGAGTTATCAATCCAGTGCTACAGCCAAATAAGCAGTTTTTCTTCAGTCATAGTTGGAATAATGCTACATGGTAGTTGAACCAGCAGAGATAGTGCCATATATTGTATTTTTCATCATCTGTCAGTTTGTCACTTTAGAAGACTGTGCGATTCTTGAAATGGTTGAGAGTGGAACAGGATATGCATGGGTCTACTGCGAGCGTGATGAGGACGTGGACTGCAGTGAAGTTATGCTCAGAGCAAACATCACAGGCCGAGCAGGTATGTTTTTTGGATCAAGTAACCGATATGTGCGGTTGACCCTGTTGAGGCGCCAGACCAACTTTGAGAATTTGGCGGCCCACCTCTCTGTTCTTGTTTCACAAGGCTGAAGCTGTTAGTTCAATCATCCAGACAGTTGACCTCTCATCAACTGGATCTTAAGCTCATTTCAAAAAGTTGAGTCCTCATCAACTGGATCTTAAGCTCATTTCAAAAAGTTGACTCCTCGTCAACTGGATCTTAAGCTCATTTCAAAAAGTTGACTCCTCATCAACTGGATCTTAAGCTCATTTCAAAAAGTTGACTCCTCGTCAACTGGATCTTAAGCTCATTTCAAAAAGTTGACTCCTCATCAACTGGATCTTAAGCTCATTTCAAAAGTACTTTGCATATATTCTGGCTTTATGAAAGACATTGTGGGAAAGGCAAGGTGCTGACAGCCGAGGCTACTTGTAGCTGACAAGGTCCATCCTGGGAACGTTGGCTGTTAGTTACACTGCCCATACATAAACCCGCTCATTTCAGGTTGAATTGGGTTAGTTTATTGGCATTGTTAGGAATCTATTACTAATGCTGCAGATTGTTTCTCAACCAGCATTGAATATTTGTCATACATAGGCGGGCTGCTGCACAGTATTATTCAACTACTGGTTGAATATGCTTCTAGAGGTGGTTCAATCAGTCTTGCTTATTTTGTACCCTTAGAGGATGTTTCGCCAATCGTTGAAACTCATACTATAGAAAAGAGTTAAGACACCATGCTTATTCAAACTTTAAGGTGACTTGATTTAGTCCAATTACCTATAGGCTTCATAAAGCTATCAAATTCTCACCATGTTCAATTTCTTGAAGATGAAGATCTGATGCAACTGCTTAAGAATCTGCATGCATCTGTGGATCAGAAGATATTGTTGTGAACAAGTTGCTGTCATCTCTATATCACCTGCTCACATGGTCCCTCATCCACTACAAAATGCTGGTGGAATGAATCCTCTTGAGATAATTGGACTAAGTAGCGGAAAGTTGTCCAAAGTTGGATTCTGTTGATGTGCAAAACTGAACGAGAGTTTAATGTCCTCTCATGCACTATTATGGTGTCCATTTTAGTTTGCAATAGTAGGATACGCCCTAATACAAGATTGAAGGAAACCTTATTCTAGTTTGTGATGGTTGGATACCCTAATGCAAGATTGAAGGAAACTTGCTAAAGTCTATGCTTGGTAAAGCTATCATTGCAAAGATGGAAATCCCTCCCCACCCAATAAGTCCCTTTTTTTCCCTGACTCCTTATCCCCAAGGCTTTTTTGCACACTTTTCCAACTACACCAAAGCTTCAAGTTCCAACTTCCAACTCTAGGACACATGGCAAAGATGTATCATCCTCCCCACCCAAACAAGACTTCTTCCCCCACTCCTCTCCCACAAGGCCCATTTTCCGCACACCTTTCCAGCTACAATAAAGCTTTGAGTCCCAAATTGCAACTCTAATAAGTGCCAAGCCCAATTTTGGTTCAACTTCCCCGATGAGATTTTGCATAAAAATCAACAAAAACACATCTTCAAAATCTAGAAAACTACCAACAGTGCCCAATGCCATAAAAACAAAAACCATTCCACATTAATCTAGATCAACAACATAAAAGGATATTCTAAAGTGAAACTCACATCCAACATCAACCCACATGAGCTTCAAACAAAGGAATCCATGACTTGCAACAAATTATCAACCTCAAAAACTATGTACCAGAAGAAAAATCTATATCTAGCAATTTACTCAATTTTAAGAAACATGAATTTCTACACACAAAATTAACATCATAAACATCCTGTATTAATGCCAAAATAGCTGAAAACTTGTTCACCCGCACACAAGACTCAAACTGAACAATGGCAGATGTAAACTGAACCTTAAGTTCATGACATGTAATCATTAATGCCCTCCTAACCCCTAACATTGCAAAGTATGTGACTGAAAAAAAGAAAATCCGGGTGTTTATCTAGAATCCAATTACACCCCAGCCTTAAACCTTTAATTATTCTCCTTTCAATCCAAATGCAAACAAAAAACTATGAGAAATTAGAGAATGAAAGCTTTTAAGCATAACCCAAACATAGCACAAGAATGAGAACACAAATGTGCACAGAAGTAAAGGTCTGACAATAAAAACATTTTCCGAGATGTCTATCCATGACATTAGAGCTAGGAAACATGAACATGATCAAGGTTAGTTGCATACTTCAAACTAGCAAGCCCATAAAATGCAAGATAAAATCCTAGCAAGCTAACCAATGTTTTTAATTCTTGGTATTAATTTGAACAATTCAAGGTACCTATCAAATCTAGAAATGTTGATATAGCCCTAAATTATCAACCAACCACAAATTTAAAACTTCTTTAAGGACCCAATATTGCTCCCTTAGAAATAAGAAATTAGGAACTTTGTTACAGTTGCAAAATTACGGTGCTTTGGGTTTGGACATTCAATCCAAGATTACTTTGCCACTAAATGAAATCTTTTCCCAAAATGACTCCTACCATGAATTGGGGCAACCTTATGAGATGGCTTACAACACTATCATTTCAATGGATGAGTGCACCATAAATAAGTACATCACACAATCTACTAACCAAAAAGGAAGCTTAAATTGCCATTGACACCAAAATTGAATTAGAGAAAAAGTTTGGCATTGTGGATGTTATGATAAAGGACACCTCAATCACATCTTCAATCTCTTGCCAAACTTTGTAGACATACATATTGACAAAATTGATGAAACAAGCACGGAAGGTTTATTTCCAGATACATTTATGGTTATTGAAACAATATGTCAGCACATAATGTGGATGAAAAATGATACAATAAAATATATGATGTGGAATTGAATCTCCCTTCATTAACAAAAGATTCAATTGCTACCAACAACAAGAAACAAGGTTCAAATCCAAACAATCCTCAAAACCACTTAACTCTTCTTAGATGTTTGATCTACATAGACAAACCCAACCAATAAACATGTAGATGAATTTCAATCCAAGCTAAAGCCCAAACTAGTATAATGTATGAGAAGCCCTTCCTTAGCTATAGGTGTTCCTTCCTTTTGAGAGTGGGCTTTATGGAATTTACTACCAATGCCATGATCATGGAACTTACCCATCCCAAATCTAATTCCATCTAGAGGTTCTTTACTTGAAAATTGATGTAAGCTCTCATGTGTCCATGTTAGCTAGGCCACACCTTCAATTCAAACACTACAAAATCCACTCCACCCTTGTTCCCTTTTTACACTTCATCATGCAGCATCCCAGATAGGAGAATATCAAATGGAGTGACCCATCAAAAGCCATCTCACCAAAGCACCACAGTTGTTTGTTTGACCCTTCCAAAATTCAAATTCACCTGAAGAGGTTTACGATAGTCTAGTTGGGTGCTGAAAAGCCACCATACACATTGCAGCCACCAATAATAGAACCTAATTTTTTCCCATTGGCAACATGGTTGTGTTGCGCAATTCACCACTTGAAATAGTCTACTCAGATGCTAAAAACCCACCCTAGCCACCACTAGTAGGACCTTATTTTTCACCTTGAACACATGGTCTTGTGATCAAACTAGCCTATTCTGGTTGACGAAAGTCTACTTTGGGTGTCAAAAACCTACCCTAGCCATCACTGGTAGGACCCATTTTCTTTCCTGCTTGAAAACAAAGTTGTGTGGTCTGACACCATTCTGGCATAGCTATTTGCTGATGCCCCCCAAAAAAACAAGGTGACCAATAGTGGGATGGGGCATCACAATCAGCTCAAGGTTTTGATTTTTCAAAACCAAAAAACACAAAAGAGAACAAAACCTCAAATGGCATGGCCACTTGGTCACAAAGACAACTGTCCACATTACCCAAGGATGCAAATTTTACTACAAACCAAAGGTGCCATGCTTTTCTTTATTGTTATCCATTGAGTACTCAATTCCTGGGAAGGCCATGATGTATGTTAGACCTTCACTGTCTCCAATGATAACCCTTCATCCCATTCAATCAACAGAATACTTCACCACAACCTCCACTTCATAGAAAGAAACAAGGCAACTACGGGCATATCTGTTGGAAGAATGGAATAGACGACGACCAGATTTGCTAGGAATGGGTAATGCACTCATCTGTTGTATGAAAGGTTGTGGGAATATTAAATGGGACAAAATGATAGAAGGCAGTGTGTAACCTGCACAACACAACTATGGACAAAATTTCAGAGATTAGGAATTTTCAACATAATTAAGGAAATTATGGAAACAAAATATCTCACCAAAACAATGTTCGAGAGATGCATTCATATGTACACTTTTGATGTTGTGCTATCCTATGGAAAGAGAAACTACTGTAGTGACAAGTTAAAAACCCTCACAATATTAATTCTTTATAGGGCTGTGGAGAAAAATTAATTGTTCAGACCCTCTGCAGGAAGACGATTTGCAGGAAAATAATAAAATTATATCGCTGCCAGATGGGAAAGTTTCTGGTGGAGCAATTGCCATGGATTATATTTCTAAATTTTCATTCATTACTTTTTTTTCCTGCAGAAAAATCAAGCTGCAGGATAAAAAAAAATAGGTTGTGTAGGAGCTAAAAAAGTGTCTCCCACTGCTGCGGGAAAGTTGTGCAAGAAAATTTAATTAATTGCATTTTTAAGAAAGTCTGGAGTTTAATGTGTCATTGCAGTATATTTGGGGAAAATCTAGATGCACTTACTTGCTAAAGTTTAAGACCAGAATGAATTGCAACCACACCACCAACCAAATTCTCATACTGCACTTCCTGGAAACCTGCATCTGCTATCATAGCAGCAAATTTTTCCTGCAAATATAGTCCCACCACATACACATTAGCTGCCAAAGCTGCAAATTATCTCTCTATAGCCTAGCTGCAGTATTCTGTAATTTACAGTGGTCGTGTTGAGTTACCAGCACCGACAGTAGTTACCAGTTGCAACTATAACTTGTGCTCAATGAAACACCATTGATGCTACAGTGTGATGTGATAACAAGGACCAAGAATGCATTTCTTCTTGAGAGTTACTGGGGAGCCTGAGTCTAGAAACCTGTGAGGGAAACCTTCGTATGCTCTCCACCAGATACTGGTAAGATGCTCGGTCCCCTGAGACCAATTCACCCATAGCTGGGATGACAGCAAATGAGTAGGCATCATACCTGCAACAATCTTACACAATTTCAGTCAAACCCCACATAGAAAATGGTAGGGTAACTTACACAGAGAGAGACACCAATTGTGACAAGCATGACAAGCACAAACCTCTTATCCAACAATTGAAGTATCATGGATATTGCATGTAACTTGGAAGTGAGAAAAATTAGATCAGATTCTGCTTACACTTGTTGAAAGCCAGGAATAGATACATGGCTGAGTTCTAGGCACAGAAATCGTCCACCCCGTCTCAATACCCTGCCAAAACCTCTAGGATTCTCAGCAAGTGTGCCATTGTTCACTAACTCTCTCCGACTGCTTAAGAGAACATACAGAAAATAATCTCCTTCCAGACAAACACTGACTGATGACAACAGAAAATTTGGTAAAAGAATTTGGTGTAGCGTCTATAATCTTCCTTGCAATCCATACATCAAACAGCCCACATAATGATAACACAAAATATCTGCAAGGGGTTGAAACTTGCCTGTGAGCCTCTTTCAAAGCACGATCAATATGTGTGACATTACGAATGCCAAAAGCAATTGTGTAGCCATCCATGCTATTGTCCTCTAAGCTTAGGGCCTCTGCATCACCTTCCATCCAAACCAAGTCTTCCACATTCTCCAGACCTGATGCCCATCCTCCAACATTGCCCATACAGACAAGCAGATTTCAGAGTAT
Organism: Sphagnum tenellum; assembly: GCA_963921925.1. Taxonomy (NCBI): domain Eukaryota; kingdom Viridiplantae; phylum Streptophyta; class Sphagnopsida; order Sphagnales; family Sphagnaceae; genus Sphagnum; species Sphagnum tenellum. Next base: position 13,275,079 of record OY998156.1, read on the forward strand.
GAGTGTTGTCACCACTTTACTCTTCAAGGATTGAACAAAAAGATGAAGGGATAAAGAGATCACCTAGCTTATGTGCACGCTGCTTGCCAACTTCCAACATATTTGGATTAATGTCACACACATGTACACGGGTCTCATTCTTTGCCTCTGATTTGCCCCCCAACTTCCCAACGGCACGGTGCTCTGCCTTGTGGATTGCATGCAGAACACGGAATGCCACATCACCTGCCCACCCTCTCAACAATAGTGAATTGTCATTTGAGATTTGCATACACAAACAAAAACTAAGACGTACAAGCACTTATCTGCCCACATGGCATTGCAACAATGGCCAAGTCTAGTGTGGTTGGCTGCCCAGAGATAGACAAAAAGTCTGAAGACTGTGTGTCTAGGATGCTGGAATGTGAACACCCTAATCTTCAAATACCTATAGCAGTTCCTATTTAAGAAACTGGGATTGTGGCAATAAGAATACCTCGAAAACTGGCTCTGTGCTACTCTAGACATCAGTTCTCTTCACCGTTCAAGAGGGACCTGCTATACTATATGATGGTATTCTGTACCATTATTGGAAGCCAGGTTCAGTCAACTAAATCTAAGAACGTCTATAGTGAAGAAGATTTTCCAACTGGATTAGTCAGAGAAAGACACCACAAAACATTCTTCAGAAATCTGCAGAAGAAAGGTTTGCAATGTCCAATGCAACTGTAAAACAAACTTTAGTAATGCTTTATGCAAAGGGAAGACTACCTGTGCCACCTGCCACATCCAGATGTTGCATGCCAGGAAATGGATGCAACTTTGAAACAAGTCTGTACTGCCATCAGCAAGGGAAAATTGTTTAACATGATACAAAAATATGCATTTGGCAACATGCCGACAAGGCAGAGTTTTGCAAGGGCAAAGACTGATATAAAATATGGATTTGATGACAGGCCCACAAGACAGAGTTTTCTAAGGGCAAAGACTGATATAAAATATGGATTTGATGACAGGCCCACAAGACAGAGTTTTCTAAGGGCAAAGACTGATATAAAATAAGGAGACCTGTCTTTCCACAGCCGGTGCAGGCCAATGCTCATGAGGTCATTCATCAAGTCATAGGTGCCTGCCACATTTGTAAAAACATTGCCCACAAGCTTCGATTTCTCATTTTCTGGCACCTCCCTGTAACCTGGACAATCATCACCAGAACATGTTACCAATGGAACATTCTCAAAGGCGAAAAAGAAACATGGATGGCAATCATTTGACCTGATATTCTTCTACCTTTCGATTCTGTGAGTTCATGCAGAGTTTCACCCCATGGAACTGCACACTGCATCATTCGCTTGTTTTTCACAAAGTCTTGTCATAGGAAACCCATGGATCATCATCATCATCATCACAACACAAAAAATCCTTGAAATCTAGACAACACATCTTTGTGCGTAAAGAGTTGACAATTTCTTTCTTGCATCCAGACATAAAGTTCGTTCACCCAATTGGGTTGGCATTTAGGTAACTGGAATTGCGAGAATTTGTGATCTCATATAGATGATGCCAGCAAGGTGAATGAACCATCATCAATCACCATGGTAAGATTCTGAGCAAGAGAAAATGCTCGACTTTCTCTCTGTGTGCTTGGCAGCAGGCTCCAACCCTAATAATAATGATCCTGGAGAAGCTCAAATCGCAGTCCCTCCCAAAACCAAGCTCTATTCAAGCACCCAACATCGCAGATTCCTGTTGCTCCAATTTCAGAAACAAAAAGTTCTTCAACAAGTATTCTACTCTACCACTGACGATTTTTACGGTAGTGCTGCTGCACCATTGATCCAGAAGCACCCAAACCCATAGCTTTCAGGTTCTCATACTTCACACGGCCAGAGAGCTGCAGGTTATGAGAAACTTTCTCTTCCTCTTCTTCACAGTTGCAAAACAGCGAGACCCAAAATCAAAGCAGACTACGGTGAGTACCTGGGCCAAGCTCTCACCAAAATTCGTGAGCTTCGGATCCGAACTTGAAGTGTGGTCGTGCGCCACAGAACATCGACGAGCTTGCATTGAAAAAATTCGCCATGATTGCCTCCCCATCCTCCTCGTCGCCGCCATCGTCGTCATCGTCCCCCTTTTTTTTTGGCTCTGTTTCTTCTCCTGTCCAATCTCGTGCAAGTGCTTCTTCACACCTGAACTCTCGCAACTTCCAGATCGTAAGTAAAGCCAGACTACTGTTCCTCCGTGTTTAGGGTTTAAGGCTCAGCGTGGAAGCCGTAGTAGTGTGAGTACCAGGTTTGCTTCCTTTTTCAGTTCCCATGGAAGATGATGATATGGGTGTGATATCTGCATGCTTCTGGGCAACACATTAGATGTCTGGATATTGCCCACGACCATGCGGTAGCAGCTTGCAAAACGTCATTATTTTAGAAATTCTGCAAGAGAACAGCCCGTTGAGAGGCACCGGAAAAGAAGAACCTGGGCAGACACAACAGAAGGAGGACTGGAAGTGCTGCTGGCTGTGATTCTCTGCTTGCTCCTCCACAAGTATGCTTTCCCAACCCTCAACTTCCTTTGCCAACCTCTTTTCTCTCTGCTTCAAGATGAGTAAGCTTCTTCAAGATGCCAGGGCATTCAGCTGCTTCTTGGGTGTAAAAACCTTGTGAAAAGCAGCACCAGTAAATCTGTATTGCTCCCAGTAGCCAACACCATGACATCTCTTCCTGAGTCTTCTTCCTGTCGCTTACAGGAATACAATAGAAACTCAGGATGCAGATTTATTTGTATAATAATGGGTTGCCTGAATTGTGGGAAGATTGTCCCACCACTGTTTTGAGCTCCATGAAGTCAGTAGGGGAGTCATGAATGGCAGCTTGTCATTGCTGTTCATGATGAAGCTAGATGATGGGTCTGACACCTTTGTTTGCCACGGTCAGCAAATCTGTATTGCATCTCAGTAGCCAACATCATGACTTCTTCCTGAGTCTTCTTCCTGTTGCTTACAGGAATGCAACAGAAACTCAGGATGCAGATGTTTGTAGAATGGGAATATTGCCCGAAATTGTGGGAAGATTGTCCCGCTACTGTCAGGAGCTCCATGAAGTCCTCATGAATGGCAGTTTGTCATTGCCATCCATGTTGAATGTAGATGACGGGTTTGACAATTTTGTGTGTGATTCTCTCACAAGGTTACTATGACTGCACTCAATTGTGTTGGGCTTACCTTCAAAGTGTGGTCTGTGGAGATGTCCCTGCAAATCTCAATGATATGCATGCACTTGTTGTCGATCCTGTTACCTTCAATGTCTTGTTGTGGAGATTTCTCTGCAATCATCTCAGATGATGGTCGGACACTTTTTGTGTGTGACTCTCACAAGGTGATGATTGCACTCATTGTGTCATCTTACAATCATGTTGTTTGTGGAGACTTCCCTTCAAATCTTGTAGATATTATGCATGCACTCATTGTCATGTTACCTCCAGTGTCTTGTTGTGGAGATTTCTCTGCAATCTCATAGATGTGCATCGAGGTAGCCACCAATTACTTACTGGTGTGCTTAGAAGGAGATATTCAGGGTGCAAGAGGCATCAACCACTATCCTCTATGTACGCCACTCTTATGCCTTAGGCCCAGATGCTTGCTTGCTTAGACAGGGGCAATGCAAGCTAAGTGTAGGATAAGACCTGAGGACAGGGCATTCCCAAAGTTAAGGCCCCTGAGGTGGGAGCTGAGAAAGGAACCTGCACTGGGAATGTCCCTGTCCAAGGGTGTTATCCCATGTAATGACTTGGCAAAGAACTTGTTTTTTCATTTTTTTCCTGTCAAGAAAAGATGAGGGATATTACACCTACTCCTTAAGAGTGGGAGGGTTCTTATGCCTATAAGTAGGTGTAAGATCCATAGCACACTTAAGGAGTAGGTGTAAGAACCCTCCCTCTCCTATGCCTCATGATCTACGTACGTTTAGGTCCATGATAGCCTTTGCCTCATGCTTTACAATGCATGAAGCCCTAGGGTAGGGGCATTCCCAATATAAGCAGCCCAAACATCCATTTTCAAAGAAATAAGTGTGTTTCTTTTGACAGAAAAGCCATGTATTTTTGACAGAAAAGACTTTGAAGAGACTCATGCCCAAAGGGTACAAGGTTCTTAATATTACTAAGGTGTCCTACAACAAAGAATATGTGATTGCATACTCAGAGCTCTCAAAGTTTCCAAGGAAATTGTTTGTGAATTATTTTGAGTTGCCATGAACTTTAAGCTCAAGGGAACTGTGGGTACATGACAAATTCCATACTCTGAATAAGAAATGAAATCAATTGTACTGCTGAGCACAGACACTGTTTTGGTGTCGACTGTTTTGATGCGTCTTTTGTGGTTCTGCTATTCATGTACTACAGTGGAACTTTAATTAATGTTTATCGAAAATTGAGAGATGGGCTTCAGTATGGATGGGTCTGGCCCTGGTAGATCCATTGTCACCTTACAGAACCCTGCTCAACCCAGAGGGGTTACCCACATTTGGCAGCATCCACAAGTGCAGTATGCAAGATGGATGATATGTGGACAAGAAAGACTTTTCTGTTGTATTCATGTTCCACAGCTATACATAGTGGCTAGCTATGTACTAACCATCCACATGCCTCTGCCTACCTAGTAGCTACCAAGTTTGGAAGCTTTATCAAGTGCACTATGCATTTGAATGTTCTGACATTGCAGCTAAGGAGTTTCTGAAGTCTATTGGTGGATCATCAACCAACTTTGACTCATCTCCTTGATTTTGCAATGGATTCAGTGCACCATCAACTCACACTTGAGTCATGCCGGTGGCATACAGTGACCTGCTGCAGCAGAGTGCTGGCAACAACTTGGGGTGGAAAGGTTCGAACAATTGCAGCAGCAGCAGGTGGTCAGAGAGGGACACTTTGGCGGCAATTCTTTTCAGATCCTTTGCAGTGGTGGGATTTTAGATTGGAGAAGGTGGATGTGAATTATCCAGATTTCAAGCATAAGAAAATACAGCATGGACTCTGGATTAAGGATCAATGAAACCCTCTGTGGGTGCTAGCAAAGTTGGCTTCCATGGCACCAGGCACTGTACGATTGGACAAATTTTCATGGAATAGAAGGCTTGTAAGATATGTTAAAGCTGGGCAACATGAGAAGGCAGTTGAGCTTTTCCAAGAAATGCAGCAAAAAGGCACAGCTCCTGACACATTCACTTTTGTTGCAGTGCTCAATGCATGTGCTAGTTTAGGAGCACTTAAAGAGGGCAGGCAGGTTCATGAACAGATAATTCAATGGGGTTATGAGGCTGATGTCTTTGTGGGGTGTAGCCTAGTTCACATGTATGGCAAATGTGGGAGCATGGAGGATGCACAGAGAGTGTTCAACAAGATGCCATCTCGAGATGTGGCCACTTGGACTGCCATGATATTGGGACATGTGAAATGTGGTCAGGGACAGAAGGCACCTGAAGTGTTTCAACAAATGCAGCAGGAAGGTGTGTGGCCAAACTCTGTTACTTTTGTGGGGGTGGTATATGCTTGTGCCAGTCTAGCTGCACTTGAAGAGGGCATGCGAGCTCATGAGCAGATCATTCAAAGTGGATGGGATTCAAATGTCTTTGTAGGGACTAGCTCGGTTGACATGTATGCCAAATGTGTGAGCATGGAGGATGCTCAGAGAGTGTTCAACAAGATGCCATCTCAAGATGTGGTCACTTGGTCTGCCATGATATGAGGACATGTGAAATGTGGTCAAGGCCAGAAGGCACGGGAACTATTTCAACAAATGCAACAGGAAGGTGTGTGGCCGAACTCTGTTACTTTTGTGGCAGTGCTGAATGCATGTGCCAGCATAGTTGCACTTGAAGAGGGCAGGTCTGCTATGAGCAGATCATTCAAAGTGGATGGGATTCAGATGTCAAAGTGGGGAATTGCTTGGTTGACATGTATGCAAAATGTGGGAGCATGTAGGATGCACAGGGAGTGTTCAACAAGATGCCATCTCGAGATGTGGTCACTTGGCCTGCCATGATATTGGGACATGTGAAATGTGGTTAAGGACGTAAGGCACTTGAAGTGTTTCAACAAATGCAGCAGGAAGGTGTGCTGCCAAACTCAGTCACATTTGTGGGTGTGGTAAATGTATGTGCCAGCCTAGTTGTAATTGAAGAGGGCAGGCGTGCTCATGAGCAAATCATTCAAAGTGGATGGGATGCAGATGTCAAAGTGGGGAATTGCTTGATTGACATGTATGCCAAATGTGGGAGCATGGAGGATGCACAGAGAGTGTTCAACAAGATGCCATCACATGATGTGGTCTCTTGGAATGCCATACTTGGAGGATGTGCCATGCATGGCCATGGTAATGAAGCTCTTAAACATTTTGAACAGATGTGTGAAGAAGGTGTACAGCCAGATGATATCACTTTTGTTTGTCTTCTGTCAGCTTGTAGCCATGCAGGTTTGGTGGATGAAGGTATGCGTTGTTATGCGTCAATGACTACAGTTTACATGGTTTCTGCAAAATTGGAACATTACACCTGCATGGTCGACCTTCTTGGCCATGCTGGCTATCTACAGGAGGCAGAAAATATGATCAAGACAATGCCCCATAAACGGCATGTGAATGTGTGGAAGGCTTTACTTGACACTTGCAGGATTCATGGTAATGTGGAGATGGGAGAACGTGTTGCTAAACAGATTAGAATTGGAGCCCGAAAATGCTTCAGGCTATGTGCTGCTATAAAACATCTATGCTGCTGCTGGCAACAGGCATCTCTGTGAGAAAGTTGAACAGCAGGGAAAGGAAAGAGGTGTGAAGAGACAGCTGGGCCACACCTGCATTGAAGTGAATAATCAGGCGCATACATTGTAATATTTGATCAAAACCACCCTCAGATGATTGAAATCTGTGCAGAACTGAATCGATTGTCATGGGTCATGTGTGCTGTGGGTTATGTGCCATGTACTAAACTTGTGCTGCATGATGTGGAAGAAGAAGAAAAGGTGTTTCATTTGTGTCATCATAGTGAGAAACTGGCAACTACATTTGGGCTCATTATGACAGCTCCTGGTACTCCACTTGGAATAATAAAAAAATATGTGGGTTTGTGAAGATTGCCTCTCTTCCAGAAAGTTCATTTCAAAAATAGTTGAGAGAGCAATCATGGCGAGGGATGTAAATCACTTTCATCACATTGAGGATGGTGTTTGTTCTTGCATGGACTATTGGTGATGCCAGTAGTCTGTCTTGTCAATCACTGTATCTCATTTTGTTTGGAGCATGTCTAGTGGTATCGTAACACCACCAAAGTCAGACACAGGTATCAGATGTGGTACCACTGAAAAGGTGGCCATGGAGCTTCCCTGGTAATTTTGATTTCCTGACTCTACCATCTGTACTACTTAGGTCCAGTGCCTCTTTCCTGTTATGCACAGAGTTAATGTGGAAACTGGGTGGAATTTGAGACGAGGACAATATATCCAAAGGTTTCTGCCACAGTAGATCTTTGCCTCTTCCTTCCTGCAAAAAATCATTGATCAGAGTTGTCAATTTGCTGTTGTGCCTTATGAGTGGGCCATTTAAGAGTTTGCTGAACAGAAGAGTTCAGCAAACTCTTCTGTGGACTCTGAAACTACTTCCCTCAGTGTTTTCTCCCCTCACAGCTGAAAACAGTGGGGATTTTATGGTAGGCAGTCAGTACTATACATGTTGCTCTGGATGATCCCTGAATGTGTGTATGATTGTTGTTGTTTATCAAATTCCTTCCTAGTTTTTGGTTTGTTTTCTCTGTTCTGTAGAACTTGGGTTCCTCTTCTTTGTGCTTGCTGATTTGTCACTGTTATGTCATGGATCTGAAGTTCGTTAACACTAAATAAATTCTTTGCAGTCTTTTTGAATATGAAAGGCTTGGTAAAAGGCATGGTCATTTGGTTCTTTCGCCCTAAGATTTGTAACTAGCCTTCTTGCAAATTCTTTGTAATGATCAGTTTATTGAGTCATGTCTTGTGGGAAGAATTAAACATTCACCCGCATCTACAACATCTTAACCCTAAAAAAGCAGTTTAATCTTAAGGTATACAAATTGTTGTGTATAAGTAAATAAGGTAATCTGAGTTGCAATTATGTCTAAAACTAAGTAAAGTTGACGTCAAATATATATCATCGTAGATTTGACATCATGCAAATGAAATGAATCACAGGAATGAAATTGAATTTCACAAAATACTTCACTTCAATGGCACACCTGATCCACCAACTTTCTGTCGTAGGATTAAGAGTGTAGAAGGTGTTGAAAATGTGGTACTTATTTTTCTGCATTGTAGGAGTGTTTTTTGGCTTTCTGCAACTGTGCTACTTGTGGTTTGAAGTATCAAGTCTACATGGTGATGGTAAAGCCAAGGTCTTGTGCAGTGTGGACAACATGGTTCATCTGCCCCAAACTATTTGTCCACGCCCGCAAAAGTGAAATTGAACTGAATAGTGAGATGTCTGAAATCTACAAATCACAGATTTATAAGGAAATTTTAACGAATTAGATCATTTCTTTCAAGGTTGTTGACAACATGTTGAAGGCCAAAATGCAAAGAATATTGTATAAGATGATGTCGCAAACAAAATGCATGGTTGTAACAAAATGTCCAACTTCGTATCAACCATTACACATAATACATTAAGAAGACTTTGAAATTCTAGTCCTCCCAAATTACCTAAGGACACAAGAAGTACCGATATAAAATTATACTTTTAGCATACACAACATCATGTTGGCATCAAACCAATTATACGATGTTTAGCATCATAGATATCAAGTAGCATGGAAAAGCATGGAATTTTTTAATGTAAAACTTTCCGATTGAAACAAGTCCCCAACACATGATCTCCCAAGTTAGTCATTGTCCCAAGAGGCTCATGGAAAGTTAGACAATTTTATGCTTGTCATATAGTCTAACTTGGATTCAATACTGAGTATTTGCACATCTTGTGAATTTCTTGGAAGGAAGACATTGGCCATAGAAGGAAATTGTGCATTTGTTAAACTTAGGTTTTCCATAGAAGAAGACACAAACAAGGAATATGGCAGATCCAGAAGAGTTTCTATAACCAACCAATCCACAAGCCAACATGAATGGTGGATTGAGCTATGGATAATGGAGCAACTCCAATCTCTCTCAGTCAACAAGTATGGTGGATTAGTGGTTTTCTGGGGGGGGAAATTTTTTGTTGTTTTTTCAACCAAAAAACTTTAGTGTAAATTTGACTAATTTTGTGAACTTTTGTTGAAGAATTCGCCAAATTTTCAACACAACAAAATTGAAAAACTAGCCCTACTAGGGGATACTGGATGTGGCAACACGACAGTCGCCTTCATAAGCCTTCTCTTCCTGGGGAATCTGCAACCATGAATGGGTCACAATTTGCTTTGCAAAAAGCAGAGAGAGATGCGAGATACAAGTACCCAACTTAACATTGGGACCAGTACTTCTTCATCCCGTACTGTGTCAGACTTGTAGCATGTGTGAACTCCATATGAGAGTAAGTCATAAGGGAACTTAAAAGATGCGTGGTAGTGTAACAGAGATGAAGGAATTGTTTGTCTTTTGTTTTTATTACTTTGTTTCATCTTTCAAATATTTGTTGAATGGGTTCAAATGTGATGACCTTGTTGGTTGAGTGGCTGGGTTCATGGTATTCTTAAGAGAAAAAAGTCGCAGTGCTGATCGATCACCACTACTACAAAGATGAGCAACCTTGCAATTACAAGGATGGTTATGCAGACAACCCAAGTTCAGATTCTTTGATTGTCAAGGTCTTATATTCACTAGCATCAAAATGTAATGATGTTTGGAATTGGATTCAAAACAAAACCTGCAAAAATGTACATTAGTTATCCCATCTCTTCCCCCTTGTATTTGAGATTCCAATCCTCTAGGAGCTAATTCCAAAAATTAATTTGTAGGGTTTAAGCTTTGTTAATGTTGATGAGGATTGAGTTGGGATAAAATTTGTTCACTACGAATGAATAAAGGCAATATTATTAAGCAAACAATATTAAATCTTGTATGGTTCAAAAACCAATGGTTTTTGAACTTTTGGAAGTATGTTTTTCTTGGCTTTGAAAACCACATAAATAATTAATCTTTCATCGAAAAGAATTTGTTCTTTTAATGTCATTGTGTCCAAAGAGCATAATTCCATCGGTGTTTTCCTATAGTTTTTTAGCTTGCCTTTTACCTTGTTTCATCCAACTTCTCCAACTTTAAGAATTTGCTTGTCAAGACTCTAACTAGGGCAAAATCTTTGGATCTTTGTGAATTGGTGGTGGGTAGGAAATATTTTTAAAGGCATCCTTGGGTGGAGTCCATGAACCAATTCAAATGGAGTATAGATTATTGTCACCTTGAAGCTTGTCTTTTAGGTGTAAAGGATTGCATGAAAATATTCATCTCAATATGTCTTATTTTCATTGATCAATTTTGTCAACAATAGGCCAATTATCTTGTTGGTTGATTTTGTTTGGCCATTGCCTTACGAGTAATAGGTAGTGGACTATTGAGTTTTTATTAAGAAACGAATAGTGAAAATTTCAACTATTGCATTAATAAAATGTAAACCTTGATCAGTCACATTGCTCATAACGTGAGCGGGCATCCAAATTTCACCAATGTGAGTGAGCATCCAAAATTGGTAAGGATGAATTCATAGATGAATTTTGTTGTGACTGTTGTTGTATTTGTTCAAAATGCTTTAGCTTCCACCCATTTGGTAACATGATTGGTAGCTACCAAGATGTTTAATATATCAACCAATAGGCTTGATGGGGCCACTAAAATTCAAGCCCCACTTCATGAAAGGTTTAAGGATCGCCTAAATTTTTTTTGTAGGTGGGCGAAACACACCTCACCAAATTAAACTCCATTGCACATTTTGAGTAACCAAACAATTCATGGGCACCCAAAAAAAATTATCGCTAAATGCTTTGAAAATATTTAACCAAGTTGTTTGGTCTGCTTGGGTTTAGGATTTTTTTTTTAAGCCAGAACAAGAACTGGACTTCGATATTGTTGCATGTGGAACTGAAACTAGAATGGTGAAAAAATATTCATGAAAATAGGGTCAAAATCTTTAAATAGGTAAGTTCATTTTGATTTTTAAATTAATAATTGGGCTCAATTTTATAATTAGTTTTTTTATGTTAATTAGTTGTTGAACTTTCTACTTACCTACATAAACCCTTGTTTTAATTTGTTGGAAAATTTTGTGCTAATATAATCTCTTTGCATTTTGGAGTGTGTAAAGTTTACATGGAACTGAACTGATTTGTTCTAATTCACCCCGGCAGTTCTTGAATGTGAAAAAATTGTGCTAGAATTTGTAATGAAAGGTTCAAAAAATTGGAAGAATTAAGCTCAAATCCCAACTTGGAGAACCTCCAAGTAAGTTTTACAATGTTGAAACTGGGAATGAAAATTCTCTTCCAAAAGAAGACCTACATAACATTGGTTTGGACTTTCAATGAGGTGATTGGGTGTGAATAGGTACCCATCTTCTTAAGCAAAGAGAAGGGGGAAGAAGGGGGGTAGGAGGGGGGATCCAAGCTTCATTGCATTGAAACATTCCCCTAGAGTAGTAAAGGCTCAAAGGGCTGAAAGAAGAGTCTACCAAAAGTGCTGGATGAACTAGATTTTCAACACCATTAATGTTGATGTGGTGCTATGGAGGGTAAGTGCAAAAAGTTTTTTTTTTGTTTTTTTTTGTTTTGGGGGTGGTCCAAAGTTTTGTCCCAAATGCACACAAAAAAAGGTTCAAGTTCCAAAGTAGCTAATATTTAGCTCAATCCATTGAAATCCTTGAAGTTTTTGGCTTTGAGACATACTTTTGAGCGAACCTCCCAAATGTTGCATCATGGGTATGAAAGATTTTATTAATCAAACCTAAAATAAACCAAGAGAAAAGGAGGAAAAGAGATTTCTTACTTACCATTTATCTATATAATCATGTGGACATGCGCACAAATTTTTGGAATTAATCTTTTGTACACTTTTTAAAAGTGGTGTGGCCTTTCCAAATGCAAAAAAAGCAATAGGGAACAATCAAATGGCGTTATACAACTTTATAGTGTTAAGTTCTAAGTACAAGTGAGAAAGACAAGGCTTTTTCCCATCCAAGTTGTAAACCTTTTGACAAAATTTGTGGTGGATGCACAAGTAAAGGTATAAAACTCATTGTACAAATTAATGATGAAAAAAATGACAAAGTGTGGGAATGTGTACTATGTGAATTGCTTGAAGCAATTCACATATCTTGCAAAAAGAATGCCCATGGCCCAATGCCTTTTGCACATCTTTTATTAGGTGTTTTACTAGGAATTATTGAGTTTGGAGTCCCTTTTGTGCATAGAAATTCAAGGATTTTTTTTATAAAGGAAAATGGATACCATACAAGAAAAGGTAAAATTTGGTCCTACTTTATTGTTCAAAAACATTAAAACTTTGTTAAGTTGCATTACAATAGGTGCTCAATGGCACATGTCACATTAATAACCATTATAAACATTAGTGTAATCTACGTGTTGGTGGTCCAACTAATTTCTCCTTTCAAAAATATTTTTTGTATTTTAATTGAATTTCCAATGACAAAATTTACCCAATATTTTCTACACCTTGGGTCTAAAATTCACCCTAATAAAAATCCTAACCATGGAGTGATGTCTCACAATACCAAGAGTGGGATTTAGTTTTGAATTTATTGAATTTTCAACAATAAGCTTGTTCAAAGAAATTGTCCAGCTTAATCGATTGATCCTATACAAATATTAAATCGTAGCCTTTGAATGCAAATATAGTCACTAGGAGGACTTCACTCAAGAAGGTGAAGGTACCAATGTAGGTGTTGGTTCATCATGGCCATTCTCATTCACACTGCAAGGGGTCGTTAAAAGACCACTAATCCACCACTCTTGACCACCATAAAATTTCAGATTTTCCAAAGTAGCTTTTGCATGAGCTTGATGCTTAGAGCCCTAAATAATGGATGAAATGTGGATAAAAGGAATGAAAGGAGGATGGGCTCATTATTGGATGAAACTTCATGGATGAAAATGTTTTGAAACGTGTATCACAACTCACCTGCTCTTTTTTGTCTTGTTTCTTGCACTTAAAGATTATCATAGTTTTTCATTTCTCTACCTAGATGGCTCACAATAAGGTGTTGATCCTAAAAGTGAACATACAAAATGGACCAAGTGATGATGAAGAGGAGAAAAGGGAAGAAATTTACGGATGATAACTTTTTCACTTTTACAAAAAAAAGGAAGAAGAGGAGGACTATAAGAGCTTTTCCAAGGAGGAAGAGGATGACGACCATGAGGAGGAAAAAAGGATGCCAACTAGAACCCAAAAAAAGGAGGTGAAGAAAGAAAGAGTTAATGGAATTCATGTTCATTGAAAATGTATGTGCACCTTAAATCACCTAGCTATATAGACTTGAACACTTGACTAGAATCTAGTAATATCAAATACCGTGAAATAAGAGTTCACGATCATGCTTACATTTTATTTGATTCAAGTTGTTTATACAACCCAATTTTAAATTCACATTTCAAGTTTTCTACTTTTCTTTGATATGAGGGATTGAAGTTGAACTAAAGGATGAACAATGTATTTCTTTCTCTTGTGTGTGTTGGTTATGCAAAACAGATTCCATCCCAATTTTCTTTCAATTCTTATGCATGATTTGAATATGGAAGAGTGAAAAAGATTAGTAAGAAATGTGTTTTACACAATTACCATGTGCAGATTAGAACCCAACTCATGTAATCTTCCAATTATGGATGCAACCATTTTTTTAACATGGTTTTCATAAAAATATATATTATATAAATACATGATGTCACCTTACTTGAATAATAAAATATAAATCCCATTGTAGGTATTATTAACATTGTATTTCAAGACTTGCACATGTGTAATGGTGCAATAACAAATGGGGTGTACAAATAACAAACCAAATCTAAAATCAACTCCAAAGCACATCATGAACTTTTCATATTAAATGGTAGACACATATGTATGTTCAATTTTTACTCATGGATGAAAGCCATTAAAACTAACTATTGGGTTAAAGCACATATAAGGGGATTATTTTGATTGTCACAATTACAATTTTTCTAGATTGTACATGAATTTAAAATGTGAAGCCATATCAAATATTAAATTATTTATGTTATAATTGATTTTAGAAAGAATCATAGTTTAAAATGTGGATGAATTCTAAGAAAAGAATGGGTTTAATGAACTTGTGAAATGATGACAATAAGTTTGTCACATGGATATAATGAAAAATGTGGACTCAAAAAATATGTCATAATAATGTTAAAATAAAATTTGGAAAAAGACCATCTTCAAATGAGGAATTTAATAATAACATGCATTGAAACTTTCTCAATTTATGAATGTTTGATTTAAATTTCTAAAATACAAAGATTTTTTACAAAGATTATAGTTTTTAGATTTTGACAATTATTGTAACTGTAAAAAAATTAGCTAATGTAAGATGTAGAGTTTCAGAATGTCAAAAGTGAATCACCTAACCGTGTTTATACAATGTTGTAAAAACCATAGTAAGCCTACCCCATTAGAATTGTTTGTTATAATTTTTTTATAAATTTTGTTCATATTCAATGTGAGTTGATTGATGAAATCATTATTCTTCTTATCACAAAACATCTTAATTTTGCAAATGAAATAAAAATGTTTTCAAGGTATAATTTTTTCTTCTTTTTTTCAACATTGTCGACATGGCTAGAAAGTCAAAACAAATGCAATTACAAATCGCCCCAAGAATCACTTTGTATGATTAGTATAAAAGTGGATTCCAATACACTAGCATAAATGATTATGGGACTTTAGAAGTGACATAAATTCATCCCACCTTAGTGATTTCACCTTGCCTAAAATTATGTCATTATACATTCATTGGTCATTATGTAACCATCATGTTTCATTATTAGTTGACATAATTCACTATTAATTGAAATTATTCAATGTAATATTATATTTATTAGATTTTTGAAATACCTTTGGATATTATACCCTAGGTTATTATTGGTTATCTAGGTTATTTTCAATTATTCTAGGTTAATTCACTTTATGTTATTATAGGTTATTCCACCTTCAACTGTTTTAAATTATTTACCTTAGATTTTTTTTGACTATTCTAAATTATTTCACTTTAATATGTTTTATGTTATTGTACTTTAGGTTAAATTATTGTACCCTATTTTCATTATTTGACCTTCAACTATTATAGGTTATTATAACACATGTTATTATAAATTATTCTACCCTAAGTTATTTTAGGTTGTATTTTAGATATTATTTGTTATTTTTGGCCATTATAAATTGCACTACTCTAGGTTTATATAATAAATTATACCTTATAATGGACTAAGGTTATAACCTAAAATAATTTAAGGTCGAATAGCTTAAAATAACCAAAAATAATTTAACATAAAATAACATAAAATAACCAATGGTGGAATAATAAAAAATAGCCTAAAATAGAATAGCCTAAAATAAGGTGGAATGGATTTAAATAGTCAAAAATAGCCTAGAGTAAAATATCCTAAAACAACCTACTCGCAATACTTAAAAATACCCTACGATTATCTTAAAATCCTAGCCTATGGTAGTTTACACATAGATTTGGGTAGCCTACATTAACCTAAAAATAACCTAGGGGGGTGAAACCACATTGTGGGCGCACCAACTTGGGTAGTTTCATTACATGTGCATAAAGTATACACTTCCAAAATGTGTTGCATTTTAGGTTTAGGGTTTTTCTTTTAATGTTTCAGCTTTATATATTTATTTCACAAAGTTAATATTATCTAATATCATTTGAAAAAATAATTAAAATTAACTTTTTAATTTAATTAAAAATGGATATATTTATGGTATATATAGCATAGTAGAACCCTTTTTTTAATAAATTGCACTAGGTTTTGGTTTGAATTATTCAACCAAAAAAAAATTTAAATGGAAATTTTAAAATATCCCACCTCATATTTCTTGTCATCTTTTATTTGAAAATAATTTTTTGTAAATTTTTTAATTTACCACATACATATGGTCATCACCTTGAAAAAATTGATTAGTGATATGATAATTATCAAACTCTTCCTATGATTCATAAACTTATTCCAATCATATGGAATCACAATGTTTAATAAATACTACAAATTCCATAAAAATTCAAAATCATTTCAATCATTCCTTGAATATATTTTCAATTGTCAATACTTTGTGACGTATATTTTTATTGCATAAATATATTTTAACATCACATCATATGAAATAAAATATATAATTTCTTGGCATTTTGATTTCTTTGGGTTTTGACCTACTATAATATGCAAAACATTGTGAAAATATTTCATAATAATGACATGGTTGAAGTTCAAACATGGGACCCTTCAAATATAGTACAATGTGACAACAATTTTGGCCCCTTCCGTAGTGTGTTTTCACCTAGGGCAAGTTATCAATATCCTAGCCTAAATAAGTATGTAAGGTGTGATAACAAGGTTTCAATACATGTTACCTACCAAAATGTTCACAAAAATTCGAAAACCATTGACTCCATATATGAAAATTAAAAATGCCACATAAGATAACTTGTTAACGTGAACTAACACATCTTATATAAATTATATCTTTATTGGTTCAATTGTCCTGTTTTTTTAAATTTATAGATAACTTAATCATCTCTCCCACACCTTTCAATTAAGCTAAAGCCCTTGGCTAAAGTTCATGCCCTTCTTCCCACTCTTGCAAACCTTCTTCCGGCTTGCAAGTTTGGAAGTAGGATATAGGTCTACAACTTAGAATGCAAGTGGCATGAAGGTGATGACATGGGATGACTTTGTGTTTATTTTCTTGATAGATTGGTTTTGGAAAAGTTTGGCCAAAAATCCAACAATGTCCATGAAAAAATTGGATTATGACATTTTTAAGTTTGCAACTTAGTAACAATGTTTGGAGGTAATTGGTAGATGAAAGTGAATGTTGGTATTACTTTCCCCTTTTAGTTATTAAATGTCAACATGATGAATATCTTTTGGAGTGGAAAGTAGATAAGTCTTCCATGTTGGTCCTAAAAGCTACACTTTGACCATTGAATGTATGACTTTGATTGAAAGCTTTAGAGTTGGAAATGATCCATGGCAATTATCTTGGAAGAAGGACATGGTTGCAAAAATCATTTAAAATGTTTGAAACCCCAAATGAAATGAGGTCAACTAGTTCCACTTGTATGCCAATTTTGTTATTTTCCTTTCAAATGTTTGAAATATTCAAATGAAATGAAGCAACTTAGCTCTAGTTGTAAGGTTTACTTATTATGCAATGTTCAAGTATTTGGAGAAATTCAACAATAATAGACTTCAAGTTTTCAACACATTTCAAACAAAGTTCACTTGAACCCTATGATCCACAATACTTATCCCCATGTGGCAAATCATTTTAGTTTGATCATTAATTCATGCATTTTGAAATATGCCTTTGTTGAAGGAATTCCAACAAACTTAGCATCTTTAATTCATTTGAAAAAGAGGCCACTTTTGTATAGTTATTTTTCATTTGATAATTCATTTGATTGAACTATTAAGTATTCAAACTACAATGATTGCTTTCAAGATGGATTACTTATGAACAAGTAAACCATTTTTGTTCATAAAACATTCGTAGGTTTGGGATTGGGGACATGGAGGTTATGACAACTTGGTTTGGTGTTTCAATTGCTGGTCACATCATCACCATAGCTAAAACGCTACTTAGTATTATTCAAGAATATAATCGCATAAAAACAAATTAGTTTCAAGGTGTAAAAAAATGACATTCCATAGAACCACATCAACCTTGCAATTGTGGATGGAGGCTTGCAATCTTGACATCATCATTAGTAAACATGACTTTTAATGCTTGTGGTGAAGTTTAAGTTACATCATTGTTTACATGTTCTTATATTGTTGCACATTTATGTATTTTAACTTTTATTTTTTTTATTAATCAACTTTAATATGTGATCACATTTGTATTTGTGAAAACATTGGACCTTCAAACCTTTTAAATTTTCAATTAAAGATGAAATACCACTTGTGCAATTTTCATTGCTTGTGTTGTGATGTACAACTTGGGTTGCTACATAGATCGTTCTCATGTATTAAAAACGTTTACTTGATTTTGTATGTTTAGGTCTATATGAAATATAAATATTGGAAAGCAAGTTAACTTCAAAGTTTAAAAATTTGACAATTGTAGAAATGCCCATTACACCAAAACTATTTTTTTGGTAATCGTAGCACTAGTATAATGTTGTCATCACATGTACAGATGTGTGGAGCTAACTATTAAACATTGTAACCAATGTTTCTTATGTTTGGGAAAAAAAAAACACTTGAAATCCTTTCAAAATTATATTTTTCTTGTTTATATATCGGAAATCTGCATTTGAAATTGTATCAAAATAATGGTCAATAAAATGGAAGCAGAAACAATGTCTTGTTCTAGGTTAAGTAACAACTATTTACTAAAAATCTAATAATAATCTAACAACTATGTTCTACAAATATATTAGAATATAGTAATCTACAAATCATCCTTTAACATAAACACAATTTACCGAATCATCTTGGCAAACATTTGGACACTACTTTCTAGGCAATCAAAAAATAATCACCTAAAATGGGAAGGTTGGTTCTTGTTATTTTATTTGTCATTCACACCAAATAACATATGTATTTCCAAACTAACACAAATTGGTCCTACTAATGGAACCAATATCATACATTTTTACAAGTCCAACAATCCATCATTTTTCTTCATTCCAACTTTTTTTTGAATGTCATAATCCAAACATGTGCACTTGCACACACAAAAACACAAATTCTTCTTCCTTGTTTCCAAATCTTCCCTTTCTTTAAATAGCCAACCACCACCTAGATAAATGGTGGCTACCTAAAGGAAAATCTTATTTCCACTATAACATCTTTTCAACTAGCAACTTTTATTCATACTATATCTATGGTAACCCCTCCAAAAGTAATGGGAGGTGGTTGGTCAACCCTACCTAGGTAATACCTTAATTACTTAACACCTCAATAACTATAACAATCTTATATTTTTCCCAATTTTAATGTGTTATCAACTATATTTTGTGATTAAAAACATGTTTTTTTTAATATGTCACAAGTGTTGAGCCAATGACCATTAATATAAAGGTTATGATTAAAGGGCAATGTCAAATCACAGACATTCCATTCCTTTGTCATGATCAAGAGATGGTTGAAAGGTTGAAAATTGGTAACATGATTGATATTTGGTATTCCATGAGTGAAAATTGAAAAATGCACATTGGATATGGGCATTACAAAGATGCCACAATGGTTTTCATATTTAATTATTCTAAAATGGAAAATTGCATTGTTGTTCCATGATGAAAGCACATTAGGGTGGAGCACAATGGGCAATTGATAGTCCATTTTGAGAGTCCATATCCAATGTATTTTGAGCCTAATGAAATTGTGTTTCAAATCAAAACATTTAAATGAAGTTGAATTAAGATTTTTTATGCCTAAATTGAAGCTACCCTAAGTTAAACATGTTTATAACACCTCTTCAAATATGTATTTTGAAAAACTCAATTAAGATATCTACATGGACTTTACAAAAGTATGTGATTTTAAGGTCTTCATTTTGAATTCTGAAAAGAACAAGAGACCTTTTTTTTTTTCATTTTTTCATCTTAAGTGTTATAAGCCCTCAATGTTGGGTCTCAAAGTTGGGTCTCCCAAAGTTATGAACATGTTTTCCAATTCCAATAAAAGAAAAAACACTCATAACCATAACCTTCTTGGATTATAAAATTAAATTCACATTGCATTGTAAAGTCTATCTTTATTGACCATTGGATTTTTTGGTGTAATTTTTTTAGAATTGGGATGATTAAAATGTAAGTTTTGGTTTCTTATATCATTTTTGTTAAATTTCTCATATACATTTGAATTGTATACAACAATAAATCTTCATGGGGTGAAAGTTTGATTGAATGGGACCACAAAGAACCATATCAAGGAATGGTTAAAAAACTAAAATTTGCCAAATAATATTTTTGGGTCCTTTCCTTAAATTGTTTTTAGTAATGTAGATTTTTTCCTCATATTTATGCATTGCATGTCAAAGTATACAACCTCAAATTAAAATAGTTGGGAATTTACATATTTTTATTCCTAATTTTATGGCCTTTTTAAGAATTATGAACTTCAATTAATTATCTAATAAAAAAATCAAATAAAACATCATCTAATATACCCTTTGAAAATTATATAACACCCCCCCCCCCCCCCCCCCCCTTTCAAATATGTATTGAAAATGTTCATGACCAAACAATTCAAGGAACATAACCATGGTTATTTGGTTAGGAAATGATTAGGAACATCAAAATTAAAAATATTTTAATTTCATTAAAATTTCAAAGCCTATACAACCTAGTTAATGTATTTAATAAATATAATTAATGAAAACCTTCTTTAAATGTTTCCTATATTTTCAAAAAATTGGATGGTTTTAATAAAATGAAAGTGTGATGTTCTTTGTTATATCACCCAATCATACTTTCACCATTTGAATAACCTTTTTTCTTTTTTTTTTTGCATTTGTGACTTCCATAAAAATACATTGTAGTGTGCATTTACCCTTGAATTATAGTTATGTTTAACTCCATCAAACATTAACAACTTTTTTGCCAAACTTCAAGCACAAGATGTGTGGGATGTCAATTAGGAACAATATATTTTGGCTAACAAGATATCCTTGAAAGCTAAACTTACGCCCACATCATGAGCCAAAAACATAAACAAGTGGATTCCTTCTACACTTAGGGATTCAAGAATTTCAAAAAGTGAATGTCACACAAGGTGTAATGTAGGTGCAAGCCAAAAAAATAAAATGGACATTGTACTTATAACATTCAGGGTAATAAGGAATGTGATTGTGAAAGCACCAAAAGAAGTGCATTCAGTTCAAAAAACATAGTCCAAGAAGTTGAGAAGAGATATCAAGAAGAAATTCACATGTTCTAACAATAAGGTGATGTCATTTGTTAGCAACCAAATGTGATCTTGTAGATGGTGTGTAACAACAATATAATGACCCATGAAAAGTATCACCAATACTTAGTTTTTTGCATTTTTAAGTGGAAAAATATAATTGATGTTAAAAATGTTTGATGCATTTATACAAATTTTCAAAAACATATAATGGGAACATTTGGTTAAGTTGAGATGAATTCAATGAGTATATAATACTCAAAAACACTTTTAAAGAATTTTAACTAGTGGTTCCATTATTTAATAGACTTTTAAAAGGACTTGACATGATTTGAAATGGTGTAACTATGTAATATATGCACCATTTTATTGGGTCATGATTTTTTTTGTTGATTTGTGAATTGTAATTTTAAAAAATCTTTTTTGAACAATTAATCCAATTATGCCATGTCATTTTGACTAAATAGCCCATTTTGTTTTAGCAAAACACTACTTGGAGTTGGATGTGGGTCAAATATATTATGACTACCCCCATAGTATTAGGTGGTGTTAAGGTTTTCATTGATAAAAGATGAGTTGTTGCATGTGACACAAAGGAGGTAGTTCTTGATGATCATATGGGCAAGGATCCTATTGGACTAAACATATTGTATTGTCCAAATGATATATTGATAATAATAACCATTTGGAATTGATGGCCATTGTTTCAAAAAACTCTTGACGAAATACTCTAAGGAGCTCTTTCAAAATATACATGATCAAAATTATATATTAGATGTCGATGAAGGCACAATTGGTGTGAAGAAAAATAATGCATTTTTCATAAGACAAACAAATGTTGTCAAATGCAAAAGTCATAATCCTATTGTTAAAAGACTCGATTTACAATGTTAAAGCAACAACTTGTTATTCCATGAATTGTTGTTAACATTTTCTTTGTTTGTAGACTTCATTCAAACGAGAATTTTGAAATACGTTGTTTGAAAAATGAAAAAATATGATTTGGATTTTTGAAAAGCCTACACAAAAGAAGAGATGTCAAATGTCAAAAAAAAATTCACTATTCATATAAGAAATGTTTGTAAAATTGCATGTTTCAAAAACATTGGACTACCTATCACAATTGACATACATGCCATACAAGAAAAAAGTAAGGGAGACTATAGGTTTGTATCACACGATAATAAGGGGACATATAAACAATGAAATCTAACTATGCAAGCTTAATCAAATGTTCAATCCTCGATCAAAGATTATGTTGATAGAATGTCATGTGCATCAAATGAAGGGCATTGGTGACAATAGGTAAGACATGTGGCTTCTATGATAGACATTTGCAAAAGTATCCAAGAGCGAAATGACAAATTAATATCTTTCTCCATTCAATTTTTGTCTATCCTTTTTCACAATGTTCAATAATATATTTTGGATTTATTTTCATAGGAGTTGTAATAATTTAATGATAGGATCCTTGTGTGACAAGTCCTAGAAAATAATATAAAAGTTTGACAAATGTGGGTAAATTATTCAGTATTGGGCGACATCATGTTAGGTGGATAATTTGGATTATCATAATAACAATTTTTATGAACTATAAATGAACTTAAATTGTAAATTCATATTCAAACATTAATATTCCAAAAAAATAATTATCCATGCTGCTATGCAATTTATTGGGGATTGTAATATAAATTATGAATTAATTAACTATTTTTAAAAGGACTTATAGTGGACTTTTAAAATTTTAAAATTACAAATAAAATAATTTACATGTGGATTCAAAAAAGATGACATAGTAATGTCAAATTTTTTTAAAAAACGAGCCACCATCAAATGAGAAGTTTAAAAGTAAAATGCATTGAAACTTTTTCAATACAAGAAATTATATTTCTAAAAAGTCAATGTAATAATTATTATTTTTCATTGAGAATCCATTTCACATGGAAGATTTGACCAATCACATATCTATAAATATTTATGAACTAGTTTGCCAATATTTCAACCAAAATCATGTTTGGGAATCTTTAATAAAATAATTTAAATGATTTGTTATGCATAATAGGTGAAAGCATGATAAGTGTACACAAAAAATGAATGTGTCTAATTTGATCAGGTACCATGCATATAGGAACATGAAAATAACATCAAAATGGGTGTAAATACAATAGAAAAAAATGTGAACTTGTGTTCAAGTAATGAGAATCTATCTGCAATTTTTTCTTAAAAAATGAATCTAAAAAGTAAATCCAAAGTAGATTCCAAAAATAATAAAAAATTGGGTTTGTTGGCACTTTAACAATTTTTTTTTTTTTGAATATGTATATATTCAGTTGGGATTCTAAAAATTATTATATTTTAAAAGTTTGAATCAAAATTGTGTTCTACTTTCTATTTGTTAGAACTTATTTCAAATTTTGTATTTCGCAAAAGTTCACAATATAAAAAGAATTGCAAGAGTTGCTTTTATTGGAAAAAAGTTATTTTCAACTTACTTTCACAATGTGGAATTTGAAAATTAATGCACAATAATGAAGAACTATATTGTGTTTAATCATTCATGTAAAAAACTGAATGTATAATAATTTTATGATGGGTTTTTAAAATTATTTTCAATTTACTTGCATTTAAACTTAACAAGGTAAATTCATTACATATTTTACTTTGCTTACCTTTAATTCACAATAAAATGGACGATTCTAAATCCACATTCCCAAGGCTTCAAGTGAGGAACAAAATGGTTTATGACCTTAACCAATTGCCTATCACTAGGCTCAATAGCATGATTGTAATCATGGATATGATGCATATAATTAATATTTTAATGAAAATTTAAAGATCCCACCATCATAATTGATCCTTGTGATTATTTATAGCTTTGGTGTAAACACCAATTTTAAGTTGTAAATATTTTATTAACACCTTCCTCAAAATTCATTCTTTGTGCATATCATGTCATATCATGTAATGATCCAAAACCCTTGCTTTAAAAATTTTGGGTTCAATTATGTTAATAGGAACCAACCCTACTTTTAAAGGTGAATGTTTAGTTTTAAATTGATCAAAATTTTATTTAAATTTTATCATTTCTGAAATACTATTATGTTAAGGTTTATATTTTAAAGTTTCAACATTTTCAAAAAAGTTCAAGTCATTTTACAATCCAAGTTTTCTACTTAACAACATTGGTTACATTATTTTAAAAATGTTTATAGGTATTTTTTAATTCATTAGATCAATTTCAAATTTATTCACATATTCCCATGATATATCATGGATGTTGTTTTATAAATAAATCCAAAAATCTCAACACTATGTTAAATTGCCACAATAAGCATGAAATATTAAGTAGTGGTTACAATTGTTGTGGTACATTTTAACATGATAACACTTTCGTTGTTTTAGATGGACACTAATGTGAAAGACAATACAAAAATTTATATTTTTTGTCATTCTTTTTTTGTTGACTACAAGGGAAGTGTTTGAAGAGGTTCACCTAGGCTTCTTGGTCAGTAGTCATACACATGACTTGACATTGGTGAAAGTTTTGGATATTTGTCCAAAAAGTTGAAAAAAAAAAATTATATTGTGGCAAATTTGATGAAAGCTTTCATGGTCTCACAAGATCAACCCATTATCCCTCAATTGATTCAAGAGATCCTAAATTTCAACCCTTGGGTGTTCAGTTGTTTTTAAAATGGCCCTAAAACATTGGTAGGGCATATTGATATGTATCCTTTCATACTTTTTGTGGAGTCATTTCATGGGTGGTCAATGATGTAGTACATAGAATTTCCTTTACAGATTTTGTTTGGGCTATGCAGCATAGCTCTCCAATTTGGTTAATTATGGCAAGCTAATGCCCATGGTTGAAAAATGTTGCCTATGATAATGCCAAGACTTGTTTCTTTTAACCCAGTTTTAGGCAACAATTTGTTGAGGTTTGTAGAGAAAAAGTAATGAATTAGTATTGGAATTTTAGAAGCAAGGCATCATGAAAAACGAAATGTATGCAATAGTCATGCACATTCACATGGATAATTGGGAGGATATTTTATTGCATTATACCTCCTCAAAGTTCTTTTGAAGGGCTTTTTCCCTTCAAACAATTGGAGGTCTAATCATGACAAGGTTTTTGTGCCTAACATTCTTGAAGTTGTTGATGTAGAAGATCCAACCATCCTTCCTTTCTTTGATGAACAACATGCATGTCATTTAGAATGAATCTTGACGTTGGTAACACATCTAACAATACATAATCCATATATGTAATTTATAGATGTATACTCTATATGTGTAATTTATACATATATAAATATAAAAACATATTGGATCATTTTTCAATTTTTATGGGAATTCTAAAATCTAGATCAATTTTAACGTTAAAAGTCTAATCTATCACATTAATTTACATATTTACATGGTTTTATAACAACCCCAAGCCTTAAACAACATATGCATTTAAAATAAATTTTTGACATATTTCATTCAATATAATGAGGACCTAGATGTGGTGGTTGGCCACCAAACCTGATATTCACCTTGTGGTATTTACATCTACAAGTTATGTTTTTGTTTAATGATTTGATTATCTAAAGTTAAACTAATTAAGATCTAGTGGCAACCAAGTGATGGAAGATTCATGACATTATAAAAACCTATAAACAACAGTTTGATATGTTGAAATTATATATTATGCACATAACAATTATTCCTTTTGTTGTATCAATATTTTTCACAAAGAATTTGTTTTATTAATTGCTCAAATATGCAAGAAAATCACATTTTTATATCATTATATTTGATATATTAAAATAAGAAAGTTGACATTTGTGGTCACCATGTTTATTAATCCTTTCCTTACATTTGAATAGTGAAGTTACTCGAGCTTTTAGATTATTTATGTGGAAAGCTTTGCATAGGGGAAACATTAAGTGTTCAAATTTTAAAGTACTTGTGTCAAACAAAGTATATTTGGGCCCAAAACTTTTAATGTGTACCAAAATCTTATCATAGTGTCACCCTTTTTTAATTTGTTTTGAAGCTAGTCCTTTTTTACCATGTAAAGAGACATGTATGGATGATTATGATGGAATCTAAAATTGTAGTAGTTAAAAATATGATCCTTCTCAAATTTTTGACAATTTTTGACTTGTTATTTTTTATGGGGATCAAAATATAGGACAAAAAAGGACTACAATAAAGACTCAGTCCTTTTTGTCATGTGTAGTACATCTTAAAGGATTTTCACTCATTTGTTTAGAGGTATTATATGAATGAACCCTTTTTCCCCCACATCCCTATTATTACTTAATTTACTAATATGCATGCATGTTTAATTATAATTTTTTGTTTGCATCAATTTTTGACACTATATTTATTTAAAATTTTAATTTTGAGAACTTGAAGTTATGAAGAATGTTGAGGATGCAATTAAATATGGTAAGATCATGTGATAATGTGCATTCACTATAAAAGGACCATGCTTGCCCATTTGATTGCTAAAATATGACTTTTTATTTTAAAGACATTTTAAAAATATTTTGAAATTTTAAATCATAAAAAAATGTATATTAATATGCAAAGATTCGCATCTAAATTTTCCAAATCATTTTACAAGTCAATTAAGTATCAAATGCAATGATTACAATTGCTTTGACAATGTTTTTGAGTATGCATCTTCTATTCATTAAGTTAATTCAAGTTGATTCATATGTTCCCATGATATTATATGAATGTTGTTATATAAGTAAATCCAAAAATTTCAATGCCAATATTAATGATTATTTTAAAATGTTAAACATTAATTGCATTTGGAACTAGTCATTTTATTGTGAATTATCCAATAATAATACTATTTCCTCAACATGACATATATACATAGAATATTGTCCTATGAACCAATTGGTACGTGGTAGAACAAAATTCTCATCTTAAATGCAAGTTTTTTCAAAACGATTCAATTGTCAATCATGTGAAAGGATCCTTTATTTCATGTTCCTCCACATTCAATTCAAGTTCCTACACATTTGATTATTGGTTCATGCACTAATACTAATTCATTTAATACCATTTTAAGTTTTAGTTGAACTTACAAGTTTTAGTGACCTTATTGAACAATTGCAAATGATAGAATTAATATATTTACTAACCTATGAATTAGTTAGGTTAATGTCTTTATAGCTTGTTATAGCTTGTTAGTGGTGATTACAAGAGTATTGCATTTTAGACAAAGGGTTAAAAGAAAGCTAGTTGACAAAAGAGAAACTAAAACATTGTGCCGACTCCAAGGATCCTTCCACACTATGGAGAATGACATAGATCTTAAAATCTACAAGTAAGGCAAGGACTAGACCTAACATCATGGTTGCAACATTCATCGAGCCAATAGAGTTTGATACAATTTACATCGATTCTAAATAGGTTAGGTACACTCCAAAATTTGCATGAATATTTAAACCTCAAGTGCATAGCAACAAATCATGTGATTAAAATTGCGAATGGGTTTTGCTTGAAATTATGCCCAATGAAAAGCTTGATGAAGTTAATGACAAAAGAGCAAAAATGTTAGCTTCATTTCAACCAAAATGCCCTCCGGGATTCTTGGGTTAGAATAATTAATTAATTAATTAATTTTGAAAGTTCCATATTTTCTTTCACACAATTTTTTATTCTTTATTTTCTTTTCCTTTGAGAGGGATTAGGGTTTAAGGCATTTGAAAGTTTCCACATTTCTAAAGATAATATAAGTACCTTGGCATACCTTTCTCGGCCTTTTGGCTAAGATCAAGTGCAAAGTACTTTGACTATGAAGACCTCGAAATTTCCTCTCCTTCTAAAAAACAACAATATTCAACCCACGTTTAACCCATGGTTCCGCATTGAGGTTTTTCCCCTACATATCTTTATTGGCCTTGCCTTGGTAGGCAAGGATATTTGTGTTTATATTCATTATAGAGTATAGTAGCTTAATGGATTTTTATAGGCCCCTACTAGCTAATAAATAATATTAGGTCTTTTTTTTTTTAAATATGAGGATTTTTGAAACATGATATTTTGGCTATTGTGTTGAAACTTGAGATTAGTTATTATAGGAGTTATAATAATATCTTGAAGGATTTATTTAGGTTTCTTTTAAAGGATTGTATTTTTTTTAAATTATATTATTTTTGCTATGGTGAAATTATAATTGAGTTTCCATAATTCTTCTTTTTCCTTACGATAGTGTCACACCCCCTTGTTCCAAGTTGAGTTCTTTTTACGGGATTCTTTTAGTTTTTTTTTAAAAATTCTTCTTTTACCCTATCTATTTGCCCGAAGACCTTGCACCTTCGAAATTTTTTAAAATTTAATTTTTCAAAGAATAAAATTTTGTGGAAGGAAAATAAAAAAGCTTTTAGATGTTACGGAAGAAATCTACTATTTATTTTACATTAAAATTTTGAACTTGCCATGGTATTAGAGCATATTAAATCAATAATAAACAAATAAATAAACATATAAATATAAATATAAATATAAATCAATCAATAAATACTATATATGGTCCATGTCAATTTTTATTTATTTTTTTTTTTGTGGTGAGGTTTTTATTTTTTTAAACTACCTATGTTTAAAGTTGATGTTCCCAACTAGAAGACTAAGGGAAAACCCTAGACTACCCCAAGTTGTTAAACTTTGACAAGTGACCTCCACCATATCAAAACTTGGACTTGAAAGGTGGGTTTAGGGTTTAGGGTCCCTCTTGTGCTTCTTCTTCTTCTTCTTCTTCTTCTTCTTCCAATTTTTTGTCAATGCATTTTCACGATTTTTTCCTTTTGTGCTTCTTCTTCTTCTTCCAATTTTTTGTCAATGCATTTTGGTGACTTCATTAAACAAAGCTTGTTGTCATAGTTGCATCACAAAAAGCTTAACACGTTTTTCTTTTCCTTTTGATTGTTGGCACGCACATTCCTCCGAACATACCCACCATATTATATCGCCACAAGCACCAAGTGGTCATCTTCGGTGTTGTATTGTCATTACAAGGGGCGGCTCACACCACATGTTTCCTTTGCTCGCAACAAAATCCGGGGGCGAGGGGGGGGGCGGGGATTTTCTTCTTTCGAGTTACTTAGTTGTAGGGCGCATTACAAGGCACACGTGGCCGGTGTTTTGGAAA
This sequence comes from Sphagnum tenellum, assembly GCA_963921925.1. NCBI lineage: Eukaryota > Viridiplantae > Streptophyta > Sphagnopsida > Sphagnales > Sphagnaceae > Sphagnum > Sphagnum tenellum. The sequence goes on from OY998156.1 coordinate 13,304,329, forward strand.
AAAAATGACACATGCATGCGGAAAACACCCCGCTTGTCGTTTTTGACCAATGGGTATGAGAAGAGTAACCACCACCACCACGACGTGTGGTGGGAAATCTTTTTTTAATTAAATATTATTATTATTATTATTATTATTTTAAAAAAAGCACCATGAACCCACAAAAGTGTATTTTATGTTGCAATTGCCAAATTTTGGAAAAAAAAAATATATTGATTTTTTTTTGGCTAGATTCTATATACGTAGCCAGAAATATAGAAGGATGCTTAGATTTAATATCCAAAAAGCTAGTCTATTGAGTAAGGGGGGTGTGGCGGGGGGGATGGGTCCGTCCACAAAGGATGCAAAGCCGAGCCCTTGTATCCACCCCATTATCATGAGCGTACGGAGGCTAACGCTTTTGAAAGCTTAGAAAGTGGCCATTTTCCGTGTTCCCACTACTTACATAATACGAACCAAAGCTCTTTCATGTAGGGGTAACACCTACGGGGGAGTCAGGCGTTCCCAAGAAAAGTGCCCGACTACTATACTACACAAGGTGCAAAAAAATTGAGTGAAAGAGGCCGATTATTTTTTTTTCTCTTGTGATACGGTGTGTGTGGGTTCAATTTTTTGGGGGATTCTTGGTGTTCCCCACCAACCATGTTCCCATAGGATCCCAATGATGGGTTCCCCAAGATGTTTCCAATATCACCATAGTTTTTTTGGGCCCAAAGGTGAACAACTTTCATAGCATCACAAACTTTATCCCAATTTTTTTGACCCAAAATTGAACTTTCATATCCTATTCAAAGGTGTGCCAAAGGGAAGCAACTCTATACTTCAACTTTGGGGGGGGGGGAGTGCTGAATGTTTCAAAAAAAATAAATTATTATTATTATTATTATTTTGTGATGGGCCAATCAAAGTGGCTCGTTGCAAACCAAAGGGGGAAAAAAACAAAAAAAACTTTGCACTTTAGAAAAATGACAATGAGGGTACACTACACGGTCGGTTGGTCATATTTGATGAACCCTAAACCACTTCAAAGCTCTAAAAAGATGAAAAGTTCATGAGAGTGTAGTAGATGTGGGTTCATCGGAGCCAACCCCACATTAGGGTTTCCATGTCGACTCACACCCCTATTGGAGCCTCTAACAAGTGTTGATCACCTCCAACATAATAAGAGTGTTAATTAAAAAATCCTCCTCCCAAACCTCACCCATAGGGTTTTTAATACTACAAACGGAACACTACACATGAACCCGTTAAACTAATTTCTTAAGTACCACCACCACCTTAACAAATCATCATGATCGACCAATCAGAAGCAAATCATTTTATTTTTCTTCTTAATACTGGGGCTCACACACATACATACACACATCATTCATTCGATGATGGTGGCGTGTTTGTGGGGTGCTTGGTTCACACTCTAGACCTAGATACGATTGAGATTCATTCAACTGGACGCCTTCGCGCCCTCAAAATGGGGGCAAGTGGTGCATTCAAAGAGGCGACTCAAAATGGGGGCAAGTGGCGCATTCAAAGAGGCGAATCACAAACAAACAAACAAACAAACAAACGAGACAAACAACACAAAAACTCTCCCAACCCAAATTCCCAAGTACATTTACATTGTTGTTGTTGTTGTTGTTGTGAACAAATGGATACGTCCAAGTCCATAACTAGTATTTTTCAAACTATTTCTTAACCATGAACAAGTTCAAAGTCCAAACTAGTGCGGGGCGGCCGCCCACCCGCCAACTCTTGAACCACACTAGGTAGGTAGTAGTAGTTCCCCTAGGGTTTAGGGTTTAGGGTTATTTGTAATGGTATTATTGAATTAATTCTCTTAGAGAATTTTGCCATAACCCAAGATCACCAACCTGGTCCTGGTATTAGGGTAATTTTTTTGACTCATGGTATATATATATATTACATATAGTAAAGGACGTCATGGATGAAATGAAGCTTTCCATTCATCCATTCCATAATCCATTCATCCGTCCTGTCATCCATCCATGGCACGGAGGAGACACTCATGTGGCAATTGATTTCATAGTGCAGCACATCTGTACAAAGCTTGGCCAGCATGATCTCCACAAAATATAATAATCCTCTACAATGTGAAGAAGGCTGAAAAACTCCTATAGTTTTGCAATTTGCCAAAAGCTAAAAACTAATTTTAAAACTAAAAATTGTTTCAAAAAAAAATGAGAAACAAAAGAAAAAATATTTTTAAAACAACACAAGAAATTTCAAATTAAAAAAGAAGAAGACAATTTATTAATAAATAAATAAAATGAAACAAAGTTGTAACAAAAAAGAAAAAAATAAAACAAATGTATATTTTTAAAAAGGGAAAAAATTAGAAAAAAAATAAAATAGAAAAACACTTTAACAATTAGAAACTTTTTTTAAACACTTAAAAATAGAAACAAAGTGAAAACGTATAAAATAAATATATTTAAACATGAAACAAAATAAGGAAATACAGTAAAATAATCTTAAAAGAATTTTTAAAAAATAGATGACAAAAAATAAGAACCAAAACAGAGAGCAAAAGAAAGCAAAAAAAAATGAGGTCTGTCTTCTTTTTCCAAACTTCAAACCTGCATCTAATCAAACAAAAATAAAAAAGTTTTTAAAATTATTTTATTATTAACATATTAGAAAAACTAGATTTTTTTGAAAATGAAAATAGACAAAATAAAAATAAATAAACGCATAAAAATAGAAAAAAAATTTGGAGATAGACAAAATAAGAATAGAAAAAAATAAAAACATGAAACAAACATAAACAAAAAAAAAAGTAAAAACACAAAAACTATAAAAAAGGAATGGAAACAAATGAAACAAGGAAAGGGAAATACAGTAAAATAATTTTAAAAGAAAAAAATTACAAAAAAAAAAAGAAACCAAATTAAAGAGTAGAAAATAAGAAAAAATAAAACTTATAATAATGAAGAAAAACCCTACTTGAAAAAGAATGAGGTGTGTCTTCTTTCTCCAAACTTCAAACTTGCATCCAAATAAACAAAAATACAAAAGTGAAAAAGAAACACTTTAATCTTTATTATACAATATAATAATAAAAACAGAAAAAAAAAACACATAAAAATATACAAGATAAAAAATAAAAGATAAAAGTTTATTATTAAAAAAAACTAAAACATGAACCAAACATTGTTGGAATAACACACCTGTGCATTAGGCATGGGGTTCAAACTAGTATATATGTATATGTGACAACAACAAGCATTGTTCATCAGATCTCCATTAGATCTTTTCTTCAACACATTCATTCTGCAGTTGGGAGGAGATTTCCTTCTGAGATTCAACAACTTAAGAAGTCCACCGACTTTAAACTTGCTTCTTTATTATTATAATATTTAGCAAGGGGAAAATAGGGCCAACTTCTCTAGTATAAATCTCAAAAGTTGCCTCACACTTTGTCACCACCACCCCCCCACTAGGATCTTTTCAACTACCATTTTGTGCACTCACTTGCTTCCTCCAACAACAACAACAACAACAAGAAGCATTGTTCATCAGATTTGTAGCTCAACCAAAGCAAACTGAGTCTCCTTTCCAAAGGACTTTGATTTCATTTCATTTCATACTCACTTCCCAGCTCCTAACTAAGGCCTGGCAAGCTTCCATTTGTGTGGAAGTGTCAGACCAGAGAGAGACAGAGAGAGATCACTTGGGGAATTTTTATTTTTTGCACCAAGGGCTTGAAGATCAGGATCTTTCTCTAATCTCAAGCTAATTTATATTCTCTCTCTCTCTCTCTCTCTCTCTCTTTTCTCTGATCCCAATCTAAGAAATCTCTGAGCTTGATTTCTTAGATTTCTTACATGAACTTTGTGTATCTCTAGGAGCATCTAAGAATATCAGATCAGCAACTAACTGTTGCTCCCTTTGGTGGCAGTAGCCTTCTTCTTCATCATCATCATCAGCTTCTGCTTAAAACAACAGTTTTGGTACAATTTGTAAGGCCGTGATGAAGATGGGTGGTGCTGTTTTGGTTAACTTTTTTGTGGTGATCGCGCTTCTGTTGGGTTGGTTTGGTGCGAGTGCTGTGGTAGCCCAAACGTTGGCCTCAGCACCTGCTCCGGCAGAAGATCCTAATGAGGGTCCTTCAATTCGGTGGTACCAAGCCCATGGCTGGCTCTTGTGGCTCGCATTCGGTGTGTTCTTCCCAGTTGGAATCCTGTTGTCGCGTTATGGCCAGTACAGATTGAAATGGTGGTTCGAAGCTCACCTTGTACTTCAGGTAAATTCAGATCATAACGCACAACAGCAAGCAAGCTAGCTAGCTAGCTAGCGCCAGCAGCTTGCTCTGAACTCAATATCTTTTCTCCCAATCCCATTTTCCATTGCATGAGTGTTTTGCAGGGATACCAGAACTCATACATGAAGGTTCAAGGTAGCAAGATCATGCTTACTTGGGTTTTGCAAAAGATTTTGTACAGTCCTAAAACTGCAGAAAAAACAATTCAAGATCATGGTTTCGACTTTGGTTTCTTTTGCCCCCCCCCCCCCCCGCAGATACTGGGAGTGATCACTTCCACAATTGGAGTGGCTATCGCTTTGAACAAGTTCGACGCTCTCAACGATCAGATGACTCACACCAAGCTCGGGTTGGCAATCATGGTGCTTGTCTGGGTGCAAGTGGTTCTTTCCATTATCAGGCCTAACAGGTACTACTACTACTACTACTACTACTACTACTACACCCAAAAAACAATTTGATGATCAATCTTCCTCCATGAAGCTAATTCTTCTCAACGCCATTACAAAGGATTTGTGGGGAGTTGTAACAGCTTCCAGAATTTTTTTAATATATAATCTTGTGAAACCTGAACCATTTCAAACTCTCTTCAAGCTTTGCTGTGATCTCTATAATTCTTCAAAACTGCAATCATATGAATTCACCTCTCTTAGTTGCTATAATTCTCAAAGACCACATAAATTTCCAAAAGCTTGGACGCTGGGAAGAAAAGGGTTTCTCTTGGTCTTTTGATTTGGGAGTTCCCTGCAGCAACCAAATTTTGAATATAGTATACTAAAGTTCTTGAGCTTGTCCTGTTTGTGCATCTGACATGGATGATCAGGGGGCAAGTCAGCAGAGTACCATGGTACTTCATTCACTGGTTGTTCGGAACTGCTTCTGTGTTACTTGCATGGTATAACATCTTCAAAGGCTTGGATCTTTATGTAGAGGGCTGGACTGTCGGCAGTCAGAAGGTATTTACATCAAACTCTCAACGTCAATTTAATCCTTAGGACGTCAAGTAGACAAACAGAAGATCATATATATATGTATACATATATCTCAAGCTGTTAACATTCTAGTTCACAAACTGTTGGCAATTTCAAACAAGTTGATCAAACACCTAGAACTCTAGAGTATTGAAAAGATGCAGAATCTTTGAATCTCATTCATGGATCATGAGGAATCAAAATTCCAATATATCAGCTTCACTCCAAAGATAACAACTGCATGCTGTGGATCATGAGATTGTAAACTGCCAACTCCTTAAAGAATCTAACAATCTTATGAAGAGTGTAATTTCTATAATTTTTCTTCCAGGAAATAGGAACTAGTGGGGTCACTGCAATTATAGAACTGCAGATTCAAAAAGTGTCAGTGAATAATTAGATAGAACTGGGTACTGGATCTCTGTGATCACATGAGGAGTTGTGTGATGTCTAATTTGTGGTGTGGGTTGTGGGAATGAGAGTGCAGGACTTGTATGTGCTGTTTTCTTTGAATGTGGCAATTCTGGGGTTTGCCTACCTTTTCCTGGACCGGTTCAACCATCTGATGAACCAAGCCAAAGAGCAAAATGTTGTGCACCCGAATGCACAATATCCTTTGGGAACACAAGGCAAGCCCAATAATCTTCAAGAATCCAGTGTACAAGTCCAGTCTACCAATGGTACCAGCAATGTGTAACCTAACTAAGTCATGTGCATCTACATCATCATCATCAACAACAACAACAACAACAACAAAAATACCATGTTTTGCAAACCCATCAACAAACGACAAATTGTGTAGACTACTAAATCATACAACGTTTGACAACTTTGAAAGATCTGCTGCAGCTGCTCAGCTTTCAAAATACAGAGAGATTTCCGAATCTTCCAGCTCTATTTCAAAAATTATGTGCAAGTCTCGCTGCTCAGCTTTGTCTTAAAGTATCATGACATTATGTAAACTGCAGTTTTCATTCCGATTAAAACTTATGCAAATGTTCTTGGAAACACATGAATCTGCTCTCATGACATAATCTTCTGACCCATCATGTAGTAAACTAGATTTCTTCCCGACATTTTGCTTAGTGACAACAAATGTTTGAACAAGAGGTTTGTCACACTATGGCCTCGCCATTTACATGAAAGAGGATCTTAAGGCAAAAGAAGAATTATGGAAACTCAAGTACTTCACCATGAAAAAATGATCTTCAAAAAATCCTCTAAGAGAAACCAAAATCCTCATATAAAAATAGACCTAATATTCTTACCTAGTAGGGGCCAAAATCCCTTAAGCTACTATACTCTATAATGAATCTCAACACACCATAGTCACAAATGATGGAAATTTGACAAGAAAATTTTCAATACGTTTTACAGCAACTTGTAACTCATTTATCTTCGATTGAATTTGAATTGATTTGAATCAAATGAAAATGTTAACTCAACTGAATTCAAATCAAAATCCAAATCCAATTGATTATTTGAATTCCATTCACTATAATATTTCAATTCGATTGCAAGTTGCATAATGCAATGTCATCAATATTTTCATTGAAATGGAACTTAATTTTCGAATTCTTTTCATCATTGAAATGGAACTTAATTTTCGAATTCTTTTCATCATTTTATGGTCACTAGCTAGTAGTGTGTAGTACCATGGAGCCCAAGTGAAATAAGTGGATATCAACATTGCTTTAGTGATTATTAATGAGTTGTGCACGGGGATTGATGTCTAGAGTGTTTGCTCATGAGATTAATGCTAATTCGGAAAAATGACCTTGCCAAGGGTTTGATGTCTAGATTGTTTGCTCATGAGATTAATGCTAATTCAGAAAAATGACCTTGCCAAGGGTTTGATGTCTAGAGTGTTTTGCTCATGAGATTAATGCTAATTCAGAAAAATGACCTTGCCAAGGGTTTGATGTCTAGATTGTTTGCGCATGAGATTAATGCTAATTATGAAAAATGACCTTTAACAAGGGTTTTTTTTTGGGTCTCCTTTGCAAGAAACCCTAAACCTTAAGCGCGTAATGCCCTCGGAAACACCCCATGATCTCTTGGTACATCTCTTTGCACTTTAATAGACGCCTTTTGTTCCTCGCTTTAAACTTTCTCAATGTGTTCACATTTGTTATTATTCCTTTTTGTCGAAGTCAAAGCTATTTCTATCAAAACACCTTTTCAACATCATCATGAACATAAGCAAAAATATAAGAGTTTGATGTGCAAGTGGAGGCATCTATCTATGAAGCAAGGTAGTTTGTTTTGTTTTGTTTTACTTTGTTTTTCAGTTGAGATCTCCCAAGCCACTGCGCTCCATGCGGCACTCATTATATTTTCGAAACGCTTTTTGATGTTTAGATCTCCCAAGCGACAACACTTCATGTGGTGCTCATTGTATGTTCGAAACACTTTTGATGACGACTAAAAGTGCATCAACTTGGTTTGAGACCGTTTGGAATTATCGTGTGAAAGCTATTGATTATTGAACCATTTTCTCAATGAAAATTAAATAAAATCAAAATTGAAAATTGTGAATTGGAATTTGAGGGTCTTGTTGGGAAAGCCCTCACTTTAATAAAGTCAAATTTAATAAAAGTTTATTTCACAATTTTCAAAGCTAAGGTGTGGAAGATATTTGATTTTTGAGTGGATTTTGTTGTTGGAAGTTTAAACAAATTGCAAAAATTGGGGTGTGAAAAAGGAAAAATTAGTTGAGACCTCAATGTGTTCACACTTGGACCAACGACACAGGCTACACTAGTTAAAGTTAAATGGAGGAGGATCTGGCTGGAGTGGGATGGAAAAAAAAAAAATCAAAAAATTCCCAATTTTCATCCCCAAAACAAAAAAAAAGGGAATCATATAGAATGAAAGATGTTTGGGTATTTTCCTTTATTTATTTATTTTTATTTTTTATTTTTATTTTTATTTTTAATTTTGGGTATTTGATCTTTCAATGCTAGAATCTGTGAGATCACAGTTTGGGATTAGCAGATCATTGCATTTCCTAATCTGATTCCCTCTTCATAATACACCATAATAAAAATTGTTAGTAAGTAGGGTTTAGGGTTTGTAAGTTTTTTTGTTACTAAGTTTAAGAGTAGATGATAGATCCCCACCACTCCCATTGGGCCTCCTCACAGAACTAGCACCCACCAAGTGCACCAATCTGGATGGATGGATGGATGGATGGATGATCACTGGATGGCCCAGGTTTCTTTCTCTTTTTTTTTCAGTTTTGTGTGTTGTTGTTTGCTCAAAAAGAGTCATTGACAATTTAAAGGTGCAACTTATATGTTATTATTGCAATAAGTTGACCTATGGAGTTAAGCAAAATCCAAATACAACATCATGCTATATTGAGTCATCTATGATCATTTTCTATGATATTTTTTTTTAAAATTATAATTACAATATTGCATTAATTTTTATACCAACTTTTTTAAGCTAATTGAGAATAGGTTGATCTTTGTCACTAAGCATGCACTATGTTGGTTTTTTTTTTAATTTCACATTGGTCACAAATGTAATCCCAACCTTCCCTTCAAGCATTTTAATTTTGTAGTGTATTTTGAAATTTTGAATTGATGTGAATTACCTACATGTTCAATGTACGAAAAATAGGTCATGAAAATGATAGAATGTTTTTTAGGAAGGCAATACCCACATTTGGTTTTTGCAAATTCCAATATGACATAATAATGGCAATGCCCTCGTGATTCTATCATCCCTAGTCCAACAATGTATGTGGTGTTTGTAACATTATTTTCCTACAAATTATAATTTGATATGGCAAAGGCTTAGGTAATACCCTCATTTAGTATGTTAAATTCTTAATCGTTTGTGGGATTCATTACAATACCATCATTTGTTACAATTTTCAAATTTTCAATTGTAGCTCATTTCGATTTATTTGTGTGAATGATGAAATTGGACCCATATAAAAAAAATGACTTTAGGCATCAAAACACATCATTAAAAAAATCACAAAAAATCTTTGAAATCCAATTCACAAAGGACTTTTATGGGTCCTACAAAAATATTTAATGTAATTTCCAAAATGCTGCCAATGAATTCATCAAATGCATCATATGAAACCTATAAAATAGTACCAAAGGGCACAATCTCATCCTCATTCTCTTCCCATTTTTGGCTTTTGTTTTTGAATTTTTGAATTTTTCCTTGCATTTTTCACTTTTTAAGTTTCTTTTTCCTTTTTTTTTAAAAAATTCTTTGTCTTTCACAAGTGTTCCTTTCCTTTTCAAACAAGGCAAGAATTTTGGCCTTTCAAAATAGTGATATTACGTACAATCCTTTGAGTAAAAAGAGTGCTACATTTACAAGATTAAACATCTATCTTTTCATATTTCTTTCTCCTTTGTCCCAAACATGCCACAACTTTAAAAAAAGTTGATTTTTCTTAGCAAGGCAATCCAACCACAAAAAGGGCTTGTGTCAAGAAATTCAACAAATCATTTTTTTCATATAAACTTGAACAAAAACTTGAAGTTTTCAAATGCTTTGTGCTCAATGGTGCCATTGCATGTAGAATCTAGCAATTGGAATACCTAACTATACCCAAAACAATCAACAAACATGATAATGTTCCTAAACATAATGGATGCGGAGTGAAAACAAAAAAAAGGTGTGAATACAATTGGGTAGTAACTAACTAGCTTTTTCATTTTTCAAGTTCTAGTGTGAACACGAAGACCACTTTAGAATTTTGATATTTCTACAAGGGACACACCATTATAGCTTGTCCTTATCTCTTTGACAACAAGCATCATGGCTTTACCCTAACTAGAGTTGGGATGGGTGGTTTGCTTTTTAATGTATTTTGGTGGTGTGAGGCAAGCATGCAAGAAAACATGCGACCTATCAATTGGCCTATGTGAAGTAAAATTACTCCAAGTTGATGTTAGATTCGACAAGCATTAATTCACATTTTCATTGTCGTATTTTTTTGAGAAATTTCTGTTGATACATCTGAAATTTCAGAATAATTCTTCATTGACTTTGCCTAATAATGAAAAAAAATTCAATAAGTTTACATTTCAATTAAATATGTGAATTAATGCTAAAAATACAACTTAACCTTTTAAAAGGTTACTTGAAAAATACAAACTACACTCCCTCTATCGAAAACTTGGAAGACAAAAAGTGAGGTGTGAAAAAACCTTGACACCTCAAAAGTGATCGATTCGACTCTTGGGTGGTGAAACCAACAGCAATATACGGTGTTGAAGTTATCATCATCATCCAGGGAAGCCACAATTTTGTCAATTGAAGGGAAGGTGACAGAGTTTGAGAGGGAGTTGATTTGAAAGAAAAAGCCTATAATACTACCTTCAAGGAACAATGGACTAGGTAACAATGTGAGAGCAGGTTGGTTACTACACATAACAATCTCTCATGAGAATCAAAATACATTCTTTCTTTTCATCCATGCAAAGAGCAGCTTAGACATTAAAATTGCAAGTTAGGATGGGAACACTAATGAAGAACTAAGCATTGTGAGTTTTCACATACCATTGTAAGGATCAATGTCTTAGAAAGTTAACAAGAGTTTGATATTATTGCAGGAATAGTAGTAGTGGTCTGTGTCAATCAACATAATCCAAATGACAGTAATAGGAATATACCGAATAACTTGCAGCAGATCAAGCATATGTCCAGTAGATTACATACTTTAAACCATGCTCTCACCCAACATGGGAAGAAAGAGAAGATCAGAATGGCAGTAACAATAATAGCATTTCCTCAGATGCAAATGAATGGATGCAAAAGTCCCTTCACAATGTGTTAACTTGATGGGATCTCTTCAATGTGTACGTATCACTGGCTACGTATGTTCTACAAAATCTTCCAAGGGAAATTTAGCAAAAAATTCCATGCTTGATGAAGGAAACACTATTTGGGTGGGTCATAAGAGGGGACCGAATACATATGACCCATATCCCCAAGCCACCATAGGCTTACCCAACAAAGTTTCAGCTTCCTCAAACAAGGTTCCTCAGGTCATGTTGAAAGGGAAAGGGAGCTTGTGGTTTTGTCAACTCTCAGCTTGGACAATTGTGCCGAGCATAAGTTGTGCTCCTCTAAAGTGCAAGCCATGCCATTGTCCTTGGGACTTGATGCACTGTACCCACTGCCATGATCTACTTCCCCATCCATTCCACAAAAATTCAGTGTCTCCCACATTTTCTACTTTCCTACTGTGCTTGCATGGTTTTCTTGCTCAGATTGAGCTGGAATCTCTCTTCCAGGAACATCATTTCCTGATTTTGGCAGTGCAAGTGATGCATGGGGTTGTGATGCACACTTCACAGCAGCAAATTCTTGCAGGACCACATGCTCACCCTTGGCACCTTCAGGAGCCTCAAAAGGTCTGCCTACTGCAGAATCTGTGGGTGTGTGTTGCAATTTGTCTCCTGTTGCATTCAAGAATTCACCCTCTGCTGCTCGCTGTTTGTCACGCTCCTCCCGTGCTATGCGAGATTTTCTGTTATTCAGCCTGTGCCACATCCAACCCAATTAGATCCTACATCACAAAACCATGTGGACAGATTGCACATAATAAACCCATGTGAAAACCTTCACCCACTTTCAAAATTCTTGCTTCTGCCCTCTGATGGATTCAAATATCAAAAGAATTTGAATTGTGCAGATGAAAAAAAAAAACATCAGAAAGCTCACACAAGTGAGGAATATCATGAGCTGAAACCAACTTGTGCATTGGGGAGGACTTTCATACCAGTTCTTTAGCTGTTGATATGCTACCTCAGGACCCTGGAACAGAAATGAATACACATAGCAATGAGTACTTTGATGCCACAGTACATGTAAAACACAGGAGTTTACAATATCATCCTAGCCATGCAAACACATCACATCCCAAGCCTCCTGTGAAACAGTTGGGGAAAGTGAAAGTGGGTTCTCACCATATGGTTCAGATGATTTGTCCAGTGTTGGATTGACCTTGGGGAGCGCTGCATCTCTGGCTCACAGAGCAGAGCATTCTCCATGATTCTAACTTGTGCAGGACTCATAATGTTGCGCTTGCGTTTCTTTGGTTGCGATTCTTGCTCACTGCCGTGTTGTTCCCTCTCTCTGCCATGCTTCCTTGGTGTTAGTGTTGGTGTCCCACTAACCGTCACACCCCAATTCTCTTGCTCCCCCTTCTCTCTTTCCTCCCTTTCTGTAGCATTGACACCCTCACTGCCCCTCTCTTCTGCCAATTCCATGTTTCCACCCTCCAATGTTCCGGCATCAACTTGTTGGGCAAAAGCTCCCTGATTCAGCTCCCTGTGCACACATCTGTCTCCATTTGCATCTGCCACTGCCTCCACCTCCAACTTTGCCTTTGTCACAACTGCAGCTATGATCTCTGTGGTTTCAACACCTTCCTGAACAGCTACTTCTGGTTTGAGAACATCCTGCAGCACCAACAAATCCCAAACAGAATATATTCAATTGCTGTCAGGTAGAATGCAACTACTGACAAACAGTGAAACCCTAACCAACCCCACTGGTGGAGTAATGAACCTTGGACCTATGAGGAATTTGTGAGAGAGGTCCTCCCTGCAAGTGATAAAACATGGGACTTATTGTGGTGCAAAAGAAAGTCTAATACCATAGCTCTATCATCTTAGGAAAACCATGATCAGTTCTTACCCCCAGTTTAGGGAGTGGCTCAGTCTCTGTCCTTTCCTCTACTTTCACAGCAGGTACTGTGCGCAGGCTGGCCACCTGACCAATCTGTTGAATGCGCTGCCATCGTTCCAACTTTTGCCAATCCTGCTTCCAGAGCTGCAATTTCTGCTCGTGCCCATCACGCACAAAGCTCACCAGTGGTGCTTCCTGCAATCCCCAACCTCAGCTTCCCATAGTTAGTCCAACTTCTACTTGTCACACATCCATCCCCAGTTTGGATCAACAACAGCACAGGACACACCTCCTACTACCCTCATGAAGTTACAAAGCTTCACTCTTAGCACAAGAAGAAAACATGCTATAAAAAGATCTTCTCAAATTTACCCTTGGAAGTAGTATTTGACACGCACCATAACAGAGGTTAACGTTGGGCAGATACTCTGATGCAGTTCCTCTGCAAAGTCACTGCAGCACGTATAGGACAACAGACAGAACAGAAAGAGCATCAGGTTACACAGCTCATGTACCCATGTGCACATTCATCATTCAGTTACACAGGTTCAAGCAATTAACCACAACACATAGGAGCAGTGACCCATTGGACAAAAAAGCTTGATGATCTTCAAGTCAACAGTTGTATCCATCCAAGCACAGCATCTGTACTTGTGACTGAATAAACAGCAGCAGAACTCAAATCACTGCAGAGAACTGAGAATTGGGAGTAAAAGAATCAGGTGACCCAGGTTCATCATCACCTTACAAGCGCCAGATCATCATCATTTATGATCTCCGATGTGATGGTCAGCACATAATCAAGTAGTGTACCTGCTGACAAGAACAAACAATTAGCCTGACAATCATGACTGTTCACTCCACATTGCAATTCATACATGGACGACCTACTACATCAACTTCCAGTATGTGAGAGTCCCACCCACCTTCCAAGATTGGTGGTTTCCCCCAGATGTAACTAGTTCTAAGGCACTGGCAGACTGCAGAACAAAGATGAATACACGTACAGAAAGAGAAACAAGAACCTGAAGATTTGATCCAGTGCAACATGTCAATAGCAAACAAGATATATACACCTAATGTCAACTAAGTTCAAGGGCAAAAAGAGCTGGATGTGATCTTACAGAGATTTTCACAAATGCGTACAGCAGTTCGCTCCACACTCAGGAAAAATAAAGCATGGTTGGATTGTAGAGGCCCCTTGTGTAAGCAATTCAAAAAAGTGTGCAGAAATCTACCCTTCTCCTCAGCTGCAACCAATGGAAAATATCAGCTTCTGCAATGATTTGAGTAATTTCAAGTCTGCATGCTTCTAAGCTACTCACACAGATCCCTACAAACTGAATACCCAACTAAGACCCAGTACAGGGAGGTCGTACAACCCTTCAAACTTTGTAAGTGCAATATCAATGTTCCAACTGTACAGGGACATTTCAAAACAGAACATGCACCTGCACAGACATCAGGATTGTAGCAGAAAAGATTTGCAAACAGCTTCACCAGCAATGCTGCACGAATCTGAAAAGCAGAAGCCACCAGAGGTACAACATTGAACTCTGTCACAGAGCTAGGCTCCTCTTGTTGTGCAGATGCTCCTGCAGCATCAGCTTTCACAGATGCCGCCATTGCTTCTCCTGCAGCCTCAAATGGGTTATACACCAGTATTGTGTCCACTTCCCCTTTTGCCAGCTCCCAGGCTATTGGTCCTCCACACCATCGTTCTTGGAACTTTGTGGGTACCACTGCCAAAACTGTAGCCAAATCAGGAGCCTGATCCACCCACCCACATCACCACTTGAAATGAGTACAGTCACTCCCATGATGAAAAAGAGCAATAGAGAGTGTACTTTCTGCACTTGTCATCAACTACAACCAAGCTTCTGAAGAAATAAGATTGGCCTTTGTCAGTCCACCCCTCATGCAAGGCTCAAAGTCAAATCCTAATGGCCACAAAGCACACAACCTGCAATAATTGTTCTGACAAAATTCTTCACAGTAAATTGACACTCTTAGAATCTGAAACTAATATTTGCAGCAAAAAAAAAGTTTAAAATCAAAACCAATATATAGGTTTAGTATCAGTAGCATAAGGTATCAGCCCAACAGAAGGTTATATCCTGAGGATGTAGAGGTATCAACAGGAATGACAACACATACAATTTGGTCCATGACCAGGTTGCGGAAGTTGGAGTCATCAGACAGTATATCTGCCAGCCGCAAGGCAGTTACATGCAGTGGTCCCATTGGATTTTGTCTTTCCAACCCCTCGTCATCAAGAGCTCTTGGATCATCAAGTAAGGCACCTCTAACGAGTGCAATCACCTACATTATCATGACAAACATCACACATAGGCAGTGCTACTGGAAAATGGTCCACTGGCCCTGTTTACAGGGACACCTCATATGGCCAAACAAAGTGACAACTCTAGTTATGGAACCACAGACTTCCTGTAGGTAAGCACCCACAGTGGGTATCTCTGCAATGGGTAGAAGATATTCCAACTTTTTTAAAAAAACAAGAAAAACCTTGGTTCAAATCTGTTGAACACAACTGACCTCAGCTGCAACTTGCTCAGCGAGCTGCATGCTTCGTGAACCAGCTGCCACTTCATCCAAAAACGAAAACTGATCTGATTCACAAAATTTTAACATCTGCATTCACAATCATAAACACCAGCTTATAATGCATGATTATCTGCAGCAAGCTCCAGACATCCAAAGAACAGTTTAAGAAGCTGCCAATGAAGATCCAAAACATCAACCCGATGACTGTTTTGTCTACCCTGACAAAATGTACACTCACCATTATCAAGACTTTCGCTCTGGATCTTGACACCGTTGCCTGTAATGGCCTTGATGACTGAAGAGAAGGTGGCAATTGCAACCTCAGAACTGCAAGCACCAACCGTAATATACCCCCCTCCCTTGACAGTTCCTGGTCCAGAATTGAAAGCAGTAATGACAGTTATTATTGAATTTCTGCAATGATTATGAACTTTGACACTGCAAGCCAATACAAAAGACAAAAGATGATCCAGCACCTAAAACTTCCCCATTGCACACCTCAGAACACAAGATGGCAATTGATAGCAATGAGATGAAGATGTCAATATTAGAAACTCCAGAAGAAGACACATAACAAAAAAAATACTTTTGTGTCAATTCCAGGCTGACCCAAAACAAAATCAAACAAGAATGTCCAGTTATAACCTTGTGGGTGTCATTCACAACATATCAGACCATCACTGTAATCGTCATTTATGGCAGTGACTAGTTGCCATTACTCCCTACTGCCTTTCATCATGATCTCCCAACAGGGCTGTAGATACTTATACAGTAATCTGTTCAAAACTGAGGGCAAACAACTATACAAAAATCTGTGTTGTGAGTGTGTGTAGCATCTCTGGAAGCAAACAGGAAGACTTAGTCATGACATCAATTAGCACTCAAGAGGCATAGATAATTAAAAAAAGACATCAATGAGAAGAAACTACCAAGCACCTTGTGTGCAAGGACTTTATCCCTGAAAGCCTGGGGTATGCAAAGAAACTGCAGAACTTGCAGTGAAGCTTCACACTGGTGTGCGGTGACAAGGCCAACACGTTCAGCAGCAAGCAAAGTCATCTTTTTGGCAAGAATCTTAGTTTGCAAAGAGCGCAGCTTGACTTGGAGCAAAATTATGTCTCGCTTGACTGCATCAAAAGATGCATCCATGAAGACATTCACCTGTTGTCAGTAAACCAGCTTCATTAGCCTGCCTTTGGTCCTGCCCTCGATAGGTACTCTGCCACCCACAGAAGCTCAGCAGATCATCAGCTGACAAAGAACGACATAAACTCAAATGACAGACACCTTCAAGCATTGTGAAGCAAAAGGATTTTGTACCTTTGGATGAGCCAAGAGGACAGGAGCAACATCAGCCCAGTCATGACTGATGAAGGAAATGAGAAGGTACAAGTTACATGCTACCAATGCTGCATGTATCACTACCATGAAGTTTCCACCTTGGCCCTGCTGCACCAAGTTGGGGATTTTACATAAGAATACCACAGTAAAAACATCCTATCATCAATTAAAACAAATAAGCCCCATGACTAACTGAAATGCAGCTATAAAAAATAGGTCAAGAGAGAAGCCAATGAAAGTGCTCAATCCCTTCAGATACCTGCTCTATGTTTGCTAAAACCACAAGCATGTATGTGATCAAATCAAGGATCTGCATCCGAATCTTGACTTCTTGAAAGAACACCTGCAGTAACAGAATCCCCATTAAGTGATTTAATGACAAATAAACAAAAAAAGATTTCATGACTATTTACATGTGTTACAATCACCAAGTTCCATGACGCATTGAGCCCCTAGTACCCCGGGTCTACCCTCTACAATTTTTCAAGCATTTGAAATGGGGCATTATGCACCTGCTCCAACTTAGGGTAGCATGATGCCACAGTACTGAGGGAGTGCAGCAGCCGTGCTGCACGTAACCAATACCGCAACCGTGGCTCTGCACCACTTGATGCCACACAGGCCATCAAATGCAGAGGTAGGCAGTTTGCCAATTGCTCCACATCCACCTACAACATATGTCCCACAGCTGGCCATCATCACCTCATTGCCGACTTTGTTTAGTTTTCAATTGTTTGTGTCATCACATTTTCACAGTTCTGAAAATTGGCCCCCCAAAAAAATTGCAATGCAAAAAACATCCTGTAGCAAGATGAAAGGAGAGAACTTACCCTCAGTGAAACACCTTTAGCTGAAGTTAAATTGAGGACAAAGCTATCAGCATCCTGCAAAAGCTTGTTGATGTCATGTGCACTCAACCCATGGAGTTCCTCCACTGCTACAAACTCATCCATCACCTACACATACAGAAACCCAAAAAATATAGCAATCCTAATTAGCAGATCACCTCAAAGACAAACAAATGAATTAGCTGAAAACCTTTCTATGAATTGATTTACCAGAAACACCCACATTGACACCTGAACACTACAATCGTGTACACATCAACACAAAAATTCAGCCCTCAACTTCTTTGACTAGATTACAAGCCACAAAATAGTGCTCACATACCTCAGATGATACCAAACCATACCTGACGAGACCAGAACCCAAACAAAGGCTCTGATATAATCAAGTGGCTTCAACAGTGGTAAAATATAGAAGACAAACAGCATACAATCTGTATAAGGCCAAAACATTGCCCAGCATTTTACATGAAGTCAACATAAGCCCTACCATTTGAAGTACATGAATGCAGCAGATTTCTACACTTCTTAAACCTTCCTCAATTTAGTATCAAACCCTGATTGACACATCCCAAACAAAACATAGGTTTGGGGTGATGGGGGTTGGCACGCGAAGGCCAAATACAACAACATTACTTACTGTGAAGGTGCATTTCAGTAAGCTCTAAAAAACCACAAAATTTTGCAACCCCATGTCTTTGCACTGCATTGGGTATACATGCAGCACACATGAACAAAAAACCTAAGAAGCTCCACAAAAAATTTAGACGTATCTATCAATCACTCTGGTCTCTCCCCAACTCACTCACTCACTCACTCACTCACTCACCTCCATATATTTTTTTATTAAAAGAAAACCAAACCCTAATTCCTCATCCTGACCACAAAGACCAACAACAACAAAAACCCACCAGAGTTAACCCCAGCAGCACTGCACTGCACTGCAAACCACTCGTAATACACACAAAATTATTTACACCTCAGAAAACAGAAACCCACAAATCACTCTCTAAAACCCTCCTTCCAAAATCTCAAGAACAACGAAAAACCCAAAACCGCAAGCCTGTATGAGTAAATAAAAAAGAAATCAGCATGCATGCAAAATAATTCAGTGGAAAATCCAAGTTTCATATTATTATAATCCCATCATCCCAAAACATTTAAATAAATTACAAAAAATCCAAAAAAAAGAAAAATCAAACAAACAAACCAAAAAACAAACCACTCATCAAACAAACAAACAAACAAAACAATACATATAAAATAATATCTGTGAGCACACACACTCACATTCACGTTGCGCCGCCCCATGATTGACACAAATTGCATCAAATCATGTAAAAGGATTTGTCGACCCAAATCCTCTAATAATGAAACTTCAGCTCCTGCAACTGAGTTGTCCTCCAGTTGGCATTTTATTCAAGCACCCAATTCTCCATCTCTCTCTCCCTCTCACATACACACCCACATCTCTCTCTCTCTCTCTCTCTCTCTTCAGTCCTCTCTTGCTTGGGCATTACTGTACAACTATTACCCCTACTCATCCACCATCTTTGGCAAAAGAAAGAAGCTCCTCCTCCTCCTCCTCCTCCCAACAATCCTACATTCCCACTACATTCCAATTGCCATCTTCTCCCCCCCTCTCTCTCTCTCTCTCTCTCTCTCTCTTCACACACCACCCCACTACGTCATCTGATGATGCTTTTCCATCTGCAAATGCGATTTGGCGAGTGCAAATTGGGAAGAGGCAAGCTGAGAGAGACGGAGTATAAGACAAGAGAAGGACGTATAATACTGAGAGTATAAAACAAAAGCGGACCAGATACGTACGTATATACGTACATACCATGTATTTTAGCCTTTTTTAAACCATATATATTATACCTATATAGCCATAAAAAAAGATTGGGGATATCAAAGAATGATGATGGCTTGTGAATAAATAGGTTAAATAATCATAACAATCATAATTTTTTAATAAATAAATAATAATAATTTTCATTAGTGTTTGAGCTAATTGTTAATCATAAATATCATGTGAACATTATTTATTAATTAATTAAACATGATTTATTTATCATCAACTTCAACAACAACAACAACAATAACAATTAATTCACAATACCATGTATCCTTTTTAAATGAATCATTTATTATTGTCATCAAATCTTTGAAACATTTGAAACTCCCCTCCCTCCCTTCTTCTCCATCTATCAAAAAGCATCCACAATTTATATACCTACCAACCTACTTACCTACCTACCTACCTACCTTATTGATTGATTGATTGTGTATTTTGGTTCACATTATTGGAATGTTTAAACCCTAAAACCTTATAAACCCTAAAACCCCAAACCCTAAAATATCTTCTTCCTTCTACAAGCAACAACAAGTATTTTTCATCATTTATCACACTACTACATTTTATCACCAAACTCAAAACTACTAATTATTAGATCATTTTTTTAATTGAAAAGTCTAAGAAACTCACAAACTCACCATGTGAAAAATCTTCTCAGGTTGCACATATATAAGCAAGGTTTTTAATTTTTTTTAATTTTGTAATATCAAAAGTTTGGTGAATTTTTTTTTTCCAAAAAAATAAAATAAAAGAACTAACAAAATTAGTCAAATTTACATCTGGGAAAACAAACACTTTTCCGGAAAAAATCCCCAATTTTTTTGGTCAAAAAAATGTCCCCAAAATAATTTGGTTTTTTCCTCCAAATTCCCTTTCCAAGTCATAATAATAAATGGAAAAAAAAATAAAAATTGTCCTCCTCCAATCTCCCTCTCCTTTGAGTAATGAAATAATATTTTTTTCCTTCCAACCACATCTTCCCTTCTTTCCTCTTCAAAGGAGAAACTTTTATTATCATTATTATCATTATTTTATAATTTAAAGGAACCCCATTTACACCACAAACTCCAATGGTCAAATATCATGTATTAAATTTTAGATCATATACATCTAAAGATTTATAAAGCCCCACTTCTTTAAAATGTGTCACACATTTCGTGCACATATAGTTAAAAGGTTTTACCCATGTTAATTTTGAAATGTTGATTTTTTTAATTAAAAATTAAATAAACTCTCTCTATAATCAAAACTATAGTTATCATCACTAGTTAGTGGAAATCAATTCATAATTAAAGTTCAGATAAATCACTAATTTTGTAGCCTTCAACCTCAAGGCTACCCTAAATTGATTATAGATTCACACATGCATCTATGTTATATTTTTATTTTATATGATCAAAATCTACAAAAATATCAAAAGATGAATGTCAATAAAATATTTCGATATTCTGTTGTCAATCGTGTTATCCAATGAATCAACAAATATTTTGATAAAAACATAATAAATGCATTTCATTCACAATTGGTTGTTATAAGATGATGGGTGCCACATTTTTGCTTTTTGAAGGTAAATTTTTGTTTAATTGATTGACCAAGTCTTTAAGGATTTTTTTTGGGATAATATTAAAAGCAACTCAAGATATTGAATGTATTATGTAATTTCAAATTTGGAATAAGAAATTATAAGTAAAGTTAGTTTTAAGTTATAATAAAAGGATACGATAAATAATTCATTTACATCTCCTTTATTTCCTTTATTAAAACAATGTTTTATTTTGTTGAATGTTAAATGATTTGAATTTTCAATATCTATTTTGTGATGAACTAATGTTAATTTCCACTTTCAAATTGAATGTTATGTTTGTTATTGATTTTATAGCATGGAATAGACTAAATTTAATAAGTTGAAGTGACTTTAATGATTTAGAAAATATATACATGATAAATTTCTTGAAAATATTTGTTGGAATGTTTGAAAAATAAAATGGGTTTATTTTTATGATTGATTTCCATAGTAAATCTCTAAGGATGTTCAAGATTAATAATGGAAAGGGTGAGAAAATAAAGTAGATGTTTACCATTTAGATTTTAAACACTAATGTGAAAAAACCCTCAAACTATTTGCAAAAGTTTTTAGAATAAGTTTTTCTCCTAACCCATAAAACACTCAATGGTGTTACACACAATAATGTTATAAGAATGTGGTAACACATAGGTTATTCCAAGTTGATAATGAACCCTAGGTACACATTTCAACTTGTATTTTGGTGAACATTATCCCATGGGTTACCAAATCTCATATATATTATACAATTTACAATTTTTTTCTACAATTTTTTCCAATTCCATGTCATAATTTTGTAATTTTTTGTTGTATGATACTTGTGTTTAATAAATTAAAAAATCATTTATTTTTGTTTCCTAATCTATTGCAATAGGTTTATGATTCTAAATCAAGCTCTAATTACTTGACATTATTAATTTATACAACATGCATATGTGTTCATTGAGTTGAACTTTTGCCATGCCCAAAGAAAATGTTGTAGATAAATTTGACAAGCTGTCTACATTTTGGCCTATTTGACATGCACAATGTGAAATTTCATTCATGTTAAAATAAATAACATTTTATGAAGGTAACCAATTGGCAAAGCAATTTAAAATATGTTTTGCCTTAAGTAAAGAGTAACACTTGTTAAAGCTTAACCTTCTTACATTGTCAATTTGTGTAGTATGGTTGAAATAAAATGAACTATGCATAATTGCCAATGTGTATTGCTCAATGACAATTGGAAATTTTAACAAAGGGAATGTTTAACCATACTAAGGTTTTGGTTTTCAATTTTTTTGTTTCATATATTTTTCCAATTGATTTTATGCCTATAAAATACATATGCAACCTAATATTTTATGCGTGGCTATATAATTATGGCATAATTCAAAAAATCTTTAAGAAATCATTTTTTTATCATCATTATTGACAAATATCAAAAATGCAAAGAGTCAAAATGTGACACTCTTGAAGAAGAATTCGACTCTCAAAGTATGGTAATGTCCTTTGCCATTTGTGCAATAGGCATGGTGGACAAAATCACATCTTGTTCAATGCCAAGTTAACAACAATTAACAAAAGGATCGTTTATACACCTTTTTAGATTTGCGAAATTGTAGTAATGGTGATTTCCCAATATGAACTTGTCCAAGAAATGTTATAAGCTTTGGGCTTGCTTATGAGCTCCTTGTAATTATTTTTGGTTAACAAAAGCTTCAAGATGTGTCAACTTCATATAGCTATGTTTGTGAAGGACGATCAATTTTCATGCATAAAAAAAATAATAATAATAATTAAGCGTTGATTGAACATAATTTGTGATTAAAACTTATCATACATTGGACTTTTGTAAGAGGATTATCCCCTTACATTTATGTGTGGCTCTTCATGGGTCATACATGGAAGTCGACAAGTTCGAAGTTTGGGATCTTTTAGATATGGTGGTGCCTTGCTTCAAAATTGTCACTTGTATGTTCCTTCGAGATTTGGATACACATCATATTTTTAATACAATTCCTAGTAAAATGGATAAACTAAAAAATGTTTAAGATTTAGGATTTGAGTTCAAGCTTTATTATATGACCATAAAGTTGTCATAACTATCGCTCTTTATGACAAGCTCGTCTCTAGGTTTGTGTAGTGATGCCTCTTATCCTTGTTGAAGGATTGGGGTGCAAGCAATTTCACTTGTTTGCTTTGCTTGTTGACATTATGGGGTTTAGAGTCCTAAATCCTAAACCAATGATTCAAAACACAACTTGGGAAATTGTTCTTTTCTTAAAAATTAATAGAGGGGCGCAAGTTAATATTTTTTGAATCGCTCCTAATCTCATGACCAATCTCACTTCTCTTTGCCATGAAAACACAATTTTTGTACTATGAAATAACTCTCAAGAATTGAGAAATCTCCATACTAAATTAAGAAAAGCCATGACATTCCTAATCACTTTTACTACTTCCTCCATGATTTCATTTGAAGCATTAAGACCTTTGAAGCATTACGTGAGCAAGAACTATGAACAAAGAGGGAGGAGAAGGCTTCAACGAACGAGGAGGAGAAGTTTTTCATCAAAAGTTAACCAAAGCTTAATCATCATGGTTAGTGTCCCTTGCACCTTCTTAATCCATGTGCCCAACTCCACATGCTCCTCCTCATCTTTTGTGGTCCTTAGTCTATCATCTTAAGCTGAAAAAATGTGGCTTTGGAAATGAGAGTTGCTAGAGTCTCAAGAGGAGTGCATATTGAATTTGACATAGATTGAAGGTGGTTTGATCAGCATGCTTTCTTTCAATGCTTTTGTCTAGTCATGGCCATTGACATGTTGATGTAGGAGTAATGTCGTTCATGGTGCTTTCTCAAATTTGCTAGTTCACAAGTTGCACAATACAATTGCATTAGCTTATGTAAAAAAGTGCAAGGATTTAAGACATGGTGTTTTGCAAAAGAAAACTAACTAATAAAGGGCATATATGCAAGGATTCAAGGGATGGTACCTTAACAAGAGAACTAACCAAGAGAAAGGTACATATGCAAGGATTCAAGGCAAGGTACCTTCACAAAAGAATTAACCAATAGAAAGGGGAAAAAAATATGATGGTGATGCTTGTTGGGTGAATACAAGAAAGACCGAAATCAAGGAGCATTGAAAAGTAGTTGGATTGTGGAAGTGAAAGAGAAGTGGACTCACCACTAGTTTCACATACTTAGTGCCATGAGTGGTAGTAGCAAAAAGGGGCCACTCAAAGTGCATCCATTTTTGGCTGTCCTTGCCAAGCTCCTCCTTGAAAGTTTCCTGCAAATATAAGTACTAATGACACTCAAGAAGCCGAAGGTGCACATGGAGGGTATTACACATCTGGCATGGTTGTGTATTACACATGTTGGCAAGCACAAAACACAAAAAAAGGTAAGATGATTGGATAGATACCCAGCAATAACTTGACTTCCTGAGAATCAATGTGTCACCAACACACAAACTACATAGTCCTTCTTTGCTTGAGGTTGAACTGTTCCTTGAGAGCCTGCTCAACATTCTCAAAAATCTTCATAAACAACTTCCCTGCAATCCCCAATGAGAAACATGATTCACTGGTTGGTTGATCCAGATTAAAACCACAGTTGCCACTTGAAACATGTGGCCCTCAACAGATCTCTTAGACTCGGACCAGAGGCAGTGTCTCTCTCTCTCTCTCTCTCTCTCTCTCTCATACATATATATATGAGATGGCAGAGAAACCTCCACAACAGCACTTTGAAGGTAACAGCAGAATGGGTGCAGTCATAACCTTATGACAGTTGCTCACAAGGTGTCAGACCTTTCATCTTCATTGTGAATAGCAGTCATGAGCTGCAAAGACTACTACCCACTGACTTCGTCAGCTCCCAACAGTGGGTGGGCGTAGTATGTATATAAAGGGGAGTCAAGTACGTAGCACTCATGAAGCATAAGCTGCATTTTTAAGGAGGGCTGATTTTTTTCTCACACATTGACTAGGCATGTACATGGAGCAAAAGAAAAAACCAAAAACCTCACCTGATTCAAAGCTGGCTCCTTTACCCAAGGAAGCCTTGATCAGAAGAGACCCAGGTGCTTGCTGGAAAACCTACAAGCACAACATTTGGTATGAAGTACTTCTGATATTTGATTGTGCCCATCTCCCATTGTGAATCATAAGACAGAAAGAAGAAGAGAGCACAGAATGAAAACAAAGTGTGGATAATGAGAGAGGCTTACTGAGGCCCTCAATGATGAATGATCCGCTGCACTGGTTGCATTTGTTAGGCCTGAGCTCTGCTGTTCTTTGAACTCTTTTGTTGAAGCCCTCTTTCCATATGCAGGAAGAGGAACATCAGCAGTGGCTTCTTCATTTGACCTGTTGAAGAGTACACCCTGTGCCACCCAAAAGAAAAAAAAAACAGAGGTCCAGCAAATCCTTGACTGTTCATCCTTTCCATAACCTTGCCTGAGAGACCCATCTAAGTTATAGAGGATTACTACTCATTGTTGATCTGGAAGAAGCCACAGGCTGTTCACTTGATAATGAAGTAAACCTCCAGTTTACCTCCAACTAGTGTTGCCACTTTCATAAACTGACAAATACAATTCAATGCCACATATACATAACTGTGAATTGGATGCAGAGAAGAATTGAAAGAGAGGCCAAGAATTGATACATTGATCGAAAATGATGACAAATCCAGCTTGCACAAAACACCATTTGACTGCAGTTGAGATATCAGGCCTTGAAGCACATCTACCGCACTGCATCCATGCCTCAGACCCTGAGAGGAAACAAGTTGACAAGTATCATAATGGGTGGTCTCACAAAAATTCACTAAGATGCCCAAACAAAACTGAGGACCTGTTCCTACCCACTCTTTTTCATGTGCACATTCAAAGCATGCTAGTAATGGCAGTGACCCATTACACTCTTCTGCACACAAGCGCATATTATGGCTACATTACCTCAAGCATGAAGGAGACGTTACTCTTGATTTGAACTGAAGTTTTTGATGATTCAATCTTTGGAGGGGCAGTGAAGGACCAAGCCAATCCCCAGCGTGATGTGTGGCCCTGCACAAATTCTGTAGTGCGTACTGCTGCCACTCCCAAAGTCCACAGCTTTGCTGTCAGCACTTTCAGACTGAGCTTACGTCCAATCATCGTGGTGTACCAGCTGGCCCCATAGTCACAGCCCAGATGACATTCTTGTTACATGCACCATCACACGTGTCAGAATCTAAAGCCATCAGAGGATGGATGTGTCCACAAGTGAAAAGCCCATACTCAAACTTTTTTCCAGTGTTGGAAAGGGTTTAGGGTTTAGGGAAATGTCTAGAATGCCTCATGATGGATCAAGGTAGCGCAGTGGCAGTGTGGGTCCAGGCACTTACTGTATCTTGTGCTTTAAAGTTGCACTGTCTTCAATCATGCGTGCAACAAACATCTCTTCACCACCTGGGTATACCATTTCTGCTTCTGTTCCCCCACAAGCTGTACGAGGATTGGCATTTGCCTCCGCCATGCTTGTAAAGAAGGGCGGGTTGCACATACAGAAATCAAACCTCTCACCTTCCTTTACAACTCCCACCAGTATAGCTGCATGTTTGGTGTCAACCACAGCTTCTGAACTGGAAACTGCACCTTTCCCCTCCTCAACTATGGGTGACCCAACAGACTGGAGAGGAAAGAGCTTCTGATATGTAGTAGTAGAAGTTGTTGTTGCATAGGAAAAAGGTTGAACCTCCTCCAAGTCTACAAGACTTGA
This sequence comes from Sphagnum tenellum, assembly GCA_963921925.1. NCBI lineage: Eukaryota > Viridiplantae > Streptophyta > Sphagnopsida > Sphagnales > Sphagnaceae > Sphagnum > Sphagnum tenellum. The sequence goes on from OY998156.1 coordinate 13,331,183, forward strand.
ACAATTCTCCTCTTTTGTAGCTACTGCTGGTGTGCATGCTTCTTGGCCATTGTCTTCTGAGCCTGTGACTTGTTCTCTTGGTGAAGGTAGTAGTGATACCCACTGAGATTCTTGCAAGGCGAAACTTGGCACCTCTTCATCTGTGCTATCCAGGCAGGGATTGGTGGTGGCTCGGAGCTTGACTGCATCACTGATTGCAGTTGAATGGTGAGTAATTTCTTCACCAGTATCATTATTTCCAGCTGCTATGGTGGTAGTATCCCAGTTGCTACCACCAGCATCCTCTATTAGTGAACTTCTGACTTTAATCAAATCTGCAACACTTGGGTTGGATTGGATGTTCTTCTGTGCCCAACTGAGAGCAACTGCAGTGATGTCTGGCCCAACCGACAACATTGAACAAATTTGCAGCAAATGTGATCAACATCAACATCTTGCACAGGAGAAGAAAACCAGGACAAATGTGAGAGACAAAAACTACAGAACAAAAACTTGACAGAATAATTTTCCTGCATTACATGAGCTTGAAGCATCACAAGAATCATCCTTCATGTATCTGCAGTCTCTATGTACTTTGCAATATGGACCTCTGCAATCAAAGCAGACACATGCATGCAGACATAAGATTTCCACAACAGAAGGCATTTGCCACATGTGGATATTTGAACAGTGGAGCTTGCAAAATCACACGCTCTGAAGATCCATAAAACAGATAGCACATGATGAAACTCATTGGAAGAAAAACCTGTGGCAACAAAATGCCATTTATGTAGAGCAGTGCCAAGCAATGGGTAGATGCAATTCGCCCCAGTTCCAATGTCAATCCCACACACCACCTCCTCATGCTCACCATTCTGGTGCCATGGAGCCGGACAAGACGCAAGCAAATCCTCAATCCAGTGTATATAGTTTGCTCGATTTGTGACAGTTGGACACAGCTGCCCATCTGGTATCCACCTTGCATTTTAAAAGAATGAAAATGCAGACAGAATCAAATTTGGAGGAAAAGAGAATGTTCTTCTTCTTCTCATGCATGCCCAGAAATGCATGAAGCTCGTCCAAGAAGATCATCATGGCATTAGATTCCAAAACTTCTGAGCTCCTCCTCTAGTGATGAATCTCTACAAATGCAGCAGAGCTCCAAGAGATGGAACAATCTGTCTGTGTCTTCAACCTTGCAAATCTCTTGGAGAAAGGAAGGAAAAGGTGGTAGGTGCACTTGCTTACCATTTGATGCCATAATCATGGTCCAGCAATACACGAGTGAGCTCTCTGGTGGCATTGAAATCAGTCCAGTCGATTCTGGGTCTGTTGTTGGCGCCAGAACCATAGGAGACAAAGCTCCTGAAGGCAGGGTACTTGGACGCCAAGAGGCTGAAATCAGGTGCATTTTCTGCATACTTGTTGCGAGGGTGCATAGCAGCAGCAACACCTTTCCTCTTCCTGCTGCTGCTCTTTCTGCTGCTGCTCATGCTGGTGGTGGTGGTGGTGGTTGTTCTTCCCACTTGATGATGCTGCTACTGCTGCTGAGCACATGAAGAATACTCAGCAGCTGCTATCTCCAAACACAGAGTTTTGAGAGGAAACCCAACTTTCCTGTTTCTGTTCTTCAATGGGATTTTGAAAGAATCTATGAACTCCGAACCCTTGAGATTTCTTTCTCACTACTGTTGTGTTCTGGGAAGATTGATTGAGTGGATGGTTTAAGGTTCAAGGATGGATCATGGATCCATCCGGTGGGTATCCAACCAACGATCTGGTCTAGAGTTTAGACCTAACCTATCATCAATCCGGGTTCTTCATGATCGCTAGGGTTCATGGCTGATTATCATGTGATCTCCTCGCACATATACGTACCTCACAGTTGACTTGTTGGCCAATCCACCCACACATTCCTCACGCATTCGGAGATCCCGGTCGATCCGGAGTAAGGAGAGAGCGAGAGAGAGAGCAGAAAGGGAGACGAGCCATTTGCATAGAGACAGAGAGAGCAGACGATCCAGGAACAACCCATCCTTGAGATCGCTGGTCGGTGCATGTGAAGGAGCAGCAACAGAAACAAGCAAGCAACACGCGAGAGAGAGCGAGAGAAGAGACTCTCGTCACTTAGGGATTCTTTTCGCAAATGGGCCCACCCATCATGTCCTTCTCCTTCGCATCCAGTTCTTTTCTGAGCAGTAGCAGGACTCCATGGGGTCTTCTTCTTCTTGTCTTCTCTCCGCAATGATCATCATCATCATCGGTGTTTTGCTTCTCAATTCTTCTTGCTCCTGCTCTTCCTCTCCTGCTTTCCGTCTCAATTCTCAGCCGGTTTGATTGATTTGGCAGATCCGCGACTCCTCTTCTTCTTCCTTGTAAACTGTTGTAGCATTCTTTGATACAACCCACCCAATGGGTCGTCGTCGAGTGAGGAGGATCTCGAACATCACAAGCATCTCTTGCCATCTGAGCATTCGGAGGTTCCCTTTCTAGGGTTTACAACTGTGCTCATCTATTGAGGAAGGAAAACAAAAAGGAAGGGAAGGATCCAGCAAGCAAAACGTCGATCCAAAGTGGTAGAAGTCCTTGAGCATCAGAGAAGAAGAAGAAGCAGCAGCAGCACAAGGAAGAAGGACAGCCATCCAGCAACCAACCACCACAACCCTAGTGGAGCAGCAGCAGCACAATAACAACAACAACAAACACCCAATACTATGGCACTCAACATGAAGAGCTTCACACAAGCACTTGGGATTGCAGCAGCAGCGATCGAGAAGACGGTACACAGTACAGTGCACGAGGTGACAGGACCCAAAGCGCTGCAGGATTATGAGCTTGGAGAGCAGGTGGGTTCCGGAGGACCAGGCCTGGTGTGGAAGCTCTATTCTGGAATGCCCCGGAACAAAGCCACCCAGCTGCACAATTCCCAGGTCTGTGTGTGGGTGCTGGACAAGAAAGCCTTGTCTGAAAGCCGAGTCCGCAATGGTGTTTCAAGGTAAGCTTGCTTTGGGGAATTGGGGGATTGGTGCATCTGTTTCTGCTTCTTCCAATCAGGAAGAAGGTCCTGAATTCCAGCAAGAAAGAAGAAGCAGCAGAAGCAGATGCATCAATCCTTGAAATCCTTGAATTTGGAGGGGGAGAGAGAGAGATTGCTGCTGCTGCTGCAGATCTGTTTCTTGTGAGGTTTGTGGGATCATCAGATGGGCAGTAGGCATGGAAAGCTTTTGCAAAGGCTTGAATAAAGCCTTGAAGAAGAGCTGAATGCAAAACTGCAGGTTTTGGAAAAGCCTTGAAGAAAATCTTGAAGAAGAGCTGAATTCAAAACTATTGGTTTTAGAAAAAGCCCTTGAAGAAAAGCCCAAAGAAGGGTTGAATGCAAACTGTAGGTTTTGGAAAAAGCTTTGAAGAAAACTTGAAGAGCTGAATGAAAAATTGTGGGTTTTGGAAGAAGTCTTGAAGGAAAAGCTTGAAGAGCTGAATGCCAACTGTGGCTTTTTGGGGGAAAACTGTTGAAGAAAAATCTTGAAGAGCTGACAAGCAAAAACCAAAAAATTTGCAGGGCTGTGGAGGAAGCGTTTCTGGATTTGTTGAGACAAGATGCAGCACAGATGAGTCGGTTGCGGCATCCGGGTGTTGTTCGGGTGGTGCAAGCGCTCGATGAAAGCAAGACCACAATGGCAATTGTCACTGAACCAATCTTCGCATCAGTAGCCAATGTGTTGGGCTCTGTGGATAATGTTGTCAAAGTTCCTGCTGAGTTGAAGGACTTGGTATGTGCATCGCATCCATCCATCCTCTTCTTCACCTCTCTTCTTTTGTTTCCAGAGTCCTTTTCCTTCTCGATTGAAGATGTTTGTGTGATGATGTGCACACACTTCATGCATCATATTTTGCTTCATCCAAATTGGACCTTCACACACCAATGAATATGTGAAGGTTTTGATCCTTCAAGTCTTTTGCATGTTCAGTAGTTTCAAGCTCCTTTGTGTCAGAGCTTTAACTTTGAGATCCTTCACAGATCATCTCACCTTAAACTTCTGTATCTTTCACCGATTCTGTGCAATCCATTAGCATGATGGTCTGACTCAGAAGGTAGGGGTTACGGTTGCATGATTCTGGAAGGTAGTCTTCTTTCTTTGATGAATGCCCATGGCTGCTTGTGCCCAAAAATTGCTTGCATTTTGCACATGTACAATGCTGACATTCGGTGCAATCATTTTACTTCAGGAGCTTGGGCAGCTGGAGATAAAGCATGGACTCTTGCAGCTAGCTGAGTCATTGAGTTTCCTCCACACAAATGCCCGTCTCATCCACTGTGCTATCTCACCAGAGGTAAGAAAAGCAAAACTCCTCATTGGCTGCTGCTGCTGCTGCTGTTTGATAGAAAAAAGAACCACCTTACCAAAACACTTGTGCTGCTGCCAGTGCATTGCCTGAAAGATAAGAGTTTTTATAATGTACACTTTTGGTCTTCCAGGGCTCTTCATAATGTCTGCTGAATGCATCATCAGTTTTGTGTTTTTTAGCATTGAAAAAGAGCCCTACCAGAGCTGGATTCCATCAGCTCTATGTATAATGGGTTGTTAGTGATAGTTTTTTGGTTGTAGAGTCCAAATTCAGGAAGTTCTTTGTGTGTGGCAGTCAGTCTATATCACAGCAAGTGGAGCATGGAAGCTGGCAGGCTTTGGATTTGCTGTAAACACGGGACAGCCTGATCCCAACAGTGGACCCACCTTCCATTTCTCGGTACATGTTCTCAAATGCTCATGCCCTTGTCAGGTTGAATGTGGATTCTTCTGAAGAATGGGGAAAAATGAAGACATTTTCATTATATTTGAAGATATTGCATTTCGAGCAATGGGTTCCTGCACAGACTGGTGTTCTGTTGTTCTCGAGTGGGTACTTTTTAGATGTGAGATCAGGACACTACTTGTGATCTTTTGTAGCCAGGTGGGTTAACCTGTGAAAGGGTATAACTTGCAAGCAACAGATCATCTTATGATAGGAGATCTTGTATGTTGAACAAACAGGAGTATGATGTGGAGGATGTGGACATGCCCTTACACCCACCACTTGACTACACTGCACCAGAGCTCACACGAAAGTCAAATACTGGTCCTTCTGCTTCCACTGACATATTCAGTCTGGCTCTCCTCGCTTATCATCTACTGTCCCGACAATCTCTTCTTCAGTGCAAGAACAATCTTCGAACGGTATGTTTTTAGGGTTTTTCAGGGCACTGAACTATTGGATAACAGTTGTTGGTTTTTTGAGGGCTATGTTGTTGTGGGTGGTTGGGGGGTTTGCTTTCTATTTCAATATTCTAATGCCTAGTTTGAGAAAGTATTTTCACAAAGCGTGACATATTGGAACCAACTGGGATCTTTCATGAGCTTTGCACCTTTTTTTTGGCTTCTTGCAGTATGCAAGTAAGGTATCATTCCTTGCAAATGAGAGCTTTTCAAATATTCCATCGGATATTGTGAAAGACTTGCGGTTGATGCTGAATGTGGATGAGGTTTCTCGACCAAGTGCTCTCGACTTTACAGGTAAGAAGGATCCATAAATCCACAAATCATCTGTAGTAGACCACCACCCATGCTGAACTCCCTTGTTTTCTTTGTGTGTGAGCAGTGCCTTGTTGCTGTCCTCAAACCAGTCATGAAATGAGTAGTTTTGTGAATTGTAGATACACCACAATGGGGTCACCACCAAGGGTGCTCATTCTCAGTGTCCATTAGTTGTATCTTGTGAATTTCGCAAGAAGAAAATGTGTTAACATTGAAAGGTAGACCTGTGATTCATTCTTACCAATACCCATCCATCTGTCCAGAAAGGACTAAATAGCACTACTTTTCATGCTTATTTTTGTAGGTTCTGCCTTCTTTCGAGATGACACCAGGTTGCGGGCTCTTCGGTTCCTTGACCATATGCTTGTATGTACATTTATTGCTCCTCACAAACTTAGAATTATTACAGAGACATCCATTGGATACTATATGTATGTAAGTATAGAGAAAGTTCTTTATATGAATGAAGATCTTTTTTGGGTATTCCATGTGTGTGGTTCAGACAAGACTAGAGATGTCAAGATCAGGGCAAGGGTCCAACAATTCTTAGAAATTTTCAAACATTCTCAAGCATGTCTTTTTCCTGATGTATTAGATCTTAAATCACCCAGATGAATTGCATGTTGCAAATACAAGAACCATAGAAAAGCTGACATTGCTAACAGAAAGATGCTGATAAACTCTCAAAACTTCATCTTGGCTTGTGCTGCGGGAATGGGTAGGAAAGGGACAATATGCAGAAGACACAGTTCCTGAAAGCTTTGGCAGATATGTGGACTGGATTTGATGCCCGTGTGCTGCGCTACAAGGTTTGTGATCTTTGCTTTCTTTGTTCTTTTGTGGACAAGAAGCTGCAGCATGCAAATTGAATATCCTACGTGCATTGTCACAATGAGAAACAATTTCTGGTTATCTATCTATAAGCTGATCTATCACATTTCTGATCAGTCACATTGCTTCTAGCTGACATTTTTTTTTGGTTTTCATTCTTGGGTGAAGGTGCTACCACCATTGTGCGCAGAGCTTCGGAATGAGATAATGCAGCCAATGGTGCTCCCAATGGTACTCACAATAGCAGATTCCCAGGTATAAACTTTTTTTTCCAGGCCCTCAATCAAAGGAGATTCTCCATCATCATCATCTGAGCAGGGATTTGTGGGTAGGATGAGCCATTTCTGAGGCTTCCAAGGATCACATAAGTGTGGGTGTTTGACAAACTATGCAGGAAAAAGTGGATTTTGTGTCTTCAACACTTCCAGCATTGTTGCCTGTGCTTGGCTCTGCTACAGGGGATACTCTGCTGCTTCTTGTGAAACATGCAGGCCTCCTCATCAATAAGGTGCGCCTCACAGTTCATCCTTCAGGGCTGAGTGGTGCTTGTCTAGACTAAAGTGCAATTTTTTCTCAACTCTCATTGTGTATTAGATAGTTCTAAATGTGGTATAAGGTCTAGAGCTCTTAAACCCATTTCTTTCTGTATCTGTGGAGTGTCTCTTTTCTATCAAATCAACACTCTTTCCTCGGTATATACTTTTCTTTGGCTTTGAAGACCATGGAATGGTGCACTTCAATTGGATAAAATACATATGTGATGCAGGTGGGAGCAGATGTATTGGCCACCAATGTGGTGCCGATGGTGGTACGTGCATTTGAAGACCCAGATGCACGAATGCAAGAGGAAGTCTTGAAGCGTACACTGACCCTCACCAAGCAGCTTGATTTCACGGTTAGTCCTCTGAATTTGTGTCAAGTGTTCCAGATACTAGAACTCGACATTGGTTATGGCCCAAAACATTTGTACCCAGGAGAGGAAGAGAAGCTCTTGGTCACCCTCTTCTTTCTTCCACTCTTTTTCATGTCCAGAGTTTCTGCAATCAGTGAGATTTTTCAACTGAAAGGGTGTCTTTCTTCCTTGTCTTCTTCAGGTACTGAAGGAATCTATTCTGCCCCGTGTTCATGGGTTGGCTCTCAAGACCACAATGGCTGCAGTGCGTTCCTGTCACTCTCTTCCTTCATCCTCTTCCAGGTTTTTGACTTGATAGAAGTATTGACTTTTCAGATTCCTAGCATTGGGGAATGTAGTGTTTGTGACTGCGGTTGTGTTGGCATCATGCTTAGCTAATGGAGCTCTTTCTACGCAACAGCAGTATTTGAGTTCCCTCACACTACTACTGTTATCTTTGGAAGATTGTGAGGTTGAAGGGATTACTTGGAATGTAAAGATCAAGATGCCACCACATAAGTGTCTAATATTGTGAAAGATCAGGTGCGTGTGAATGCACTCCTATGTCTAGGAGAGGTGGTGCCACGGTTGGACAAGCCAGCTGTGCTGGAGGTCCTGCAAACATTGCAGCGTTGCACTGCTGTTGATCACTCTGCTCCCACTCTCATGTGCACATTGGGTGTTGCATCAGCAATTTTCAAACAGGTCAGTCAGTCTTCTTTTCTTTCCTGTGTTTTTTTTTTCATCTTCTTCTCTCCTCCTTGTATCTTCTTTTTCTCTTCATGTTTTTTTCCTCCTCATGTTGGTTCCATTTTGTTGTTTCTGTCAATTTTATGTTTGTTGAGCTAGCCAACGTCATGGCTATTGTGTCCGTTCTGATGCGTAACTGAGAGTCTCTAGCTTAAGTGGCAGCATGGATTGCAGGGCAGAGACAGGGGACATGGGTTGCATTTAAAGTAGTGTTGTTGTTTGGTTTGCAGCTTGGAACTGAGTTCGCTGCAGAGCATCTGCTCCCATTGCTGTGTCCCTTGCTCATTGCCCAGCAGCTGAACCTCCAACAGTTTGCAAAGTACATGCATTTTGTGAAAGAAGTTATCAGGTTTGCTTTTGTGTTTTCATCTCCTCAAAGCTCAGACAATATAGTATTGCCAGGTGCATTTGGGCAATTTTGTTGTCTCTGCAGTCTAGACTGAAGAACCATCAAGCATGGATAAGGGAGGGCATAATGGCCTTAGTTGTGCCTCCCCCTCCTGACGTACCTTGAGTGCTTCAAATGTAACAGGAAAATAGAGGAGAAACGGGGTGTGGTAGTGAATGAGGCAGAACCTGTTTCTTTGGATGTGAAATCCATGGCCTTGAGTGATCCTGCAAAGGAGAATGTCAGTGCCACAAGTAACAGTACAAAGACCAATTCATGGGACTCAGATTGGGATGTCTCCAAGGGCAAGACAAAAACTGCAGGGGGAGGTGCTACAATAGTGCCCTCAAAGGCTCCTTCTCAGATCCCCAGTCTTAGCACTGCACCTACCACATCACCTGTTGTACCTTCATTGACTACAATGGACACCTCTCAGCAGCAACTATCATCTCTGAGCTTTGAGTGGCCTCCAGCAGCACCTCTGGCAGCTGTTCAAGCACCAAATCTTCAACCTGGCAATGCAATTGTTAGCACTGGAAATGCAACTCAAGCCTCTCAACACACTAGTATTGATTTTGGAAAATCGAGTTTTGGGTCTGGGATGTTAAATCAGAGTTCTACAAACACTGGTCTAAATGGTGGTTTCGGAAGTGTTTCAATGGAAGCAACAGCTGTACAGGCTGGAGAAGATGATTTTGACCCCTTTGCAGACTGGCCACCACGTAGTGGTAGTGCAGCAAAAAACACTGTAGCTGTGGGTGGGATTTCACGGCATGCAAGTTGGGGAAGTGGGTTGGGTGCATCAAAGGATTCAATGCTGAAGACCTCTAACCCACCATTGAGTATGAGTGAATGGAGCATTCCATCAGCAGCTCCAAGCAATCCACAGCCAGCCCCACGCAATGTTGAAGATTTCTTTGTTTCTCCAAAAGCCCAAGACAGCAATCCCTTGAAACTTGCACCGCCTCCACCTTCAGGTCTTGGACTTGGAAAGGGAAGAGGTAGGAATCCAATGCGACCACTACGGTCATCAAAGCCAAATAATCAAACGAGCGGCAGAAGTGACCAACCACCACTCTTGGATCTCCTATAGTTTTTGAAAAAGGCAATTTCCAGAATGCACTTTGTTGTGGATGAAAAAGCTTTGTAGCTCAAATAAATGTTGCAATTCTTGAGAGGCTGCTTTCTCCATCACCTTGCCAACAGCTGTGTACATTTGAAATTGACTTTTGACCACAATAATGTGACTGGACATCCATATCCCTCTCTGTTTTTTTCTTTATAGCTTATATCTGCAGCTGGCACTGTGGAGCAGGGCCTCTCGGTATAGATGTATTTGGTGCAGAATATCATTGTGAATGATACCCTTTTTTGTAGTCATCTGTGACTGCTTTGATGTTGAACATTTGGAGTTCATGGAATGAGTTCACTTGCAGCTGCTCTGTTGAGGCATCCTATACACCCTGCATGCTGTCAAGGGCAGTTAGTAATTCTCACACTTGGAATGTACATGTGTGTCAGATTCTGCCTTTCTCTTTCCACCAGAAAACTCTGAAATCCTTCCTCCATCAATTTCTCCAAATGGGTATCTAAGTAAACAACTCCCAAAAGATCTCTCTACATCCTTTCTGAATAAAATCTGCACCAAAATTTCTGAGGTAAGCAGAATGTTGTGTTTTCTCAACATTGATACACATTGATGAAACTGCAAATTACCACCATCCCATGTAGTTCAATTCCCCACATCCTACACTCTCATCACAACCATCCAGCTGAATGAGTGTGAATGATCAAGAGTTTCCAGCTACAAGACAGGTTGGGTATGAAGACAGGCACATCCTTCACCTTTGAATATTGGGGAGTAACAGAAGTACATATCTGAAATGTTTTTTAAAACATGCAAAAGGAAAGCATAAGATGCAGAGAAGGCAGACGTGCTTGATCAACCGTTGCGTATTGTATAAAGTGAACTGCTAGATACATTTGTGCACATGTGAAGTGTATTGCCTGCCACAGGAGCATGGTTTAATTCAAGTGCATCATCTTTAGTTGTTGACTTTGGTGTCATTGTAGTGGCCCACATGGCCAGCAGAAATGGGAGATCTGCATCCATGCATGTACCCACTCCACCCCACACAAGCATATAACATAATCTTGCCACAATTCACCTCTCACTTCATACACTGCCCTCCACCTCAGCTCGCCGTAATACCACATGAGCTCAGTGTGGTACACATCACCATCATTAATGGACAAGAACTCCCCTTTGCAACAACCCATATCAATGCCATGGCGCACCATGACTGCTCCCAATAACACCCCTATGCCATGGAAGGGTTGCTCCATGTTGCACTTGCCTTCTCCAGCCTAATACTGTCTAGTTTAAAACCTTTCCTTGAAGCTATGGCCTGATGATACCATAAGCACTGCCAAGATTGTTCTCACCTGCCATGTCTTTGGCAGTGACACTGGACAGAAGTCGTAAAGTTTTGAGTTCTATCACCACCCACTTCTCTCTGGCTGCAGCGAGAATCTCAGGCATCTTCAGAAGCTGATTCACATTCTCACCAGGTTGCGTCATCTGCCAATTAGCTGTAATCAAAATTGCTTTGCTCTTTGTTGATCTCCAAACCCTACCTTGCTGTATCAATTGTATTCTTCAAGCTGCATGTATCCTATTTTTATGGTTTCTTTTTCATACTAATACCCATAGCACTGCTGAAGAGTGGTTGCTGGAGCTTTGAAGCAATCAGGGACATTGTGTGTGCAGCAGCTTCAGGAAATGGAGCTGCTGGAACCATCACTTGCACCCCATAGCTTGCAGTAACACAAGCTCCTTCAATGCCACTTCTTTCTTCGAGCAGCTACTCCAACTGGTAGACAAGATTGGATCCACTCTTGAGATTCTGCAAGAAAATCTGCCCACAACAAATGTCAATGTGGCACTTCTCCCAGGTTAAAGCCTGAACAGATGCTTCAATTTTCTTGGGAGAGATAGGTAACTACTCTTGTCATGGAGACATTGCTAGAATCAATTTGCTGATTCTTCAACATGGGTTCTTTCAATTTGCATTCTTCAACCCTGAGGTGACTCTTCAACATGGGTTCTTTCAATTTGCTGATTATTCAACATGGGTTTTCTTTTAATTTGCCGATTCTTCAACCCGGAACTGATTCGTCAACATGGGTTTTCTCTCAATTTGCTGATTCTTCAACCCTGAGCTGATTCTTCAACATGGGTTTTCTTTTGATTTGCCCATTCTTCAACCCTGAACTGATTCGTCAACATGGGGTTTTTCTCAATTTGCTGATTCTTCAACATTGGTTCTTCACTCCAATTAGAGTTCATAACTTCTGCATGTGCAAAAGAGGTGCAAGGAGCTGTAGGGTTTGAAGGTATGATCACAAGAATCTAAAACCCTAAAACCCATCCGCTTCTACTTCTGCTGCACCAAACTTTTGGTGGCCCTCAAGGACTCAAAAGACAATAAGGAAATGTGGCCATCTGCATCTAACTATTTCTTTTCTCTTTTTGGAATATCCATTGCATGTACAATATTTCAAGCCCCTTTGTGAACACTCTCTTCTTCTTCTTCTTCTATTTTTTCCCCTCACCCAAATTTGCTGCTGGATTCTTGAGCTATTTCCAGAACACCAAGAATCCTCTGTTTCCGACCCAAAAATCTCGTGACCCACAGCTCTCTTCTTCTTCTTCTTCCGCCCTTCTCCCACAAAGCTCAAATTTCGCACCCAAACTCTTCCGGGGGAAGCAATTGATGCTGCAAACTCTTGCATGAACTCCATTGCTACAGAACAATCACAAGTCTATAAACCTTAAACCCTAAACCCGAACCCTAAGCCTTCCCACTATCTCCACACACACACACACACACACACACAATCACTTGATCCTGAAATGTGAACCCCTATCACAAAATGAACTAATGAACTTATGATTACATCCATTGCTGATTCTTCATTTGGATATGACACACATGGACTAGCTAACCAGCTCGAACACGCAGGTTATCATGAATAGTCTCAATGCTCAAAGCTATTCGCAGTAACTACCATGATGTTCGAGCCAATTATCAGATATAACAAATTGTATCTGAAGCACTGGAGCTTGTGGGTTCTCGGACATAGAAGAGCATGAGTTATGAGGTTCAGCCAACTAGCAACCAGGAACACGCAAAAAGGCATGTGGGATGTACACGAATATCTAAAGGCAACAAGATATGTGATATAAGTGGAAAGCTTTTATCCAACAATGTGTTACCATGTTAGTGAGATGCAACTTAGAATCAATTATGATTGACTGATCCATTTAAATTCATCATCTTAATGCAAATGGATTAGTTGTAAAACTCAATTGGAAACAGTTTTTTTTAAATCAAGGATGAATTAGTTATGAATTTTTAAATGCATACATCCATAGGTACATAAAAGTGACATATAAGGGGCCCATATTCTAATAGTTGGCAAGACAATTCATGTGATGTGATGTTTTATATTGAGTGCACACATTGCAAAATTGAAATTGTGACAAGTATGCATGTCATATTGCACATCTAATAGGCTCAATTGGTGAGTCATACATGATGAAACAATGACACATGTTATTATGTAAATGGAGTTGATTACATCTTTCACAATTCTAAAGTGAGAATATCATCAATTCAACACTTGCCTTGAATGGATACATGCCACATCCAAAAGTAATAGGAACTGATATAAACTTTGATATTCATGTACCCTGTTTTTTATTACTATTCATCTTTCTAAAGGGTAAAAAAGGTTGTTTTGATCTAAGAACGATCATTAGTTCTTGCATATTTCTTTGTTTCCTACAAAATCCTCACAATGGCAATGGTTACAACTCAAATCATTCTGACCATTTGGAACATTTTGACCATGATGGTCATTTAAGGTGATGGTGATGGACATTTTGATGAGGATCACAATGGTCATCTTCATCACATTGAATGTCCTTCTCACTTGTGTGCAAAAGCCTTAGCAAAATTTCAACTTGACAAAATTCACAAGACTAATAGTGAACACAACATTACTTTGTATACCCATGGAAGTTTGATTAGGTACAAATCACTATTGTCAACTCTTGCTCTCTTGGCTTTCCTCTCTCCATTGTGATCTTCATGTTGTGGCAACATACAGGAAACGTTGAGCCACAAAATGGAGCAACGTAAAAGTTAATCAAAGTCCAACCCAAATTGTCACATTGGAATGCAACCCTTTCCTCAACAATGTACTTTGTTGACCAGTCATATGAAATGTATGTGGTGGGAAAGTGATCAAATCTAGGTCCACTTTCCTTGTTGTTTGGACAACATTGATCATGAGGTGGAAGTTGTGGCCATCAAGAATTAGTAAATGCTTGTTTTTTGGAGACATGTTGCTATGTGTGATTGTATGCAATGAAGTGAAAAATCCATGTTGAAAACAAACATGCAATCATCCATGCACATAGCTGCATAACCATTGTAAAACCATTCTCACATCATTTAATGTAATTGCATTTGAGTTGTTTACCTTTAAAAATGGAAAAGTTCGGAATTGAATCACCATGTGCACTAATGCAACAACTATTTTTTTTCATTTGGAATGATGGAATGCATTGATTTGGATCTAACCTTGGCAATCACAAATGCACCACCATTATGACCAACCTACACATCAGACTCATCACAATTCCATATCCTATTTGCATCATAGTCATGTAAATGATAAACATGTTGCAAGTTGTCATAAAATGTTGCAACATTGGTAGGGCATAGTCCTTTTGCGCACCCAATTTCAAGGCCTTGAGTTTTGCATAATGAAAGGTCTAGGTTTCCTTTCCTAAACCATTACAACTAGCCCCAACTTAGGATTCTATTTTTGAAGGGTCTCAATTTTTCTTGTGTGATTTCTACTACTTTTAAAATCATAGCTACATCAAAGTGATGGGATGCCTTATCCTTTGCATTTTTTAAAAGTAGTTTACAAGTGCAACTTTTTATGCATTATCAAGCATTCTTAATTTTCTTTTGCATCTAGTTAGTGTCACACCATACAAATGATTTTATAAGGAGGTGATAGGGACCCCCCCAAAATTGTGTTATAAAAACTATTTCCAATTTGCCTTCAACAACCACCATTACATGTTACAAATTAACATCAAACTAATTGTCATTTTTCTTCAAAGTTTCCTGTTGTGCATGTAGTCTAATTGACTTCTATTGGGCACACACTCATGTGGTGCTTTTGAATTTTGGCAAAATTTTACATTTGAATCTTGTCATGCAACTCGTTGGTTCATTGCTTGCATATTTCGACGACCATCATGGTTGTCAAAACTTATGTATGGTGGATTGTTTGACTACATCCAATTAGGTTGGAAGGTCATAAAAGGAGGGCTCTCCTTGTCATGGGTTCACTACTCACAAGAAGCAAACATCATGTTCAATTTTTTCATCTTCAATTTGCTAAAATGCATGTTCATTTTTAGTCTCATCATATTTGGTCTCAGATAAAAGCCTAAAATTTGGCATGTTATTTGTTTTGTAGCATGCAACTTGTTCAATGTGTGGCATGTTGTTAAATTGTCATTCACAAGTTGCAAAAGCTTGCAACTTCATATGCAACTTGATGTGTCTTTTTTTACTATGTGAAAAATAACTACTAGACTTAAAATGGACAAGTGTTGTTTCTTTATGTGTTTCAAACAATTCCATAATTAATGTATTTATGGGTCAAAAGTGTGTTAATCAAGATTCAAAAATTAGCGGTTGATCACTTTTAATAAAAACATGCACTAATTTTTAAAATAAACATTTGTCACCCTTATAGTAAAGTGAATAAATGTACTTGAAATGGTTAGGTATTCTTTTTATTCATGATTGAATGGTTGTTGTGATTGATTTAATCATGCTTTGAAAAATCACTAATTAGTTCAAGCAAACAATGTAATTTCATTCGAAATAATTTAGAAAGTTGATTTTGTAATAATCTATTAAATTAGTGAATAAATTGAGTTTATAATCCCAAACCATCAACATTCTTTCCCACATTTTTACCTTTTAATCCAAATAACTATAGTTATTTGGGTGTGTGGGTTCACCTTCAACCATAAATATGTCATTAACATCCATAATTATGATTAGTTAATTAGTCAGATTGGACACATCAAATGATTTATCAAGAAAAAATAATCATGCATTTTATAGCATTATCATTTTAAGGTTCATTTACCTTATGCTACACATGTGCCAAGTGCACTTAACATATTAAAATTTCAAAAGAAACATAGGCATTTCACCTTATGAAGGCAAAATGTTTTTTTCACTTGCCCAGTGGATTGATTGAATGGACTTCAAATTACCCACAATTTTTTATAAATTCAATTGTCCAATGATTGAATTTTTAAAAAACCAAAATTCATAATTTTTTTGATTTTTTTCTTTTTCAAAAGCTACTTAAGCTCCCATGGGGTCTTCCTACTTAGGCCTAAATCCTATAAAATCCATTGTCATGTGCTACCATATCAGCATATACAACTATCATTGTCCACACATACATAAACCAAAAAACATAAATAATTTTAAATGGTCCTAGTTAACCTCAAAACAAAACGTGACTTGCATGCAAAAGCCACAAAAATCCAAACCCAAAACACAAAATAGAATCCACATTACAATGTGCCATAATGGAACTTGCACAAAACACAAAACGTGTGTGTTTTAAAATCTCAAATCACCAAATATAGTATTAGAACACACAACTTGGGATTATATCCCACACATGAACTAAATTGAATCAAATCATAACACAATCAACTACATTTAACTTTTTTTAACACTAACCTTATTAGAATTTAATTAGATAATTGAACTTATGTTTTTGACAATTATTGTGCATTACCATATTAACACCTACAACTATCATTGTCCACACACACAAACCAAATAACATAAATCATGTCGCAACCCCACTTTGGGGCTAAGTGTGAAGATGAAATTCACACTCCCAAAAGTGGGAACTTGGGGTCCCTCGGGACTCCCAAAAACTCAGAGCTTGATTGCAAGGGTCAAAACACCTCGCATTGGGGTGTTATTTATATTAATAAAAAGGTCTTGAAGTGTAAATGTCCAAAATGGCCTCGCATGAGCCATTTGGACATCTACAGCCCAAGTTATGGGCAAAAGAAGGGCCGGGAGTCAAACTGGCAGTTTGACTCCCGACCACTAAAAGTCAAGAATCGACCTTTTCTCAATGTTTGCAAAAGGAGTGCAACATGGCATTGGAAAGATCTTGAGGAGAGCTATAGCTTTGGTTTAAATCTCACTCTAATCGGAGATCGAAGCTAGGAGATATGAGTTCCCAAAGTCTAGGGAGTTTAACCCGAGACAATTTCGGGACTCCTGCTTGGGAGTCCTGGGAAAAAGTGCCATTCGGATGTGGCTCCCGCGGAGCAATGCAGAGAATAATATATGGGGGAAGGTGGTGGCTTCCCCCCAGTCCGGGCCGTGGTGAGTCAAGTGAGTCCAAGGTCGCCCGTGGCTTGTCCCAACACCAAATGGATGCAGAATGAGTTCTAACCAACTAGGGGTTGGTTTTTGGATGCAGGACCGTGTAACAACATAATTGTCCCTCTTCCTAGTCTAATCCTGGGACTTCTAGCATGCCCTTCTTACCCCCTTTGGTGTTGGAAGTTGGGAGCGGTTCCAAGTTCCAACTTTCCGCAATTCAACCTACCTAGACCTTCAAGTGGGTCTAACAAGGAATTTAGGAGTGCGTCAAATCATCCACCTTCAAACTAACCCCTACTTAAGGCTAAGGACCCCTTAAGCTAAATAACCATATAGGAAATTCCATCTATAAATCCACTAAAAATGAACATTTTGGTTTTAAGGTGAACATATCAATAGGCCAAGTCCGAATATGAGCCCCAACATTCATCGCCTAATTGCAATTCCCCCAAATCTTTAATAAAATATGAAACATCATGGCGAAATTTTTAGGATATTCATAATATCTAACTATAAGAATTGGTACTTAGGTTTGCGATAAAATGCATTAAAAGCAAAACCATCTTCCGACTAGTGCTTATTCCAATGGTGCCATAAAACATCCCATATGTCAACCTTTGAAATGTTAACCATAAATCAACATAGTGGAAATTCAAATGTATTACCCACATAATATACAACATAATTTGGTGGGAATAATCTCCAAAAATAAGTGAACTTGGCCATGAACATATGGAAAATGACATGGTGCGCAATTACATATGTGATCCTTCCACATTTGACCATCCCATCCTTCCAACAATAACATTTTGAAAGGTAACACCTCTTGTACCCATAAAAGATATGCCATGTAATCACATCCAAGGTAGTTGGTGTTGTTTGTTATAGGTACACACACTTTCCTAGCTCAAATCCATGAATTCAAGGTTGACAACAACCTTGTTGAATAGTAACACAATGCAATTTTATTTCAATATTGAACAATTGCCAAATTTTCCATAACCACTAACATTAATATTGAAACAAAATGTTTCATCATGCAGATGCCTAAAACCACACCTTTGGATCATCCAAATTAATTACTATCATCACATCTCGTTGCACATGAAATTAAGAGATTGCACTCAAGGTCGAACAATAGGAAACATGGTAAAAACAATATAAGAAAAGATTCAACTAAACTTATACCCCATAACTAACCATGGTAGTTGTAAATTTTAGTTTCTAATATGGCCCTTTTGAAGCCTATACTTCCACAAACACCATTTCATCATTTGCACATTCCATTCAACTAACTCATCTAGCTTAGGATGATCTTATGAAATTGTACATTAATCGATTGATGTTTTTTCACACAACTCTGAAACTCCCCACAAAATTCCATACTTTGGTCAATGAATAGTTTGGCTAAAATGCTAAACCTATTAAGCACCATGTCCAAAAATGTTTGGACAACATTTTCATTGTTATGATTTTACAATGGCATCAACTATACCCACTTCAAAAAAATGTTTGATCATAACCAAACTTGATCAATTATGTTATAATATTAAACTCAATGGGCCAACAAAATCCAACCTCCACTGATAACCAAACCCCATAATGGGCAATGATTGTAAATGGGGTGTAAGTGCATTGAATGACATTTTCATTTGACTGCACATCACACATTGAAAAACAAATTGTTAAACTTAAAATTGCATCCCTTACCAATAACATTGTGCCTAAAGTTACAAACTATAACTTTAATGATCCCCAAAATGGTTAATTCATTGTGAACATGTCATACAAGGCCTCACATTATTTTGGGCAAAACATTTCTTATAATCTATCTCTATTGTTTCAACTTGAACCAAGGTTCTTTCTTCTTCCTAAATCTAAAAGTGGCTTGAAAATTGGATTAACATCTTCTAACATGATACAAACTTCTTATCCTTTCAATTGACATATTTCAATCAAATTAAATGTAAACATCCAATGTAATCCCATAGTAATTGTTGTGTCTTATGCACTTCACCTTTTATAATTATTGGATTAATCTCTAATTCCCATACTTTTGTAATCATTTATAATTTGTGTTGGAATGACAATGTCATGGACACCACCATCACCCATTGTTTTCATCATTGCTTACATCAACATCGTCACATGCATCATTGCTTGCATCAACATAATTGCCCGCATCGTTGCTTACATCATCATTCACTATTGGTTAGTGCACTCATGGAAGCCTCTATGGAAGTTTCTTTGAGCTAATAGGGGTAGGACCTCCCATTACCTTTAATATGTTGAGCACCAATTTTGGGTACATTTTCTTATCATAAACTTTGTTTTCACGTGTTATCATAATAAAATTTTGATTGAATCATCTTCTAACATATAATGTGTTCTTCCCTTATATCTTTATGTTTCCAGTCTTGGATTAGACTTAGGCTTGCATTTCTTGTGATTGTTTTCCTTGTTGTGTCAGTGGCTTAGTTCTTGTTCTTGTAGTTTTTTGTGCCCACGACAGATAAATTATCCCCATCACCCAAGGTTGAGGGTGTGAATTTTGATTGTTATGCAAAATGGCAGAGGTGCTTAATTGATTTGGCACCCCCATATCACAAACTTCAAGATTGTCCAACACCCAAAAGTCCCATTTGGCATTCATGATCCCATAATTTCCAAATATGTGTACAACTTAACTTGTTGTCACATCACCCCCCACCCCCCCACCCCCCCTTGCACAAACATAGTTGTCCCAACCAAAGGTGTAACATGGGAAAAATGGGGTGGAGTGGTGTAGGGTGATTGGGCAAAACATTTATCTTTTGATAATGTCAAATTAAAAATCCATATGAGGTAGTTAAGGTCCATGACCTACCCCAAAATTCATTTATGAACTCTTTCGAACAAACTAAACATGGTTGTGGTATGAATGCAAAAACCCACATCTTACTCCTTATCCACATTGGGTTTTTTCCAAAATAAATGAAATGGAATTTCAAACCATCCTTAGGCCTCCAACCTGAAATGCACAAAAACATGAAAATTTTATAAATTTCAATAAGGTTATTCATAGAAATCCAACCCTATTGACCATAAATAAAGGTGGTTTATTGTCATTGAAAACCACACATGATTAACATTCCCTAATTTAATATGTCATCATCAACATGCATGTGGGTGACCTTGGGATGAGTTAATATGTTCATTGGAACACCTTTAATGTTCTTAAGTTAATCCACATCCACTAGAATTAATGGGCATGTGAACTAATGGTGGTAACATTCACTTACCTTGGTCATTAATCTAAGCTTGAATATGTTGCCATCTTACTAGCTTAGCCAATTGAAAATCTCCCACTAGTGGAACATTCTTCAATAATACACACAAGTCACCACATGTTCATTTGCCATGTTTCATCTCAATGCATTTTGACAACTAGAATACATTGATTACTGTGGGTTGTGTAGGTTGAAGATAACATCTTGCACCCATTGCTTAAGCCCCTTGTTTAAAATCCCATGTTAAAACTAAAAAAATTGAGTTTCAATGACCCATTGTGTTGGGGTGATTAACCTTTTCATTTGTGCACATGCCTCCCATAACCTTTCATTTGGTTTATGTTGAAATTCTTGCAACTTCCATTATTATTTTTGTTCAAACCCCTTAGTAATTTCTTCACAGCCCTCGAAAAAAGTTCACCATAAGGTTGGATGTTTGCGTGGGACCCTATCCATTAGTAGAACAATTAGCACCACCACTTTTGGTGGTTGTGCTATTAGTACTCCCATTTCCATTGCCCTCTTGTTTCCATGCATGTTGAATTGATATTAAGGGTTTTTGCAATTGTACTTGAAATTGAAATAGCACTTAGGGTCACAATACCTTGGTGATGAAAACATAATTGGGCAACTAATACATTTGCCATTCCTAAATCTCAATTTCATGGGTGCATTTGAACTAGTGATAGTCTTCCATTGGTAACCTTTCCAAATGCTAAAACAACCTTTCCATGCCATGAAAGGTGTGAATAGCTATGGATTATGCATTTGTTGCATATCACACAAATAATCAAATACCTAGATGATGTCATCCAAGTGATGGTGCTAACCATTGTTGAATATTGATGGGGCTTTCAATGGTTTCATATAATTCATCCACCTTCCACAACAATGATGGAACAATCTATATCCACTTAGTAATATAACCCAAATTCGAATCCAAGGATTCCCTTCATGATGATCATGATGACAATGTTAGTGGTCAAAATCAAACCCCTTGCCTTGTAAATCCACTGGTGCCACTTGTACTCAAATGTTCCATGTTTCCAAATCTTGTGGCACTTTGGTGATGATTTTTATCTTTAAACTTTGGGTTTCAAACCCTAATTCTTAAAGGATGTTGAACATGCAAGCTCACCTAATCCTAATTCAAAGCACCTACACCCACCAAAAACATTTACATGGCCAAACAAACTTGGAGTTTATTGTGGACACGATAAATATGATTTATTGGCCATCAATTTAATCTCATCATCACAATAATCAAAAGGATTGATCTAGTCACCACCTTGAGATGCAACACACAATAGCACCAACATTTTTATATCCTAACCATGTTAAACTCTAATCGTTACGTGTAGGTAAATTAAGAGTTAAATAAAAACTACACAATGGTTATAATTGGTTGGTAGCCTTGTCCAATGCCCAACCATTAAACACACAAATTACAACCCCAAGGTTTGTTGTTATAGTTAACATGTGTGGGATGACTCATAACCTTTCACCTTAGGTTTTTCATTTTGAAATATGCATAAATTTTCGAAAGATCAATATATGAATGTGTGTTTCGTATTTTGAAACACCTACAAGTATTTTGTGATCTATAAATGTATTTTTAAATACAAAAGAAGAGTAGGTTTGTATTATGAAATAAAGTTCATGCAAAAAAATATTAGATGTAGTCATATTTCATCCATGAAGTGTGGTTCATTTGCAATTTTTATTTTTTGCAACTAAGTCATCCAAATGCCATTGATAAAACATCCATGGAATATCATTTGTGAATGTTCAATGGATGAATGGATGAAGTTTTGTCAATCAATATGGACAAAATTTCAAGTTGAAAGTACAAACTTTCATGGAATAAAGTTCATCCATGAATACATGGTTGCTAGAAGGGACAATCCATGGGCATCATGCTCTTAAATAAATAATGAGCCCAGCATCCCCTTCACATACTCTTTGTAGAGAAAAAAAAGGGTTTTGTTTTCCTCATGAAAAACAAGGGTTTTCCTCATGTGGTTTGATTGGTATGTTATTGACTTTTGAAATGGATAAGTGTGTAAACTTTGAATCCATTGATTGGATTTTTTTTCATCACATTCTTGGGCGAGATTATATTGGACCAAATTTTGTGTGGCGATTTGGTGTTCAATTACCAACTTGTGTTTGGTGGATGAGCATGTCGACATACACATATACATACATGTTTTAGATTTGTCACACATAAGATTTGTGAACCCTAAACAAGAAGGATGAATTTGTTTTGTTGAAGTGGTTTGTGTTCCTGGAAGTGCAAAGGAAAATTAAAATTAAAATTAAGAACAAGAGAAAAAGTGTGAACTGATGGTGTTACAGCCACTTGAAGGCGAGAGAATTGAGGAATTGAGGAATTGGGTGTTGTTCTTTTTTGTCGCGGAAGGCCAGAGACAGGATTTGAGGCATTGGGTGTTGTTGCTTTTGTTGTCTTTTGTTGCGGAAACCCGAGAGAAAGGATTTGACGCATTGGGTGATGTTTGTGTTTTGTTGCGGAAGGAACGCAAGAGACACGATTTGACGCATTGGGTATGTGTGAATGTGTGCAGAACTAACTCAGAGAAGGGAAAAAAAAAAAAAAACTCTTTGAATTGTGTCTGCTTCTCCTCCATAGTTGTGTATTTGTGTGTGTGTGTGTGTGTGTGTGTGTGTCTCTCTCTCTCTCTCTCTCGATTCTCTTAGACAAAACGGTTCTCAGTTGTGCTTGCAAATTCCTTCTTGTCTTTTTGCACAATCTTTCTTTCCGTGGAATTTTCGTCTTGTTGTTGTTGTTTCTAGATGAAGAAGTGGATGGTTTTGTTTGGGCCAACGTCTTGTCTCTTGTTTTTGTTCTACTCCTTTAGACCGGTGTTTTTCTCTTCTTCTAGATTTAGGGTTTTTGGGGTGTATGTGTTTCTCTTCTTCTGGTCGATTAGGGTTTGTGGTGTGCATGTGTTGTTGTTGTTCTTCTCGTTGATTAGAGTTCTGATGTGTATGTGTATGTGTTGTTGTTGTTGATTAGGGTTTATGGTGTGTGGTCTTCTTCTTCTTCTTCTTGATTAGGGTTTGTGGGGGAGAGGGATGAAGGAATGGGACAGATATACCAGGAGTATTTGCTGGGTCCGCGCATCTACAAATGCAGCTCATGCAAGGCACATGCGGCAGATCATGCTGACATCTTTTCCAAGTCATTTAATGGGCGTCATGGTCGGGCCTACCTCTTCAACAATGTGTTAATGCTCCTCCACTCTCCTCCATGCTTTTCTTTATCTTTGGCTTGGGAAGAAAGTGTTCAGTGTTTTTTAGGTTATGCAGGAGCCCATGGCTGTTTTTTGCACAGGAAGAATTAGTAAGGGTTTTTGTTAAACAGGTGGTGAAAATACACAAATCTGTACAGCAGCTGAATGGATCTCTGTCAGCATTCATTCTGTTGTTTTATTGTTCTCTAACTTCTAAAACTGTTTGCAGTTTCATCAAGTCTCTTCAGGTTTTAGGAGAGAACTTATTAGCAGTTGTCAGCTGTTTTATTCAGTATTTCTTCTTTGTTTCTGTCTTTGCTGACCTCTTTTGATTGTCCTATCTGCAAGGCGCAGAAAATAGGAGAATTTGAGGGTTTTGTTTGCAGAGAAATTTTTTTGGAGATGGCACAGATGTTGACTGTCAGGTTTTTGTGGCTGGGTGATGGGTGTAATAGGGTGAATGTATGCCTGAGGCCCAAGGAGAACCGTATGCTCAAAACTGGCCTCCATGTTGTAGCAGACATCTACTGCAACTGTTGCCTGCAGATACTGGGATGGAAATATGTGGGTGGTGTTTTGTCAAATCCTATTGTCGACTCTGCAATTCCTTGGATATTGAGAACAAATGTTTTGCTAATTTCTGACCAGCATGCATTATTATGGTAGAGTGATGATGAGCACTAAACCGTGGTCACATACTTGTGTTGGCAATGTGGCAGGAGGAAGCATTTGAGGAGAAGGAGAAGTACAAGGAAGGGAAATACATCATTGAGAAAGCCAAAATGACAAAAGAGAATTGGTAGCAAGTATGTTCTGTATGCTACAGTGCAAAAAAGAACAAACTAGACACGGACTCGGGAGCATGTGGTTTGTACAATACAGCATTTAAACCACTAGAGTGTTTTCTGTGAGGTATATCTGTTGCAACTATGATGACTGTATAGAAACTTAAATTCCTACTGTGCTGGGCTCCAAAGTGGTACCTCTCTCAGTATCTCAATAAAGCATAGTTTTTTCTGCTGTCTATGTGGCAATGCATCAAAATTGATGGCCCATCTCTACTCTCAATCCAGCAATGGCTTTTGGATGATGCTCTTCTCTCATGGGTTACCACCAGTGTGTGTGTCCCTTGGCTCCTGCTCTTTTTCTGTTGGCAAAACTTGTGATGCAAATTCAATTTCTCTGCAAACCCAAGTTGTGAAGAGTGATGGTGGTGGGTTTGCCATCAGGGTTTTCCATCCGATGTAAGAGAGCAGCATGGATGGAGTCTTGAAACAATGGTGAATGGGAATTGTTGCAGATGGAAATGAATGTAATGCACTAAGAATAGGAGGAGATTAATGGGTGGGTGGAAGAGTGGCTGTCTCTTGGGATCAACAAAGTGCATGGAAAATTGAGCAAAGAGAAAGTTATAGCGAAGCAAATAGAAAACAGACAACAAGGATATAGCTTTTGTGGGTCAATTCCACAATGCTTTCCAGGATCATCTGGAGTGGATCTGATTTTGCAGGGTAAAGGCTTTATTTAATTGTTCCTTTTGAAATGGGGCCTGAGATAATTTTGGGTTCTGAACATTTTTTGCATGTGCTGTGATACCATTGCTGTGATACCAATTGTTCCAAAGAGTCTGGCTGCTGATTTATTGGTCCTGATTGCAAGCTGGGCTTGTTGAATCTATGTTTTGCGAATTCCATGAACAGGTTTCCAGATAAGGAATTGGCCAGAGAGTCTGTGCTGATTTGCTGCTCCACACTGGAAAATGGTATATCAAATCTGCCAATGGCTGAATGATGAGTTATATATTGACTGGTAGCTTTGCATTTCTGCATACAAGAGTTGTCAGTATAAAGGTCATCATCATCAGGTGTTTGGAAATTAGACTAGAAGATTGTATTTGGTGTGGGTAGCTTTTTTTCTGCATTGGTGGTCTTGGTGGATACAGGGCATCAGCAGGTTCTGGAAAGGTGGGACCACCAAGAATCAATTCCAGACTGCAAGATCATGAGAAGCCATCAACAAGTTCCAGAATACTATACAAGTGAGCCCTTGAAACTAATAAATAAGGTAAGCCCCTTGGGTTTGAACCTTATGTTTCCTGAATAAAAATCAGTCTTCTTGGCCGTAGTTAATGAAGGGGAAAGTTGATATATAATGTTGATGATTCCATGACCCATTTGTTCTTTTGAGGGGAGAGAACCTTTGGAAAGAACAAATCTCTCTCTCTTAAAAACTCCTCTCTGTTGTCATAACAAATAAAATACAGAAAAAAAGCAGGGCAAAGAAACAAAGGCCTTGACATAGTAGTAGTAGTAGTAACATGTAGAACATGGCACTATCTCAACTCTTTTAGCAACTAGAGTACAAGAAGATGTGATACAGGTAGCAAACCCGAAAACTGACAAATAACTACAAATCCCTTCACAGGCTGTAATGTAGATGACATGATACAGGGAAGTTGTTTGTTTCCAATCATGATTGCTGAAAGGTATGACACATACACTTTGGTACTTAAAATATGACCAAAACAATCCCTGCATCTGTAAGTACGGAACACTGCATTGTGGGTCACAACGATTTCTCAACCAGTCTGCATTTTGCATGTTGTGACCAGTGTTGGTCTGGTATGTAGACTTGCATGTGGTATTGAGATTAGTATTAAGGACACTACCAGGCTGGTATGATCTGAGGCAATAGCAGACGTTGTACCAGTACAAGCAGGGTAAGGACCTGGAGTAATAGCAAGCTTTTAACCAGTTTCAATATCAGATATCACTACAAAAATGTGGTTTTTCTCACACAAAATCACTCATGACACATGTGAGGTAAAAACTTTGTGATTTCACAAGATTACAATGTACAGTATGTAACGGTCCTGGTATTGGGTCCAAGACTGATGTTTTGCTGACATGAGGCAGGTATATTCATTACAAGAGAATGTGAGTTTTCCTCACACAAAAAAGCCGCGGTGGTTCATGACATGTGTGAGGTGAACTTCGTTGTTTCACCCATTATTACAATGTTCAATATGTAGTGTTTATTGGTGACATATATTACATTAAAATGACAATTTGTGTCAAATTGTCATTTGGCACAAAATGTAAGATATGCCACAATAAACATTACATATTTTACATTGCAATAATGGGTGAAACCACAAAGTTCACCTCACCCATGTCATGAACCACCATGGCTTTTTTTGTGTGAGGAAAGCTCACATTCTCTTGTAATGTAGATACCTGCCTCATGTCAGCAAAAAATCAGTCTTTTAGACTCCAAGGTTGGTATGAAAGCTTTTTAACAATACCAAGACCAAGTTGGTATGAAAGTTTTGTTTAGCAATACCAAGACCAAGTTGGTATAAAAGCTTTTTTGACAATACCAAGTACCAAGTTGGTACGAAGATTGCAAAAAAGTACCCAATACCAAACCAACATTGGTTGTAACCTTGGGTTTTCTTACATGTTGGTATCCAATGGAAATCATCCCAAAAGGAAGGAATCTCCAAGCCAAGAATTGCTAGTCTGACCTCCATGATTGGAACAAATTGAGTTACCCGGTCTTGCTTGCCATTGGCTTCTTTTTTACCCTTGCCATTGTTTGTAGTTCAGCAGATGTGTATGCTTAGGTATATGCACGGGCATTTACAAATTACAATGTCAGGAGGGTTGTTTGTTATGACGTCAATGTTTGTTACAAGAGATGATGCAACAACAACCCACATGCTTTATACTTTTTGGAGGAGAATTCCCAAATTGTTGTGTACACGTCGACTTAAAAACAACATCTGATAATGGTAGCAAAGAATTTCCTTTCAACACTTTTTCGACATTGATTTCATTGATTGATGGATCATCCTCAATGATCCTCAACGCAACGAATTTCCAAGTGCATTCCAAAACAACGTGCAAAAGTACAAGGAAAGAAAACAAAAAAACAAAAGGGTTAGCTAAACACGAAGGAAGTGAAAGAGAGAAAGAAAGGGAGAAGAGTTAGTACTACTACACGTATCATATTGAGGACCCAATGTTCAATTTTGATCAAAACATAACAAATGAAATCCAAAACTAACCAATAAGAAAAACGAGACTATGTCAACCTCAACCTTGATGCTCACACACCACCATGAAGGGAATCCCTCTAGATGAAACCAAATCTTCTTCTTCTCCTTCTAGGTGTTTCTAACAACAAAGGATTTAGGTCGGGAGAGTACAATCTCCTCTAGTTCATACTTGGGCCCACAATGGCATGAAAAACTCATATTGGCTCATGTCATACAAGTTTGATAGGTTCTTTCATACGAGTACAAACCCAATCTAGCTAAGCAACTCAGGTTGTGAATTTGATTAAAAAATTAGCAACAAATATGACCAGGTGTTTTTTTAAAAATAAAATAAAATAAAAGAATTTTTTTAATTTTAAAAATAAATAAATAAATATTATTATTTAATGTAGCCACACTGGCAATCATCCACAAAAGGAATTAGTCAAATTTGGCTACATGGAATCAATCGATCCATGCTTTAATTAATTAATTAATTATTTAATTAACAACAATATATCAAGGAAGGGAATAACATAAGAATTTTCTTACTTCCAGCTCCTATTTAACCCACAAATTTAAAAAAAAGAAAAAAGAAAAAAAAAGCATTAATGCCATTCATCCAATGTGATCTTCAGTTGTGTTTTTTAAGTCTAGGAATGGATTATTCATCCATAAAGCTAACAAGGACGGTCACGACCGATTCCATGTATGGAAATTGTCAAAGTTTCCATGAAGTTTTGAGAAGCTTATAATTTCTACAAAAGACCGAGCATGGGAATCATAAACCCTAAACCCTAAACCCAATATTGTTGTTAATTGAAAACCTAAGTTGTCGAGTTCAAAATGCACCTTGGGCCAATCAAAGTACGTAGGTGGGATAATTTAACCAAGGAGGAAGTTCTAGAAAGTGTCACCTATTAAGGAGGCAATATACTAATCTGACATCAACCCTAATTCAACATTAACCCTAATTTGCCATCAACCCTAATTTGACATTATATTGGTTGGCTAGGCTATTTTATTTTATTTATTTCATTTTAGAAAATTAATTTAGTATTTTTTGGACCACATAGTGTACGTACCAATATCCAAATTTGTTTGAACATTTAAACCCATTGGTTATGCATAAGAGTCAGTTCTCAAGTACCGGCCTTGAGAATCATCGGTTATATTGCTTAGGTAGGGTAGCTAATACGGTTTTTTTTTAAATAAAAAAATTAATTCCTTTTTTAAAAATAAAAATAAATTATAAACATGTTTAGGGCTTTAGGATTGATAATCTACTTGGATGAAATTCCGATAATCCGGGTAGGTTATTAAAATTTTAAAAGTTCAATAATTACCCACATAAAGGCCACACCGCACCCGGTTATATACCACAGTTGAAGGGTTCTTATGAAACAAGGCACTAATTGGAACGGAAGTAGTTCTAGAAGGTCTAGAACCTTCTAGATCATCATCATCGTCTCATCCGCATGCATCCACCCCTTCATCCCATGCCGCCCCCGCCTACCCCCTTCCCCCCCCCCCCCCCACATGGGGCTGTCTACTAGAGAATATGAGTGGCAAACCCTTTTGTCGGTCGGTCAATGAAAGTGATCAAAATACGGGAAGCCCAAGGACACAAAAATTTTAATTTTGCAAACATTGAATTGGCCAATGCCCCCCCACCCTTTCCCTTCCGTCTTATACAATTCGTTCTTGCATGGGATTCTTGGGAAAAGTAGGGGTGTGAGTCGTGACGGAAGTCGAGCTAAACAAGTCTTTTATTGACTAAGGCAAAGGAGATATGATGGAGGGAGACGGAGGAGGAGGACAGAGGGTCCTTAAACGGGCTTTTAAACTCCGATTTAGGGCGCATAATTGGAGATTAAAGTTTTATTTAGCCTTTGTAATGAGGAGTGTGATTTATTTGCGTTCAGATTCTTTTTTCCACCCATACCAAAAATCAATTATAGAAAATCAAAGTCACTTATGCAAAAATAAAATAAAACAAAATAATAAATAAAGGGCAATCTGAACCAGTCTCGGATGCTTATTTTCAATAAAATAAAATAAAATAAAATAAAAATATACTTTGGTTGGTTCCGGATTTTTCAAAGAACCGGAGGTTCTCATGAAATAATAGTGGGCCAAAAACCAGCAATTTTGTCCAAGGTTATTTGACTGGGTCTCCATGGTTAAATAGGAGCTGGTCCTTTGACTTCTCCACGATCATGGTCACACATTTTTAACAACCGTCACTACATTTCTAATAACCGTCTAATGGTGATATGAACATTTAGAAACCAATAAAGAGAAGAGAAGAGAAGAACCCTGCATCCATAATAAGAGCATCTCCACCGGTGCTAAGTATGTGACTCCAGACAGTACAATTCATTGCGAAAATGTGCCGGTTAAGCTCAAGGAATTGGTTTTTCTGCAGCAAATTCGTGCAGCTTGCCCGTGGCTGGTAAGTGTCTGGTAAAAGACGCAACACAGTTGTGCACCTGCAAAAAAGAGTGTAATAAATTGGACCTGACTGCGGCTCGGTATTTCTGTTTGGTCGATCATAATGATTGGTCTAGGTGGTTTGCTATTAGTAGTCCCCCAGGTATATGCATACAGTTTTATTGGCGGGGGTTGCCAAAAAAGAAAACCTATTTGTCACTTGCTATGTGTTGTCAAAATTGCTGGCCAGCTTCTTCAGGTTTAAAAGAAGCAATTGGGAAACTAGCATGATGGTTGAATAGAGGAAAGTATGCAAGCTACCCGGTGTAATGTTTACCCAAATTCACGAATTCGACACCAAGAATTTACAAACCTTGATGCCATCTTCTTCTAAGATTTCTACTACTTCTACGACTCTTACTACTACTACTTCTTGTTAGTTTTTATCTTCATGTATTTTTTAAATTTTCTTCATAAAAAAATAATAATTTCATCTTTGCATGTTTTGGGAAGATGGAAAAATAATAATAATTCCATAGATTAAGTTAATACACCCCCCACACACACCACATGATACATGCTCTATCTATCACCAATCAACACTCTTTAGGGGTACTTATTATTGAGCTTTGTTGACAATAAGTATTTGTGGAACGGATGCACAAAATCTTTTGAGCTTTGTCACAAAGTTTGTAAGTAGCTCACAAGTTCCAACACTTCAAACCAAAAAAAAACTAATTGTTGGTCTCCTACAATTCTTATCCTTTGTTGCTCTCTCTTCTACTAAGTCTCTATGTCATCTACTACTACTACTACATGTCTACATGCCTCTTTTGCCTCCTACAAGAGGCTTTTTGCTTAACAAAAAAAGAGCTTTGTTGTATACTAGTTAAGAATCCGGGTAGATTTTGCTTAATTGCACACAAAGAGCATGTTATGTATGTAAGTAACATAAGGTCCCCTAGTAACGCTCTAAAGGGTTTAATTAGGGTCCCCTTAAACCCTAAACCCAACTCCCAACTAGGGTTATCCTATTAAGGTTTTTTAAGTAGGAAAAGGACCTATGAACCCATGTTGGGTAGGTACCCACTTTGGTGGGTAAGAATTGTGACTTCCGGTTTTGCGGGAACCGGACCGGAACCGGATCCAGAACCGAGATGTAAATGTTTTTGAAACAAAGAAAAAGAAACAGAATTTTGATACCCGCCGGATTTCAATTTGCCTTATGAAGTAATACTAATTGGTTATCTACACTATCTATACAACAAAACTTAGAACAAAATGTTGAGAAGCAAAGACCACAAAGCACTTGAAGTTGTTTTCTTTTCGGTTTTTGTTGCCAACCATATCCTCCAATCGTACCAAGCAACTCTTGCAAAAAACAAGTTACCCAAGATGTAGAAACAAAGAAAATGAAAGAATAAAAATTGGAGCCAAATGCCTTGGACAAAAAATACAAGATATTTTGAAGTTTCCTTTTGGTTTGCATTGTATCAACACATTGACATCACACATACAATACTTATTCATAATTGCAACCCTTTGCAAATTGCAATCAAGGCTTGGAAAAATTAGTAAAGAACAAAACTTGGAAGGATTAGCAACCCACATAAGTTAGGTGCACCACATGGCCCCCAAAAAACACACACAAAAAAAGAGGGAGCATTAACAAACTAGAGGCAAAAAAGCTTGAACAAAACTCACCTTCTTTTTTTTAAAGTTGTTTTTTCTTTATGTTTTCATCACATCAACACATTGCAAACTCAATAGACATCTCTTCACAAGTTGGGTGTTCTTGAAGCTAACCTTTGAAAGGTGAACACATAGCTTGCATCATTGCAAGCATATTAGCAAGCCTTGTTAAAAGCATGGTCAAAGCAAGTACATGCCATGGAGTCCCAATTGCCAAAGGTGCACATGTCCTCATCAAAGAGAAAGCCCATGTGAGGTTGGATAAGTTTGGCTCTTTTGTTGTTAATGTAAGCAATCACCTTATCAAATAAATTAAAAGATAAATAAAGCTCTGTCACTTGTGCTACTATTTTAATTCCTAATATATCCATAATTTCAAACAACCTCCATTGTCACATGACAAGACACCCAATATGAGTGATGAAATTGATAATGAGTGTGAATGTGTGAAAACCAAACTTGGACATCCATGGAATGATGCAATTCATAATGCAACCATCTAGAGTTGGTAAGACATAGTTTTCCATGGATTTTGCCACCTTTTCTTAAAGACAATGTATAACAATGTGTTTTCAATTTGGAAACACCATACAAGGACACTAATGCAAGACCAAGCACCACAACCAATGATTTTCTATAGCTAACCTTTGGCAACATACAACACCAAATCTTCCATGAAATTTTTCTACCTAAGAACTTCCTTCTTGTACATGTTATTGTGTTTCAAAATGGTCGATGATGGTTTCATATCCAAGACTAATATGCAACTTTGACCACAATAAAGGGCCAAATTAACAAACAACATGATGTGATGGAGTTAGGATTTTTAGTATCACTTCAATTGAAGAAGCAATAACCCCCCCATGTTGATGTATCTCAAGTAATTTTGAGGTACATTTGTAATACATTTAATTTGAGCTAGTGTGCCAAGTATTGAAACACTCAATGAGACTCTAAAACTTCAATCAACATTGCCATGTTGTCAAAAAAAGTTAAAAGACTCATCATAATAAGGATTTCAAAATGTTCGTCTAGAATTATAACCTCCAACATGTAATTTACAACCCAAAACCCATAACTTAACAAAACAACGAAGGGGAGAAAACAAATAAGCTATTACAATGGCACACCTTTCAAAATGTGTTGAAATTGACAATAATAGCTAGGGTACACAAAAGAAAGTTGAAAATTTCGTGTCATCTAGATGAACATCCTAAAGCACACTTGAAACACAAGCTCACATTTGTTAGTCAATTCCAAATCTCACAACTCAAAACCCTAAACTTCAAACATGAAGTGCAAATCAAACAAATATTGAGAGGGTTGCAAATCACAAACGGGATCAAAAGTAGCAAAAGAGATTGCACCTTGTCTAGAACAAAGCACACATAAAAACATAACAAAGAAAACTTGAGCATTGAGCACCTTTGCCTATACAACGAACTCCTATTACTATTGACAACTTCAAAATCAAGGTGGAGCTTGAACATTCATCAAATAAATGAGGCAACTCAAATTGAAGTTGGCCTCAAAGACAAAAGTGCATGAAGCAAATCTACCTCTTCAAAGCAAAAGCACAACCAAAGGGGGGAGGTGTGAAGTGTGAAGCAAAAGGAAAATTTTATAGATGACAAAAAAATTAGGGTTTAAGGTTTAATAACCTATTGGGAACCCCTCCCCCCCAAAGGTTAGGAGGCAAGTAGGGTATTCAATTCCCTGAAATCGATACCTTACCAATAAAGGGTATTTTCAAGTCTAAATCTAACAAGCATGTAGGATATTATGCGGGTTCTTGAGTAAGTTGATATCATCCAAATTGGCTATTGATAACCATTCCTTGAAGTTGATACCCTACCAATAAAGGGTATTTTCAAGTCTAAATCCACCCAAGCATGTAGGATATTACGCCGGTTCTTGTCTAACTTGATATTGTCCAAGTTGGCTATTGATAACTAAACCTATGTAGGTTGGTTGATAACCGGGTGTACGTGTATGTGTGTGTATGTTATTTTTATTAAAAAAAACAACCAAAATTCACTGAACCTGATCCTATACTAATTAATTCACTTCCAGAAAATGTGAATTTCTCAGCCAAAGAAAACATAATTATAAAAATCCAAACCAACCCAATAGCTGGTCAGTTTTCATTAATTAAAGGAAAATGATGAGATGAGATGAGCAGAGGCAAACAACCCAAAGCAACAAAGCAACACAAATTTCATTTGTCTACTTCATTACTCAATGTCTCAGGCTTATGTATGTGTATGTGTGTGTGAGTGTGTGTTTGTAGTATGTACCCAAGTCTTTCAATCATCTCTTTGGAAGGAAAATACAACTGTTGTAGTGTTGTTGATTTTGCAGCAGTGTTAGTTGAATTCCAGTGTTGTTGTAGTAGTAGTAGTAGTAGAGTTGTTCTTGTTGTTGGTTTTGCAGAATTCTAGTGTTGTTGTTGTAGAATTTGCAGTGTTGTAGTGTTGTTGTTGCAGTCTTGCTGATTTCCATTGCTGGTGTTGTATTTGCAGTGTTGAAGTTGCAATTGTTGTTGTTTTTGCAGTGGTTTTTGCAGTGGTTTTCACTAGTGTTGTGTTGTGAAAGGTTGCTCTGCAATAGTGGGGGTTTTTTTTTTTTTTTTTTCCTGAATTCAAGGAGGCTCTGCAAATGTATTGCTTGCATGCATGCAGGAATGGGGTGTGTTTTTCTTGTTCTAGACTTGAAGGTTTAGGTGAATGATTGATTGCAGCAGTGAGCTCTGGAGCTTTGAGCTCTCTGCCTGGTTCTTCTGAGCTTGGGTTTCCAAACAAATGTTTGTTCGCTGGGTAGAGAGACACGTCCACAGAGAGAGATACCAGACACACACAGACAGACAGAAACACACATACCCACCTTTTCTTTCTTTGTTTCTTCATCTTGGAACTTCTGCACTAGCTCAGACTTTTGTGTTTCAAGCTGCTAGACAGAAAGCTACAAGTCTAGCTTAGCTGTGCTTTTAGCTGCAATGCCGGACTTCTTGGGAGAGAAACCCAAAGGAACCCCAGGAAAGCACATCACAATTCTCAGTATTGATGGCGGCGGCGTGCGAGGCCTCATCCCTGCCACCATTCTTGCTGAGCTTGAAGGCAGACTACAGGTACACAAAAAACACACACGCACACAAATCCCACACAGCTTTGAAATCCACTGGCTATATCTCTAGATGTCTGATCTGAGACTTGAGCTCAGGATTCTCATGTCATCCCAGGTGCAACAGAACTACTCCATGTGTGTGTGTGTGTGTGTGTGTGAGAGAGAGAGAGAGAGAGAGAGAGATCTTGAGCTCATGAAGTTGTTGGTAGAATAGATTCCAGAGCATTTCATTCTTCTGCCTTTGGGTTTTTTCTAAACTTGTCCAGAAGCAAGTTGAGAGAACTGGGAACTGATAGTGGGTGTGTGTGTGGGTATGTTGGGGTTGTGGGTTTGGCATGTGGTGGGGAGTACAGAGACTGGATGGAGCTGAGAGAAGGCTGGTGGACTACTTTGATTTGGTTGCAGGAACAAGTGCTGGAGGTCTCATCACAGCCATGATCACCTCTCCTTCCACACAAGATGCAACACGGCCTCTCTTCACTGCCAAGGAAGTCTTCAACTTCTATCAGAAATATGCCAACAAGATCTTCCCACAAACCAAGTACACCAGATCTCTCCCACTCTCTCTGTCATATCAGCCACAAGAATCAAACCCATCAATAGCCATAGCAACATCTTCTTGACTCATTTCCTCACTGATGTAGTGCAGAGTTCTGCATTGTGCAAATCGGGTTTTGTGGTTGCAGAAGAATTCTGAATTGTGCAAAATTGGTTGAATTCTGAATTGTGCGGATTACTGGGCTTTTTATCAAACAGAAGAATTAGACTGAGCTGTGTGAATCAGTTTTGAAGTGCAGAAGAATTTTGAAAATTTGTGCAATTTTTTGGGTTTTATATCAAAGAAGTCTAAGAATTCTGAGTTCTAGTGCAATTTCTGAAATTCGTTCTGTTGTGATTTTTGGTTTTTGCAGGGGTCCATTTGGCCAGTTGAGGAAGAACATTGCAGCACTGAATGGACCGAAGTACAAAGCCAGAGGGCTGGATATGCTGCTAAATGAGCACTTTGGGAGCGATCCATATCTTGCTGGTGCGCTCACCTCTGTGATCATCCCATCTTTTGACATCAAGATCCAACAACCTGTCTTCTTCTCCTCATGGAAGGTACATCCTCTCTGTCTCTCTGACCTTTTTACTTCCACTCTTCAGACACATTCTTAATGATCAAACCATTGAGAGAAAACCCTAGGTCTAAGATCACCATTTCTGTATGCTTCTTGCTGTATACTGTCAAGAGGATGATGTTCTTGTCTGTTAGGTGTGATCTGATACTGAATGGACTCATGCTGAATGGGTGGGTTCCATATAGCAGAATCTAAGTTTCAAAGTGGCAAATTCTAGATGCTAATTCAGATCTGTTGAGGGAGCTTTCAGGTCTTGTTGGGTGTAATCGTCATCTTCTTCTTAAATGTAATCTTCTTCTTCTGATGATGATGATGATGCTGATGATGACAATGATGACACATCCTGATAGGTCTGGGGATTTGATCTGGAATTGTGGAGGCAGGCTAAGCAAGAAGTACTTGATAATGTACCAGTGAAGCTTGTGTGTGGAGCTACATCAGCAGCTCCCACATACTTGCCTCCTGTGCAGTTCACCTTACAAGATACAAAGGCAGATCCTCCAGTTACAAGAGAGTTCAACATGATTGATGGAGGAGTGGCTGTCAACAATCCAGTAAAATTTTCTTCTTCTTTTGTTTTCCATGCCACCCTGCTTGCTTTCAGATTCCTTCTTTCATGGTTTTTTCACATTTTCTGTGTCATTTCTTCAAATGATTCCTTTTCTTCACTTGCTCACACAATTGCATGATTTGAAGAAAATTGAGATATTATGCACCTTGGCTGTCAGCTTTTTTCTAACTCAATAGATCATTTTCTCTTCAACTTTATGATTTGTTGGGTTGCATGCTTTGCCAGACTTATGTGGGAATCACACAAGCAATCAAGGAAGTGCAATCAGGGGGCACTTGTGCAGAAAGGATGAATTACACGGTTTGTGTATTCTTTCTATCCTTCTCTCAAAGACATCATCATCTCTACTACAAAACTTTGACTTTTTCAGGAGTTTAGGGTTAAGTGTTCTTTTTATGATTCTTTCCCATTCAAATGTTGTCTGTGACAACATGCTTCTTCTTGTTGTCATGTGCAATTTTGTTTGTGTTTGTTGCCTTTTTCAGGACTTCAATGATCTTTTGGTATTGTCACTGGGAACGGGTCAGCATCCGATGGGTTATGATGCAAGGGAAGCAGCCAGATGGGGTGTGATAGACTGGCTAGTAAACAAAAGTGATGCACCCTTGGTTGATATGGTGTTTAATGCAAGCGCAGATATGGTGGATTACAACCTCTCAATCATGTTCCAGTCTCAACAATGTGGTGCCAATTACCTCCGAATCCAGGTACCAAAAACCTTAGACTACTACTGATTTCACAATTGAATGTATTTGCCCACTAGTGAATCTTTGTGGGTTTTTCTGTTTTTTTATGGTCTTGCAGTGCAGACAGTGTGTGCACTAAGCTGTGTTGATCTGTTGTCTTTTCTTTGGGTTTTTTGCCACAGACTGATAGCATCTCAGGAAATCTCCCATCAGTAGATGATTCGGGAAACTTGTGGAAGTTGATAGCTACAGCCAATCTTCTCCTCGATCAGCCAGTCTCAGATCGTGACTTTAAGACTGGGAAGCTTGTTCCAATTCCAGATGGTGGAACTAACCGTGAAGCACTTTACAGGTATAGCAGCAGCACTGTCAACATTCTCTCATTATGAATCACATTGCAGTGAGTTTTTTCTGTGAGGCTTCAAACAAGTCTTATCAAAAACCTTGGTTCAAACTCAGTGGTGGAAAAGGTTCTTTCTGAGCAAATATCTCTCGGAGACAGAAACATCATGTCCCTTCATCTCTGTTGTATGTCAATTTCAACCTTTTTCTCAAATGTTGGTGGACAGATTTGCTGAGTGGTTGTCAGAGGAGCGCAAAGCACGTATCGCTGCAGCTACTCCTCCACCTCCTCCTCCTGCTGAGGAACCTGCAGCAGCTCCTGCAGCTGAAGCTCCTGCTGCTGATGCTCCTGCAGCTGATGCTCCTCCAGCTGAGGCTCCTGCAGCTGAGGCTCCTCCAGCTGAAGCCCCTCCAGCTGAGGCTCCTCCAGCTGAAGCACCAGCAGCTGAGGCTCCTGCAGCTGAAGCTCCTCCAGCTGAAGCTCCTGCAGCTGAGGCTCCTCCAGCTGAAGCTCCCCCAGCTGAAGCTCCCCCAGCTGAGGCTCCAGCCCCAGCAGCTGCAGCTGAAGAGCCCAAGCCTGAAGAGAAACCTGCAGAGGCACCAGCAGCTCCAGCAGCTGAAGAAGCAAAGCCAGCTGAAGAGGCACCACCACCACCTAAGACTGAAGCTGAACCCGAAAAGAAAGAGCCTGAGAAAGTCAAGAGTCCACCAACCCAATCTCCATATGTTGCAAATCCTTACTTCCCAAGTTCATTTTCCTTTCAAGAGAATCCATTTGAGAGCAGATATTACCCCATCGACTCCACATACTACAATCATGATGACAGTTTCTATGGTCCACCCAGGTACGACAATTCCTACAGATCTTCCTACAACCCACAAGCTCCAATTGGAACCACTTACTATACATCCCCATTTCCTTATGGATCCTCCCAACCCTCGTATTACCGAAATCCCACTTATTATGCACCTGCATCATATATGAATAATTCCTCAGCTACCTCTTCATACATGGAACCCATGTACTACCAGAACCATGACGCCTCAAGACCATCACAGCGCCAAATTGGCAAGTCATCATCTATATTCTCTGAACTCTTCAGCCTGTTCTTTTAGCTCTTCTAGAGGGTTAGAACCTTTTGGGTCATGGACATGTTTCTTTGCATGCAGACGACATGTATCCATCAAACCAATCCCCCAATATATCCGTATCCTCTTCAACATCCCGCATCTAGATCCCACTTGCTTTGAATCAAAGACGAGAGGTACATGGTAAGATGGTAATCTTGTATACTAAGTTTTAAGACTATTGTGAATTTGTTAGATTTAGTGGTAGCACTAACTCTAGGGGGATGGGGCACTAAAACTCTTTTGGCAAAAAATGACTAGTTACACTAAGCTAAGCAAAAGTCAAAATTACAAGATGACTGTTTTTGGTGAATCACACAGGCAAGAAGGTCTTTAGAGCTCTTTTACATATAGCTAGTTTTTGCAGAAAGTGTGAGTTTTGATTGAAATGATGGAGGAGAAGAACAGGTTTTTTTTTTCTTTGTAAATCAGTAAAGTTTAGGAGACTCCCCAATATGGAGAACTTTGTACAACAAACATGTCTCTACCCCACTCAACAGAGTAATTCTCCAGAATTTCAGGACTCCCAAGTCCCAAATCATGGAAAGCAAGCAATCTAAGTCCTGTTGCTTCTTCTTATACATGCAGTAATAGCTTAATATCACAATTTTTCAATCTGTGACCACAATGGCATCAATGTCATTTGCATCACTTGCAACAATATTGAAATTAAGAGCACACTTGCAATCAGTGTTTTTTTGGTCAATTTTGTGATGTAGTGCCAAAGTGGTGATATGATCCATAGGAAGGTTTAGCCAAATTTTGCTGCAAGCTAAAATACGAAAGTAAACAATTTTTAAACATCCTTCTATCTGTTTGGCTAACCTTCTTGAACCATGTATACTTGTCTGGTGATTTTTCTTAAATTTGGGTCAAATTCTGGCTATTGGAAATCACAAAAAGCCAATTGATTTTAGCAATTTTTGGCTATATTAGCCAGTTGAAAAAGAAAAAGGCCTGCTTGGTATGTGCACCTCCACCAATGTATATCACATCCAGAATAGTGTGCAAGTTGTTCCCCAAATGGCATTGTTAAATTTATAAAAAATTCTTAAGCCAATTTGGAGCGCCTTGTATTGTATGCATATTTATAATTCCAATCTCAATTTCACACAATTTTTATGGCTATGTTTCAACCAAATTACTGTGTGTACATGTCATTGTTCTGCTGGCGGTGGAGAATTCTCTAACAATGTCACAATGTGATCTCCCATCAAAAGGGCACATGGGCAGGGACCTGGGAGTCTTTGTGGCAGCTCATGGACCTGCAAATACGGTGATTCTTACAAACAAAGTTTCAAGACCCACAATTTCTACCCACAATGGTTTAGTCTATCTGAAAAATAGAATGAAAACAACACTAGCATACTTTGAAGTACAATATACAAAATACAACACTAGAAAAAAAACACTCTAGAGAGGTTATGCATTTGTTATCAATACAGGAGTATGGGGTGGGTATCTAAAAACCCATGGATTTAACTTGCACAGATTATTCACCTAGTTGTTCACCAATGCAGATATTCACTCAAATCAACCTTGTTAGAAAAATCCCACTCCATACCCGCACCAAGAGGATTCATTGCATGGATTATAGTATGACAATGTTGAAAAAGAGATACCCATTTTCGAAGATGTACCTATCCACCTCAATGAAGAGGACAGCCACCTTGATTTCATTAGGTAGAAAGGCTGTTACTTCATGGCATATTTCATTCAGATGCAATTTCATGACAGTCTTAAAATGCTCACTGAAACAACATGTTCACTTTCCCATACCCACCAGTGATCAAACTACCTTCCTGTACAGAATAGAGAACCATGTGAAAAGCTCAGCATTTAGACCTTACTGGTTCTGTTTCTGGTGGCAGGCTGCACACATTCATGTCTTTGTCTCTCTCACTTATGCAGTCACTGACACTCTCTTGGCTGCCTTGCCATGTTAAACAGTGCAGACCGTGATCGGCTAGTTCCACAAGCTCCTGTAAAACCATGCAAAATCTTAAATAGATGTCTGCAAAGGCACAAAGTATATTCAGTCATGCACACGAAATCCCTATAAAAAGTTTGGTCAACAGATCAGAATGGTCATTGCCCTAGTTATTGCAGTACCCTCTGAGGTTACAACAATAAAATGTGTAACCAATTCCAGTGAATTTGATTGTCATCCTGGAACGCGACAAAGCATAGCTTTTAAACATTTTTAAATGTCTGCAATTGTTGTGCAATTGTTCATAGTATCATGGGCGATTGGTACAAAGCAACACCAATGCACTAACAAGAGAAGTAGAAGAATCACTTCCATATACCTATCAGATATACGAAGGATCCAGGGTTGAGGCTAAAACCCATACTTAGCAAAACAAAGTAGTTCATTGGTGCGCACTACTGATCAAAGTCATAATGAGTGTGGGGAAATAGCAACAAAGCTAGTAGAGGTTGTATATGGTCCTTATGGCAAAACACCTATCTCATCTTGTTGCTCATTTGGACTCTCGATCATGCATTTAAGAAACAGAGCCTTGGGTGCTAGGTGAGAAATTATTTGGAGCTACCTGTTGGCAAATAACAAAGAGAAACAAGAGAAATTTGGGTCAAATCAGTTAGTAGGGTACGAAGATGGATTCAATGAGCTCCTGCAGTGGAGCAAGCTCTTTCTTGTCAATCAGTGAGAACTCCTGCATAAACCATCACCAATCATTAGCACCAATTTCACAATCCAATTAAAATTTCCATCCCCCATTTTTGGCTTATAGACTACACCAGTACAACCATTTGTCTACAAGAACCTACCAGCAACTGGGTACATGCATCCCTTCAAGCAAACACAACTATATGCAAAAGCTGTTTGCACTAAGAGGGTGAAGAAAAAGGAAGATGGGCAGGTAGGTACATGGGTGAAGAGAATGAAGTGTTTGAAGCAAGTGTTGAGGTGGGCCTCCTCTTTCAGACTCACGATCTTTTGAAAGTGGGAGTGGTAGATATGTGCATACACTCTGAACAACCGCTTGAATATTGTCCTCACCACATCCCGGAAATTAAGTGGGAATGGAGCACCTGTAATGAAACACAAATAATCAACATAACACTTCCGGGACGACAACAAAAAAATTCATGGAAACGCCCTAGAACCCTCTACATTCAGAACCAGGGCGGTTACCAACAAATGACTCAATGTACAAAGTCCCACCAATCCAACTGGTGGACATCCCAGCATGGATGTAAGACCACATCAACATCGCAAGTTCCATAGCTCTATTCATATATGACCTGGTCATCCAAAGAAAGACAAGTTACTGGCTACAAGCTTTGCAGAAGGTTTATTCCACTCCAAGTTCAGTTATCCCACCCCAACCCTCAAAACAAAAAATGGATTAAACTTGCTAGGATTGAAAAGAAGATGGTCTAGTTCACTGAAGCCACTGCAGAATCTACATGCTCATAACTAAGCAGTGCATATACCCTACCAAGTTTTTGAGGGAAGATGGATTCATCATCGAGCTGTCCTTCAATCCAGT
This sequence comes from Sphagnum tenellum, assembly GCA_963921925.1. NCBI lineage: Eukaryota > Viridiplantae > Streptophyta > Sphagnopsida > Sphagnales > Sphagnaceae > Sphagnum > Sphagnum tenellum. Next base: position 13,373,297 of record OY998156.1, read on the forward strand.
CCATTAAGTACTCCACATACTTGGGTGCTGAGACCTCCAGAGGCTTCTTAATCTGCACTCCATCAGCCCATCTGTACTCATATCTGGCCCAAATTCACAAATGATACGCATAAACCAATCAGAGTCCTGTCCTGAGGTTTGTCCCATCTTACACAAAGCAGTGGTAAAAACAACCTCAAGAACCCAAGTAGCACGTACTTAGGGCCTGCTGACATGGTGGGGCAATTTTCTGGAGTGCAAAATTCTGTCAATGTTCCAAACAGCAGATTCACTTGGTTGAAGAAATCTACCGCTGCACCCATCCCAATCCCAGAGACATGTTCAAGGAATATGTCAAAAAGAGCATCACACATGCAAGAGAGACACAAAACTTGGAAGCATGTGAACCCTCTGGAAACAATCAGGGACTGAGATGGAAACTCTCTTTACAGATGGAGTAAGAAAAGAATTCCTAGTTCACAAGTCACAAAGTTCTGAAACTTTCAGGAGGGTTAGAAGAAAGAATAAATACAAAGGTTCATGGTTCCACTAAAGAGAGCTTCAATAATTCTCGCTCTCTCTCTGCCTTGCAACAAAAGAAAAATGTGAGAAAAATTACTGTTAACAGCCAGCCATTCAAAAAGGTCTTCTCCAGGAGGGAGACGCACTGCCTCCCTCAAATTTCCACTTCCTAGAGTAGCATCAATGTGCTTCCGCAGCTGAGCCCCCTGCTTCCAACCAGCACAGCAAAACATGATGACTTCAAAAGGCTCACTCCTGGTAGATGTGGTCCCTCTAAAACAAAAACTGTCGACACCTAGGTCACTGAAATTTTGCTTGCAACCCAAACCATCTTTCATGTCCCCTCAGAAGAAAACCTGTGCACACACAATACCAAAAAGTGCAGAAGACTGAGAGACAGCAGACATACCTTGCTCCCTGAGGGTGTACTTTTCTTGGGCCGGAACGTGCGTTGATTCCTGCCCCATGACACCCGACATGCACACACAGTACAGAACACATGCATTCAATGCCCTATAAACTAGGTACTGAAACCACTGAAATGAAAAATCTTCTAGATGCCAACAACAAGGGCTTCTTCATATTCTCATCATATTCCAAACTTGGATCCATTGGGTTCACTTCACTAGTGATAGCACGGCATGTGTATATGATGTGATTCTGAATTGCTGCAATGTATGCCACAAAATTGCCAAGTAGGGAGCTCTACTCTGAATGACATTTGTTTGTTGCTGTTCATGACTTTCAAGGCACTTGGCTGGGTTTTTCGCATTTCAGAACCAAATTCTGTGCAAGCAAGTTCATCTCCTCCGATGTAAAATCATCAGATCTCCTTGAAGAGCAAGGCTATTCATCTAATAATTGAATCCCCACCCATCTTGTGCATCTTGTGGCAATCTCAGATCCTTCTTGGATCCTTTTGGACTCTGCATGGTTGTATGGCTCTATGATGAATCGTGGCATTGCCCATTCCTTCTTAAGAGACAGACATGGCTTGCAAATCTTAGTAACAAAGATGGAAAGACTGAAGAAGAAACCAGAAGTTACTAGTCTGCATGCGTTTGCATATGATGAAATGGAATGGAAAAAGGACCTGCCCAACCCAAACAGACTCATTGCGTGAACGACGACTGTATCTTCTGCCGCCTGTTCCCTTGTGTTGTGAGGGGTTCAAGCTTTGCTGTTTTCGTTTCCGTGGATCGATCGATCGATCAAGCCTCTCTCTCTCTCTCTCTCTCTCTCTCTCTCTCAAGAAACAACTCCAGCTCCTGACGCCAACTCCAAACCCTAATACGTGCTCCTCCTCAAATCTGCCCACAGTTTGCAAACCCACGATCCTCAAACCAGAATCTGAGCACACCAAAATGGTCACAAGATTGCAACAAGGATCCACGAACACACAATCCTACTGCCAGAACCTCCTCAGAAACCAAAGCCAAAAAAAAAAAATCCTTGAAAAAAGCAAAACAAAGATCCAGGGTTTCAGTCAATTCCAGACCCACCCCGAAACCAAACGAAAGAAAGAAAAAACAAACAAACAAACAAGCTTGAAATGTTTGTCACATCTAAATGCACATCCAAACCATCAAGAGATCAAGAGACAGAGACAGAGCAGCCATGAATTCAAGCAGCCGTGATTACAGAAAAAAACCATAGAGCAATTCCTAAACAAAAAAAGAAACACCCCAAGAAATAGGTACAGAAAAGCACCAAAACACCACTTACCATTCATTGAGCGGAAGAAACCAGATACTCAAAGATCCCAAATTCAGAGGAAAAAAAAAACGGCAAATCGAAAACTATATTCAAGGGATTATCATAACAATTTCCAGCGACCGAAATCCCCGGGAGCCAACAACGAAGGGAAGAAGAAAACGACGAAGAAGAAGAAGAAGAAAGAAGCAACCGCAGAGAAGAAGCACTTGGGAAAAGCTCTGCCTCAGAATACATACGGTCTACGTACTTGATCATATATACGAAGTACGTATCTGCTCACGTGTACGTTATCATGCATGCACACATACATACATACATATACGTACCTACATACCTACATACATACATACATACATACATACCCTAGTTGTTTCAAAGGGACTCAATAGGTAACCATCTTGTTGGGCAACTTCAATTTTCAATTATCTCTTTTAGAATTTGGGAAGTATATTACAATTTTTGAAAATCGCATTTATTGTTTCAAGTTTATCACTAATAATTAACTTGATAGTATTTACGCCTTTTGTGATTAAATGTCATATATACATGTATATATATTACATGTTTTATGATAAGAAATTGTGTTCACAAAAACTTCACTATTTTATAACTAGAGCTTTGAAACAACTAATATGCACATATGTTACAACTATCTCATGAAAGTATAAAGAATTTTTTTAAAAAAATGTTATGTAAAAAATTCATGAAGTTTTATCGTAACCGTTGCATATTAGTCACAAGATGGATCCGTACATAGATGAATGTATGCATCTTATATTGTCAAACTATGATCGAATTTAGTGAGGAAGTTGCTAGAATATGATCCACTAGGTCACTAAGAGCACGATATGCCAACTAGATCAACAATTAACAATGATATGCCAGGTTATTAGAACATGGTCATTACTTGAAGATCCAATGAATAATTTACCACATGAAGTTGACATAATAATTAGTCCCCAATTAAATGACTAGCAAATAGTTTTCACCAAATTAGTTGCAAGAATTCAACTATGCAATTATTTATTCTTGAGTGTATAAATTAGCCTTGCTTGAAGTGATAAGTCATTAAGTTTTGCCTTTGTCTTTATTTTGCTCTTGAAAGAATCTTTTTTTTGCAAGAACTACATGTTATGGAGGTTCAAAATGTAAATTTTGTTGCGAGCAAAAGAGTCATGGGGGCTAATCAACATGATAAAAATGAAGTTGGAAGTTCATGAGGTTTTCACCATTGTTGAATACATGAAGAAAGAAAATAAGGCTCAAAACTTGATAGTTCAAAACCTCATGTCCAATAGTCAACTCATGATTGTTTGAAAAGAGACCACTGCACATGGGGGCTAGGAGGCTCTTGAAAAATGATATGTTGATAAAAGGCTTGCTCACAAGATTTTTTTGACTAAAAAGTTTTTCATGTCATAGATGAACCCTATAATATGTGTGCTTGAGAAACAACATCGATAACTTTTCTCTAAGGAGAGTGCATCAAGAGCTTTTGATGTCCTTGAATTGATCCACTCTTAACATTTGGGGGCTAGCAAAAACCATTTTAGTAAGGGGACCAAACTATTTTGTGACATTCATAAATGACATGTTTCATAATATGTGTGCTTGAGAAACAACATCGATAACTTTTCCCTAAGGAGAGTGCATCAAGAGCTTTTGATGTCCTCGAATTGATCCACTCTTAACATTTGGGGGCTAGCAAAAACCATTTTAGTAGGGGGACCAAAATATTTTGTGACATTCATAAATGACATGTTTCAAAAAGGATTCTATCACTTCATGAAATAGAAAGGTGAATGTTTTGCTAAGTTCATGGAGTTTAAGGCTTTTGTTGAAAGTCATTTTGGAAAAAGAATCAAAATTTTGCGAAATGACAATGAAGGTCAATATTCTTCCAAGCAATTCAAAGATTCCATGTGGAATCCAACATCAAACATCTACACCTTATATGCCACAACAAAATGACATTTTTTAACATTTCAACATGACCATTGTAGAATTAACCCATTCAATGATTCATCAAAGAAGCATCAATGCAAAATATTAAGTTGAAGCCATCAACACAATTGTGTACTTGAAAGCAAGGAGCCCTCATAAGGCAATTAGCAATATGACACCAAAATAAACATGGAGTAAGAAGAAACCTAAGGTGTCCCATCTCAGATTTTTTGGGAACACATGTTATGCTTTAAGGCCATCCCAAATACATGTTTGTTGGGTATAGTGCAAACTCCAAAGCTTACCAATTAATCAATTTTTTCATTGGGAAAATCAAAATCAGCCATGATGTAATCTTTGATGAAGGTGCAAAAATGACAAACATGTCTCAAGACAATGAGAAAATAATTGGAGCAATGGATGTCAACCAAAATCCCGTATTTTACAGTTTACTAAAAGACAATATTGAAATCACTTATGTGGGTAACGTTCAACAATTTGCGCCAAATTTCAACCTTCACCTTGAAGAAATGGATACATTAAGTGATGGTGGGCATAATGACAACATCTAGGGAGCTGAAATTGATGAATTATTAGAAGGAGAAGGAGAGTTGACCAATGATGACTTGTTGATTAGAAATAATATTATAGCTAGAAGGGTGGACCTACCATGAAAAGAACCCTCTATTCACTTAAGGAGCGCACCTTAAAGCATTGATATTGATTTCATTTGCATAGTCACTAACATTTATGAAGTTTTCACATTGTCAAAAACCTTATAAAGTGAAAACAAAATGTAATGGGAATGAACAATCCAAGTTAAATACCAAGCTCTTGTGAATAATCAAACTTGGGATTTGGCAAAACTACCCATATGAAGAAACCAATGAATTGCAAGTAGGTGTTTCAAAACAAGTGCAAGGGTGATGGTGGTGTGGATTGTTATAAGGCAAGGTTCATTGCTAGGGGCTTCTCTCAAACATACGGTGTTGATTTTGACGAAATGTGTACACACATGGTAAAATTTATTTCAATATAACCTTTGTTGGCATTTGCAGCAACATTGGATCTAGAGATTCACCATTTGGACATCAAAAGTGTTTGTTTGAATGCATAATTCCAAAAAGAAGTTTACATGACTTAGCTAGAAGGATTTGAAAAACCAAATAGTCAAACATTTGTTTGCAAATTGAACCTTGAAGTGATATACAAGTTAAAGCAAGCACAACAAGTTCGAAATAAAAAGATGGATGAATTTTTGAAAAGAATCAACTTCATGCGATTTCAATATGACTATAATGTTCTCATCAGGTCAAAAGCCAAAATGAAAGTTGTATTTCTGGCATTATATTTGGACAATTTGCTAATATTTAAAAAAGATTTACAAGCTTCGAGAATTGTGAAGGAAAAGTTTTTTGTTACATTTGAAATGAAGGACAAACCTAAGCAAGGTCTCATACTACTTGGGGATCTAGATTTTGAAGGACAGAAGATTAAAGACAATTAATCTTGACCAAAAAATATACATTGATAACATTTTGAAATGTTTTGGGATGTAAACCCACAAGCACCCCACTTGATGCTAACACCATGCTTATTAAACATGTTGAATTAACTAAAGGAGAATCTAAAAAAATGGTGAAAATTTTTTATAGACAAGTTATAGGTACCATCATGTATGTTATGATAACTACTAGGTTATAGCCATTGTTGTGGATATGATAAATCAATTTATGCAAGATCTTGGGTTGCCACATTGGAAAATTGTGAAGAGGATAATGAGGTACTTACATGGCATTAAGATTTTTTTTTTCAATATTCAAAGGTTGGAAATGGAAAGCTCATCACTGGACTCTAAGACTCAAATTGGGGAGGCAATTTGGACACCCAACATTCAGTTATTTTGTTTGCTTTTCTTTTGGCCCATGTGGTGATCACCTAGTCAAGCAAGCTACAACCCATAGTGGTGTTTTCTACCATTAAGGTTAAATATATGGTTGTTTTCTAAGTCGCACATGAAGCTATTTTGTTTAAAAGGTTTTTTAAAGACTTAAAAGAGTCTTAGGAAAATGAAATTATCCTGTACACAAATAATCGAACAAACATCGCCTTCATCAAGAATCTAATCCATCGTAAATTGAACAAAACATATTGACATTTGCCACCACTACATGAAGAGATGGTCATTGTTAGAAATTTTTTTTTTCAGTATTATGCCATTTTAAATATGAGTGCAAATTTGCTTACAAATGGGCTACCCGGATTGAAACACATCTATTGCATGCAATTATTAAGACTAATCAAAATTTGACCAAGGGGGAGGTTGGAGTATGGCCAAATATAGCAAGGAAGTTGTTGAATTTTGATTTGTTAGGTCATTAAGAACTTGATCTACTAACTATATCAACAATTAACAATAATATATTGCAAGGTTACTAGAATATGTCTATTAGTTATAAATTAGATTAGTAGAAGTTGTTGTTACTTGAGGAATAATGAGTAATCAAACACATGAATTTGATCTAATAATTAATCCTTGATTAAACAATGAACATGGGGGGGACACTAAGTGTAAAGTTTGGGATCTATGTATGTCAAACGACCATTTTTAGGGGGGGTATTAGATATTTGTCCAACCTAATTTTTATCACCCTATTATTATCTAATTTTCAAATATATACATATTAAAGTCACCCTATAGTGATTATAACCCATTATTTTAAATTATTACATACCTTATATAATAATCAAATTGATTATTTGAATAAAATGTACCTTATTTTTTACTAATTAAGTTATATTTTTGCCCTACAACCAATGTATTGCACCCTATATTTTTTTTCATGTATTTTTTACTTTTTTTTACTAGTTCCCCCCCAACCGGACTGTTACCAAATAATTTTCACCAAATTAGCTGCTAGAATTCCACCATGTAATTAACTATTCAAAGTGTATAATTGGTTTTTTAAAAATCAAAAGTCATTATTTTTTTCTTTTGTCTTTATTCCATTCTTGAAATATCCATTTTTTTCAATCATTGTTCTTTTGTAACTTACTAGAATGGTCGTTCACATATATACAATTTTGGTCAACCATGTTTGACTTTGTTAGCAAGTTACACAAGAGTCACATATGACAACTATATTACAACTAAAATAAATGAAACACCCATTAACAACTTTTTTGCAACTATTTTATAACTAATATATTGGATTTCTATGCAACCACCTAACTACTAACTACAATAATAATAATAATAATAAATAATAAATAATAATAATATTTATATTAATACTTATTATTATTATTACTATTAAAACATTAGTATCTAAATTTTAAATTAATAGTTAATATACCTAGTACAAACTATGTCAAGGTAAAATCGCCCATCATTGATCATTAGTTAGTGATTGAACAATTTTGGATCTTTATTGTTTTTAATCTATTTTTTGTGAGGTAAAACATCATGGGAACATCGAGGTAAGCTCTACATTATATGTTTCAACTCCAAAGGCAAAGGAAGAACATAGAAGAAACATAAAACCTTTCAAAATCAATAGTATACATATTTTTAAATGACCACTTATTTTTAAACCTCGATTTTCTTTGATTATTGTTCATTTTCAATGATATAAAGTGCTATGGGTGCACTGCATGTTAAGATAAACATGCCAAAATTCACTCTTTAATACCATTTTCATTGAGTCTTATGAAGATGTGCCATAAGACGATATTTATTTCCTAAGGATTTTTTTCTCACACTTAAAATTGTGTCATTATTATGGGCTAAGTGTCCCCAACTTTATAAAAGACTATCCCTTTGGCGCCATCAAAAATCTTAAGGAAGATGATGTCAAATGTCAAACATTGTTTGAAAAATGCACCATGGCCTATAACACCAATTTCTTTAGAAATCAATTGACATTTGCAGTAAATAGTAAAAAATTTCCCTTTTGTTTTTTTCTTCAAATCCTTTCTTGGATTTTTTCATCTCCTTAATTTACATGAAATTTCAATTTACAAATTTTCCCAAGTCCTTTATGTTTATTTAAAAAAAAATTGGTGTGTCATTTCCTAAGGTGGCAGAAGAAGTGGAGTTGTTAAATTCATGGGCCTTTGTGAATAGGATTTGCATGAGATGCCATTGACTTCAAGAGTGAACTCTCTAATGCCTCATTCACCTACATTGGAGGTGAGTCCATTGCACATTATTTTATTTGAAAATAATTCTTGTTGTCGCACTTTTCGATAAGGGCAAATATCAAAAAGTTGCATCATGCATTGTCATTCTTAGGCCTAGATTAAAGGAATTCTTGAAGAGACGTGTAACACAATTCCATGTGTATATTTGGTCTACAATTCAACATCAAAATATTTATAATTTTTTGGATCAAGTTTAACATGAAACACAAATTTTTATCAATCCTTCAAGAATGTTTGATCAAGAGTTTTGCATGCGAAATTTGCATTGCCTCTCGAATAAACTTGGCAAACCAATTTTTCAAAAGAACTTTGACCTTTTTTTTTCTATATGTTTAACATGCCATATAATGCCATTTTTTGGAGTATTTCTTATTACCTTCATGGGAAGGACCATTATTTGTTGAGGATTGTTTTCCTTTACTTGGAATTTCTTTATTTCTCCAAATATGGTGTTTCCACGTTTGTACATCAAACCCCTTTGGTAGGATTATATGTATTAGTTGTAATGATCTTAGACAATTTAAAATGTTATTTGTGAAATGGAATAGGGGTTACAAACTCTCATTTTGTAACAATAAGACAATGAAAATGAAACAAAATAAACCCTATTAATTGATGGTCATGATTTGCTTGTTTGAATATTTGAAATATTTATTTTCATATCTATTAAACTTTTAATTGTATTATTGCAAATGTTGCATGTAATCTTTGTTTTTAGGGTGAAAACACACTATGGGTGACTACATAATTATGTCACAACTTGATTATTAGTCATGGAACAAAATTATGAATACAATATAAAAATGAATTAACAGAATAATATGTTGAATGAGTGATCGCATCATATGAATCTAAAAAATGGATTTTGAGTTATTGTAACACATTGGACTTTTGAAATGGTTAAAATTGACGTCATAATCCAATATATCATATGATTATGGACTCAACATATTTATTAAAATGCTTAGTTGAGTGATTTTTTGACATGAAAAATAATGTGATGCCATTGATATGAAGTAGGATAATTTTGAATTTTTTTGAAAACCATAAATTGAGATATATGATAAAATATGGATTTTTTTAATAAATTAGAGAAAAGATATGAACACACAAAGAAAAACAAATAAACTCAAGTTGGAAAAGGATAGAAGAGAACTACAACGATTAATGTGCAATATTAAAAAAAGAAAAAGTCATGAGGCTATAGAAGTTTGAAAGAAAAAAACCTTGATTTGTAGATGCTTCAAGAAGAAGGAGACGAATAATGAAAACAATAGCTTGAGGAAAAAAGAGAACACAATAACTCAATTGAATTTTGTAAAAAAAAACCATGACAACCAACTTGTAATACTTTGAGAAAAAATGAGGACAAAATACACAAGGACCCACTTGCAAAAGTGAGAAATGAGATGCAACAATTGAAATGTGAAAAAAAAAAAACGAAAGAACATGAGCCAAGAAAGAGGATGGGTGCCATTGACGCACCCTAAACCCTAAAAAGATATTAAAAAAAAGAAAAATTCAATTCTAGAAAGAAACTCATTTTGCTACCAGGTGCCCAATTTAGAGCTTTTGAAATATGAAATTGAAATCTTGAGTTGCTTCAAAAACCCATTATCCATGCAAATGCTCAAACGTTTTCGATTTTGAAATATTTCCAAACTTGAGGGTAGGTTTAGTTCAAGTTATTGGAACCAAAGCTTGAAATACCCGTTCATACCCACCAAATTGGGTATCTGCTCAACATCAATACATCCTAGAAAACAAGCTATGAATGGTGCAAATTTTGCCAAAGTAAGACCTTGTTGGGTGAGCATGTTGAGAGCACACCTTGCAAAACATGCAATTGGTTCATGACACATTTGTTGGTGTTAAAATCAAGGAGCACAATGAGAAGTCTAGGGATACATGATTGAATTCTCTCACTAGTACAAAATTTGTAGCAAGTGCCTAGCAAACCCTAAACCCTATTCCTTCTAATTCAAGTGCAAGAGAGCCTTCCCTTCCTTTCAAGTTGTCTATACTCAATTGCACATGGATAGGTATCAAAAATTTTAAAAAGAAAATCTCTTTTTATACAATACTCATATAACTTACAATACCTTACTTTTCCTTATTTAGAAAATAGAATCATCAAATGACACCCCCACCAATTTTTAACAAAACCAAACAAGGGGTATAATCTTCCAAAAATCCTCTAGAAAAAACCAAAAGCCTTCAAGACATTATTATAACTCTATATAATAACTATCCTCAAGTTTCAACACAATAGCCAAAATATGATGTTTCAAAAATCCTCATATTAAAAAAAAAAAGACCTAATATTATTTATTTATTGGCTAGTAGGGGCCTATAAAAATCCATTAAGCTACTATACTCTATAATGAATCTAAAATTACAATATATTCCTAATTGCCTTGATAGGCCAAGGCTAACAAACATTATTGAGTTTAGACTAAAGTTTGATGTGTGAAAATCAATTCTAAATTGTGGAGTTTTAAACTAATTTAACAAGGGAAATAGTTGGGTCCAGTAGTTGGAGTGCAATTTCAGCAAAAGGCACTCTTCTCTCTCACAAAACTCATCTCCTTTTGGTTTCTCTTTCAAGTGCTCTCAAGATCTCTCTCTCTCTCTCTCTCTCATGTGTGTATCTCCCTCTCCCTCTCACTTCCTCCCTTGCAACAAACTAGACTAACCCAACACTGAAAATCCTCACTTTGGTCTCCTCTTTGTGGGTGCTAGGAGTCTAGGAGCTCAGTCTTTTTTTGTTCTTTTGAGATGCACAAACCTTGCTGCATAAGGTCAGATCATGCTGTGGAAGTTGTGACCTAACTTGGGTGGTTGTGTTTTTTGTTTGTTGGGGGGACTGGAGCTCATTTCAAGTCTGAGGTCAGAAAAGTCCTTTGAGTTCTGGTGGTTGGGTGGGTGGGTGGGTGGGTGGGTGGGGGTAGATTAGAAAAGAATCAGGGTTTCGGTGGGTAGTAGCTTGGAGTAGTAGTAGTTGTTGTTGTTGTTGTTTTTTTCCTCCCCCGCCCCTTTTATGTGTATGACAATCAGGTTGAAGGAGATTCCTATGGAAGTGAAGGAGCCAGGGCATGACCAGGAGGAACAGGAGCAGCAGCAAGGAACTCAGGAGCAGCAAGATAGCAAGGAATCGGTAAGGGCTCGATTGCTGGCCATTTCGCAGGTGGAGCCCACCTGTTGTGAGGTTTCGCCACTGGAATCTGTGGGAATCTCCAAGAGTCCCAAAGCTGCAACCCAACCTAGCGCAGCAGCAACAGATGCTGATGACGAGTTCCGCAAGAAACTGATGGGTATTTCATATGTTGAGGCAGCTTTGCCTGAACAGGAAGCATTTTCAGTGTACATGGCTGAAGCTGTAGAAAATGCTTCGTGAGAGGGTAGTTGTTGCCACATGCAATCTGCCTCTCTGCAAATGGGTACAAACAACACTTTGAAAACATCCATTTTCTTGAGCTCTATCTTACTGTAAAATCTTTTCTTTGTAGTTTGTTGGATTTGTTGCACTCAGATTACATGTTGTTTTATTTCGTCCAGTGTTGGTTTCTGGAGAATTTTGGTGGTGTGCACCTCTCTCTCTCTGTGTGCTGGGTTCTGTAGTGCAAGAAATAGGGTTTTGAAAAACAGTCTGCTTTGTTGTGAAAAAATTGGAATGGAGTATTATTTGCAACTCATTTTCCATAATTGCATCAGTTTCTTTATGGTCTTTTTGTTGGGTGCATTTCTTTTGTGCTCTCTGTTTCAGAATAGTATCGGCATACTCAGATTTTTCTTCTATGAGTTGTTTTCAATGGTCTTCCCAGTGCTTGAGGAAATGCAACAAAAACTTGGGTCACAGATTTTGCATATTGGTTTGACCAAAATTTTCAGCAGATTATCTTATACTTCTTATATCATCCCCACTGTCAGGAGCTGATGATGATGAAGTCAATGGGTAGTTATGGCAGCTTGTCAATGCTGTTTGTATCTTATACTTCTTATATCATCCCCACTGTCAGGAGCTGATGATGATGAAGTCAATGGGTAGTTATGGCAGCTTGTCAATGCTGTTTGTTCTGCAGGTGATGGTCTGACAATTTCTGATAAGGTCATTACTGCACTCATTGCCATGTGGCCCTTTGAATTGTTGCAGCGGAGAGATTTCACTGCAATTTTGTAGATAGGAATTTGTTATCAAAGTTGGAACCTGGAATTTAGTGAAAATCTTGCCTAACAGCAAGGCATTCAATATTCCAGGGATCATGCTTCTTAAAGGATGGAGTATGTGAGGCTGTATTTTTAGCATGCCATCTTTGTCTTGAGACAGACAGGGCCTTAGTTTCTTTGCATGGAAAAGAGTGACAATGCAGGAAACTGTAGTGGTTCTGCATTTTACTGTGAAGCTTGTTTTTCAGCTATGGGGTGTTGGGTAGATCTGTTCGTGCTTCTCAAGTTAATAAAATTATTCACTCTGGTTGTGCTTGTTCTCATTTCCCTAGTTTTGTTGATTCCCATCATAGTCATGTTATTTCTGCTAAACCTTAATATCCTTTCTAGGCCCAGCCTAATTGAACTCTTTTCTAGAGGCACTAAGTTCAGAAGTGGCTTCTTGTCTATGTTGTCTATTGAAGAAGCTATTGATAAAGCTCTTAATAAGTTTGTCAACAAGCAAGAAGAGCTTCTAGGAGTTCAAGGGATATTAAGTGAGTGGAAAGCCAAAGTTCTGTTGTTTGTACAGAAGAGGACACGTGCTTCCTTTGTGGTTCAAACCTCTTCTGATTCTCCTTTGTCTGTTCCTTTAGGGGATTTGGATCACCTAAAGTTTCTCCAACAGTCCTTTGTCATTACTTACATGGATAAATGTTGTAATAACTTTGTGTTTGTTTGTAAAAAGTTTTATGTTTCTTCTGTTTTCTCTGAGCTTAATTCTCCTGTTGGTGCTTATGTGGTCTCCAATCTTGCTCAATCTGTTATTCTTAAGTCTCATCTGTCTTTTAATAAGGCTCATAATTTTAAAGGTGTAAAGTGTGGCCCTTGTCTCCCGTTTCTTTGTGCAGTTTGGAAGTTTCATAAAAATCCAATTAAACCTAGATTTATCTGTGCAGCCAGCTCTAGTTCTCTAACTGATGTTTCTAAGTGGCTGTGTTCTTTCTTCAAAGCTATGTTTCCTACGGTCAATGACCTTTGGGTGTCTAAGCTCAAAAAAGCAGATGTCCCTTGTGATAGTAGTTGGATTCTCAATGACTCAGCAGGAGTGGTGGAGGTAATAAATAATCTTAATCGTTCAAGATCTGAAAGTGATAAAGCTTCCCCACTTCTGTTACAGTCTTTTGATTTCTCAACTCTATACACTAAAATTGACCTAGTGGATCTAAAAGCTCGTATGAGAGTTCTGATAAATAAAGTGTTTAATCGGTTGTTTAAACTTCATCGTTTTAAGTTTTTGTTGGTTCATAAAACAGCTTTGAACTTTAGGTTCTTGTGGCTGAAAAATAAAGCAGAGGTCAATTTGTTTGAAAATCTTCATAGCTTCAAAGTTGCAGAGGCTTCAGATTTGATCTCTTGGTTGGATTTCTTATTAGACAATTTGTTTCTTTGTTTTGGTCAGGGTGTTTGTAGACAGTGCTTTGGTATCCCTATGGGTACAAATTGTGCAGTCTATTTGGCAAATTTCTATCTCTTCACTTATGAGTTTGATTTCATCAAGCGTCTCTTGAAGAGTAACACTTGTCCTGTTGTGCTTCATAGTTTGTCCTTGGTTCGTAGGTTCGTGGATGATCTTCTTGTTCCTGATTTTCCAGATTTTGAGAACTTCATGTACCTTAACCAAGACTCTTTTGGCGGCGGCATATACCCAAAAACTTCTTGCGAGTTGAATTGTACATCTAAAGGCTTCTCTTGTAATTTCTTGGATCTAACTGTGAGCCAGAGTCCTCAAGGTTTATCCTGTGACATCTTTGACAAACGCTCTCAACCAGAGTATGCAGGTATTGATATGATTAGAATGCCTCATGTTCATTCCAATATCTCAATGACTGCGAAACTGGGGGTTATCAATAGTCAATTTTACAGGTTCTTGAGACTTTGTAGTTGTAAGAAGTTTTTTGTCTTCCAGATGGTCAATCTTATTGTCTTTCTGAAGGCAAAAGGCTACCCTTTTAAAGTTCTCCTAAAGAGAACTAGAGGGTTGGTTCTTAACGAAAAATTCCTATTTGGAATTTCTGCTTTGGCATTTTCGGAATGATTTTGCTTCAGGTCATGTAAGTGGGGAGCTTCCTGTAAGCCCACTTGTTCTTGTTCTTGTTCTTGTTCTTTGTCTTCCCCTGTTTTTTTCCCTTTCTGTCTGTCTTTGTTTCCTTGTCTTCCCCTGTTCTTTTCCCTTTCTGTCTTTCTTTGTTTCTTTGTCTGGTCTTTGTTGTGGGGTCTGTTGCTAGCCAGTAGTATGGCTGAGTCTTCCCGTTGCTTCCGGAATTGCAGCAGAAACTCAGTACGCAGGATGGTGCTTGTCACCGGCCTTTACCCACTGTAGGGAGCTGATGAAGTCAGTGGGGAAGTTGTGATAGTTAAGTCACTATCATACATACTACTGTTGATGGTCTCTGAACAGGTGTGAGACTGGCACTGTTGTTCATACCGCGGTGTGTGTTTTTCGTTTTTTGTTTGAGCGGATGTTCTGCATCCAAGTAGTCACCAGTGGTGTGCTTAAAGGATATGTTCAGGGTGCAGGAGGCCCCAACCACTACCCTATATATAGGCCTCTATGTCTTTTAGGCATAGATGCTTGCATATACAGGGACATGCTAAAATGAAATAAAAGCTCTTTCCTTCAGAAGCTTGTTGCAGCTTGAATGAGGATACTGTTGACTTTTTTGATTAGCAATGTCTCTTGAGTGCTAGCCAACATCACGTCTGAGTCTTCCCATTGCTTCCGGAAAGGCAACAGAAACTCAGGACGCAGATTGTGTATAATGGTTTGCCCAAGTTTTTGGGAAGATTATTATATGCTTATCTACACCCACTGTTGGGAGCTGATGAACTCAGTGGGTAGTCATGGCAGCTCGTCACTGCCGTTCGTGATGAAGGTGATGGTCTGTCACTTTGTGAGCGACTCTCATGAGGTTATGACTGCACTCATTGTCATGTTACCTTTAATTGTTGTTGTGGAGATTTCTCTGCAACTTCATCGATCTTTGTTTTGTTTTTTGTCTCCCCTTGTTTGGTTCTTTCTGTGGCTTCCTGAGGAAGTGTTAACCTTGCTTTTTTCTTCTTTATCGTGAGAATGGAGATTTCTCTATTCTTATGAAAGATATTTACTATGAAGCTTGCGTACATCAGATTGGTAATTGTTTCCTTTGGAATGTTGACAACATATAACTCAAGCAGTTCATGCAACTCAAACCTTCCAATGATGTTTTTCTTAAAGCCAATTATTGTGGAGTGCAGATCAGATGACAATGGAGAAAAAAAAAGTGAAGAATTGAACTGGTATGCAGCATGGATGGCAGTCGGAATTTGTATATTAAGCTGTAATTACAAATTTGTTATGTTGAAAAACCGCATGTTGTTAACTCTGGTAAAGAACCATGGACAGGTAATGGTCCCTTCAATTTGAAGTCTTATTTTCCAGCTCCTAGAGGATTTTGTATAGTGAAGTTTTCATTCTTGTCCTTAAGGGATGGAAAATATTCCAACAAGGCAAGTCAATACTTGATTACCTTTTAATAATTTTTTATCTAATTGAAAGGATGCAAGCATCTTCCATCTCATCCATGGTAGTGGCAAATAGGTTGGCTTCTCTGCAGTTCCCTCCTTACAGATAAGCAAGTCCTAAACCTAGTTCTGTAGTGTATTTCTGTTTACTCACACCGCAAGGAAGGCTTCCAGTTTCAGAACTTCCTGGTTCCATCTTTCTGGACATTTGGGTTTCCATCCCCGTTCGCAAGTGGGTGCTGGGTCACATAGTTCTGAGTTCATAATAACCTTGCAGGTGGGCATTCCATTTTGCAAAACGCCCCCGTGCAGGGTGAGCCAGAATGGTGGAGCCTCCATATCAGCCTTCCTCTGTTATTATGCCTGAGAATGCCCTGCTGCCAGGGCATTACCCTACACGCACTGGTGAGAAATCTGGTTTTGCTTTGGAACAGAACAAGCTCTAGAAAAACCCATTACCACCTAATGGAATGGCAGCTCGCCCAATTGAGCTCATCACATTCTGAGGTGGAATGGGCCCATTCTATAGTAACTAAAGTTGAAAAGTTGGCTGGGTTGTACACCATGAAGTTGGCATTTGCTTGAGCCTCCCCTATCTATCTACCTACCCACCCACCAAGGTCATGATGTTGTTGACAATAAATGATGATATTGTGTATGCATTTGTGTAGTTTCATGCTTTCATTTCGTGAAGCTTTCATTTGACATTTTTAATGAAAATACATGAAACAACATTCATGAAAGTATTGCATACAATGGATCAATTACAATGTGATGGAGCGTGGGGGGAGGGGAGGGGGGAGCTTTTACTGAACCAACACTCACATTGGTATCAAGGTAAAGATTGCAACATTTATTTAAGTTGCTTTAAAACATTACAAGTATCCCATGCTATCCCATGCTTAGACTAATAGGGTCTTTGAGTTCAAATCTAACATTTTGGGGATTATTATGGTCACTAATAGGCCTCACTAATTGTAATTAGCTATATAGAATATGAATCCAATGAAAAGTTAATATTTGGTTTCACCTTGGTAACCAATTCTGTAAGGAAAATAGGTCTCATATATATAGGTAGGTAGGTAGGAAAATAGGCAAACTACTGGGTATAAGTAGATGGTTTATCTATAGGTAAGGGCTGGTTTTTACTACCTACCAGCTTGTGGATTGTTAGTAGGTAAAGTAGAAAAAACAAAGCAAGTGAGGTAACCACCATGGTTAGCTAAGGGAACTGGAACCCAACAGAAAATTGTTTGCTGACCACTTTTACCATTCATCCTTCATGGTGCACTGGTGGCTGCTGGTTAACTGTGGTTAGGTTATCTTGCAATGTTGCATACAGAAAATCCCAGTTGAATATATGGTACTGGGTTGTTGACTAACCCTACATATACAGACAAGGGTTTAGGGTTTAGGGTTTAGGGTGTGCAGGCCAACAAGCCCTAACCCAACCCACATCCCGGAGGAAACAATCCATGTATGTGCCTATGACATTGAGAAAAAGGGTTCTCATCCCATCATCCTCTTTGGCTAGCATGAAAGGTTTTGTTTTTCCTCATCCATCTATTCATGATTTTTATTTTATTTTTTCCAAAAAAAAAAAAAAAGAGAAAGAGGGGGAGAGAAAAGACTTCTTATGGAAAATCTTCAATATTGACCCTTTTTTGTTAATGAATTTTGGCATTTTGGACAACCCTAAACCCACTCATACAACATGAGATGAACCTTATCATAAGCTTAAAAATATTTCGATCATGAGATGATTGTGAGAATGGAAGGGACAAGGGACCTTTACACTAGGTAGGTTACATAATTAAAGTCCCACACAACACTCACACATTGTATGAAACGTTTGAAAAATGCAAGAGATCAAATTTAAGTATTTTTTAGCAAGGATCACTCATGTGTTTAAAACTCAATCTTTAAGTGGGTTACACCTTTTGAGGGTTTTCATCACACATGCTTAAAAGTTTCACTTTACCAAGATTATTTATAAAAAGAACATGTATATTTATTCTTGTGAATAATTTATTGTGACATAAGTTTATTACACAAAAGGCTTATCCCAAGATTTAACACAAAATAACAATGTAAAATTATGAAAAAGAAAATGTGAACCTAAAACTCCACACACACACACCCCCCCCCCCCCCCCCCCAATGAATTATTATCTTCATTCATCTACATCTACTAAACATTCCCAATTATCAACTACACATCACTATTATTTTGCCACATCTTACCCTTTAAAAATTATCATCCTTCCTCTGAATAAATCATTCAATGAGTTCAAATCTTCCTCCTTAAGATCTAATCAAATTCACACAAGTCACTTTCAACTATGTCTAATCCAATAATTAACTAAATTATTCATACGAGTTTAAGTTTATCTCAATAGTCAAAGATCCTTAAGGTAGAGCCCATAAAATAAAATAATTTATTTTCATATTTACATGTCCTTCAACCTCTATGTCAAAATATTATTTATTTACAACTTTTATCCTTAATAACCCCATCTTGGTTTTATAGGTTCATAACATACTTGTGTGTTTGGCAACTTTTCAAGTTGTTATAAGTGGTAAAATTGATCGATGGTGTGGATTTTGATATTTCCTATTTATGTTATGTAACAATCAACTTGTGTTAATTTACAACTGACCTAAGCACCATTACGATGGTAAGACTGAACATGCACCCACCAACATACCATATAGGATGGATGGTCTATAAATGAATAGACAAGAATCAAATTTTTTCATTGTATTCATGTCCCATAGCTAACCACCATGGTTAATTATGTATTGCTCATCCACATGTGTTTACATGGATACCTTTGCTAATAGGTATCGACAATATTGTGTGGGTATATTGTTTTTGATATATCCTTTGATGAATGTATACATATTCTCAATGGGTTTACCTCTTAGAGCTAAAATTATATTAGCACTAAGAAAATTTCATCGTGATAAGGTTCAAATATTAAGAAATTGTGGTTTCTAGTTGATGGGTAGGTTTCGATAACCCCTTAGCATATACCCCTCTTTGGGGTATAAAAATGTATGTATTATTTATTTTGAAATGAAAAAAATCTCCACACTTTTGAAATTAGGAAAGGTCAAACCCACTTGGATCATGCACAAATCCCATGTCAAGATGTAACAATCAAAATGTCCAATTCCTCATTAAGTAAAATTATGCACATACACATTAACTTTTGTTTTGATTTGCTCCTTGAAACATGGAGTTCAACTACCTAATGTTAAACATACACACATAGAGTATTACAATTGAAGGAATTTTGTGAGGCTTTAGTGGATGAGACATCCATTCTATATTTAAAATTGATCATCATGCTTAATGGTTTGTTGACCCCAGACTCCAACAACTTGCTAAAACTATAAACACCAACACATCCCAATAGATGGACATAATTCAAAACACTCATAAATAATATGTCAATACATATAGGTTTCACATTCAATTTAAGTTTTTATTAAATATTTCATAGTCAACTTAAGTTTTGAGTAGGTTCATTTTTTAGGTTAATTTAACTAATTGTTTTGTGTTTGGGATATAATGTTAAGTTATGTGTCTTTCAAATCATTTTTGATAATTTGAAATTTCAAAACACATAAGTTTATTGTTGTATGTTTTAATATGGTTTTATGCAAGCTATGTTTATGCACATCGTTTTGCGTGAATTTTCCAAAATCTTTAATTTTAGTTCCACACATAAAAAGAAACATGGAATCTGGTTCCATGTCTTATTCTTCAAAATGATATAGTCTTGGAACCAACTCTGGTTCAACTTTAAGTAACCATGTATGATGGTACAAACTGAAATTGGTAGTTCTAATTAGAGTGTTGGCAAGCTCAGCTCAAGGTTACAGGCCATGTTTCTAAGGTCTCTCTAGATTGAAAATTTCGAGTTTTGTTTGAACTCCCATTAGTAGTTAATTGAGTAACTGATGACCTCTTTTTCTTAAATTGAATCAGAACATGAACTAAGGATGCCACCCGGTTTAAATTAAATTTAGATCCTTCAAGCAGATAAATACAACTTCATTTTATAAAAAAACACAAAAGCTCGACCCTAAAATTTTGAAGGCAAAGTATATTGAATTTGATTAGTTGTACACACTTAATATTACATAATCTTTATAATGTCTATTTCTTGAATTGTGTACACTAGTTAAACAAACTAATATTATTTTTAAAAAAAGTTGTTTTAAGTAGTTGTGTGTAAATATGAATGGAGATGAAATCCAACTTGATCTTAAACTAGTCAGAACTCTCTAAATTCTTGGGTGAAAATGCCCCAAAACCAGATGTTCAAACAAGATCAGTTTTTTGAGATCAGTCCTGAAACTGCTTGAATTCTGAAACTGGGAGTGAACACTGGAGAGAGATGGTGTATCTATCTATCACATACAAATAATGATGATAATAAGAATAAGAATAATAATAAGAATTCCTTGAGAGTCAAAGGAATCATATATTATACTTATGAAAAGTGTGTGGAAGAGAATCCAATTCCCACATTGATTTACCCCAAATCCTGGCATCAGATGGTGGCAGGCAGGTAGGCAGGGAGCCAGCCAGCCATTCAGTAAATGTTGCTACTTGCTTGCGTGCTTGCTGCTTTCGTTCTTGCTGCTTGTAACTTGCAGTGTGTGTGTGTGTGTGTGTGTGCCAGAAGAAGAAGGAGACGAAGGAGGAAGGAAATGGGTCATTCATTGGAGGGACGATGTTATTTCTTCACAACGGCTAGATAGCTAGCTAGTAAGCAAGCAAGCAAGCTTGGCACTTGGAGTTTCAGCCACAACGGTACTCTAAAAATTCGAGCAACGGCTATGCAGCTGAGCTTTAAGGTAAAGTAATATGAAGAGATTGTCAGTGAGTCAGTGAGTCAGTCAGGACTCCTCATCAACAGCAGCAGCACAGTCCAAACTCCAAATTGCTCTCTGACAGACACCCTTCTTGCATTTGTACAAGGAAAAAAAAGTACTTCCACTAACTATTCACAACTGATTTTCACAGCATGTGAAGAAGATGTCATGCTAGTTTGCATCATAAACCAGAAATCTGTGCGAATAGTTAAAGTACTACTAGTAGTAGTACTTTTGATTGAGTTTTTTCTGCAATTGCATGGGAAACCCAAATAAGCAAAAAATTGTTGTTGTAATGCTAATGAAGTATGTACTACTTGTAATCCTTTTGATTGAGTTTTTTCTTAAATTGCATGAGAAACCCAAATAAGCAAAAAATTGTTGTTGTAACACTAATGAAGTATGTACTACTTGTAATCCTTTTGATTGAGTTTTTTCTGCAATTGCATGGGAAACCCAAATAAGCAAAAAATTGTTGTGATACTTAGAATACTAGTAGTAGTGCTTTTGATTGAGTTTTTTCTGAAATTGCACGGGAAACCCAAATAAGCAAAAAATTGTTGTGATACTTAAAATACTAGTAGTAGTGCTTTTGATTGAGTTTTTTCTTAAATTGCATGGAAAACCCAAATACGAAAAATTGTTGTTGTAATACTAATGAAATACTAGTTATCCTTTTAGATTGAGCTTTTCTTAAATTGCATGGGAAACCCAAATAAGAAACCCAAATTGTTATTGTTGATTAAGTAAGTACTTATGCAACCAGCTGCTCATGATAGGCTAGGGTTAATGGCTCCGCCCCTTATGGCAAGTGCAAAAACTAGTGAACATCCCTCAAACCCACAAGGCGCTTGGCGTTCCTAAGGTATGGAAGTACCTAATGAAGATGGAACCGAGGGATGCGCTTCCTTCAAGAACATCCAAGATAGTAACTTAGTTCTTAGATGGCACCCTTTTATTATAGTGTAGGTTACCAAGGTTAAACCGAATGGTTCTTTTTGTCAAATTTTGTGATGTATATCTATCCAAAGTGACGACTATCCATCCGTGCATGAAGATTTTGCTTTTGATCCGTTATTGCAGTGGAAATTCAAACATGCAAAACAAAAAAAACAACAACAACGGCATGTCATAAGCTGACACCCCCCCTCCCCACAAAATAAATAAATAATAATAATAAAGACCTATTGAACAAGTAGTGATTTTTCATACTAGGGAACGGAAAAAATTAAGAGTACCAAAAAAAAAAAAAAAACTCTTTGTATTGCAAAATAAACTTCAATATCAAACAAATTAAAAATGATATATATTTTTTCAAGTTTTTTGTTATTATTTGGGAAGAAAATAATCACAACTTGAAGTAGCCGTTTTCTTCTTCTTTTTTTTCCCAAATTTGTGAGGTGGTAGTAGGTGGACTGGCAATTGTCGAGAAGAAATAAAACTTGTTTAGCCAAATTTGGTTACATTTATAGAGCCATGAAGAAATTTTTTTTTTTGAAAAACCCAAAACTATGGTCACATCTTAGAAGCTATGCTTTAAATTTGTCCGATTTCAAGCATTTTTTTTCTCAAAGTATAATTGATGACTTTGTGCCATTATTCTTTTCCCCAATAAAAACATTTGTGAAGTTTTCAGCCCTTTTTTTGGGGGGTTCACCAAGTGGTGTAAATTTGCCCAAAATGTGAAAATTTTAAAAATAAAAATAAAAAGAGGGGGAATATTCTGTCCCAATATTCCCATTTTGAAAAAAAAGAAGAAAAAAGACGTAAAATTATTCTATTTTTAAAAATTGGGAATATTGAAAAATGAAAAAGAGAAAGAAAGGAGAAGAACAAGAAAAGAAAAAGAACAACAATTTTTGCTTGTATGTAAAAGAAAAAGTGTTGCTCTCTTTCCCTCCTCCTCCTCCTGCTCCTCTTCCTCTCTCTCTCTCTCTCTCTCTCTCTCTTGTTGCCCGCCATCTCCTCACGGTGTCAGATGATTGCAACGTAAGTCCTTGGGATTTTGACATAAGATGGTGCTTGCAGATTGCACGTATAATAAGTAAACAACTTACTTCACTCTGTCTCTGCACCCATCCCTTCATCGGCAGTAGCAAAGCATTGATTGCAGCAGCCATCAATCTCTGTAGCAGGTATTCATTCAATCCTCATATCTGTAGGAAGCAGTACCACAGCCATCTCTCTGTGTAGCAGGTATTGCAACACTCATTCTCTGTAGGAAGCATTCCAACAGCCATCACTTTCTGTCGTAGGCATTGCAATACTAATGTCTGTAGGAAGCATTGCAACTGTGGCAAGCAAGCATTGTTACAGCCATCTCTGTAGCAAGCAAGCATTGCAGTAGGCATCCCTGTAAGAAGCATTGCAGCAGTCATCCTTGTAAGAAGCATTGCAGCTACCATTTTTCTGTAGGAAGCATCAACAGCAGTCATTCGTTCAGGAAACATTTTGCACAAGTAATCGTTTTCTGCAGGAAGCTTGTTTTCTGCATTGCATTGTTGCTGTAGCTGGTTGCAATACTCAGTCAGGACTGTTGTAGCTGCAGAAGGAAACTGACTCTTCTTTTAGCTTTGCTGCTGCAGCTGCTGTGTGCAATCTGCTGTTTTGCTTATTGGGTCTGCGATCAGTTTTCACCAGTGTTGAGCTTGGAGAAAGAGAAGAAGAAGAAGCAAGAGCTGAGCTTCTGAGCTGGGTTTGAAGCTCTGACTACAGGAGTCGAGAGAGGGCAGAGCAGGCCTGACTCGCGAGCTGTGCTAGAAGTCATGGCGCGCCCAGTTGCAGCAGCAGCTGCTGCTGCTGTCAATGTTGTTGCGACGGTGATGGTGATGTACCTGGCTTGCTCTGTGTCATACGCAGGTGCTTCTCGCTCTCTTCTGTTTGTTTTCGCATTCACGAGTCCTGAAGGAATGCACCCAAGCGTGAGAAGAGGGTCGGTCTGGAAGATGCTCATCAGCTGATTGCACAATTGTGTCTGTGTCTGTGTGCGCGCATGCATGCAGGAGCTGGAAGTGTGGGTGTGAATTACGGCATTCTAGGGAACAATCTACCACCACCAGCACAAGCGGCGCAGCTTCTCCTCAAAACCTCACTAAGGTCCGTGAAGCTCTACACCCCAGACCAAGCAACGCTGCAAGCATTAGCACACACAAACATCAAAGTCGTAGTGGGAGTGGGCAACAACGTGATCCCACAGCTAGCATCCAGCACAAGCGCAGCGCAAGCATGGGTACAAACCAACATCGCCGCCTACATGCCGGCAACGCTCATCAGCGCCATCTCCGTTGGCAACGAAGTGCTCACCACAGATCCCACAGGAGTATACTCTTCGCAACTGGTTGCAGCGATGACGAATGTGCACTCGGCATTGGTGAACCTGAAACTGGAAAACCAAGTGCTAGTCTCCACATCGCATTCTCTCTCCGTGCTTTCCAAATCCTTCCCTCCTTCTGCTGGCACCTTCAATGCCACTCTTGCAACTCCCATCAAAGCTTTGCTCAACTTCTTGTACGCGACTTCTTCCTTCTTCATGGTCAATGCTTATCCTTACTTTGCGTACAGCAGCAATCCCAAGAACATCTCGCTCGCTTACGCACTCTTCCAACCCAATGCCGGTGTCACGGATCTCAACACAGGTTTGCACTACACCAACATCTTCGACGCGCAGTTGGATGCCATGTTCTCTGCTATGGAGCGTCTCGGATACCCTAATGTCCCGATCGTCGTCTCCGAAACTGGATGGCCTTCTGCTGGAGATCCCACCGAGATCGGTTGCAGCGTCGCGAATGCGCAGCAGTACAATGGTAATCTCATCAAGCACGTCGCCTCCAACTCTGGTACTCCTCTTCGTCCCAGTGCTGCCATCGACGTCTTCATCTTTGCTCTCTTCAACGAGGATCTCAAGCCCGGTCCCGCTTCCGAGCGCAATTTTGGTCTCTTCAATCCTGACCAGAGCGTGGTGTACAACGTCGGGCTTCTTGCGAGCAACGGTGGCACAGGCTATGGACCCACTGCTGCACCGCCAACGCCGAGTTCTTCTCAATCGCCTCCTGTGACAGAAGCTCCATCTCCGCCTGCTTCTCCAACCACTCCGACGTCACCGTCTTCTCCCTCGTGGAGTGCAGTTCCCTCGCCTCCTCCACCTACATCCACGCCTCCTGCTCCTGTTCTCACGCCTCCAGTTCCAACGACGTACCCAAGTCCTCCTCCACCTCTTCCCACGGCTCCTGTGACGACGGCGCCGCCAGCCGCAACGACTCCGAGTTCTCCTTCCACGACGCCCGGGCAGGGTCAGCCAGTAGGGAAGACGTGGTGTGTTGCGAAGCCTGGAGCTGCGGCCACAGACATTCAGAATGCGCTCAACTTCGCTTGTGGTGAGGGAGCCGCGGATTGCTCTGCCATTCAGCCTGGAGGCGCCTGCTTCTGGCCCCAGACTCTGATGTCGCATGCTTCTTATGCTTACAACTCTTACTATCAGAAGAATGGTCGCAACTACTGGAACTGCTACTTCGGCAACACGGGAGTCATCACCATCACCGACCCAAGTAAGTGCTGCTGATGATCTCCAGACTACTTCTTGTTGTTCTTCTTCAGAACCTGATGATCTTCAGACCCTTTTTCTTCTCCTTCTTCTTCTTCTTCTTCTTCAGATACCCCTCCCTGGCATGATGATGATGATTTATGTTTTCATTTTGAATGTTGTTTGTTCTGCATTTTTGTTCTGGCATTGTTGGTTGGTTGCTCTTGTTCTTGCTCTTTGCTCTAGCTGCTGCTGCTGCTGCTGTTAGGTTTTCATGGGTGTTTTTCATAATGTATTTTGAGGGAGATGACTCCTCTCCTCCCTTGTTGCACCTCCTGCATCATCATGATGTCTTCTTCTTCATCCTTCACATCCATTTTTTTTACTGGACATTATGGTGTGTTCCACTTGCTGTTGAAATGCTTTCCCATTATGAGCTTGCTTGCTCATGGGACAACCCAAATGCCTCGCATCTCAACTGGATGCAATGATCCCGTTTGTGAGTGTGTCCCTTCATTGCCTGCTGCTGATGAACTATTGCTGCTCAACATATTGGGAGGGAGGCAGTGAGTGAGTCTTGTCTTCCTTGTTGCCTGCCACCTGAAATCTCTTCTTTCAGATCTAATGTCTCTGCTAGTACCAGCCATTCTTTCCCTGTGGAAAGTCTTTCTGCACAATGTCACAGTCCTCAACTTAGCTGCTGCTTCTTCCTACTACACCTTCCGTCTGTCAGTGTTCTGAACTGGATATAAGAAGGACATTGCCTTGTGAATTGCACAATGTGTGCTTGTTTGATCACTCACAGCAATGAACAATCAACATCCAGATCATTACTGTGCTGCTACTAAGTG
This sequence comes from Sphagnum tenellum, assembly GCA_963921925.1. Classification (NCBI taxonomy): domain Eukaryota; kingdom Viridiplantae; phylum Streptophyta; class Sphagnopsida; order Sphagnales; family Sphagnaceae; genus Sphagnum; species Sphagnum tenellum. Next base: position 13,399,630 of record OY998156.1, read on the forward strand.
ATGTTCTCTCAGTGTGTCTGTCTCTCCTTGTTTGTGCTGTGAATCAATTACGGAAAATGTCCATTTGTTCTTTTCACTAACCCTTTCTTTCTTCTCTTTCATTTGGATCTGTTGTGATGGCAGGCTACACTGGTTGCACATATGAATGACAGGGCAGCAGAGAAAGCAGTATCAAGGAAACAAGGAGTAGTAGAGGAGAATCATTAGGAAGGATCATCAGGCCAAAAACATCCACAAAATTTTGTAGAGAGGATAGGATGTCTGTCACATCAGGAAGCATGCTAACATGTGATTGATCTGATGAGGAGGGACATTTCATCTTCTTAAAGAACTCTTCCATATATGCTGCTGCTATTTTAGGTCTTCTTCTCCTGCTGGAGTGCAAGACTTCGCCCTTTCTAACTTGGGGGAGATATGATTAGACGGATTATTCTATATAGTACTAAGTTTTAATGTGGCAGTCATGAGTTAAGAAGAGGAGAGAGAGTTGCAGTGCAGATGGAAAATGATTTTATGCTGTTTTATTTTACAACAAAAAAGTGTACAGTGGGTGGTGTTTTTTGACCTGCCATTTGTAAGCTTCAATTTGAGTTCCCATTTTGTGCAAGAAATGCAAAAGGAATGTTTACAAAGTTTTTCATCTCCATATGATGTATATTATCCATATCTGCAATGGGTGTCAAGTATTGGCATCTTGTTTATTCCAGGCAGATTGTGCAAAGTGCAAAGCCATTCACCAAGTGTGTCTCCCAACCAAACATCTGGAACGTGTAAACTGACAGCCATGATATGCAAGGTCAAAAGATTGAAAAGCAATTGCTGTTCAGAATTCTATGGAGTTCACATTTTTCCTGCTGTTTTCGTCTTCTGAGGCGCTTAACTAAATGATGACTTCTTCCTGTGCAAAACTCATTTGCAGTTTGCTTTGATCAGAAACCTATCCCAAAGACAGCATCGCAAATATGCATGATAGCCTTGCAGATAAGGGCGAGCTTGTCCACATTTGCACATGTTTTTCTTCTCCCAGTTTTTGAAGATGGAAGGGAGAGAATAGATTTGACTAACCATCAGATGTGAAGTCAAGGTTCTGATGAAGGAACTCTTCGATATGGTACAAAACCTACACCGCTGTATTTCACACTAAGGTTGCTTGAAACAGTGGAAAGAGCAGCAGCAGTTCCTGAAGATGATGATGATGACGGTGGTGGTCGTGCCATTAGAAATGAAACTGAAGAGTGGGTGTTGCTGCTGCTGCCACTCAAGAATGGTTCAGAACTGATGATTTCACTAAATGCTAAGCTGCTGTGAGTATCGTCCAGCTTGGAAGAAGAAGCAATAGCAAACTTCTCTTTCTTCAGGCGTGGAAAGAGATCTATGTTGTGAGTCAAAGACTGCTGTTGGTGTAAGGACTCCTCCTGGTGCAAATTGAAATGCAGGTCCATGCAATCATCCTTGACCTGCTCGGGTATGCGAGAGGATTCTGTTCTTAATGTAAGCCAATCGAAGGTTGCCCCTCCTTCCCCATATCTCTCTCTCCTTTTGGTATCTCTTGTTCGTTTTGGACACCATTGTGTTTCTGTGCCTTTGGTGGTGACCTGAGGAGCTCCAGATGATGTGGTAATAATACTGCAGCTTTCACACCTCTCAATCTCTGCAGTAGTTGGTTTTGAGGCTCTAGAAGTTTGCCAAGCATTGAACGCACTGTTGTCATGTTGATCTGCTACACAAGCTGTTGTCCAAGGATGATGGTCTTCATCAGCAGCAGGTAAAGAAACAAAAGATGAGGCCTTACTGTGAGATGATATCCTGCTCTGGAGATAGGGAGACAAAGACTTTGTAGGAGCTTGGAGAGCTTCCAGGGAGTCACTATTTGGAGCTCTGCAAGCTTCCAGAGAGTCTCCTCTTGGAGGAGGTGAGAAGGTTCTAGGTAGTGTTTCTTGTCCAAACAGAACTCGAAAAGCAGTTTGATGCCTTCCCATTGCTTCTTCCTTTTGCTGCTCAGCTTCCAAGGACAAGCTTCTTGGTAGAAGATGCCTAACTGCACATCCCTCATGGACATGCTTTTCATTGGCCTTCCTGAAAGAAGTGAACCCATCATCGGAAAAGCACCTGGAACTAACCTGGGCTGCTTCTTCCTCCGTCACTGTCTCAACAATCTTTGCCTCATTCTCTTCTTTGCAACTGGAGGGCACATTTCGAGTAGCTTCAACATCTGAAGAACCATCACTTGATCCCGAATGATAATTGCCTTCAGGAAGATTCCCGCAAGCTGATGAATTTGAGCTTGGACCACCACCACCACCACTGTCTTCTTCTGCTGATGTATTATTCTCAGCAGTGAGAATTCCTCCATCGCTCCCACACTCCTCCTCACTGCCTGAAGGAGTTTGGACTTCAGAGGGATGATGATGGTCTTCTTCTGAAGAGCTCTTTTCAGTTGGGTTTTCATTTGAACCCTTTGTGGGAAAAGAGTTTGATCCACTGAGATCTCCAGATTTCACAAACTGAAGAGCTGGTAATAAACACTGAGATGTAACAGGATGACATTTCATGCTGAAACTACTGAAAGTCTCATCTTGTAACTGCTTCCAATTCTCGAATCCAACTTCATCCTCTCGTTGTTGTTCATCCCCTGACCTTCTGGCATGTGCTGAAGAGAGCTCTTTCTGGACAAGCCCAGATAGCTGGCTTTTGAGCTTGTGAAGTTGGGTAGGAGGTGATCTACCTGCACTTGAAGGACTTGTACATTTTCTTTCCCCACTATGGTTATGGTTCTTCACAAGCTCAAGTTCCTGGCCAGATCCCTTGCTTCCACCATCTCCACTCTCTGGCTTTGAGCAACTTCCTCCTTGAGAAGAAGATGCACAAATGTCAGAGGAACCTGCACTGCTACTCCCCATGGCCATCATCATACCTCTCCTTGCCTTGACCTCCTGCACCCATATAGCCCTCTCAGCAGCACTTGGCCTCACAAGCCCATGATGACCACTGCTGCTGCTGCACAGAAGCTCCTTTGAGGTGGGCTCCTCCAGTGTTTGCACCTGAGGTGTATCCTCCTCCTCCTCCTCCTCCTCCTCTCCAGCAGCAGGTTCTGGGTTTTGCAGTTTGGTTTGTTCGAGCCATTTTCCTTGAGGAAACAGTAAAGGACTTGGCATAGTTGCTATGAATGGATTGAAAAGAGCTCCCATAGCTGCAAATGAGAGTGGTGAAGCTAAACTCTGGGTGAAAGCCCACCATGCTGAAGCTGCAGCACCTGCCACAGTGGCTTTTGAAGCACCGTCTTCATTCTCAGAACCTGAGTTTCCCTTGAACAAAGACTGGCTTCCATTGAACTCTGAAAAGTTGGGCACTGGTGTGATAGTGGAAGAAGCTCCAGAGACTACAGCAGGCCACAATGCAGCAGCAGCCATTGCAGCTGCAGAATTATAAGCCATTTGAGAAGGATGGTACCATGGTGGCTTATGTTCTAATGGCATTGAACCACCCACAAACTGAGCCCAATTCTCAAAATTCTGACAAGCTGGGTGCTGATGATTAGGAGCATTGGGTAACTGGTTCCAGAAACTGCTGTTTCCCCATTGAGGAGGGAATGCATGAAAAGCAGGGAATGGAACCCAAGGAGGCTCAGACAAAACCTGCTGGACTGGTGGTGGTGGTGGTGGTGCAACAGCAGCTGGTAGTTGTTTATCTTCCTCTGAAATGCTGTCTTTGGGGAGGGGAGCATCATTGGGTGAGCTTCTTTCTTCAAGCACCTCCTCTGTTGCATCATCATCATCATCATCATCATCATCACCACCACCATCATCATCATCTTCCTGCCTAGTGGTGGTGGTCTCCCAAAACCCATTTTTGGGTTTTTCTGTGACAACCGCTGCTGACAAAGGACTCACAACTGGTGGTGTATCATCCTCTGAGTGTTTGGAAGCAGTACCAGCATTACCTCTGGCTTTGCGAGGGTATGGATGAGAAGGCTTGCGCTTGGGACGTGGTGGAGGGATGTCAATCAGTCCTTCTGGCACCACTACCACCCCACCTTTGCCTATTCCTCCTCCACCAGCAGTAGCTGCTGCTGCTATCTGATGATCCCTCTCCACCTTGGAAAAAAACTTCTGAGCATGGCTCCGAATTTGCACTGCAGTCTTGGTGCCAATATGTTCTTCAATCTGCCTCCAAGCTCTACCATACAGCTTCAAAGCTTCCAGGAACTTTTGATGTTCTTCATCAGTCCATCTCTCCCTCTGCTTTGTGATGGTGTAAGGCTTTCTAATTTTGGTGCTATCCAAAGCAGCAGCATCATCCTTGGCAGCAGCAGCAGTGGCGGCGGCTATTGCTGGTGGTCCCCCAGTTGTTGTCGACCACTGGATCCTTCCTTCCTCTCCCCTGCCACCTCCTGCCTGCTGCTCTCCATAGCCAGCTGCAGTTGTCGTCATAATGATCATGCTTTGAAACCGGTGTCAAGGTATGAGGACCTGAGAAACATGCCAGATCCTCAGGAAGCTTATGCTACAAAAAAGCTTAGAAAAAGATTTTTCTTGTTTCCTGGATATGATCACTTACTTGCATCCAGAATCTCAGACAAAACAAATCAAAGATCTAGAACCAAATCTTCAGAGAAAGCATCTTTTTTCAACTGCAAACAAGGATACTATCATAGAGCATGTGCCTGCAAGAGAAGCAGGAAATCAAAATTGCACTTGTGAATCTAGAGATCTCAATCAAAGGATGAAAAATTCATTTTCTCTGAAGAAGAAAACAAGGGATTTTTTCTCCCCCCTTTCCTGAAGAATACACCACCCAAGAATTGGGTTTTCGTCTCGGGTTTCCTTCAACCTTTCATTGAGATGCCATGACTCTAGAAGCTCAAACTTCAGCAGTGACCCCATCAAAATGCCAAGACAAAAAAAAGGAGAGATGTTGCTGAAGATCTTTTTTCTGCAAGAAAACCAGTGAAACAAGAAGACCTAAAAATCCCTCAAATGAGAGTTTGTCACAATCTCCCCAACCAATTGTACTTCCACTTCTTCTTCTTCTTGTTCCAAATCAAAGAAATTTGGGTAGAAAATTGGTACCAAAGAAAGCACACAACAAGAAGTTTGTGGGAGCAGCTTTTGGGATGATGAATGAATGAATGAATGAACCCCCCCACCCCCAAAAAGAGCCTGTTTGAGCTTCCAGCCAGCAAAACAGCCTCCTAGAAACCAGAAGAGAGAGATTCAAAAAACACAATTTATTTTTACCTTCACAAAAGCTTCCTTGAAACACATGAATGAACCCCACCAAGAAGCTTTTTCCTAGCCACCACTACCCATAGACGCAAAAACGAAACACCGAATAAAAGCTCATCAAAGCCCAGAGCTTTTTGGTTTTGACAAAAACACCAACAACAACAACAACAACAACAAACAGCTTTTCACCCAAAATCAATCTGTAACAGAATCCCTACCTACTTCCTTCACCCTCTTGAAAACCAATAACCCAAAACCCAAAACTTCAAACACAAACAGAAGCAACAAGAAGAAAAGAAGAAAAGAAGATTGCAACAAAATTGGAGCTGCAATCAACAAAACACCAAAAGAAAGAGAGAAAGAGCAGACCACCACAACCACCACCGACAACAACAACAACAAAGCCAACACCAGCAAAAACAACAACAAAGTAACAACAGAAACAGAAACAGCAGCAGATCAAGTCTAGATGATGACTATGAGAAACCTTCTTCTTCTTCTTGTGCTAATCATCAACAGCAAATTCTAACAACACAAAAGCTTCTTATTTTTCATCCTCCCCAGCTGTTTCTAACCTGCCAGCAATGCATCTTCTTTGCTGTTTTTGACACTTTGCAGCTTCATTTGCCACATGATTCTTCTTCTTCTTCTTCTTCTTCTTCTCCTGTTCCTCCTCCTTCTCCTCCTCTTCACAAAACTCTGCCCTTTTTCCCTTTTCCCCACATTTCTTTTGTGGTGGATACCACCACCACCATCACCAACTCCTCCTTTTTCATCGCTCCTCTTTTATTTTTCATCCATTTTCGCAAGCAGTACGACAGAGAGGCAACTTTCTTTTTCATCCATTTTCTGGGGTGGCTTTAGAGTTACACTCTTATCTACCTGCATATTGGTGGATGGGTTTTTTTTCCCCCCCCCTTTTTCATCCATTTTCCAAGCACCAAGTGAAGAAACCAAGAAACCTCCTTTTTCATCCACTTGTTGTGACTAGAGTTGACCGACATATTGGTGGTGGAGAAGGGGGTGGTCTTTTAGTTCTTTTTCATCCCTTTTTTTCCGAGCAGCAGCAAAAGGAAGAAGAGCCCTTTTTCATCCACTTGTTGTGGGCTACACGCCACGTATTGGTGGACGGGTTTCTCTTTTTCATCTCTTTTCCAAGCAGCAGCGAAGGGAAGGGAAGGGAAGAAGAGCGCTCTTTTTCATCCACTTGTTGTTGTGGGCTGGGTTTCTCTTTTTCATCTCTTTTCCGACCAACAGCCCCTTTTTCATCCACTTGTTGTAGCTAGAGCCGTAGGATTGCCACATATTGATGGATGAGATTTGTCCTTTCTCATTAGGGGAAGCCTCCTTTGATGACAGGGCATTGGTGACTGGTGTCATCAGTTTTATTGTGGCGACAACTATTTTCTTATATTTAATTTAATTTTTGTGGCGCAAGTCAAAAAAAAAGAAGAGTGCATTCCTCTCCACAAGGTTTTATTATTATTATTATTATTATTATTCTATTTTTAATTATTATTTAATAAAATCATTTTATCCCTGGAAATTTCGGCTTGAGAAAGTAGCATCTCACCTAAGAAAAAGGAAATTACAAAAATCATCCTTTAAATTCAACAGATTTAATTTTAATTTGTTCATGGAAAATAAATTACCCAATTTTTTTGCACAAAGAAAAGGAATAATGGGAATGTCAAATATTGCCATCTAATAATCCCTATTTAGCCACTTCTATTCTCGATTCTCAGCCTTTTTTCTTCTTTTTTTGGCTGGCTATATAGAGCCAATTATATATATATTATAAATCAAAAGTGCTAAATTCATATGCTGTTTGAGACCATTTAATAGCCAAAATTCGGGAAAAAAAAGTAAAATCGCCAAATTTCTATACATGAGTTCAAATGTAGCCAAAAATATACAAGGATGTTTTTAAGAGTTTACTTTCATACATTTGACTCGTAGCCATATTTGTCTAAGTCTTCCTTTGGATTATTGCCATTTTGGCTACATCACAAAAATTGAGCCAAAAAAACGCACCGTTCCTCATCAGTTGTTTTTTTTTTTTTTTTTTCCTGGAAAATTTTCGCTATTTTTTGACAAAGAAATTGGGAATTTTTGGGAATTTAAAAATAAATAAATTGGACGGGTGGTCTTTAATTTCCTTTTTAATAATTCTATGACAAGAAATGGCAAATGGGTCAGTGCTTTTTTTCTTTTCTTTCTTTCAATTTTGTGTGGTGGCAATCACCCATAAGACAATTTAGCCCAATCTGGCTATTAAAAAATGAAAGTAAAAATACTTTAAGCATCCATATTTTATTTTGGCTTTTGGAACCTAATATAGAATCCGACAAAAAAATTCAAGAAATTAAAATTTTATTTGGAAATTTGGCAACTAGAAAACCCACAAAAACCTCCTTTTTTTTTTTTTTTTTTTTCCTATTCCTTAGATTCATCATTACGGGGAAAAAGAACACCATTCTTTGTATTTGGTGACCTTGGTTCTCGATCTCTAGTTTAATTGTGGGATCATGTAAAGCACTTGAAAAAAAAATCCTAAGTTTAATGAGAGGGCTTAGGGCACCCTATATCTATGAATATCCTTCTTAGAAAAGAAGGGTTCAATTTAATGCCTACTATTTAAAACTTTAAGTCTTAAACATTTATTTATTTATTTATTTATATATTAAAAATCATTTTTTAGTTTGTTTGTATTCCTTATAGTCATCATTATGAAAAGAAAAAATAACACCATATTTTGTATTTGGTGACCTTCATTTTCATTCTTTGGTTTAATTGTGAGATCTAATGGACATGACATTCATATATTTTATTAACATGAATGGGCCATGTGAATGAGCTCTATGGGCATAACCTCAAGTGATTATTCTTATGGTAGGCAATCATTTTTTTTAAATTACAAATAATTTATTTTCAAACAATAAATTTTTACACTAAAAATGACACTCTATGACAAGTCCTTCTTTTTTTATATTAGTCATTTATGTCATTTGTAATCATATAAGATTAGTCATAGAACGTCATTTTTTGCATAGTGAATTATCAAAAAATTGAAGAAATCTATAATGGCACAATGATTATTTATTTATTATTTATGATGCATAATTGCAACACCCAAAAAACGGAATCATTGAGCTTGATAATGGGAATACACCAAGCTACCTTAACATTCACCTTGTGTTTTAAGATGGGTAAAGCCAAAAAAAAATGGGGGACATTCTCAAAAATGTGAGGTTGAATTTAGCTACTAGCTTTTCTTAGGCCCCTATTTTGGGGACACCCGTATCCTAGGGCTTTACTCTACACAATCAAAATCTACCCATTTGTTGATTACAAAATGAACTAGATGTGTTTTGATTATTTCATGGTGGGTGTCTATTTGGGTGCTTCAAAACAAGGTTGTAATTTCGGATTTCCCAATTGTAATTTTTTGCCTTCATCACATGGTATGTTCACAATAATTTTAGTTCCTAATTGGTGGAAAGTTTGTCCTTAACATTCAACAAAACCTCCATGGATGTAATAAGAGCAAATCCACCTAACATCAAAATGTGGGGCTCCACTAGTCTCTATGGCTTTGGCACCCAATAAGCCTACCACTTCTACCTTAACACTATTGAGGAGGGAAAAAAAAGAGACTAGAAATGGATTCACATATTGGCATAGATTTGCAACTATAGTTATGTGCCTTTACCGATAGACTATGATGGAAAAAAAGAAAAAGAGAAGAAGAAAATGTAAGGAAACAAACAAAATATATATAATAACTTTCATATTACTTTAGTGGCAAGGAGAACAAAAAATAACACCAAAAAATAGGCTCCAATTAATGTGATGTTCATCTTGTTTACCAAAACCAACTCGTGTTTTGTTTTGTAGTTATGAGATGTTTTGTTTTGTTTTGTTTGTACTTATGAGATCCACTCAACCAGGATGCTTCAGATCGTGTTCTTAATCTCTTTGGAAAGCCCTTGAGGGGTGCATCAGCTTGGTTTCATGCATTTGGACTTGTGATGCAAAAGTTCTTGAATATTGAATGATTTTTTCACCGAAAATTAAATTAAATTAAATTAAATCATAGCTGAAAATTTTGGAGGAATTGGAATGTGCCTATGGGTGTTGTCGGGAAGATCTTGATGAGCAGGATTAAATGGAATTTTATTTGGTAAGATTTGGATTCAAAATGTGGGAGATATTTGATTTTTAAATAATTTCTGTCGCTAAAAATTCAAATAAATTTCAAAAAAAGATTTGGATTCAGAATGTGGGAGATATTTGATTTTAAAATAATTTCTGTCACTAAAAATTCAAATAAATTTCAAAAAAATATTTGGATTCAGAATGTGGGAGATATTTGATTTTTAAATAATTTCTGTTGCTAAAACTTCAAAAAAAAATCAAAATAACCAGGTTTTGGAAGGAAAAATCAGTTGAGGACATGGTAACACTTGAATGTCTACCATCCATAATGTCTACCATTCAATTCAAGTAGAAGGAATTTTGATGTGCCTTTGGTGTTGTTGAAAAATCTTGATGATTTAAATTTAATGGAATTTGAGATTTCTATATAATGAGTTCACACTTGGGCCAATGATACGGGCCACACTTGTAATAACTACATTAAACCTATTGTTCATCCTTAATGATGAAGACCACCTCAATCAATCCTCACAATTAGCCAATTAAAGGTAATCATACTTATTTATTCTCCTTTTCGGAAAGCAATGATATGCATATTTGCAAATCCAAACTCAATTGCACACTACTTTTTTAAAGCCTAAACCTCTTCCAAATTCATGTCTATATAAGCAATTTTATTGTGCATAATGCACCACTACCATAGGCAAGTTGAATTTTATACAACTCAACTTGGCAAGAAAAAACCCATGGTTATTGTTGAACCTAATCACCTTTGGAAATTTTTGGGTTGTGTGTGTAGATCACTTCTTTTTTTTCACATCAAGTGGAACTCTTGGGACTTCAATCAATTTAATTGCAACAAAACGAATAGCACATCTCAGTTCAAGAATGGCAATTCACTTGTCCATGGACTTTGGAGTTAACTCTCACACAAATGGGGAAAATGATGCATTAAAACTTCAAAGGACAACTCATACAAATAAAAAATCTAGAGTATATTTAATCATTTTTTTAAAAACTTCATACCTTAAAAGGAATTCTAGCACCCATGTCAAAAATGGTGATGTTGGCAACATGATTACAAATCTTGATCTTTGTTAATTTCCTTAAAGAAGTAGGAAATACTTACAAGGAATTGTAGGCTAGGAATGACTTTTCATTCAAATGAAACAACTTCTTATTCAAATGAAGCATTGCTCTTCACATTGAATGACCATTTGCTAATATTTATGCAAATGACTACGAAGCAATCTACAATGACATTGCCACATCAATGGTTCAAACATGCTACAACAACCTACCCTCGCCCCTTTTGTCCTATGCTTAAAAGCAATAGGTTAGAAATCAAAATGATGTCGCAAATTGAATTGGCTATTCAAGGAGAATATTTGTAGAATTACAATTTACATCTCAACATAAAAATTTGATCTCAAAAAGTTGTTACACTATACTATTATATGAAAGTATAAATTATGATTAGTCATGATTATGTTATTTTCAAATCATTTCAATTTTGAAAAAAAATACCGAAAACACTAGTCATAATGTTTTTAAAGTGTTTTTTGAATATTCTATTGTTATTTAATGATAATTATTGTATTTAAATTATTTCTAAGGCATAACAATCAGACTTTGATTTTGGAGTATAATTATGTTGAAAAATATTATTATGGTAGTCCATTAAATTCAACTTACTAATAGTAGGTAGGAGTGTTTTAAGATTACCTTCATTGTTTTAGGACAATTTTGAGTGATTTCTTTCAAAAGGTGGCTAGGTTGAAAATATTTTCACTAATTTAAAATAATATTTAAGAAGTTTTCTAGAAAATGAGTTGGTAGGTTGACTTGGAAACGTATATAAGATGATGAAATCTAGAAAATGATGAAGAGGACCCATGGACTTATGGATGGTAGGAACATTTTTGGTTCATCTTTTTTTGATGTTGTTGGAAAGGTTTGGAAGAAGAATTGCAGTTGGAAAGTTTGGAATGCAAGTGGTGTGTGTGTTCCAAGGAAAGTAGATGCCTTTTGTGTTTTTTCAAGTATACATTAATATTATTATTATTTTATATTAAAATATATCATTTTTTGGTTTTTTTTAATAACTATTTACTAGACAGTAGTTGTAACCATGGAATGCAACAATAATGATGGAAATAAATTCACAATGGTGAAAATAGTTTGCACCCTACAAGATGATTTACAACAACGTTACAAGATTAATTATCGTGAATATTAAGCAATAAAAGGACTTTCTAACATAACATTTGATTAAAAAATTTAAGAAATGTGGTCAATGAAAGTTTTTAGACGGTTATATCATAAAAGCATATGAAGGCTCAATTAGTAAAACTTCTTAGAAGGTTTTAAACTTTTTAAATGCTCCATTAAACAATGTAAATAAAAGTTTTAAAAGCACCATCCTTCAATCTCAAAAATGCATGTTGTGACCTTTACATTCCTAATCCATCTCATGCCTAATTTGCATCATGCTTTGTTCAAGTAATGAAATCATACATTTTTTATTCATTTTTCAATCATTTATTTGTCAAATTCCATGTAATATTCTTCTTCAAATTATACTTTTTTTTATAAACATTAATTAGGGAAATAACTACCATTTTGCATCACATTGAATTTATTTATTTATTTTCCTTATTCTCCCATGTTGTTGATTTTATGTTTTGGACAATAATTTTGCCTAAAGGTATATAAACCATAGTAGCCATTTTTTTTATGTTTTGTGTTTTATTATTCAACTACATCACCTAATGTTCATTTGGGATCATCTGGACCGTGGATATATTTCTACATTCATTCAATTCATTTCAAAATTAAAGAAAATTTATAATAGTATATTTGAAACATTTTTGTAAAAAATATCAAAAATTGTCAACACTAATTTAATTTATCACTTTAAAACATGAATAACTAACCACTAATTACATGTTAAGTGGGCCATATTATATAGTCAAAGGTATGATTATTAGATTATGTAGTTCAAAATTGGTGCACATGTAATCTTCTCATAAAACCATTGTTTTTATAACCTTTTATAACAACCATCATATTCTTAGGCCACACACGTGGGAAAGAATAAATTATGAATCTACAACCCTCAACCAATGATATGGTGAAGATTGGGTTGATTACACAACCAAAGATTGCACACATGAGATCTTATATATAAATTCACTATGTCCGTTCGTTCGTGACGGAGCTCGGGTTTGTCGCGGACGGACGACCGGGCTTAGCTCGGCAAAAATGGGCCGCTCTCTTTGTCCAGCTCTTCAGTTTTTAGGGTTCGGAGCTCTAGGGTTTGGAGATCAGATTCGGAAAGTCCATTAGTCAGTCATTCGGGCACGGTGATTATCACGATGAGGTCAGTGAAACGTGTGTGCATGCGTTTGTCGAGGTGCTGAAACCCAATGTCCGTTTATTGAGGTCCTGAAACTCGGGTCTTGAGAGCCAAATATCGAGATCTTGAAACCTAGGTCTTGATATTATCGAGGCCTTGAAACCTAGGTCTTGAGAGCCAAATATCGAAGTCTTGAAATCCAGGTCTCGAGAGCCAAATATCGAGGTCTTGAAACCCAGGTCCTGAGAGTATATAATTTCGTTTGTTGCGTGCGTCTGTCAAGGTGCTGAAACCCAGTGTTCGTTTATCGAGGTCTTGAAACCCAGGTCTTGAAAGCCAAAAATCGAGGTTCTGAAACCCAGGTCCTGAAAGCCAAATTTCGCTATGTAAAAACACGGCGGCAGCAATAGAAGAAAAGAGTCGCAAAGAACATTAGGCACGACACGGGCAGATTGTATCCGACCGTCACGAGTACCCACTAGTTTTAACTAAACACAATATGGACCATCATAACACCGCACTCATAATTGGTTTATAGTTTTGTTTCTCCTTTTTAGTTTACAATGTAAAGGGAATGAGAAAGTATGCCACAAAAGCTTTCATTAACGTACATGTTTTGCCTTTTTTTAATTCATATTTGTTATAGGGAGTCATGTTTTCAAAGGATGTAGTGGAAATAACCAAAAGCTGTAACACATTTCGACAGTGTTGAAGGGGATATTCGTTAAACTACACTATAAATGTTGGATATAAAGTATTTGCAAGTTTATAAAATGTTATGTTTGGCTTTGTAATCTCTTGAAAAAATTGCACTCATTCCTAGAATCACATGTTGAAATGTTTTTGTGAGTTTCCTTCCCAATTTGAAAAGTAGTGAACATTGTGTTGTACAAATTGGCACATGGGGTTTCACTAATATAGATGGTAGATTTTGTACAAGGTTGGAACATCAACAATACAAAAGTACATAACTATGGTATGTGAAATACATGTCAACTGAGATAAATTGTTTGATATTTGTATCCACATTCCTAGCACAAGTCATATATTTAGAAATACCATTGGATTATAAAAACATCGTGGATGTTATAGATGGAATTCACATTCTCAATTTGTTTAAAAACCAAATAAGAGAAAAGTTGCATCAATTATAATTTTACAGTTACAATAAAATTGTAACATTATTTTACATGGGGTATGTGTTGTGATAAAAAGAACTTAGAATGTATTTATATCACAACCTATAAAAGTTATTGATTATGGTTCATCCAAATTCTAGTGAGGATGATTTCATTGGAGCTATCATCGAAGCTAGTTTAAGTGGGATAGGTTATAGTTGTAGGTCATCCTAAAAGACAATTTCAAATGTAAATTTATTAGAGGTCGATTCCCAACCATTTTTTTTAAAATAAAAAAAACCTTTTACAAGTTGTAATGTTTCAAGATGTCCTTATGGAACCTAAGATATTGAAAAAGAAACAAATCTCCTTTGTTTTTCAATGTCTTTTGACATTTTTGTGTCCTTTCAAAAAAAACAAATTCAATAATTGTGTCTTTTAAATTTCATACACATGTTTACATGTGATTTCATACAAATGTAAATATTTGTTATTTCATTTCAATATGTTGAAATTTTTTCAAGAGATTAACATGTTTCTTTTTTTCTTTAATATTAAGCTAGTTTCCAACAAAAAATTCTCCATTAATACCTAATTCAAGGATTTAATCCTCACTTGCTTATTTGATTTAATGTTTATCCACCTTAATTGCTTCCAAAATTTCAATGATTTAAAAATAGGGGTGGCTGATTAAATCTCCCCTTGGATGATAATTGGGTGGTCTTTTGTACAAATTTGAATCTTATATATATATGAAAACAACAAGTTTTCGTGTGTGTGTATATATATATATATATATATATATATATATATATATATATATATATAATTTATTTATTATTATTATTTTGGGGTCATTTCATCATCACCAATAGTGTGTAGCAACGTGCTGCCCAAGTTAAATAGTTTATATATGGAATAAAGGGCTTGATAATTTTTGATAAACCTTGTAGTTGATGTTGGTAAAATGTAAATATATTTTTATTTGATAAAATTTTGCCCATTATGACCACACTTGATAATTATGGTCAATGAACCGTGGTTGCATGTTTATTGAAATTTTTTTTACATTAGGGTTAAAAGCCCTTGTCCATGATGAGATATTAATGAACTAACAATCCAAGTTCACTTTACATAAGAGTTGTGAGCCTAGAGGATTTTGAAATTGAAAATGGATGAAACATACATGTGGAATTTCACAAAAATAACATAAAAATAAAGCTTTAAAATCTCCTAGAATTTGTGTTTCTTAAGGTATGCAATTCACTAGGAGATCAAGGAAATAAAAGTTGTAATTGGTTGCCAAATATTATTTTATTATTTAAAAAAAAGGGACTTGTCAATCAATGAACATGTTTGAATTGGTGGTGCCTGATGTTCATTAAAGAACAAGTCGTTTTGTGGGCTTTCATAGCAAATGAGTTCATGTTTTTAAAAAAAAGGTGATGAGATTAGGTAATGAAGTGGCATGCAATCATTATTTATTTCATATAAGAAACACAATCCACTAACTTAATAATTTGTTACTAGGTGGGTGCCCGTGGCCGAAGGCCACTGTGAAGCAAAGCACTCCTGTAGTTCTGCTCTGCTCGGGGAGCGATGGCGGGAGAAGAGTTAGGGTTAGGGCACAGATTTCGTGCGCGGAGAAAGGGAGTAGATCTTGGCATTTCTGAGAGTTTCATCCACACGTGTCGGTCACCTGCATGTTTCATCTATTCCTTTCATCCACATTCATCTGCGGGTGCCAATTTCCAGTGCTGGCCGGTTCTTAGTTCTTCCTGTTCAAAGAACTTCTGGTCCAGGTTTTAACCTTTTTTCCCAGTTTGAAAGAACCTCTAGTTCCAGTTCAATGCTTACAAAAGTTTATAGACCCTCGGGTCCAATTCCAGACCCTGTTCGTCACATTTTGAGGACCCCCCAGTTCCAGTACAAAAGTTTATAGACCTTCAGGTCCAGTTCCACACCCGGTTCGTCACATTTTCAGGACCCCCCAATTGCAGGTTCTTTTATATATACCGGACCGGACTGTCCGGGTCGGTTCTCGTTTTCGGAATCCGACTGTACGAGCCGATTCCCGTTCTCAGAATTCGACTGACCGGGCCGATTCCGCCGGTCCATAAAAACACGAAACCGTCGTCGAACGGATGGACAGACAGACACACTGTTGTAATTATATAAGACATATATTACATGGAACATTAGATACCATACAATACTTCATGATTGTTGTGCATTTTTAAAAATAAAAAGGTTATTTTAATTCATACCAAACTTGAAACACAATATTGTGTCATTTGCAAGGTATTCAAAACACACATGAATATAAATTACCTTCTCTTTTTCTCAACTAGCTTTTGATTTAAGAACCCCAACAAAAAGAGTTGCAATTTGAATGGGTGCATCTAGAAAAAATTCTACAATCTTATCATCTTGTGTAGTAGTCTCCTTGTGTGCTCCAAACTTAAAGATTTCAATATTGTTAAATGTTTTTATTAAACTTGACAATATTGCAACAAGGCTACTTGCACATCCATAACTCTTGCAACATTTCTTTGAAACAAGTTTACCATCAATAGTTTGTTGACGACAAGCATGCATGCAAGGAATAAAAGGGAACTCATTTATAATGTATTCCATCAACAAACATTGGTGTTATGTGAATGGGAGAAGATGGTGTGTCACCTAATTTAAGAGTGGAATTTCTTTACACTTGGGCTTAGTGTTATGGTTAGCATCTTTTGTGTTTGATGAGAGTTACATGTCTCATATCCCTTTTGGCAAATTGTCTACCTTTTCAATGCTTGCAAGGATTTTTATCTATGCAATCAAACCAACATCACTTTGAAGGTGCATTTTCAATGACTCCTATTCTTCTTTTTTGTAATGTATTTCTTCTTGCGCTCCTCACACTTGTCCTTGACTTGGGCATGATTTCACACTAGCTTGGGTGGAAATCTCTTGACTACCTTTGCCATTATGTCCTATTAATGAACTTGAACTTGTTCGAGACAACCTTTGCCAACAGCTCAAAACTTCTCAAACGATTGCAACAAACAATTAGTGGCATCTTCACTCCAATCACAAGAGGACTTAGCCAAATGTGGCTACAGGTCAAAGAGCAAAGTAAAAAGTTCAGGAATCCTGCCTGCAATTATGCAACATGCTAAAACCGATTTGTAAATATGTTGATTTCAAACCAGAAAAATCCTCATATTGTGGCAATTTCTTTCTTTCCAAAGAAACTCTTTTTATGAGTTGAACCGACTTTCTTTTCTCCATCACCAAGATGCAAAAAAAATTCACCCAAAAGAAAAATGCTGATTAGAAACCTCATGGCTACTAGATGGCAATTGATGTACGAGAGAGTGGGAGGGTTTAGCTGATTCTGGCTTCTAGTCGATCAAAATTCAGAATAAAGACCTTTAGAGCTGTTAGTGTGTAAGTAGTAAGCTTGCACTCTTATAATCAGCAATTGAAATCCCATCATCAGATTACGAATTACTGGAGTTTGGAGATCACTACACCTTAGGCATACAAAAGCCGCATACCACAATTGTGCCCCCCAAAAAAGGATTAAACCAAGCACTTAATGTGATCACAAACTGATTGCAAGTGACCAGATTCTGCAAAATACAACAGGGACCAGAACAAATGCACCAAGATCTAACATGAAAAATGGAGAACTGAGCAACCCACCAGCATGTAATACAAGCTCCAGAACAAGTTATTTCTCTATAACAGTAATAGTTTTCATGTGGCCTTTTCTGCCTCCTTTAAGTCCCCTTACAAGGCAGACTGGAGGGGTCCTGTGTGGAGTTCTACCAGAGCTAATAACTTGGGCAGGAGGCAAGACCAATTATCTAAAAGACCATTCTGCAAAAGCCAAATGATCACTGTGCAAATCCGCATCACCACTTCGCAACTCCACATGAACATTGTGCAAACAACATGAAAACCATTACATAGTGTAGAGTGCCTGGTACAGGCCATTGTGACCATTTCCCTGCCTGTTTGGAAATCTGGGCTCACCCTACTTGGCTCTCACCCAAATCTCTCACAGGCACCTAACTGGGCATTACCTGTACCCAACATGCTCCATAATACAAGAAGCCAATAACACAAATGCAAATGGTAAACTCTCCCATCTACATCTTCTTGACACATATTTGGAGCACACAAAAACTGGATCTAAATTTTCCTTTGTATGTTGCAGGAACCTTGCAATGATATACTCTTCCTCCTAGCCTCCGAAGCACCTTACAAATCTATAATGTGCTTCTGGGGTGGTAGATTCAAATTACATCAAGTCTTATATGTTGAAGGGCAGGTCACATTGGGGCTTATATTTGTTCTCGGGCTTTGGAACTCCAGCTATAACTACTGCGCTCATTGCCATGCCCTCAAACAACATAGCCACACTCTGGACAACCTGCAATTCCCCAACACCTAATCCAAAGCAATAGGGAAAACAGAGCCGATTTTATCTTGGCCAAAACGGTAACACTTGATGTTTACCCTGTATGGACCCAACTGCAAATAATTATCCTCTTGCCCTGCAAAGAAGCATAGAGTGTAAAGTGCCAACTCGAATTCAGGACTCACACCTATCAATGTGCTACTCTTGTCTTTGCGCACTCCTTTCCACTCAAACTCTACTGTCAGCAACTGAGTGTGAGAATTCGGCTGTGGGCACATGCCAAAAAAAAAAACAGATTAGTCATAAAACTGATGGCACAAACCTCTCTATGTTGGGTGCTGCAATCTACACATAAGTTAGTCACATCTTTACAGTCCTTCCAAAACTTTGATTCAAACCCAATAAAAATTGAGAGAGATGACATAATAATAAGGTTACAGAGAATTCAGACCCAAAAAATGTATCAGTAAACAGGAAATGGGACTGATCCCAACACTAGAAACACAGAAAAACAGAGGAGCAGCACTATGAACAATAGTGAGAGTCTCATGCATTTTCAAGTGACCTTGAACAGCAACAATATATGGGAGTGATCAGCTACTGTAATAACCCCACTGATGGACTTCATCAGCTCCTGACAGTAGTTGGAGGCCAATTTTGCACATTAGTAACCAACCTACCAAGATTCTGTTATGGGATGAGTTTGGCTAGGTTAAGATGGAGACTACAAAGGAAATACAGAAGAAGGGGAACAGTATGAGAAGGAAACCCCGAGAAAAAGAACTAAACAAGGAAAGGGGGAGAGGAGCATGACAACACTCAAAGCTTTTAGCATAGGTTCCTTTGAGGAAAAAAGTGCACTCTCAAGAACTCCTGACTCAGAATTAAGAAGCCCTGAGAATTTGAAGATTTCCAAAGGTTTTGAAACACAACTACCCACAAATCTTTCATTTGTCAAGCAAACCTCTGCTTCAATTTTAACACAAACTTTGAAGAGTAACCTTTTACCTTCATAAGCCTAATGAGCTCAGCATTTGAGCTATAGACGACAAAGTCCTGAACCCTAAACCCTAAAGCTATGAAACTGACTTTGGCCATGATGAAATTGGCAGTATCTGGAAAATTTATAATCCTGACTGCACAACTAGTACCCATTTGGATACTAATCAACAGCTTAAAGACTGATCACTGACCAAACATTCTTCATTGCAAAACTCAGCAACATCAAGCTTGAATTTCTGGGAAAGTAGGCACTTACTGATTCTCCATGTCGCCGGGGAAGGGTGTAACCCAGATATTTCACTGTTCCCTTTGCTTCCTCCACGTAAAACTGATGGAAAGACAACAACTTCAGTGTTAGAGAATACTGAAACACATGGCATGACTCCAAGGGTAGAGGGGTTTAGGGTTAGGTCAGTACTGGAATGAATGCAGCAAAAGCATTGTTGGGTACCTAGTTTCCTATTGGTACCTGGATCCAGTTATGAAATCCCGAGACTTCTGCTTGCTGCTTGATCTCTCCAACAAAGACATGTTCAAAAGCTGATGAAGAATCTCGTGTGCCCTCTCTGTTGTAGAAGCGAAACCACAAGTTCTGCAGTTGTCTCTTGAACTCCTCCTCACTCTCAGTCAATATGTTCTTCTCAGCCAAGTACTTACGGACATACTTGATTGGAGCTGTCCGACTAATCTCCTCAATAAATGCAACTTGCTCATGTTCATCTGCTGCAGTCAATTGCTCTTCCATGTCTTCATCAGCATGATAATTATCCAGAAGTGCATAAAAACGGGCGTATGTTGGTCGTTTGAAGACTTCTTGATGCAAAAACCGGAAGAGTGATGACCCTCCACTCATGTCTTCTCTGTGATAATACACCTTCTGTTCCTCTCCACAGTCGAGTTCATAGTCTTGTCCAGGAGTTAATCTGTTGAGGTCAAGATCCCAAAGGCGCCTGCAGGCTGATGAAAAGTCACAAAGCTCCTCTTGTGTGGGTTCTACATCAGTGGAGACATGCATAGCATACTGTTGATGACTGGCATGTTGTTTAAAATGTTGTTGTTGCTGTCCATCAGGATATGAATGCGGATGCAGGCGTTGTTGCAGAGCTTCTTCAGTACTGCTCCACACACTGTTTGAGTCTTGGTTCCAAGATGCAGGATTTTGCTGCTGCCACTTGTTGCTGCTGTCATCCTCCTCACATTCTTCTCCTACCACCTACAAAATTCTATGAAGAAAGTATCACATCATCATCATCATCACAACAAGGAAATCACATGACACAAACACATTCTTGCAGACCATAGAGCATTACAGCAGAATGTACTATACTTCTGATGCAAGAAAAAACGAGGATGACGATGATGATGATGATATGGCTTCCAACAAGTCTTTCACTGAATCTCTTCTAGAGCCACACCTGCCTCATCTTCCCCTGAGAATTCTCAAAAGCCCATTGGCTTCTTGGGCATTCGTTCCCAGATTCTTGGGAAGAGATTAGGGTTGAAGAGTAAACCTTGGAGCTTTTTGCAGCGTAAAAATCCACAGATGTAGTCAAACTGGAACTCTCAATGCGATGATACAACAGCAGCATTTGAAAGGAAAGAAGTTCAGGAGAACGACAACGACAACAGGTTCCCAGCGAAACCACCCAAAAGATAAGACACCCAATGGGGGGAAGCAAGCAGGTACCTGAGCCCAAGAGTCTGGGGGGAAGCAAGCAGATACCTGAGCCCAAGAGTCTGCAGCCGCAGGTGGTCTCCTCCTCTCATAGTGCGACTCCTGAACTGCACCACCACCTCCTGGTCCATGATTCCAGCTTTCATATCTAGCTTCCGGCTCTTGGATCCCAGCTGAATCCCAGCTGTTGCTGCCTCCACCAGCAGCAGATTCATGTCGCCAATCTGATCTACTGGGTGCAGCAGAATGAGGTTCAGCAGCAGGACGAGGACGAGGATCATCAGCATTGTTGTCTTCCTGCTGCTGCTGGTCATTGAGATGCAGTGCCTCCAAAGCCAGATTCTTGAGCCCCTCTACAACAGAATGCTTGATGCTGTCGAGGAAGGAATCCATCGCTGCAACACCCAAATGCTCCAAATCCTTCCAAAACAAACACACTCAGTTTGCACTCAAAACCCCCGAAATCTTCACCAAAACACAGGCTTCCAAGTTCGCTGTTTTGCACCCACCGCCAAATTCTTCACAAAAAAAATTCCTTCCAAGTTTGCAGTTTTTGCACCCACCACCAACCAAATTCTTCGCCCCAAAAATAAATAAATAAAAATAAATAAAATCCTTCCAAGTTTTGCAGTTTTCACACAACAAAATTACCAACCCCCAAGCATAAATAAATAAATAGTTAATTAATTAATTAATTCCAAGTTTGCACAAACAAAACCCTACCTATATCAACATAATTGATTATGAAAAATTTTATTAATAAAATCAACTAAACCCACCAAAAGACACTTAAAAAAGAAATTTGACAAAGCTTCTTGACCATTTCAACTCAGTCAAATCCATTTACAAGTATCACCATGTATATGTGAACCAGCGTTTCTTTTCCGCCAAAATGCGAAAAATAAAAATATAAAAGGAAATGTTCCTGTTTCTTCTGAAAACGAATCGCCAAATTTCGAGATTTAAAAAAATAATTTGGGGTCACATTTGGAGTTGTGCTTTTTAGTTTGGTAGCATTTTTTTTAACTAGTTTTTAAAAAACTTTTTGGAGAGGTTCTAAGATCTGTCGCCATTTAATGCTAAATCCCTTCTAACTTGGGATGCTAGCCAATGATGCAACATCTGAAAATTGGGATTAATTAATTAAAAATCACTGATGTGAACTATTATCACTCCCATCATCAGTTGATTTAGAAATTATATACAAAAAAATATTACAAAATATGTGACAATCACTAGTGCCAACATGCATCCACCTATTTACAAATCGCCATGCATATTGTTCGTAATGTTCTAACAAATTTGGCACGAAAGTGCCAAATTATTTTATTTCATTTTTTTCTAATTTTTTTGACAATTTGTCAAATTTTGAAGGTTTTTTTTTGTTTTCTAGTAGTTTTCAAATTGTCCAATAAAAATAGTCAATCCATAATCTTTTAGTTGTTGTGCAGGAACAATAAGAGAATATGAATATAGGAATAAAGATCTTGAACTCCTAACAATTATGAACTTAATTAGTTGGTTCATTGTATGAATAAGGATTTCCCTCTAACAGCATCATCATCAACAACTGGTGCTTAGTCTATGACCGCGCACAATAAAATTGGCTTGGAGCAAAGTGAAAATGTGCTGGTTTGGCTCATGAAAGTAGTTTTTCTCCTGCATATTTGCCCAGTTTGTAGAAGGCTGATAAAGGCGCAGCAAAGCTGTGCACCTGACAGAAAAGAGTGTAATAAGTGTGATTTGAATGGTGATCCCTGTTTTTGATTGATCAATCATGATTATTGGTCCAGGTGATTTGTTGTTACCGTAGTACATTCTCAGGTTCGGCATCTGGCTGGTGAATAACTATTTTATTTCGAGAATATATTTAAAACATACATTTTTGAATTTCTGATAAACTTTTATTTAAATTTAAAAGTATTTACATGTTATTATTCATCGGCAATGTTTTGGGCAAATGTTTTGCTTCATATCACAGGTTTTGATCTCAGATCTTCCCTTGCAACAAATATGGCATTAATCACTGGCATACTATCAGATATACTGAAAAATAAGGTTTATTTTTTATATCTAACACATCCATAATATCAAAAAAAATTTAAAAATCCAATCAACAAAATAGTGCAATTCTCTGCAAGGTTGAATTGTCAAGCCCATAAAAGTGCCAAACAAAGCTCGTTAAGGAATGTTTAATGAATTTTTTTTTAATAACTCAAAAATCTTATGAAACACTTCGACTTCAATAAACAGTAATTTTTAAATTTTTCGCAAGAAGGGACCTTAATTTTCTACAAATTTGGCAATTTAGAATATAATATAATTTTTGCCAAAGCTGAAAAGGTACTACTACTGTAGTAGTCCCCCACAAAATTCGCTGGGTGGGAGGGGAGATAAATTTAAAAAAAGAAACTAAACTTGGATGTGAAAAATATTTTTTATAGGGTCGCATATTTAGCATATTGGGGGTGCTATAACCCCAACACATTTATAATAATTTCACTGGAGTTCCTTGGCCCCCCCCTCCCCTCCTGGGTCATGCCCGTGAAGGAAGAAGTGTGATAATGTGTCTGCCAGAAACAGATCTGCCCATGATCTTCCAGAAAACCTGACACGCAGAAAAAATCAAAACTAAACTTGGATGTGTGTGTGCGAGCAATTGTCTCTCTCTCTCTCTCTCTCAAGGTGGGCATATTGAATAGAACATCAAATAGCTCTATAGCTTAACCTTAACATAGCACTCACCCCATCTATTGGTTTCTGACTGTCACAAGCCAATACAGAATACGTGTATTGAAATACATCATCAACTTGAGAAACTAACCAATACAGTACAGAAATACATAACCTGAGAAGCAGAATGCAGAGCTTATTGAGATTATTATCAAAGGAAAACTAGTCATATAATCATGCATTCACATTGAAGCTAGAAGAACAATTAGCGATGTCTACTAACAAACTATGGTAAATGTCTCTTTTGACACTATGGGCACCATTGCATCCTTTCCACATTGAAGATGGTTTTGCTATGGGGATGGCAAACAATCTTCAAAGAGGCATCCACCTAGAAGGATTGAGTTGGCTTACCAAAAAGAGGCATGCGGGAAGTTCCATTCAGAAACACCGCTGGATAACTTGTTTGCAAGGACAAACAACACAAATAAAACAAGTTCTGTTACTATCTTCAGCATAAGCTTTGGCATCTCAAGGTCATAGGCCTTGAGCTATCAATAATAAGGTTTCCAAGAACAGGTGGTTGATAAGCCAATGTCCACTGAAAACTCGGTTATGCATAGAACTAAAAGATTTTGGAGACAAGGGTTAGTTCAAATAAAAGTTCATGATACTACTTTATGGGAACACATCAGGGAAATAATTGCAAAGGAACTTTGGGAAAGACTTTCATACCTCAATCTCAACACCAAAGTTCGGATGAGATTCTTACCAATCATTGTCACATCATTACAATGTGACAGAGATCGGCAAGAACCTCATTCAAACCTTGATAGTGAAAACTGCAAAAGGTTACATATACCTCAAGCTTCACACCAAGGTTTGGATGAGATTCTTGCCAATCACTATCACATCATTACAATGCAATAGAGATTGGCAAGAACCTCATTCAAACCTTGATTGTGAAAACTGACAAGAGTAGAATCATCTGAAAGAAAGAGAATTCAAACACCATCTCCCATGCAGTCTCATGTCCTCAGGTAGCTACTACTCCTCTGGTCAACACCAAGCTAATCTCTTCAATAGGTTGGGGGTAATGTGATGTGCACATCTCCCTCCACTCAATGGTCTTCCCATGGCAATGTCCTTTGGAAAAAAGGACAGCAATGTTATCAGGTGAAGTGCACTTTCGGTTGAGCAAGACATCTGCAAATGAGAGAAGGGCAAATTGAGAGAACTTAGAGTAGAAAATTGAGAGATGATCTAAAATAAAGTTCACAAAGGTTTCTGGTAACATATCAGTAAGCAGGAGACAACAGAAACCTTACCATAAAGAACACAGAAAAAAACAATAAGCAAAGACAAGAGTTATAGGTTGGAAAAAAAGCAAATAGTCCCGTACTTGAGAACATATATCTTCAACAGTAACAGATCTAAGAGATTGCAGAGAAAACTCCACAACAAGACTGAAGATATCAAGGGAAAACATGAGATGGTCATAAGCTTAGGAGTGTTGCTCACAAAGTGTCAGACCATTATTGCCTTCATCATAATAAGTTTGTCCCTGAACTTGCAAGGATCTATGTACAAAATAGAGACAGAGAACTACAGAAGAGGGTAGTAGTAGTCGGACATACTGCATCTGAAACAGATCCTTTCTATGAACAACACTGGAAAACAGCAGTCGCGATGGAAAAGACAAAGCAAGCTTTGCACACTTCAGGACACGAAACCAGGGGTTCTTTTTTCTTCAAAGCGCCTACAAACTTGTGAAAGCCCAGGAAAAAGTCATGCAAGAGCCCAGGAGGGGTGGGGGGGGGAAACTTCTCATGAAATCAGTCCACATCTTTTGCGCTACCTAGACCTCAAAACGTGACAAACAGAACTTTGCCACAAACATGCAAACAGAAAGCGTCACACATACCTTGACAAGAAGAGATTCGTGGAAAACCTGGCTTCCTTTCTGTCAACTCTCCAGTGGCAAATCTGCTCTTCTCAGACGGGGGATCTGAAAACTACCTCTTCTCTTCCGATACATAATACTCTATACTCTCACTCCTGTAGCTCCAGCAACCCTCAAATCTTCCTCTAGATCTGCTTCTCCTTCTTCTCTAGTGGATGCTACTTCTCATCAGCATGTTGTTCTATCTTCATCATCGATCTAAGTCTCCTGGCGAATCCGCTATTATTGTTCTGTTCTCTTCAAGATCTTCTTCTACATATCTTTCATTATCGTCCGCTGCTCTTCTTCTTCAGAACACGACGGCCCCGTTGCCCTGTCTGCAGATAGAGTTTGCAAGGCCATCCTTGCCCGCCCTTCATAAACGTTTTGCCGACGATCGGCCCTGCGTAAATGTTACTTAACCTGTTGCTCTCACGTTTCATTAGGTAGGTAGGTAGGTAGGACGATAGATAGATTTAGGTTGGTAAGTAGGTAGGTAGAAAGGGTGAAAACCCTAAGTGTATTTTCAAGTAGCATTATAGAGTGCAAAAACAGTTCATTGGGAAGTTTGAGAAATGGAATGCTCTTTTTTTTGTGCAAGTGTTCCATTTTTGAAGCCACCATTCCATTTTCTCCAAATGCCTTGTGTCAATTTTACTCCTTTTTTTTTCCTTGTAATATCTAGTGAATACTTAGCAAATACACATTGGTATCACAAGAAAAGACTAAATAAACAAATAAACAAATAAATGAATGATGACAAAACAAGCCATTCCCTAAGTAAGCAACTCTCAACTTTGCTTCAGGAGCACGCTTCCTTCAAGAATAGTCCCCTATTCTTAAAGTGCCACCTTTACCTAAATCATACATAGATCATGAGACCTAGAAAGGGGAGAGAGTTCTAACACCTCATCTTTATAAATGTGAGTCACCTTACTTCAATAAAAATATAATCTTGTAAGTGTAAGATCTCTCCCCTTCAAGGTAGGGTATTCATTGGATCTCTCTTTCATAAGGAAGATAAGTAAAGGAGGATATATATGTAATGTAATTCCTCTTTCTAAGAAGGATATTATTCATGGACATAACGTGCCCTCCACGTACACTTAGAATTTTTCACTAAGTGATGAAGAAGAAATGAGCATTTCGAAAAAAACCTAACACTTGTGAGAAAGGGAGATGGGGTGTGAGGTTGAAACATGGAAATTTTTGAAAACTTTGGTGTAAGTATTGTGCCAAAGAATTCAAAGCAACATCAATAATTGGAGTTATAAAAATTTATTTATCAATGAATAGTATTAACATATTGCTGTGTGTTCTAGTTCTAGAAGATCTTCAAATTTGCAAAATGCAATTCTAAGCTTAATTACACAAGAAGAACTAGGCAAAATAAAAGTGCAAATGTTTTTTGAAATAAGCATGATTGATCTTACTCAAACAATTTTTATTTTTTTTGGGAATGCTAAAAAATGTGAAAAATTAGAATTATTAGAATTTTCTTTTTTGGTTGAAGAAACCCTTTCAAAATTGCAAACCAAATCATTCCCATAATATGTTCTATGTTTTGCATATTACCATACTTAAGTGGTGTTCTTTTTGGTGAAAGTTTTGCATTGTGTCAATTTTGTTTTTTGGGAAAATCTTGGAAGCCTTTTATTGTTCATGTGATTTCAACTAAATTTGGGTTTTTTAAAAAACATCATTTTTTTAATCTCACAAAATAGGAAATAAAATAAAATCCTTGTTGATGACACATTTATGGACAATATTCATGTTTTCAAATTTCTTGTTATTTTTCAATGACCTACTTATTAGGTCTAAAAATGACAATTCTTTTGTAATTAAAAAAAATTGCAACTTTTCTAAAATTTGCTTTAACAAATTCCCCTTTTCGTTGGTTGTTAGGGTGTGAATATTTGCCACCAAAAAAAATTTAATAAGATTCGTATCATATATACATTTTCAAAATATGAGATAACATTGGTCTTCCATTCAACATCTAAAATCACAAAAGAAATGTCAAAACATCAATCCAAGGGGAAAGCCTCCATGTAAGCCTAAATGGATTTGAAATGCTTCCATTTTCATGTTTTATCACAAGTAATTGTGGTGGGTTTGAAATTGACAAAAACCCATGGCAAATTCAAATAATCACTCAATTTCGGGTGAAAAATAAATTGTCATCCAACTAAAATGAAATCAAATGTTTTGTAAAATATGACAAGTATACAATGTCATGAGAAGTTTTATGCATTTTTTATTGATGCCAAGAAATACTCAAACTTTAAGTCAAAAAATATAGTTATTATTTAACCAAAAGTACTTTCATTTGTGATACATGCACATACAAGTGTATATTCATAATTTATACCATAATCCCTTGTCAATTTCTACACATATTTCTCAAATAATTAATTCATTTCAAAAAACAAATCTTGAAAATTCAATATTTCTATTCATAAAAACAAGCAATTCTACATTTTTTGAAAATAATATAATTAGTGTCGAAGTTGCAAAAGTAATAAGTTATGCAAAACATTAGGGTCAAAATATGAATATTTTTAATATATTGTGTATGTATTTTAAAATATCAATTTGATAGTTTGCATATTGTACCTAATCCAATAAATAATCCCACTATTAGAAATCAACCAAAATTTTAACCATTCCATTTACGACTACATGCAACTTATATTCATTTGTGACTAGATTTGAAATTATTTGCAACTACAAGACCAAATTTCAACTATTTTGGTCATTCTCATAACTATGATGCAATTATTACAAAATTATTCAACCTATTGTTTGGATCAATTTTTCGTTTATTTCCATCCATTTATAAGTTGATATGTCCCATTAGTCGCAATAATCACCAAATTAATTACATCTTAAAGATATTCTACAATGACATAGGGGTGTATTTTAATGTATGTATTATTTACATTTAATAATATGTATACGTATGTATATTGTTCATATAATGAATCTCAAAATTAATATTTGAACTTTGTTTTTTTTATTCAAATCTGAAAACAATTATTTCAAATGTGTAAAAATATATTTGAATTTTGAAGTTTTTGATTTCAATATGATTTTTTAATTTAAATTCAAAAAGGTTTCCTTGATCTAAAAACTGGTATTTGGATTCTAAATTAATATTTTCAAATCCAAAAATTAGTATTTCAATTCAAAAAATTATTAATTGATTATAAAAAAAGAAATTTTAATGAATATGAAAATTTATATTTCAACTCTGAAAAAATTTCATTCAAATTTTAAATAATCATTTGATTTGAACCTGAAATTTCAATTACAAATTCTTATTTTGGATTCTCAAAATTAATACTTCCAATCTGAAAATTATTAATTGACTCTACAAATGGACATTTCAATTTTGAATATTGTTATTTGAATCTGAAAATTGATATATTTGAATTCTGACGTTTTAAATTAAATTTTAAAAAATTATTTGACTTGAAAGTTGAAATTTTGAATTCTCAAAATTAATATTGTAGTTCATAAAATTATTAAATGAGTATTAAAATGCACATTTTAATTTTGAATATTATTAATTGAATCTGAAAATTGACATTTTAATTCTGAAATTTGTTATTTAACTTCAAAAAACTTATTTGATCTAAAAATTGATATTTGAAATCTAAATTACTATTTTGGAATTTTATAATTTAATTCAAAAACTTATTGATAAATTTTAGGGGTTTTTTCAATTAATGTTATGCATAATAAATCATTTTATAAATAATTGTAAATGAATAGTTTTGTTAAATTTAAGTTGCACTAAATAATTAATGTTAAAACATAGATTTATATATTTTTAAATTTATATTCTTATATTTGAAGAAATTAATTAATGTAATTAATGTGACATTACTTTAAAATCATTGTAATTAATTTACATAAGAATTAGTTCATATGTGCATAATTATTTTCAAATTGAACATAATTATTCACACTATGTAATTTATAACTTCAAACCTGAATTAAAAAATTGGAAAAATTATAATGTAGTTAAATGAATTATTTTACTGATTTTAATTTCACAATATATTATATATTATTATGATTATAATTAATTCTGTGATTAATCATCTATGATAAATATTTTATAGTAATTTTATAGTAATTATGAAAATTAATGTTAGGTTTAACAAATTATTGTATTTATAGTTAATAATCATTGAAAGAAAAAAAGTATTTGACATATAATAATTTTTAGACAATAAATGTAATTATACAATAAGTAATGAAATTGATTAAATTTTTTTTTTGTAATTCGTGGAAGAATTCATACTCATTAAATCAATTTTACATTAATTATATTGAATATAATTCGATCAGATTCTAGAAAACCATAAAATATTTTTAAATATTATAGTTATCTAATTATTTATGAATTATATATTAATAATTTGTGAATAACCACATAGTTAGTTTGTTAAATATTAATAAGTTATTACTTATTTAAGTAGTTGATAATGAATACTGAATATTTGTAGTGTATAGTTTATAATTTAAATACATTATTATTAAACTATTATCTAATTACCTAGTACTTGAATTGTTTATAAATCTAAAAACCAAAAAAGTAAGACATAAAAAAAGTTTTGGATTTACAACTTAGTTTGTGAGGAAGTTGCAACTTCAAAAATTAGCCAATATTGTTTGTTTTTCATTCCTATTTTGAACATTATATAAACAAGGGGGTGTGATCATCCAATTTCACATTAAAAAATTTGTGCACATGGGATGACCTAATCAAAGGTTCTACCCAAAAAAAAACAAAAATGCACATTTTTAAAATATTTACTTTCCCAACTTATTTATCTATCTAGCTAAGTAAGTACGTAGTTTAACCTACCCACCTAAGTCAACCTATGTACCTACTTATTTAAATACCTACCTATATGAATAGATATTTAACTTAGGAAGGTAGAACTTAATTGCCTATTCTTTACCTAAGTAGGTAGGTTGGTATGTAACCTAGGTTTATATGCATCTATTTATGTACCTTCTTAATTATTTACCAACCTAATATTAATATTTTATTTAGAATTTTAATGCCACATGACATATTCACATTGGTCCACGTGTCATAATAATAAAATCATCCGAGTATTTGAATTGAACATCTTAAATTATTTTTAAATAATAATAATAATAATAATAATAATCAAATATTAAGACATGTGGCAACACATCATTTGCTTTTAATTGTGATTAAAATAGTTGCATTTTAGTCGCATGTGATAATACGTATACAATGGAGTCAAAGGATAAAATATATTTGTTAACTTTTTCTTTCATATAATACATTTTATCATTTGCAATTAATTTATCATGTGCGACTTGTCTTAAGTGACTAAAGGGATTTTAGTTGCAAAATGTCTCTTGCGACTAAAATTTTGTCACAAAGCCTAGTAAAAAATACATGTTATTCTTCTAGTGTCCATAAGTTGATATCAAAATTTGGGTTTCACGCTACTAATGACAATCAATTGACATGAGGTCAAAATATTAATATATTTGAAACTTATTTAAATACATTATTCAAAAAAAATTTGGTTACAAAACAATAGTAATCCATGGTCATATTTATATTATCCATGAAATCATTTTCACCTTCGTTAATTTTTAAATGTGATGTTTAATTTTCACATATTGAAATATCAATATTTTTAGCACCCATGATGTCCTTTTTGGCATCTCTTGTTGCCTTAAAAACGATTTTTTGGGGCCTTTCCAATTTCTTTCCTACCATGCTTCCCAACAACCTTTGGTTTAAATAAAATATAAAATGTTTTAAACCTTAGGTCACACAATGTTCTCTATGTTTTTTTTTAAAGTGTCCTGTAACATTGTATCCAACATCTTTAACCTTTAATGTTTTAGTGCCCCCTATAGCTTGAAAAAACATTCATGTCCAACTTATCACCGGAACAATCCTTATGTTCTGTTTTTCAATAAAATACAATGCGCTACAGAAATAAAATATGAAATATACAAAATTTATTAAGAAATTTTTTCTATCATTGGCTTTCATTGCTAATTCTTCAGCAAAGAGCAAATCTGATGGCAATGTAAGATCCCTTCAAGTGAAAAAGGAGTAATATTCGATCGGTGTAGATCATTTTCCCATTTCAAAACTGAGAAATCGCTTTCAACGGTGGCCGTGTTGGAGAAAGGAGAAGCCAAACCCCCACAGAACTTCATCTGCTTAGGAAACCGGTCCTTAATGGATGGGGACTTCCAAGCGTCGCTAAAGTCTCTCTACTCACTATGACGAGCCAAGGCAGTTTGGAGCCTTGGCTCCTTGCTGACAGCATTCAGAAGCTTCTTGTGCTGATCCACAATCAAATCAATGGAATTCTGAGTCAAGAAAATCGATAGTCGATCGTGGAATTTCAAGATTAACTAAACGACGTCGCGTGCTTTCAACGTTAGCAATTCATGCGTCAAGCAAGGAGGCATGCCATCGGTACTAGCGTCGTTCATTTCGTCGCGCAAAGCCTCGACTGAGCTCAACCTGTTGACGATCGACAGAAGGATTTCGCCAATGGCATCCAAAACTTCAGTGCACTCTTCTGGCTCTAGCGCATCAAGAATTTGGTTAGCGAAGATGCCCTGATCTTGAATGAATCCCCTTACGTCAGAGTAACTGACCTGCCTCTCCCCAATAACGACGACGTTTTGCACGGCCAGTAAAGTGTCATCATCAAGAGTGAGTTCCACGAAAGCAAAACGCTGTAAAGAATCCAGCAATGATCGAACAGTAGTCGTTTGCTGTTGTAAAGTCACCCGCCGGCCTTGCAAGCTCTCAACGCACTCACTAACGTGCGTTGAGATCTCGCTAATGACAAAGATCAAGATCCAGAAAGCAAGAGTTAGAAGCTGGTCAAAACGATCGGATGGTTCCGTTTCAGCAAAGTATGTTACAATTTCTGATCGCTTCTCAACCAAAAATCGAACAACGCGCGACATAGAAACCCATCGAATGGCTGAAAGGTTCGGATAGATGGCTTGCATTTCTTCAACGAGGTTCTTTTGGCACCTCAAGAACGAAATAACAGAGGTAAGCGTCTTGTAAAAATTACAACCTGCTCGCTTGTAAACCTTCTACATAATGATGTCTATTTGATGCAATAGACACCACACTTGCATGAAGTTTGGCTTCACAACATTTTGGATCCGTGTCACAACTCCAGAAAGACGCCCAATCATATTTGATGCCCCGTCTGTAGAGCAACCAATCAACTTGTCTTTCCATAAAGGACAGACATCGTCAAACAATTTCTCAAACATGCCCAAGCCAGTGTGCCAACCAGCAAATGGGAGAGTAATCAGATGAAGGTTTTCTAGAGCAAAGTTCTGATAATACTGAATGCGAACATCAACCCAAGAGGTTTGCTGAAGGTCGGTTGATGCATCAAACGCCACTAAAAACACCCATTTGCTGCATAGAACTTGCGAAATGTGTTCAATCGAAAGGGCACATGCAACTCTAGCGTAAGAAGCAACCAAGTAATCGTTGCAAGCGCCGAGCTTTGGAATGTCGCAAAAATTTTTGCATCATGAATTGCATCTGCAGCCATGGCAAATGACATTCCACGTCTAACATAACGCGTCGCTAGCAAGAATTGCTTTGACTTGGTGATCTCTACGAAATAGCTACCGTCTTCCCTCCGTTTAAAAAGAGACAATGTGTTTTCATGTGTTTGCCCTTCCATGTCGGTTGGATGCCAAAGCATGTCGCTAATCACAAAAGCAACGATGTTGCTGCTGATGGTCAATGTGATAGTTTCAGACTGAGGCTCGATGTAATGGCATATAGTTTCAGCGTGCTTGACAGCGACGTTGACATATTTCGATTTCTCATGATGTGCCAGCCCTTGGTATTCTTCCCATCGAGTTTTGTGATTCAGGCGAAGGTGTTGCGTGTAATTATCGGTTCGAAATGGAGGTCCTTTGAACGTCCAAGTCATCGATGATTTTTTAGAAGAGCCTTCGCGACCAAAGCATATGCAAAATTGGTAGCGGACAACAACAACTTCAGAAGAGACCGGGTCGCAGGCTATAATGGAAAGTCCATATTGTATGGTGTGTTTCGTTTAGAAGGGTGTCTTGCGAGCTCTAGCTTTGCAGGGACATTTCGGAGTAGGCTCAGAGGTCTCCGTTGATTGAGCAAGAATGCAGTAAATGGCAAGGGAACGTTGTTTAGTGATCCGGAAATGCACCATGGACTTTCAAAATTGAAATAATTTTTTTTTTAATTTTATTAAAAAACGGCACCCTACAAAAATGAAATATAGAACTTATGGATTCTATTAATAGATTTCCGTATATAGAGAGGCATGCCTATCACCCTTGGTGTTTCAAGTTTCCCTTTTCAACAATCCTATTATTGTTTGTTGTCATTTTGTTGTTCCTTGTTGGTATTTTCTTTTTTCTTTTTTTGTTCCTCACATTTTGTCATCTTTAATTTTGTATGGGTGTGCTTTTATTGGTGACTAAGCTTAAGTCATTCCAAAATCAAAACATTGCACCAATTGAAAATTTGTATAAGATGTTCGGATTTGAAAACATTTGTTACATTGGCATACCATCTTCAAATGTATTTTCAACACCTTGATGTAGCAACAATCATGGTGGTTTAAAGGTTCAAGAAACTTTGGAAACATGTTAGATGATCTAAGTTTTAATTAAATTCAAAAGAAAACTAATTTGAGGGGGGGGGGGGGGGGGGGGTGAATCTATTCAAAAAGGGGAAAATTTTAAAGAAAGAAAAAAATTATCCATTCCAAGGAAGGGTGGTTAGAATGGGCATTTTCCACTGTCCACCCCCAAGTCGTGTGTGGAGGTGATATTAAAAAATTGTTAGTTATCACTTATCATTAAATATTAATAATTTGATGTTTATAACTAATTTATAAAATTTAACTGACTTCACAAAAATCATATTGATAAAAAAAATGTAAACTTGTCTACTTTGATCAAATGTTATTAAGTTTTAGTTTTTCTATGTTGATTTGAATATGTTTCTAATTTTGATTAAAAGGTGTCCACTGAAATATTATTAGATTTTGTGTTTTATTGTTTTTTAATAATAAAATATGATTAATCAAAAGAAACATAACCATTATTATATTGAAAATACCATAATATAGTAATAAAATAAATGTCAATAATTTAGTTTTAGATTTGAAATTATAGTGAAATTCATATTGTTTTATTTTCATTTCTATTTTTTAATACAAACCAAAAGTTACCATGTCATGTTAGATCCAATGTTACCTATTGTTGGAATTATGAACATTATGAAAATTAATCAATATCAAATCCATTAAAAAAAATTGTCGATATAAAGTGTGACTTAATAGATTAATATACAACAAAACAATGGTTGTTCCTTTCACATAAAACAAAATGTCAAAATTCAAAACATGTAAGATAATTTGCAATCATGATGTGTTAGTCAAAAAAATTAATTATAATTTATGATTCATCTTTCAAAACACAAGTAATATTTTATTTAATAGGTCATTAGTTTTTTAAGTAGTTGTTAAATGAAAAGTGAAACACAAAATGCACTTGAA
Organism: Sphagnum tenellum; assembly: GCA_963921925.1. Lineage (NCBI taxonomy): Eukaryota > Viridiplantae > Streptophyta > Sphagnopsida > Sphagnales > Sphagnaceae > Sphagnum > Sphagnum tenellum. The sequence goes on from OY998156.1 coordinate 13,434,809, forward strand.
TGTGAATAATGCATTTTTAAACAATGCAGCCAACATCCTTTTTTTGGGGATGTCACTAATAGGTGTCCTTCATAGCTTTTAGGTTGGGAAGGAGGATATTTGGTTTGAAGGACATCATGTCTAGGCTTAGGGCCATATTTGTGATCACAAAAAATCACAAGGGAGCATCAAAGAATGGTGAGAAACAACAAAAAGACATTGGGGAACAATACAAGATGACAAAACCATGATGGGGACCGATGAATCCATGTTGAGAAATGGTGGAATGACATTGGGCAACAATAAAAATGTCAAGCAAAGCTAGGGGAACGGCAAGAAGGGGAAGTCGAAGGATGGTAGTGGAATATATCTTGCCATTTTTCAATGTGTTGGCATGAGCTTAACCTAGGTTTAATGTTTTCAAAAATACATGTGGGATGGGTTCAACATTGCTAAAATATGTTTGTGTGGGCTTAATATGTGCTGAACTTGACATATGCCCGTTGTTCCCAAAGCTTCTTGCCATTTTTCATTGCTTCATGAACCTAGCCCGTCATTCCAAAGGAAATGTGTTTGTGTGTAATTAACTACAATGGGCAACAATGAACATTAACCAGAAAGTGTGGGCAACATCGAGCCCTTAAAAGCCTAAAGGGGCACTATTCTTTGGCATTTTTCCTTTTGCACTCTTTTATGTGTGGATAAAAAATAGCCTTTTTATTTGCTAAACTATTCATTCCAATTATTAGATTGTACCATGTGGCATTAGGTGGTGCACATATGGTGAGTATTTTCCATTTTTGTGTTGATTTAACTTTTACAATTTATCTCTTGTGCGTCTTTCTCATGGGACCCCTAACTAGTAACGAACAAAACATTTAAGTTTTGACATTTGGACTTTGGATTTTTAGAAATGACCTTATGCCAAAGGGAAAAGGAATAAACACAATGCCTAATTAAACACAAACCCCAAACAACCAAACATTGACATTTTTCCCGTATGCAACATGAGTTTATGAACTTTTTGCAACAAAATGGTAGATTAGCCTAAGCATTAACTAATTTTTTGGACAAAATAAGTGTTGAACCATTAGGTGGAAGAGGTAAAGACCTATGGGGACAATTGGATGCCCCGATACATCATGGGAATGAACAATACCTTGATGAATATGATCAATGGTTAACAAAAAATTGGATAGGTGGTTGATTCACATGGATTCATGGGTGGAGTTAATGCATGGAAACCTTCCAACCCCTTACATGACTTGAAGAAGGAGAAGTGTTAATTGATGAACACACACAATTGCGTGAAGATGCAAAATAGTGAACATATGAAACTAGTCAACTCATGGAATGTGAGAAGAACAAGTGGTTGGGATGGACAAATTCATGACAACCATGATCCCATACATTCCTACGAATGGCACATCTATTGTGATTATCCATCCTAATGTTAAAATTGTGACAAAAAAATCCATGTTTGGGCAAATGATTATTTGCAAAAATGTACAAATGTTGGATTGAAGGCGCCATTAATGTGCGCTATAATGTACAATATGTATGCAAGGAGCCCAAAAGAAACATGGAACAATGAAACCATGGTTTTAAACATTAATTGCCTTAAAGGCATCAAGATTTAGGGATCTTACACTCCCATTTCAGGAAACATCAAAAAGTCATTGTCATTTATGCATTATTGGAATTTGGGCCCCTTGCACAAGTTGATACAAATGGATAAAATGTTTCCTCAAGGATTTCCAAAAATCAATTTATGATCTAACCTAGGAAAAATGATCATTGCCCTCACAAATTGGAGACCTTTTGGTTATACCACCACCATCGGGCACCTTTGGCATGGGCACATTCAAACAATGCACACAATTCATGCCTAAGACATGAAGCATTGCGATTTGTCCCCCTTCTTTTGCATGCATTGATAGATTATCAAAAAATATTTATCAACCTTGCCAATTTGGGTTTGGGTTGTCATCAACATGATCATCAACAACCATCTAACTGATCACAATATTCCAATACCATAGTTGGCACGAAAAATGGAAGGATTTACACCAAAAGGCAAAGACAAATATGAAGACAAAGATGGCCACAAACCCATGAGTGGTGCCAAAAACTTTGGTAGTACCATCAATCGCCTAATAGCCAACCATGGCACGTGCTTTAAATGCTTTCACAATTAACAAACTTGCCAACTTCATTTGGTGAAGCTACATAAAATACCTGATTTTTTGGTGGTAACATTGATGTGATGCACATCTTTCAACAGTGGGTTGTAAAGGTCCATTGCAACACCCAAATCTTGCACAAAGGCACTTCGATGGCTAGGGTTGAATATAGTTCAACTTAAAAGTCTTGTTGAATATTAACACTTTCATAGTAAAATTTTATTATTATTTAAGAAGTTTAAGCTTTAAATATAATATAATATTAATATTCTAATACTTGAAAAAAAAATTCATCATTAATCATGCAAATATGACCAACTTTTTTGTTAATTTTTTTTATTACCATTTAGATCTCAAATATAACTTAAATTATCGAATAGAAGATAAATTATCAAATTTAAAACCAAATATATCATGATTCATAAATCAATTTTTTCAATTTTATATCAATATTTTATATTAACTATTTAATCATAGCCCTCAAACTTCAACACAAGATGTGGTACAAAATATTTTACTATGTAAACAATAGTATGATGTATTTAATATAATTTACATTATATTTTAGTATTTAAAGATTAATATCGTTTTCAAGTTTGAATCTTCAAATTTTAATGTTTTGATTATCATATGCAAATATTCAATTGTCTTAAAGGAGTTTTCCCATCAAATCAATGACAATTAACAATGCAATTGCATCATGATTCAACATTTATTTTGATTTCCAAAGATGTGTGGGATCCAAGATGATCAGAAAAAAAAAAAAACTTCATTTCAACATGGACAATTGATTCAATTTCACCATCATGGGTTGACGAAATGAAAACATTTCTTGGAGGAAAAAAAAAATCCTAATATGTGCAATTAAGTATTTTAGGTTTGCTACATCTTTTTTTTCATTATTATTTTTTGCAATAGATTGGATAGCCTTGTGTGTGTGTTTTTAAGAGTTTAAAATTTTGGGTCAAACTTGGTAGTTGAATTTCAATTTCAAATAACTTTATCTTGGGATTATATTATTTTCCAATATGAACATTACAAGTTCCTTCAAGTTGAAATTTAATTGCCAAATAAGATATAGCTTTCAATTCTAAACAAATGCATGCAAAGTTATCCAAGATAGAAGTTGTGAAAAAGAAATTTGTGTTGAAAACCAAAATATTTAGCTTTACAAATAAGAAAAACACATTATGTTTGTGACATTCAAAAATTTATAAGAACTTGCAAAACATGAAGCAAGTTGCACAATAACGTACATGATATCGATGTTGTTCCTTTTGTTACATGCCTTGAAAATAGGCCCTATTTTTTTCATTAACTACTTCAACACATTCATCCTTGAAAATTAATATGATTGTGCATAGATTCTACAAACTACTATTTAAATATTAAAATCTTCATTTATGGAAGTATGATGTTTTAAATCTGGTAACTTTTCATTGTGGTGATATTAGATCAAGGATTTGAAACTTTATCCAAGATTTTTTATGTCCTTATAAATACAAATGGATTTGAGTCTTGAAAGGAAGTATGGAATTTGATGCAAAACCACTAAAACAAATGTGTTGCACACTTCATGTTTCACCTCTTTAAACCCTTGCAAATTTCTAAAACATGGGCTCAATCCATGTCTTAAAGTTGGTCGCACATAATCTTTTGATCTCCCATTGCCAACATGCTTGTCCTTGGTTATCCATATGGCTCTATGGGGAAAAATCTTCTTGATGGTTATGTTCCAAGGTTGCTTAATGTCAACCTGACCTATCATTATGTTTTTCGAACTTATATTATACAAACTATAATCCACATACACCATGCCCCAATTTCCTTGCAATTGGGTGCCATGGATTATTCCTCCTTGTACAATCCATCTATTTACATGTCTTAATGCATATTGATCATTTTCAATCATCTTATAATAATTGACATTTAATCGTCAATGGTGATGTTAATCTATGTGAACATCAATCCCATGAGTTTTGCAACAAAGAGCATTTCAACAACTTTTATGGATGTTTGGCCAACACCATGTATAGGTTGGTTGTCCTCCTTTGGTTTCAAAATCACATCGCCATTTTTGCCATAAGTTAAAGTCATCATTACCCAAGTTGTTTCCATCTTCATGTGAGGATCCATGGTTTGGGGCACACTTGTATATTTGGTGTTGAACAACCACCCCATCCAACCAAGTTGGTGCTAATTTCAAATCATTAATGGTTGTTAAGGGTACAAATTCCTTTAGCCTATGTTAGCCATATGGGTCTCCTTGTAAGTAGTTAGTTACTAGTGATAAGAAAAAATTATTATATTCTACTTTGACTAAGCAATGACACTAATAGGTTAGATAGCCCATGAGAATGGGTGATTGATATATTTGTTGACAAATCAGCTAGGGGGTTTGAATTTGTGGAAAGATTAAATAAAGGTTTTTTTTTAGGGAGCAATGTGGACCTTGTGTGCTCCATGGGGATAAGGGTGTATGAGGAGAAGGTTCCTCGTTCCTTTCATTTTTTAATTCTAAAATTGTGGTACTTGTTGGAAAGGAAAAAGAAAAAGAATTATGGAATTGTGGAATATTATCTTATTATTGTTGTTCTTTGTGTTGTTTTGAATGCTGAAGGTAATGTGTACCTAGTTTAGTTTTGATATAAAAGATAATTTTTAAATTTATGTATATATATATATAATTTTCTCTTGGAAAGTGGAAATTTGTAACTTGAAAATAATTGTAGTAGAATGGAAGGATAGATGAAAGCAACTAAGGAGGGACACAATAGTGGTGGATGGTAGTTCACAAAGATGAAGGCAATCTATAATTTTGGTACAACTTGCACCATAGTTGAGAAGACTAGCAAGTTGGTAATTACTTCAGACCTCCTTGTAACATTATGACTATTTTTTAGTTGTTTTCGACTTTTGTTTCCATGTTGATTTCATGTTTCTAGATAGTAGTTTTGCCTAAAGGTAGACATAATGCAATATACATGTTTTTAAATGTTTTATGTGATTCTATACTTGGCAACCTTTATCTTGTGTGAATTTAGGTTTACTAAGTGCTTGGTTTTACAATGATACCTCGCAATTATCCATCCAAGTGTCAGTGTTAACAATTTTGGTTGTACCTTTCTTTTTTCAAAGCATATAAATAATTTATGATAACTTAACCAATGTTATTCCTTTGGCCATTTGCACACCGTCCATTGAACTTGCAATTGTGTTGTGGTTTGGATACAAGTTGTATTCATTTTATCGTTGCAAATTTGATTTGATTCCTTGTCCATGGGGAAAACATCTTCACCCATTTCATCATCAACAACATTTACATTAAGTGGTTTAGCCTTTGCTACATGGAAAAAAACTTTCCCACTCCCAAGTGGGATGAAAACTTCATGTCTTTTGGTGGTCTCAACATTTTCTTTTCTTTTCTTTCAAGCTTATGTCAATCAACTTTGCATTGGTGTAAATGTGCACTAAGTCTTGAGCCCTTTTGGAAGCAAATCCATTTTGCACCTTACAATGCACAAATTGGTATGAATTCCAATTTTGTTCACATGATGGTGCCCACACAACTTGCCCCAAGATCTATCATGCTAGTGGCCCAAGTAATGTGGCCACCAAGCCAACTTGACACCACCATTTGTGGTTAAAATTAGGTACTCCTTCATGTTTTTGACTTCAACAAACTGTGGGTTTCAATTTTGAAAGCCTTAAATTCCAAGTGCACTTGAATGGGATCTTCATGGTTAAGTATTAACTTTTGTATGACCTTGTTGAAGGCAATTTTGACTATCATGGGTTTCAACATTGTTTATTAATTTTGGGTTAAAGGTTACACCAACCAACCAAAGGTTATTAACCATCAAATCCCACCTTGATGCAAAGTCCATTTACAAGCTAACAACCATCTCCTCACGCATCCCAAACAATGGATGGTCCTTCATTCACTTAAAATGCATTTTGATTTTTAACATTCTAATGTAAGCAATGTTCATTGTTGGTTAATTTCACATCAAACATCCACATGGCAATGAACAAGGGTTCTACCACCATCATTGTGTTTTGCATTATACTCAAAATTCGTTATCATGTATGATGTACCTCTTCCCCCCCCCCCCTTAGAGATTTCTCTTGCCCTTCAAACTATGCACATATGCATCAAACAACATGCGATCCAAAGTAATTTTCAATTCTATGAAATGTTTTGTCATCTTGAAATTGGTGCCAAATTGAATCAAGATTGGAGTCATCAATTTGAAGTTTGGTGACTATGTTTTGAACATTGCATTTAGGGCTTATTGATACTTTATGTATTGCACAATTATTTATGCATGTATAATTAGCTTAGAAAGTCACTATTGTTGCAAGCAATCCTTTAAAACAAGATCCATTACATGAGTGGAACATCCAAATGTGTACATATGGGGGAATCAGTCCATGCAAACAATTTCTTGGCAAATTGGTTTAATAACACATCACTAAATAAGTTAACTAACATCACATTGATCAATGGGCAATTTGAAACATGATTCCACCCATTGGAGCAAATGATGCACCTATATTTTGCATTTTTGGAATGCACCTTTGCAACGATTCTCCAACCATTGTTTTTGCTTCCATCAATGTTGTACTTTGCAAGGCTTCATAAGACGATAAGGCATAAGTTTTATTCATCCTTGTTGTATCCATCACACACACAATGAAATATAAAGGATCGCATGATAGTAGAAAAACATGGCCCATTTCTTATTTATGATCTATGTAACAATCTCATAAAAACATAATATTATGCTTGTTTGCCTAAAATGACAAATTGCCATTGATGAGCCCTACAACCCCAATGTGACCACATGTGTACAATTCCCAAATTCATGATTTGTCCCTATAGGACTTCGCACACATATGGCAACTTGGAGTTATGATTATATTTGATAGTGTTTTAGTAAAAAAAATAGAAAAAACTATTTTTTACAATTTGTTTTAGGCATCTAAAGATGGTTTAGTTGCATACAACACTTCTAATTACCTAAAACAAATTGCAAAGATAACTTTTTCTAGTGAAATTGACCTATGTTGACATTTGTTGGTTTCACATAGTGGGGATGTTTAAAATATCAAATTGGTACATCCTTCCAATTATCTTTTGCAAACATTTGAATGGTGAGGGGTCATTACTTTGTATAAATCAAAATGCTCGCATTTTCCCCTTCCCTTTTATATCCAAGGTGTCCCCACTTGCATTCATTTCTTTTCATAACTATGTGCCCACGTAGATGACAATTGATCAATCCCTTAGTTGCGAAATTAATAGCCTTCACAACCCCATACCAATAATATCATTTTTGCACCATCTTGGAAATGTGGGGTTTGTGCTTTTTATTCAAGGAAGAAAATTTTAATTGATTAAAAAGAATGTGCAATAATTGTGTACCTTTGTGATTATATGTCACATGAACATTCCAAACTCCATGATTAACTTTTAAGACCATTAAACAATACAATGGATTCATTTAAATGTTATGGTTCAAACCCAAGATGAAAATAAAAATAAATTAATCCTTCCTCATAAATCGAATCCTCAAAGGTACATGTGACATGACTCATGACCTTTATTGATTTCCTTTAATTGCAAAATTGGTTTAATATTATTGACCCCAAAAAGACCTTATTAAAAGGTTTGGAATTTTCTTTAAAACTTTTGTTGAAAAATTGTCCCATTACTCAAAGCCCCCATTGCTTTAAAAGGGTGCTAGTTAATGTTTTCTAGTGACCTCCAATTATTTCCTTAGCATCCCAACAAAACTAGCACATGGCATTAGCTTGACATCTTGCCAACATTCTACTCAATGCATGATTATTACTCCATCAAATCAATAGTGTCACTTTAATCTAAGGTCTAACATGGGCATAACTTAAAGCCAATGTTACCTCAACATTAACTTGGATTTTGGCTTAGTTTTGCATGGCATTGTGCTTTACCCATTGTTGGTTTACTACTAGCTCAACTCTTGCCTAGCTCTAGTTTGACATTGGCCAAAAATTGGCCTTAATCATGGTTGTTTTTTTATATATAGTTAAGCTTGTTGAATAGGCTTGTAATTTGTAAGTTGTAACTTTGTAACTTGTGTGTATTGTTATTTAGGTGTGTATCAAAAGTTGTTATGGGTCATGGCTAATGAAACAAATGTTGAATTCAATGGTTTGGATATTTTTTTATTACTTATCTTGACTTTTAAATGAAGTAAAAGTTAAGTGTGTAATAAGGTTTGGTAGGTTTATGATAAATTTAGGAAACGAATGAAAATGTTAGAAATGGATTACTTTTTAAATGACTAGTAGAATAGGGTTGTGTGTAGGCCTCAAGAAGTTATTTTCTCATGTCAATGGGGTTATTACATTTGGTGAATTGAATATTTTTTCTTAGTTATCTTGAGTGAAACAATAGTTAAATGTGTAATAAGTTTTGGTAGGTTTGTGAAAATTCTAGAAGACGAATGGAATAGCCATAGAGACTTGAAAGGGACCACTTTTTATAAAGTTGAACTTAATAAGGTTGTCTGTAGGCTTGAAGATTTTTTTTAAGCCAATGGGACAATTTATATCATGTGCATGATTACATTTAAAATTTAGGAATCAAAAGTTAAATCATAAATCAATGATCATTGATCATATAACTTTATACTTTATATGTGTGAAATCCATGTCCCAAAATTGAGATCTCACATCTTGAAAATCACGTTCTAAAAGTTTTCAGGTTTCGATCTTGGAAACCGCGAGTGTGAAAATCCAGCCCCCAAAGTTGAGATCTCAAGTCCTGAAAACCATGTCCTAAAAACCATATCCTAAAATTTCCCAGGCCCCAAAGTTGAGATCCCAAGTCCTGAAAACCATGTCTTGAAAACCATATCCTAAAATTTCCCATGTCTTTTTGGGTCTTGGAAACCCGGAGTGCAAACTCCAGGTCTCCAAAAACTGAGGATCCCACATCCTGAAAATCATGTCCAAAAAATTTCCAGGTTTGGGTCTTGGAAACCCACACCGTGTATGTCCCAAAACTGAAATCTCACGTCCTGAAAATCCTATCCTTAAAAATTCCATGTCTAGGTTTTGGTGAACCCCCCAGTGTAAACAAACTCCAGGTGGCCAAAAACTAAGACAGTTAAGAACGCCCTATTCAGTGTGTTCAAATGAGTTATTTATGGGGAACAGGCAGTGACTGAAAGAATCTTCTAGACACTGCCCACACAGACAAACAGACACCACCACTGTTGCTTTAATATATAAGATCTTCTTTTAAAAAAAAGATTTTTAGCTTAAGTAGGATTTCAAGTTTTTGAAAAGTCTATTTGAGGTTGCATTCAACCATATACTTCATAAGTCTACAAGTGGACCATTAGGCATGGTCTTCAAGCACTTTTGTGATTATTTCCACCCAAAAAATTCAACAAGTGGTTTCTTGTAGTTATTTGACCTAGGCTCTTGCATTACATGCGACCATATTCATCACCAAATTGCACGTCTTGGGAGCATCACGTCTTTTGCAATGGCCAAACCTTCCAATGGAGTATGGCATTGCAATGGGAGAGTCATTATACCACCTCATTAATCACACTTTGCATTTTTAGTTTTGAAATGCATCCTCCTTGGGTGGCAATTTCAATGCATTTACCCTCTTAAGCCATTTTGGAATTGCCACCCAAGGAGGATGCAAATCATTGGTCCATGTCATTAAATGCACCCTTGACCTCCATTGCAACTAGGTGGATTTGCAAGTTGATGCAACCAATGCATTCAATTCCAAATCTAAAAGGATTATGTTCCAAGAATTACAAACATTTACAAGTGAACTTGTCCAAGATATCCTTTTTTCACATTTTTTATGTTTTAAAATCCCCTTTATATTTCACCACCACAATAAAAATGTGAAGTTATCATTGTCCCATGAACAATGGGCACCCATCAAAGTGATCCTTTAAGGGGGTCATTGTTTTCCATTACCCATTTTTGAGTAACCCAATTCCCTTTTTATATATTCCTCACCATAGTTGATGACACCCATATTCTAGGCCCTTCATCTGAAGTCATTCAAGCATTTGAATTCTTAACCTCCCAACTCTAACTCTAGGTCTTTCCATGCAACCCCACATGGTCCCCATCCTATTTCCTTGTTGACTTGAAAAACCCATTTTTATTTAACCCCCTTTTGGAAGGGATCAAAGTTTTGGGCATCCCGATAAGATTTTCATTTGTTTCAACTTTCACTCAAATGTTTTTTAAGAAAACTCTAACCATCCCAAGCTAGATGATAGTCAAATAGCCTATGGGATCCCAATGCAATGTTTTGCACAACAACCTCCACAATTTCTTTGATGCATGCCCCCCTACCTTGGATTTTATGTTTCATTTCTCATCATTTGACCTCACTTTAGTTCAAGTTTGAAAGCATTTTGTTGATCCAAAGTCTTTTGAGAATCCCTAAAGGGCCTTGGCTCGTCATCAACTTTCCCTCCCCATCTCTTTAGGGGGTGTTGACTTCATATTGTTAGCTCATGTTCTTCATTAGCATTCCTAGGTAGCTAGGCCCTTGACACCTCCATTCTTGCCTCGAGGTTTTTACTAAACCAACACCCTTTCCTTCTTAAGGTTATGGCCCATGTAAACAATGGTGATTTCCCATTTCAACAATATTTATTGGTGGTTCATGACCTCTTGCCTCTTAATGTTTGGGCATGCAATCCTTCTTTCAAACAACTCATGATTAAGCAATTTCAATGAACACACTATGATTGATGATTTTAGAAATTTCTCATTATTTAAATAATAGTAAACACATTAGATTTGTAGACTAGCTCCCTTTTTGTTTTGATTAATGAACACATTTAAAGTTGAAAATTGGAAATATTTTTTGTGTTATCTGGTTATTGAAATTTTCAAATATTCACGTAATGAACACATTCCATCTAAACATTACATCCTACTTTGTTTCAATTAATGAACATTTAACACACTTAAGATTAAGGATTCAAAGATAGTTTTGAATTTTTTTCACTAATGATCACATTAAGGTCAAAGATGTTCAAAAATAATTTCTTTTTGTTTCTAGAATGAAATTCTAAATTCAAAGTTAATCCTTCCTTTTGGAGGAAACTTAGGATTTGAATTGGATTAAAGATTCAAAAAAAATTCTTGGGTTTTTCTTATTATTTACAACATTAGGGCTTAAAACTTCAATGAATTTTTTTTCCTTTGCTTTGAATAATGAGCACATTTAAACTTCAAGATTCAAGATCTCTTTAGGATTTTCACTATTGACCATATTGAAGTTGAAGATTTCATAAACCTATTTTTGGGTCAAACAATTGAGACGGTTAGGGTTGAATTTTTTTCTTCAACAATGAATATAGTAAGGTTCAAAAATTTAAAGAAGTTTTCCTCTTTTGTTTTGAGAAATGAACACATTGTAAATTAAAATTAGATCCTCCTTTGTTTCTAATAATGAGCAGATGTAAACTTTGAAACTTTCAAGATATTGTTGAATTTTCCATTAATAATGACCTCATTTGGGCTCAATATTTTGAAGACATTTAATTTATTTTTTTGGTAGTAATGAGCACAATTAAATTCAAAGATTGGTTTATCTTTAAACTAAAGGCTTTTGAAGTGATGTCAAATAAAATACTTGTTGAAGACTTAGGTCCTTTCAAAGATGTAGTTAAATAAGCAATCATAAGCCTCCTTTTTAGATTTTCTTTCATTGGAGAAATTGATTTCATCTCCTATAGAAAACATTGATGTATTTTTATGAACCAATTGTTGTTCCTTAAAATTAATATGATACACATGATAGGGTACATGTTGAGAATTTAAGTCCTTACAAGGATGTAACCAAATAAGTAATCACAAGCTTCCTTCTATTTAATTTTTTTAAAAAACGAATTTCATCTCTGTATTTTTCCAATAGAAAGAAAATATAATGTATTCATGAATATAAGATGGACAATTTTTAATTTGTAAAATTAATATAATACACATAAATGATTTCCCATTTGTTTCTTTTTAATTTGTGTTGAAGTAGATACATCTAGCAACCACTAAGTAATTTGTTCCTTTTTGGTAGATGGAAATTGACCTAGTTACCACAAGGTGGCTCACTTTTTCTTGATGGAAGGGAATTGACATAGTGGCCTTCGGGTGGTTTGTTCTTTTTTAGTAGAGGGGAATCAATTTCACAACCACTTGGTCAATTGTTTTTCCTTGGTAGAGGGAAATTGACCCAATGGTCACCTAGTTGATTGCGCTTCCTTGGTAAAGGGAAATTGACATGGTAGCCACTTGGTCAATCCTTCCTCCTTGGTAGAAGCAAATTGACCTAGTGGCCACTAGGTCATTATCATTTGCATTGTGTCCATGGAAATCCACTTGATGCCCCCCAATTTGATTCCATATTGTTGAAATTGTTTTGTGACATTTTGAATCATTATATTCATCTATTGATCATATGGAAATTTAAAGCAAAAAAAACTTTGAAAGGAATAAAATGTTATTCCCCAAGTTGTGATATGGTTGTTGATGTATTGTGACTGTTGTTTTCAATCCATTTGGTGGTTGCTAGGTGGTTTTTATGTGTCTTCTTCAAGAGTTGGTGCCCCACTTTGCCATTATTCATGTTTTTATGAAGGTGATGGTTGTGTTCAAATTTTTCGACCATAGAATCTAAAAGCGCATATAATTGTTTCACATTTGGTGGGAAATGTCATTCTAGAGCACAAGGAGATCCACTAAATTGGTGTTCTAGCAATAAGTACTAGACAAGATGGTTATTTAGAGACTAGCTCTCAAGGAATTTTTCATGAGGTGCAGAGAACAATTTATTATATGTACATATGGACTTCAACTTGGTCTTACAAGATGAAACATATTTGAAGAAAATAATGGAAGAGGCAAGTATGAAGATTGACCCTCAAAGTATTATTGGTTGAGATCTATGCAAAAAAAAAATTCCTTTTTTTATTCCGCAACATTTTTCCTTGATGGTAATTAGTTGCCAAATTCCATGGTTTAACAATTATATGCAATTCCCAACCAAGAAGGCCTCTACATACAACATTTATCCCATTTGTGATAAAATTATTTATCATAAACTTTCTAGTTTTTTTTAAGGTATCTTAATACTCACCTTGGAAATACATTGTTGGTAGATGATATGCCTTATAGATGTTGCCAAAACTTTCCCTTTAATGCCATTTTTATTGAATCTTACATGTAGACGAAGGAAGAGGAAAATGAGATATTGGGAATTATCTCCCTTTTTTTCAAGTCACTTTATTATTCCAGGGTTAATGTTCCCACCTTTGTTGAAAACAATCCCTTTGGTGGTATCAAAAATTTCAGGAAGAACAATGTCCAATTTTGGACATTGTTTGAAAGATGCACCATGGAATGTAACACCAATTTCTATAGAAATTAATTCACATGCATAATGAATAACCCAAATTTTTCCTTTTATTTTTTTTCAAATCTATTCTTGGGTTATTTCCTTAATTTATATGGTACTTCATTTGTGGACTTTCTTCACTCCTTTATGTTGGTTTTTTTAGGTAATTGGTGCATTGTTTCCTAAGGTGGCAGAAGAAGTGGAGTCACCAAATTCACATTCTTTCAGTGAACAAAAGTTGCACGAAATGCCATTGACTCCTTAGTGTTTCGTTCACCTTCATAAAAGGTGACTCCATTTCATGGGTGAAAGCATGTTCAAATAGATGACTTTTGTACCTTGTTAGAAAAAGTTACAAGTAAACACAAAAGATTTTTGATGCATTGAAAGTAAAAATATTATTTTATCCAATGATTAATATGAAGATAATCTTTCACTTTAATATTATAAATTTGAGGAATGGACATCTTCATGTAAATTTAAATAGATTTTACAAAACTTGCATCTATTTGCAAGATGTTTTTGATCTTACAAAATGGGTTGCAAGTAGATGAAATATTGAACTTGTTCTACTTTCAAGTTAATGGAGACTTAAAATGGACTTGTATACCATCAAATTATGCATGTTATAATCATAATACACAAAACTTTTAATGTAAAAGTAGGTTTGAACACCAAATTGACCCTATTAGGTTTAAATATGCTTCTCACCAAATTGATGATACCAAAGTTTTTCAAATTTTGTATTGAACTTACTATAAACTAAATGGAGGCCCATGTTTTCCATATTTATATTTTCATAAGTTTTTAATGTACTCTCATGTGTTTATATAAGAAAAATTGTCATTTTAAAATTGCATTTTGGGCATAACATTTTTTTTGTTTACTTTACCATGCTTTCACTTGCATGTTATTTGTTATTTGAACATAGTTCCTATTGCCACACACTTCAATAGGGGGAGATATTAAAGAATTCCATTTCGCATTGTCATTTTCAAGCCTTGATTAAAAGAATTCATGGAGATATGTTTAATGCAATTCCATGTGTATATTTGGTCCATTAGCCAACATCATAACATCTATAATTATTTGGATCAAATCTAGCATGAAACAAAAATCTTCATCAATCCATCCAAAGTACTTGATCAAAGAGTTTTGCATGTATACATTCATTTCTTACCAAATAAACCTAACAAACTTGTTTTTCATAAAATCCTCAACATTGTTTTTTATGAATCTATACACTCATGTTGATTACATGTTGAACTTCTAGATGATATGCCATAAAATTTTGTTTAATGGGTCATTTAGTGCCATCTTTTTGGAGTTTTTTTGACAATTTTTCTGGGGATGACCATTATTTGTTGGGGACCATTTTCCCTTACTTGGAATCTCTTCAATTCTTCAAATATGGTGCTTCCACATTTGTACAACACAATCCTTTTGGTAGGATTAAATATATTAATCGTGATGATCTTGGACAATACAATGTTATTTGTGAAATGTAGCAATGGGTGCAAACCCTCATTTTGTAACAATGTGAAATAAAAAATGAAACAAAAATTGTAATGTATTCTTAGTTGTTCATACTAGATTGTTTAGTTAAATATTTGAAATTTTCCTTACAAATATTCTAAATATTTAATTTTATTATTGTGAATGTTACATTTAGCTTTTGTCTTGAAAACACTTACTTTTTGGCTTGGCGACCACCAGGTTGAACTTCATATTTATTTATGGCATGTTTTCTTCTATGCAATCATCTTCTGGCCAATTGGTGTTTTTTGTCATACTTTTAGCCCTCTTGATTTGAATATATTTGGTGACCATTAAATGGTATTTGGTGTGTTTTGAATCCATGTGATTAACAAATTTTCCTAGTTCTTTACGGATGTTCAAGACCATTGTTCAAGATTGTCCTTCTATATTTTGGATATCAATCCAATTCATATCAATTTTCAATTAGACTAACATCTCTTGATTTTTGTAGGTTATTGATTTATGTCCATATCCATTCATCCAAGGTTTGCATACTAAGCAATTTCGGTCATATCTTCTTCCCCCCAAAAAATTGTTGATTCTCAATGTGAATGGTGTGACGTGTTGCTTCCCACAATGTGTTTTTAAACAAGGCAAATGTCATGTGAGGGGGAACAATATTGAAATCAACAAATTAGAAGCAAGAACTAGAGGGCAACATTTTCTTTCTTGAGAATTAAAAAAAAATTATATTTCATTTTTGGTCATGTATGTGTTGGAAGATGTGATGCAAGTTCTTCCTTCATTAGTGCCACAAGCATTTGTTGATCAATTTGTTTTTATTTAGGGACATGAACAATGCACCAAGACCTTGGGTCAACTCATTGCAAAGACATATTATTATCTTAAGGATTTGAATTGTGTGTACTTTGCATGTTGAGGGCCACCCTATGGGCTAAAAGACCAAACACTGTTCATTAACAATGAGCCAAGTAAGACCATTTGAAATTGCAAGTGTAGTAGTTTTTTTATTGAGTCTTTTAGAGAACATGCATAAGTTGTCAAAGAATAAGGTCCAATGTTTGGACTTGGCATCCCATTTGTGGTTAACGTTGGTTGGATTATCATTGGTGAGGACAATTGGTGTCCATTATGAAATCATTATCAAATATTCAAAGCCTTGTTTGACTTCTTCTTGGGGTGAAAACACACTACCGAAGAGGGGGGGGGGCAGGGGGGGGGGGGGGGGGATTTTAGGCAAAAAGATGTATTTTTTGCGGGGTATATGTTGGGGGGCAATTTTTCTTTGACTTCATTTGGTGTTTTGACAAACATGTAAAATGGATTTTGATACAAAGGCCTCCAACATAATTCTTGTCATCTTTCAAATGAAATTATTTTTTCAACAAAATGTTTTTTTTTCAATTCACACTTACACTTGTTTGAATGAAAAACTTGCCTAGATGTTTTTTGTGGAATCACATGAGTCAAACTTTTCAATTATAATCATAATGGTGCAATCAATTCATATTAAATATATGATTAAATATTCATTAAGTTTTGCAATTATTTGAATCATTTTAAGAGTATATTTGCATTTTTTAATATATCATGACAGTATCTATTTTTGCATGAATATATTTTCAATTCATTGAATATTATTAAATAACGTAGTTTCCTTTGACAATTTCATTATTTGGTTATTGAACTACCTTATTTTGAGTATAATTTATGAAAATCTCTTTTAATATTGGCTTGGTGGAAGTTGAAAGTTGCATAATTTTGAAAACAATATTTGTCACAACATTTTATGCCCTCTATAATGTACTTTCACGCCTTCACCAAATTATTCTTGTTTCATGCAATATATGGAAAATGACAATGGCGAGAGTGTTATTACTCAACTTCCTTTACGTATGAACTTTTCTTATACCTAATGCAAAGTGATTTTGTTCATTTTCTTTGTTCACCTTTGAATTATGTTTACTTATTCAATTACTGAATTTTGCTTGTAAATTGTTCACATTATTGTTTGCAAATTGTGCAATGATGTTTGCATTTTTAAAAGATAGAAAACAATGTTCTTTAGTTGGATTTCTATTTCAAGAAAGTGTCGATTTAATTGTGTATCTAATTGCTTGAGAATCACAACTATCTTAATTGTGTTAGTAATAATGTGCAAACAAATAATGGTTTCGTTGGGTTTTCAAACTTCTAGTCCAAGTTTCTTATTTTTTACTTTGGGTGACATGATGTAATGTTTTGTTTATATAACAAAATTTAATTAAAATGATGGATCTTTCATGATTGCTATTCACAATATTCAAATTATCCTAAGCTTTATTTTACTTTGGAAATGTTTGCAAAGAGGTAGAGGTTTAACAATGAAGTATAAAGGTTTTGTTAAAAGTTAAAATTTTAACAAAAAAATGTGAAAGTTTTGCCAAGAGATAAAAAGTTTAGCTAATAAGTAAAAAATTTGCGAAGAAATAAGAGTTTAGCAAAAAAATATAGAGGTTTTGCAAAGAGGTAGAAGTTTAAACATGAAGTAGAGAAGTTTTGCCAATATATTAAGGTTTAGTTTAGAATTAAAAAGGTTTTGCCAAGAGTGAAGGTTTAACTATGAAGTAGAGAAGTTTTTGCAAGAGGTAAAGGTTTAGCCATGAAGTAGAAAGGTTTTGTCAAGATGTGAATGTTTAGCCAAAAAATAGAAAGTTGCTAATAGGTAGAGATTTTCATTAAGTAGAGAGGTTTTGCCAAGAGGTAAAGGTTTAACCATGAAAGAAAGAACTTTTGTGAAGATGTAAAGGTTTAATGAAAAAAAAAAGGTTTTGCCACAAGGTAGAAGTTTAGCCATGAATTAAAGAGGTGTTGCCAAAAGGTAAAGGTTTAGCCATGAAATAAAGATTTTTTGCTAAAAGAAAGAGGTTTAGCCATGAAATAAAAATGTTTTGCCAAAAGATAGAGGTTTAGCCATGAATTAAAGAGTTTTGCTAAAAGGTAGAGGTTTAGCCATGAAGTAGAGATGTTTTGCCAAAAGATAAAGGTTTGGCCATAAAGTAAAGATGTTTTTGCCAAGTGGTAGAAGTTTAGCCATAAGTAGAGATGTTTTGCCAAAAGATAAAAGTTTAGCCATGAAGTAGAGAGGTTTAACCATGAAATAGAGATTTTTGCCAAGAAATAGAGGTTTAGCCATGAAGTGAAGATGTTTCGCCAAAAGATAAAGGTTTAGCCATGAATTAGAGAGGTTTTGCTAAGAGGTAGAGGTTTAGCCATGAAGTAGAGATGTTTTGCCAAGATGTAGAGGTTTTGCTAAGAAATATAAAGGTTTTGCTAATGGATAGAGGTTTAGTTATGAAATATAGAGGTTTTGCCAAAAGGTAAAAATTTAGTCAAGAAATAAAGAGGTTTTGCCAAGAGTTAAAGATTTAGTCAAGAAATAGAAGGTTTTACAAGAAGTAAAGGTTTAGCCAAAAATTGGAGAGGTTTTGCCAAAAGGTGGAGGTTCAGTTAAGAACTAAATATGTTTTATTAAAAGATAAAGATTTAACCATGAAGTAAAGAGGTCTAAAAAGGTGGAAATTTAGTTAATAAGTAGAAAGTTTTGTCAACAGAGAGGTTTAGCCATGAAGTATAAATGTTTCGTCAAAAGGTAAAAGTTTAGCCATGATAAGATAGAGTGTAGGAAGGTAAAAACAATAGGGGGAAAAAAAAAGTGAAGTGTAATTTATATGGAGTTGGGGGTTCACGCAACTTGATGGGCGAAAAACTAGAGAACTAGGGTAGGTAGTGTGTTTTTAAGTGTTGGGTCATTTAGGCCAGGCTCATGGGCTCTTGCATAAATGGACTAGGCTTTAAATAGGCTACAAAGGCTTTTTTTAAGCTACTCATACATATTCTTCCTTGCCTAGGCTTTAAACTACTTGGGCTTTTTCCTAGGTTGCTTAGGTTTTTTTAAAGATGCCTAGGCACTTTCTTAGGGTGCCTAAGCTTTTCCTAGGTTGCTAAGATGTTTTGGCAGCTTACACATGCTTTTTCATAAGGTGTCTAGTCTTTTTCTTAGACTACTAGCTTTTTCATAAGTTGCATGGGTTTTTTGTTACATTGGTTGCCTAGGCTTTTTCATAGGCATCTTGGGCTTTTTCTTAAGTTGTTTAAGCTTTTTAACAAGTTGTTTTAATTTTTTCCTAACTAGGCCACAAAGGTTTTTTCACAAGGTGCTTGGGGTTTTCCTTAGGGTGATTGGGCTTTTTTTAGCTTTTAATAAAAAATTTATAAGTTGTTTTTGCTATTTCCTAGGTTGCTTAGGCATTTTTATAGATTACTTGGGCTATTTCCAAGGGTTCCTAGACTTCTTCAAAGGTTATTTAGGCTTTTCCATAAATTGCTGAGGCTCTTTTCTAGGATGCTTAGGTTTTTTTTTAACAAGCTTAGGCTTTTTCAAAGGTTCACTAGGCCTTTTCATTGGATGTTTGGGCTTTTTAATAGGTTGATTAGGCCCACACTAAGGTCCCTAGGGTTTTGCATAGGCTTCATGAGTATTTTCCTAAACCTTTGTCTAGGCATTTCCGTATGTTGCTTGGATGAATTCCTAGGTTACATTTTGCTATTGGGAGGTTAGGGTTTTTTCCCCTAGGCTACATAAAAGCTTCTCATCTAGCAAAGGCCTTTGGACATAACATGACCCTTTTGCTTCTTGGGGTCTTGGGCCTTCTTAACATATGTAGGTGGCTTAGGCCTCTTGGGCATGGGTTTGGGTTTCTTGGACTAGGAAATAGTTCGTTTTGTATTAGGGAATACAAAAAGAGTTGTACTAGGTTTAACCTTAGGACTGAGCTAAAGTGGCCAACCCAAGGCCAAGATGCCAACTTTAAGCCAAAATTTTCAAAAAATTCTAACACGAGGCCAAAATGCCTCGGCCAAACATGATTTAGCTTGTGCTCAAACTTTGTGGCTCAAGGTCTAACATTAGGCCAAAACTCATTTATTTTGAACCCGTGTCTTTTGGTTTGTGGTTTAAGGTGATTTTAGAGTAGGCCTAAGGACATTTGGCTTTGTGTTTTTATAAGACATTTGGCTTAAGGTGCTCATGAGAGTTTGGGCCTCTTGCCTAGGATGCTTGGTTTAGGGTTCTTGGCTTAGGACAATTGGCCTAGGGCTGAAGACAATTGGCTTAAGGCCTACGACAAATGTCGTAGGTACGACAAATGTCGTAGGGCCTAGGACAATTGGCCTAGGGCCTGGGACAATATAAACCCAATGTTAATTTCTTTTATTTTTTCAGCATTAACATCTTGTAGTCATTTGCTCAAGAGATTTAGATCATGAGATGGTGAACAAGCTTTGATGGAGCTGCAAAGTAGATCTAGATTGTGAAGAACTTTATAGATGTTGGAACATTGAGTAGAAGAGTCGATATTATGAAGAGCTTTACAAATGCCAAAGCATTGAATAGAAGAGTTAAGATTGTGAAAAACTTTGTGAAAAACCTCTAGTATTAGCTAGTGAGTTTCGTGGTGCTCATGGTTGGTGGTGACAAAAAAGGCATCGTTGGCTATTTGGAGAATTGGAAATAATGGGTATTTGTGGATTCCATGTAACCATTGTTGTTGTTTCTTCACTGGTCATTGTTATTTGTTGCACCACTGCTTTTTTTCTCCTAATAGTAAAAGCTAGAATAGGTCATCAAACGCCACAACATCATCTCTTGTAATAACCAGACATGATCGTCGTTGGATGAAGTGCACCATTGTAGGGTGAAAGCATGAAATAAAGAGCTAATCATGCTAAGGTTAAAGTCCTTTCAAAGACTACATTTTTCATGTGGTAGTTTTTTATTGGTTTATACCACATTTTCACACAATTTTTCAAATTGAATATAAAATCTAAAGCCAAATGGGAAAGTCCATAATATAATGAGCCACACCCAACTCCTTTGTTCCTTTCAAAAGGACAAGGTCTTGAAATTGGAAATCAAAATAGCATGCAACAATTGCACAAAATTTATGGTTTAATCACATATTTCATATGTACAATATATTCTTATAATAAAATTCATTTTCTTTGAGTTTAACAACTTATTTTTATATTTGTCCAAGAATTACTGAAAAGAAAATTACATATTTTGAATTGTATAATTTTTTATATCTCAATTTTAATGATGATTCAAAACCATGTAAAGTCTAATAATTATTCAATCTACATGAATATGATTTTTAAAAAAAATCTAGATTAATTTTGATAATTTTTTATGTCATTTATTTAGGGCCTCAAGACTGGTTATAAACGTTTAACTAATCATTTTTCACCTTCAAACGTTAGTATAATTGATTTGTATTTTTAAATGTCATTCTTGAATGTATATTACATCACATTATGTAGATTATATAAAAAAATTAATCCTAAATGAAGTTAAAAATTGACTAGTGTGTTATTTATGAGTGGTTACACTTGCAGTGCCTCATTATATTGCAAACTTACCCAAATTTGACATATAACATGATAAAAATTCAATTTGTTTTGCATCAAACCTTACAATTATAATCAACTCTATAATTTTATTTTGAACCATGATTACAAATTCAAAACTATAATTTGAACAATGTGATATCATTTATAGAATGTAGCCTTGAATTCTAGAAATGTGTAACCTTGGTGAAATTACATAAAGTTTTTGCCCCAATCCGAAATTGCATCCCTTAAGGTGAAACAAAACAAGTTCATTATATCAACATCCCATTTTTCACCATTAACCTAATGGCTTTCCAAAACATTCGAACATGAACATTCGAATTTGTCCCAATAAAGTAAATTGGGCATGGTAACAATTTCCTTGATGAAGGAACCATAGGGGTAGTGGGTCCCAGTGGTGGATACCATAGTGAGTACCATGGGTTTCAAGGGGAATGTTGTAACCCTAGCCTTGGGTTCATGACTAAAACAAAGGCTTGCAAAGGTGCATGCCAAGAATGAAGCCGAGGAGTCACATTTTGTGCTTTCGGGAGTGTAGGAAAGTGTGAGCGAATAAACCCCCACACTCTTCAATCAGCTCCCACTTTGGGAGTTGGAGTCTCGATGGACTCTTGAATTTTCAATGGGCAATTAGAAGGGTCAAAAGTCATTGGATTGAATATTTCTTTATACCATTAGAAAGATCTTAGAACGTAGATGTCTAAAATGGGTTCGCATGATCCATTTGGGCATTTAAAACATAAGTTTTGGCCATAAAAAAGGTCGGGAGTCAAATTGTTTATCACAACCCTAGCCTTGGGCTTGTGACCAAGGTAAGGGCTTACAAAGGTGTGAGTCAAGTGTGAAGCCTAGGAGTCACATTTCATGCTGCCAGTTATCCTAGGACTGCAAGAGAATGTGAGGGAATGAACCCTCGCACTCCCAAATGAGCTCCCATTTTGGGAGTTTTGAATATTTAGAGAGCAATTTCAAGGGTCAAAACCCATTGGATTGAGAATTTTTTTATATTATTGAAAAGTTCTTAGAACATAGATGTCTATAATGGGCTTGCATGACCCATTTAGACACTTAAAACACAAGTTATGGCCAAAAGCAGGGCTAGGAGTTAAATTGACAATTTAACTTACCAATTTCACTCCCAACCATTAAAAGTCAGGAATTGACCTGATTTCTTTGCATGCAAGTGGCGTGCAACATACCATTGGAAATCTTTTGACAAGGGATACAACTTTGCTTCAGACTTCATCTCAATTGGAGGTCTGCACGCAAAGTTATGGGCCCCCAAAGTTGCGAGAGTCCTAATTTGGGGAGTTTCGGGACTCCCGAGACAAAATGACATTTGGGTGCTGGTCTCGTGGCTAGGCACGTAGTATACTATAAGGGGGAAAGTGGTGGCTTCCCTCAAATCCAGACTATGGTGAATCTTGTGAGTCCATGTTTGCTCGTGGTTTGTCCGTGCACCAAAAGTGCTCAAATTATGCACTAATCAATTTATTGTTTGGTTTGTGCAGGTCCATGTGAGTAATTGATGCTTGTCAATCTTCCTAGTCCCATCTCAAAGTTCCAGCACGCCCTTTTACCCCAAAGTGTTACGAGCCAAGGAACGTGCCCTAATTTTTTACTATTCCGTTGTTTTCACCTTAGACTCCCATTTAACTCTATCCAAGAGTTTGAGATCGTGTCATTGCCAATTTGACTCCCGAGCACTAATAATCAAGAATCGTCCTGCTTTACTTGCGTGTAGGTGGCGTGTCACATACCATTGGAATTTTTTTTGACAAGAATTACAACTTTGTTTAGGACTTCACTTCGTTTAGAGGTATGCACACAAAGTTATGGGCCTCCAAAGTCATGGGAATCCTAATTTAAGGAATTTCAGGACTCCAACTTGGGAATTTCAGGATTCCAACTTGGGAGTCTTGGGACAAAATGACATTTGGGTGTTGACCTGTGGCCAAGCACAAAGAATATTATAAGGGGGAAGGTGGTGGCTTCCTTTGAAGTCTGGGCTGTGGTGAGTTTTATCCATGTGAATAGTTGACCCACTTGTCACTCATCTTAGTCCCCATCCCGGAGCTCCAACATGCCCCTTCTACCCTTGAAATGCTGTGAGCCAAGGAGCATGCCCCAACTCCTTGTCCTTTCACTTTTTTCACCTCTGGACTCGTAGTTGAATATATCAAAAAGTTGGGGGTGCATCACATGAACATGAACATCCAAATTTGTCCCAGTAAAATAAATTGGGTATGGTAACAATTTCTTTAATGAAAGAACCATAGGGGTAGTGGGTGTTAGTGATGGATACCATGGTGAGTACCATGGGTTTTAAGGGGAACCTGGTTAGGGAACATTGAAAGGCACACTTGTGTCTTTAGTTGAAAATCTTCTTCCATTTCTTCCTATGGGTCTACTTTCACTTAGTGGTCCACCACCACTTCCCCCTCTTGGTGGTCCTCCACTCCCATGAGGAGGGCTACCATTGTCTTTCATAGGTATCCCACCCCTAGAATTACCAAATCCCAATGGTGGGTTTCGTGTGGGCAATAGGAAATAAGGCATCAAATTTCTAGTAGAAAATTTGTTAATGGGAATAGTTATTTGGGAAGCCATTGTAGATGCTTGGACACCCTTAATTTCTTTAGTTGTCGCAACTCTGGTAGACATCACATTCGGGAAGAATATGTTACAAGTTTAGACATGGTGGGAAAAATAAGTGGAGAGTTTCCTTGGTAATAAGGATTATGAATCATCGTCCATGGGTCGGGGATATTGTAGTTGTTTGCATAGGATGGTCCATAGTTCCCAAGGTATGCAAATGAAATATTATTTCTAGTAGGATTCATTATTAGATTCTAGTCATTCAACATTTGAGTAATAAGGTAACTACGGGCAATTGTGAAAAAAAAATACGTTCAAGTATCGTTGGAACATAATTTAGTGGAATCTAGAAGCTAATTGAGATATAAGGTTGGGCGATACTGAAAATTGGTTTTGTCACAAAAATCGGTATTAGGTTAAGTTTTTAAAGGCAATTTCCAACTACATGTCTAGTGCCTCTACAAAAAGAGCAAATTTGGCTATTGGGTGTGGAATCAATAGTAAAGGTAGGAATTATTAAAATATTTAAAATGAATCATGCTCCTTGCAAAGATTCATTGTCAAAAAATGACCAATATTGTTGATTTCAAAAGTAGCCTTCTTCGGAGATTTTGTTAGATCTTCAATTGTTTTTTGGAAGTTGAAAACTTTCAATCTCTTGGGCTGGGTATTGGGTACAATAGTTTCTTGGTATTGAAAAACATCATTTTCCATAGGGGTCCAAAGTTTAAACATGGCCCCGCAAAGGTTTTGCATCCATAGTCACGACCAACTGTTCCACCGAATGAATTCCAGTGTCAATTTGTATTTCCAATTTTCTTTTTTCAATGTTGATTCCATGTTCTTGCTACTTTATAATATGAAAACTAACAAGGCCTTGTTGATCCATTGTGTGAAACCATCCTCCTTGACCTACAGAAAGTACATCCCCACCTTCTCAATGTAACACCTTCTTCATTTGCTTATTCATACTCCTTGTCAACACAATTGTTATATTCCACAAACAAAAGTGGTCAACATGTATAATAAAGAGCTTTTATATATTTTAAGTTTTGAACCAAAAAAACAAATTGTAAAAACAATTTCGAAATAATAATTCCCAATTTTCTAGTGAAGAGAATAGCTTCTATTGAATCTTTCAACAAAAGAGTTATTGAAGTAGAAATTTTGGTTCTATATCCATGGAATGGTCACCAAATGTTAGGCCCACCCGGTGAATTCTTGGGTGTTTTTGGGTACTTGATTGAAAATTAATATAGATTTGAACACCTTAAGTTTCTTTGTTGTGAGTGAGAAATAATCACTTCAAAACATGAAAAAAATAGTTAGATAAATAGCCTACCATTTCTTTTTAAAAAAGAGGTAATTGTAATGAACAATTCTATAGCATTTCCAAAGTTTATAGTCAAAATAGCAAGTAGGAAAGACAACTTCAACACCACATAACAAGTACTCCTTGAGGAAAAATAAGACCTTTTTTCATTACAAGAGTTTCAAAATGCAAAAAAATACTATACAATCACTTCCAAAACAAAAGACACAAAAGACCTTTTGAACTTCCCCATGAGAAGACTTCAAGGCCCTTAGAAATGGTGGGGGTCCTAAAAAGATGAAAATCCTTATAAATCTTCTTAAATTCATAGTTGCACAATCTTATCCGACATCTAGAATTTTGAACTAGAGTTAGAGGTGATAACTGAGTTTTTCATTTTATAAGTAAACATATCTCAAAATCGGTTTAGTACCAATTTTCAATTTTGTACAATTTAAATTGGCTCTATTGTAAATTCGGTTATATAACATTTTCAGTTCCAAAACTATAAGTGCACAAAATTGGCTTAGAAAACTTTCTAGCCTTAACAATTTCCTTTAGCTTACAAGTCATAGGTTCAATATGTTCTTCATATCCTAGGCCTTACCATCTTAAAATTAGAAAAACATCAAGGCCTCGGCCTTGCAATTGTTCTATTTTAGGCCCTCAAATTTTATGGTCTTAGGCTTTTAAAGACATTTTTTCTTAAAAACACCAAGTCTTAAGGTGTGGAGGCTAGTGTCCCAAGGATTATGTCCTAGCCTTTTGATAGGACATAATAATTTATTTGTCTTGGGGTTTAACCTTAGGACACATGAATTACTCTAAGACAAATAAAACTGGTATGGTTTTTTTTGTATTTCATACAATTTTGATACTTTTAGTGAGGTCATAGTTTTCTTGGACATAAGGTCAAGGTATTTCATGCCTTTTGGGCATGGGTTTTTTTGACCAAGTATGGGCTCAATAGGTCCTTTTAGTGAGGTCCTAGTTTTTGTGGACATAGGGTCAAAGTGATTCCTCCCTCAAGTATGGGCTTCTTTGATGGGGAATGGACTTGTTTAAGGTTTTTTGGTGAATTCTTAGGCTTTTAGAACATAGGGTCTAGGCAATTTGGGGCTTCTTGGATTGAAGTGGGGTTTGTCAAAGTCTTTTGGTCAGGTTTTGGGCTTTTTGAACATAGGCTTAGATATTGTCCCTGGGCTTTTGAATAGGAGGATGGGTGACCATGATTCTCTTGAACTCAAGAGGTTCATTGTTTCTTTGGTAAGAGGATATGTCAATTTTAACACTCTACACTTGGGTTGGAACTTTCTAAACATATGCATCAAGGTGGCCCAAGCTTGTTGGGTGTGGGTTCGAACTTCTTGGACATTAAAATGGGATACTCGAGGTTCAAGCAAAATTATAGCCTTATTCTAATCGTAAGCATGGCCTTCTTGGACAGAGGTCTACATCATAAATTTAGCATGCAACAAATTAATAATGAAAATCGTGTGAATTTCATTCATTCATAAGTTTGTACGTTTTACACACAAATATCATGCATTGAAAACACATTTGACACACAAATAAATGTGTTGATGGATAAAGTACGAACTTATGAATGAATGAATCTCATATGAATTTCACATCTTGCAATAAATTTGTGTCAAATGTGTTTTCAATGCATGATATTAGTGCATGCAACATACAAATTATAAATGAACTAATATTAATGATTTCCATTTCTAAATCGTAAGATGTTAAGTTTATGTATTAGGTTTTTTGAACACATGCCATTTTCAGCACATTATCGAATTAGGCCAAAGCTTTATAGTTAGCTGAAAACCCCCAATATGAATGAAGACGTATGAAATATATTTTAAGATATACATAAATATGATATACAAAATTGTGAACAACCCAAGGCCAAATATGCATAGACTTTTCAACCAAGAATAAGCATTGCATGGATTGTTATACTGTGTGTCTATTGAGGTGGCTAAAAAACTCTTGTGTAACAACACATTTGAGATGACACAAGATATCGTTATGTATGCTTCAAGGGTTTTTGGGATTCCAACACTTAGATGAGATATTCATTTCACTCTAATTGGACGAAACCCATGAGTCAAGGCTTGTTACAAGCATGGTTTTTTTCTATTCCATAGCAAGATATTAAGAACCAGGCTCCCACCATTGAGGAATAGGCATAATATGTCTCCCATTTGCTAGGAGGTAAATTGATGGATATACAATGCACTCCAAATACACTACACATCTTCTCCCTTTTGCTTTACAAAATTTGAATGCCAATGAATTTGATATTTATGTAACCCTAAAAAATACAACTAAACATTGTTGTCACCCAAAACTTGGTACCCATTTCAATATTTTCCTTTTGCAATGAGCCAGTTTGATTGGCCCATCATCAAAAAGAAAAACCCAAATCTGTGAAGGCTCCATAAATACAAGGTTGTATTTCAAAGCATGAAGTTTCAATCCAAAGACACATAAGTTTGGCTGTTCAAATATGATCACTTATCCATATACACCACTCCCCCCCCCAATACCTTAGTGTGCAAAAGAAAACCAAACAAAAGCAATGTACCAGTGAAAACAAAACAAAGTCAACAATGTTTTGAAACTGTGACGATTGCTGACAAAATTCATTGAGGAATCAAAGCATTGAAATGGAGATGGGTAACAACATGAATTCAAACAAAAAACATTTGTAAGCATTTCACTTGTATGTGAGGACATACATAAATTGTCACTCTAATAAAAGCTGTAATCCACATCCAGGGGAGTTCATAGTTCAGAATTCAAGAGCTCATCACACAACATGGAAAAGTGTTCACACAAGAGCTCCTTGTCTGAAAGAACTTGGTCTGAAAGAACCCTGCTACAACTACTATAATTAGTCTCCCCGAACCTTGTGCATTAAATGCAGAGTTTCCAAATTTCATTAATATAATTTTCTTACTTTGTGGATACCACTGAAAGAGGGGATAGGGGGTGAAACAGAGGGTGACTTTATGGATCATTGTAATGAACTTGGCAAGTTTCACAAAATAACCAAAAACTTGGCCTACCAGGATACTCTCTCAACTACAATAAATGCGGAGCTGCAGAACATGTGAATTTTATTTTATTTTCTTGGGCACAAAGAATCAGAACAAGAGGAATCATGAAATTTTAGGCGAAAAAACCATTCAAGGCACAAAGCTAAGTTTGATGGGACTACAGGATAGCTCGCGTCCTCCATCATCATATTGCTACTGCTTTAAAACACAAGACTCTAGATAGATAGATAAATACCCATGACACCCAGTGCTAAAAGCCGAAACTTCATCCAGGAACTGATATTGTGTAGTAAGAGGCCATCATGTTGCTGCCTGCAAGACTCTAGAGATAAACATGAATACACAATTTAAGGATACTCCTCCTCTTCCTCTGGTCCACCAACAACAAGTCATTCATATAACTTATAACTAGTTACACCACAATGCAATTTTGGGGCATCTCTACATAAAACAAAGTCCCCCCGTTTGCAATTGCGGTGAACATATGATAGATACCTCTGGATTGTAACAATTGGGGCTTGAGATCGCTGGGTGGGTTGGCATAAGTACCACCATACACGGAAAGAAAGACCAACGCGTCGTATATTTTTTTGCGAACTTTGCTGTCCACGACTTTCCTCCAAGTGACCTTAGCTTCATCCAGGTAGCTGCATCTTATGAGCAACTCACTATCACTATCCAGTGACACATTTATGTTGGTGGACCCAACCGTAAATTTGTAGTTGGAGGGTCGGTTGGCGGCAGCTAGGACTTTGGTGAAATTTTTGTTGGCTGCGAACTTCGATGCGTCCGCTGTGCTTATCACGCACATCACCCTGCTGACGGTCCTCGGAAACAGTTGGAAAGGATCCGAGAAGCCTTTGCCATCCTTCTTTTTGCTCCATAAATCCGCCTTCACGGTATTGTTGCTGCAATCAGCTAAGTCGCGTGCTTTCTTCGTTATGGCTCTTAGCTGTGTGTAGTTTAAGTGACCCTTGACGCGCTGGTTGACACACCAATTGACGAAAACTTCGCTGTTTGGCATACCATTCCTGGACAGCGTGTTGATCGCATTCTTGAGCGCAATTTCGTCGGCCATTGCAGCTTGAAAAACCTTACAGTTAAGCTTAAGCAAATAGTTGTCGTCTGAATATCTGTAAGTTTCTAGCTGCAGCAGCAACAAAAGTTGCAGGACGTCGTATTCTTTCGTTTCTTTCAAGTGCAGTAGTTGCAGAGCCTGTGTGGCGATGTACCTGAGTCACATGGATGTGTACTGATCGCACCAGCCTAATGAATAAAGAGAACCTTATGTATGCGCAAAGTCTAAAATTTGCGCGCTTGTATTTCATGAAAAAATCTACTCTACAGCTGTGATCATCCTGGTGTATGTCAATATATAGGGAGCACAAACTGAGTTTCTACGTTGCAAGAAAATGAAATGAGTGCAACACACAGGGCCCCAACACATAACATACCTGCAAACTTCTGGGAAGTCAAAAAAAGAGAAGATGGTAAACGGATGATAGATCTAGCCACCTCGTTGTCACGTTGGACCAGCTAGCTAGTCGCGGACCTGGAAGTGTTGGGAGCAGATTGCAACAAACAAATAGCGACGGCTGACTGATGATCACCCAACCAAACTACATGCAGAGAAAAAAATTTCTCAACAAGGCAATTTCTTTCTTTCTCAGTGCAATTGATCTGAACCAAGAGGGAAATTAGTGCACCTGCTCCGACGAATTCACAAGAGCAAGAACAATTTGTGCTTTATAGAATAGAAATAAACCTTGCATACATATCTTAATTGCACAACTCCAAGATTGAGTCCCACGCGTTGCTAATCACTCACATGGTGCTAGAGCCAGTAATTAAAATCAAAGGTGGGTTTAAGGTATTTTCTTCGTGACCTGCATACAGATCTTAATTGCACAACCCCAAGTTGAGTGCCACGTGCTGCTAATGACTCACAACCGTTTGTGATTTTTACGTGTGGATGTTGGTGACAGTAAACTGTGTTGTCAATTTGTACCACGAGATGTGACTTTCACGCCTTGGTCAATCATACCCCCATGAGAGGAAGTAATAGAAAAACCGACAGAAATCACTTCTGGACCCAATACGAGAACTAAACTGGTATCAAAGGTTCTGAGAAGTAGCCAGTACCAGCACGAGGTATGAAACAGGAAAAGGAAAAACCGCGTGGTACCAGGATCGAGCTGGTTTTGTTTGAAAACTCTAGAGTAGCACTGCTGCTAACCCACCTGCCAAATGGTTTTAGGTTCGTGTGTAAGAGCATGTACACCGGTGCTGGGTATATGGCACTAAACAATCAATATTTCCCACATGAATATGCCAGAATAATGAAATATTTAACAAAATCAAAGTAGAAACATTTGTTATAAGAATGGTTGGAACTAAATTTTATTTTTGACCGCTTCATTTTTCCAAATGCAATTAGGTAATAATTATTTCATCTCTTAAGCTGTAGTTAACTGTAGATGAATTTTTATTTTTATTTTTTTGTTGCCCCATTTTGATCATTAGCATAAAATGATCCATATTATCCTTGGAGCTGCGTCATTGATGGATTATTATTTTATAATGAAACATTAGAAGATTCCTATGTATTTTGAATTACTACAACCTTAATTTCTCATGTTATGTCCTTTTCACTACGCACAAATTATCATTGGATTTCAATGGACTCTCCATTGGGCTTATTCTATTAACGGGATTTATCACTACTCTGGCTACTCTAGCATTAATTGAAAATAAGTTAACCAGACCGTTTTGGTTCAGCAAAATCGTTATAGGGTGGGCATTTTTTCTTAAGATACCCAGGTAGGCAAAAGGTTCAACAAACAATAGTACCTGCTGTTGATTCGTATGTAAATTGTTAGATAACTGGTTGGTCCAAGTGGGTTATTTCTATTGCTCACCCACAATTTGCAGTGTTAATTTCAGTGTATTGGATGGGGAAAATGAAATCTCTATTGCTAGATTTGGGAAATACTCTTTTAATGCATATTGCATTGCGTAGATTTTTCATTTGTATTTTCAACTTTCAATAAAGTCTATTGTGGTTCATGGATTAAAAAAATTCTACAATGTTAACATTGAATATGACTTTACATTTTATGTTATGAACAATCAAAAAATCTGTAATTATGATAGTCTAATTTGTCCCCTTAATTGTGCTTTCACCCCAAACAAGTTGCAAGAGTTGCAAAAGCTACACGAAACACTTTTTTGTCATATACAATACTATATATATGGTGCAAATCATATGCAATTATATGCAACTTCTCTGTAGTTGGTCTCCATGTCAAATTCCTACGTACGCAAATTCCAACATGGCAAATAAAATGCTAACATGGCTTTTCATTTGTTTGTTAAACAAATGATGTTTGCTAATACCCTTTGCAACTTATTTACAACTATTTTACAATAGTTTAATGAATATAATCCTTAATTATTTCATTCATCCATTTGATGAATGGATTCTATTCTATCCTTTGCAACTTACTAACAAGTATTTTACAACTAGTATATGTGTATGTTCACAATAACCTTTATAATTAATGTTGCAAGTTACAAGATATAACTAACATGCAAATGTTGATGTCCTTTGCAATTAGGTTTAGTGGTGGGTAGTATATCAATGATATGTGCTTAATGGTCAATGGCCACGCAACTAGGTGTTTAGTTTTTAGTTCCAATGCAGTTGTATGGTACATGATTTTAATAATACAAAACAACTAAATTGCAACTTATAGTGCAATTTTGCAAACCTTATGTGTACACATTATCATGTTGTCCAAATTATAATAAATAATGTAGAATTGCATTCCATCACTATTTATAAACATGAAATGGATTTCAAATTGTATGTTGGAAAATGCATTACAAAAGCATTTTTAAAAATGTTCCTTCACATAAAAAGACAATTTGATTCTAAAATTAAATAAAATGCCCAAGATATTTAAAACAAACATTTTTTTTTACTTAAAAAAAAAGATCATAAAGATGATGAATCACAATAATTGAATATATTCTCTTTTAAAAGATCGAAACATTATGTTTCAATAAATTAATGTATTCTTTTATTTTTGTTGAAATGGAGCTTGAGCCATAATTTCTCCAATCCACCTTGTCTAATGGAAATTTACCATGTTATGACATTCAATTTCACATGTGAACCGAGATCAATAGCATATACATAACATTGTTATGCCAAAGGTATTTAGATGTCCATCCCTTCAATTTACATAAACTAGTTTACAATTGTAATGCCACTAATGTGCAACTTATTTATCACTAAAATGTAATGGACATAACACTAATACAAACTAGACTACAATTTGTACACTTGTAACTAAAATCAGATATATTTACAATTATGTAAACTAAACCGTAATCAAATATTTTTGAAAAAACCTTATTTTGTATACACAACTTTGATTTTGATGGATTCAAACATTATGAAAGTTTAGCCCTATAACACAAGAACAATGAAAGTCATCACAAATGTTGAAACACAAACAAAAGATATAACATAATTATCATTTGAAAAATCACCTTCCACAAATCCTTCATCATTATAAGTTACAATAAGTACAAAGCAACTTATAATCAATGGGACATTTTTTCATATATATTTTTTTAATATATGCATATAAACAAAAGACCAAGAATTACAAACCTTCAACCTTCAAAAACAAGAACTTTTAACCTCCAAGAACAAGAGCAAGAAGGTTCAACCACTAAAAGGAAAATCTTTAAGGTCCAAATTTTTTAAGGTGTACCAAAATCTTGTCATAGCATCACCTTTTTTTTGTCTTTTTTGCCTAGTCCCTTTTTACCATGTAAAGACACATTTATGGATGATTATGGTGGAATCTATAAGTTTAATGGTTTAAAATATAATCTTTTTGAAATTTTTGACAACTTTTGATTTATTTTTTAATGGGGATCAAAATATAGAATAAAAAAAGATTACAAGGATTAGGCCCATTTCGTCCTATGTGGTACACCTTAAAGGACTTTCACCCTTCAACCTTTACGAACAAAAACAAAAAATTTCAACCTTGAGAAAAAATAACAATTTTTTTCAATCTTTAAGTTATTTAAATAAACAATAAAATTTATAACAACTTTTTAGCTTTAATTTCAAATTAAAAATATAAAAATAATTTTTAATTATGTAGCATATCATACATGATATGATAATTACATCACCAATAAATTAAAAAATGCACAAAATTTGTGGTTGAAAGAAACCTTTTCCTTTTAAGTTTATCTTGAATTTCTTGACAATGTTCATGCATAGGTGCATGAAGGTCATTAATGCAAACTAAAAATATGTTGATTTACTACCATGTGTCACTTGCTTAGGGGTTTCCCGCCCAAATTCTAGACCTGCAAACATACAACATGGATTTCCAAATGAATTTTATAAAGTTATTTTCAGTTTGTGGTTTAGGGAGAACGGGCTGGGATGGTGGGTACACATCTAGGCTCTACCTTGCCAAAAATCTAGGCCAAATGGTACCCTCTTGGTGAAGTTTATACATAGTTCTAGCATGGAGCTACAACCTTTGTTGGCTTTGCCTACCAAGGCAAGGATGTTGTGTTTAGATTCATTATAGTCTATAGGAGCTTAATGAATTTTGGCTCCTATTAAAGCCAAAGTCATTTATATGTGGTCTCTAAAATAATTCAAAATGAGTGAAATCTTACATGTTGCTACTTTTGATACTATATATGATTTCGATTTCCCTCAAATTGTATCCACTATAATGTGCATTCATCTCAACACAATATGGAAATGCCTTTGTTGAGTGGTGTAAAAAGCATATTAAACTAACATAACCTTGTGGAGCTACCAAAGATCCATGTGTTTATTATGTATTAATAATTTAAAACACACTCATTCATGCATATTGACAAAGTGAAAAACAAAAAGATGCAAATACATGAGAGTATGTACGTCCCACCAAAATGTTCCTCTATTCAACCAAGGATTTAACATTGGCCCATTTATTGGCCTAGGTGGAAAGAAATTTTGGTCCCCATTCCAAATTTTTAGCCATTCCAATTTATCTTACAAATCCACTCTAGTTGTGACAACATTAACATTTTTTCTTGGGTCATTTCCTCACAACCAACTTTCACGCATGATTAATGAACCTTCAATTAGGTACTAAGGAAATTAATCTTCCCCTAAATAGGGATCAACAACAAAGGAATAACTTCACCAATTGGCTTTTGTGTTGTTCCTTTTCTTTGAGCCCAACTTGTATCATGGTTTCTTGAAGACCCCCTTGAATCTTAAGAGGTGTTAGGAACCACCCATCCAAATTGTTATACACCTTGGGTGCTTTGTTTAGGCCTAGGTTTGATAAAAACGGGTGGAAATACAAATCCCACACTACCTTTGAATATCAAGCTATCATCAAAAGTTTATGCATTCACGTGTTTAAGAAATCTCATGTTTTTAATGAGAAATTGTCATTGGAATTTGCCATGTAGTAGTTGCAAAGAACTAAAGGATTGAGGTGAATTGGGTACTTTATGCATTTTTAGTTTACAAAAGACATTGGGGAAGTTTGGAGAAGGCAAGGAAAACAAGACAAGATAGTTTGGTGAAGTTGCAAAGGTTTTCACAACATGTGCCACATCTTGGTCTTCTTTCTATTAATTCTATACCTTTTACAATTCCAATTTTAAGTGTGTTAAAATTTTGTTAGCTACAAGTTTGCACCAAGTTGTTGCTACTCCTACTTCACCCATCCCAAGCTTAAATAGTGATTCATTTGCCACTCTTTAAATTTCAAATTTGTTGAAATTAATCCCCCGGCCTCCTTTGAGTTTGCCACGACATTACCAACCCATAATGTAAACATGAAAATTGAAGGTTGAAGATTCAATGTCGAAAAAGGTTGTTACATCCACAAATTATGTGTTTTTCCAAAGTGCACCATGACTGATTGTTTCTAAAAACATTATTAAAGTTATGCATGATTTGTGTATTTAGAAACAATGTAGCTTTTTAGGTATGAATCAATGACTACAAGAGCTTTTGGTATGGAAGGAGCATAAGGGGCTTGACTATTGGCAAGCCAAGTTCATGTTTGATTATTGACGAACTATCCATGCCCAAGTTAGGGCAAACTTTGAAAAGGTTATATGATTTTGATTTTGCCCAATTGTCCATGCATGGGTTTTCTAATTCTTTTGTTTGTACATATAATGTGTTTATCAAATCTATTGATGGTGAATCATAACAAGGCCAAGTTTTTAAGATTTCCAATTTATTACAACTTCATTTTGAAGAGAGAAGTTTTGTGCACACAAAATCAAAATTGATTTTTTCAAAAGTTAATTGTCAAGCTTGTGAAAAAAACCTAATTTCTTATGAGAATGCATACATTAAACACCTCCAAGACTAGATTATCCTTGAGATTGCAAACTTTGATTACTGGGTTTTGGTTTAAGTTGAAGTTAGGTTGTATTACTTTTCCATGTCTAGTTCCTATTGCCAAGCATGCATATTTTGGAAAAAAAATGTCATTTATGTTTTATTGCCCTTTTTGCAATTAAAATTTTCATTACATTGACATATGTGTGACATCATGTGGTCATTGTTACCATCCCTCATGTTTATCTATGCAATGTGCATTATGAAATGTAAGGTAGATAAATGAAATGAAGAGTTTGATACAAGTTGGCAATTGACATTTGGGTTTTTCAACATTCAAGATGAGAAAAAATCATCTTTACAATTGGAAGCAACATTATTGGGATTTTTGGTAACAAATCCTTGGCCATGCCTCATTTTCATTGTTGTTTGTTACATTTGTGAAAAACAAAATTATTTTGGACAACCATATGTTGTGTACAAGCACCAAGACCAAATTAAATTTGTGTTCTAGATGATCCATGAAGTCATTTTGATGTGAAGAAGTTGTAGTAACTTTCTTAGATTTTCTCTAGTGGTTCCTTCAACATTGAATCCGTTTTTTCCCTAGGTCATATTCACTAACTTCATGATGTGATTTGATAGTGCCAATTTGAGGAAATAGTTCCAAAATTCTAACTTTCTTTGAACTAGTGTCCTACTATGGCACAAATTGGAAGGAACCATATGTGAAATCCACTTCTTGAAGGAGAAATAACCATGGATTCAACATGTGATTCCTACCCCATTTTCAACTTTTTTTCCTAAGTTCCAGCCTCTAGGCAGACACCCTCATCCCCCTTCCATGTCTTTTATTCTCATCGATAAGTTTTAGGAGACCATTCCCACCAAATTCCTTTGCTTGGAAGATATGTTTCCTCTAATTTTTTTGGGATGGATGTTGGAAGGAACCACCAAGATTTTCTTCCAGATGGAGGTTCTTGATTTGTTCAGCTCCTGAAGTAATTCATGATGGAGGTTCCTAATTTATTTAGCTCGTGAAATAATTCCTGATGGACGTTCCTAATTTGTTCAACTTTTGAAGTAAATTCCTCATGTAATTTTTATGGAGGTTCTTGATTTGTTTAATTCATGAAATGAATGCATATTACTGGTTCATTTCTTGAATTAATTTAATAGTATTTAATTCCTTTCATATGCTTAAATCCTTGTCCTGAATCCCTAACTGTAAATATTATTATGATTCTAAGAGTGGTATAATCCTTGATGGTAGTTTCCACTTACTTCATGTTTATTTTGTAGCTAGGCATTCACAATTTAGACCCTCCACTACAGTTGATGAAATCACAATGAATTGCTAGAAACTAACTGTTGTTGCTTCTGTAAATATCCCACGTTGTCAATTCTTACATTGTCAAATTGCATGCGTAATCTAACCACCTTAGTACAGAACTGGAGAATCCACATAATTTTTCTACTACTGTACAACATGAACGGGTTTGGAACCGAAACTATGTATGATTACTACATAGCTATGAAATCTATGTTCTTGGTTGTAAAATTATTCTCTCACCCTTCAATTGTCTATGCAAGCTTCACCATTCTCCTACCATGAATTAAATACAAATAACACCAAAACCATTCCAAACCAAAAGCCTTTCAAAAACCAAAACTTCAATTCTAACAAACTTTGCATTCATACAATAACTTTGTACAAGTGAAGGTGTTTCTCAAGGTCACAAACACCCACTTATATACCAACCAAAAGGAAATTAGTCAAGAAACTTCCTAAAGTTTATCCACCACATGGTTCCCCATGTGATTCCACAATTAATCACAAGGAAACATAATCACATGGTTCCCCATGTGATTCCACAATTAATCACAAGGAAACATAATCACATGGTCCCCCATGTGATTCCATAATTAATCGCAAGGAAACATAATCACATGGTCCCCTATGTGAGTCCACAATTAATCACAAGGAAACATGATCACATGGTGCATATGATTTCCACATAAATTAATATGTGAAAGTCAATGCATCATGACCAAATTATGGAACCCTACCACTCAACTTACCCCTTTAGACAATTACCTAAGTAATTGTGTAACTATATCAAGTTACATTACCACTACATAATATAATTGTCTTGCGCCTAATATTACGTTTGTGGTCAGGTTTTGAGCCAGACATACCTATGCAACGGTACATGAGAAACCATTTCCAAGTTCCATTCATTCTCTGATTTTAATTTAATTTTTTAATTCATTTGATTTATATCAAACTTGAATGATGTTGAGCGCTTTACTACTGGACTTGAGGACCCAAGTTTTTTCTCCTCAACTATATAATTGTACTGCACTGAAAGTCATGTCTGTTTGAGAAGAGAGAGAAGATTAGCTCAAGATTTCAATAACATAAGTTTCATTTTTTGTTTGCAGGACACATGTCAGGAGTGATGCAAAAGAAACGACTTGCATTATCTTCTAAATAGTGGTTTTTTTCAAGAGTTTTGTTGGTTGCCAAATTGGCTACCCTGGGTAGGAAGATGTAGAAAAAGTGACCATCATCCCTCAGAAGATTTAGCCAAGTGTGGCTTTAAGCCAGAAATAAAGTATTAATCTTTAATCACCCTTTTACATTTTTGGTTACATAATGAAAACTAAATGTTCGAATTTGGGAATTACTATTCTTATTTTCCACACTTTTGCAAACTGAAAACCTTCAAAATCGCTTGTTCTTAGCTTTAAATCTCCTCAATAAGAAAAACGCTGCTTCTAAGGTGTTACTGGTGGAACTTAATACCAAGTCAAAGAAAGGATACGCGCATCCTAATAAAGAAATTTTACAACCCACTATTCTTCCCTACAACCAAACACTTGTTGTGTAGCTTTGTTACTAAAAAATATTCACATGGTTTTCAATATCATAAAATTGAAAAAAAAATGAAAAAGAAACCCCCTACTTAGGACAGTCTATGCAGGACATGAGAAGACCTTTTTCCAACTAGATCATTTAATTTTATAACCTCTTTACAAATGCAAAGGAGAATTCAACCCATTGGCATGTTATGTGAAAACTCTAGTGTGTCCATGGAATGTAATAGCCTTTTTATGATGTATTGTGCATATAAACAATAACCATGGAAGTTGGACATTATATGATAGTACTAAAAAAATGCATGAGGTAAACAGTGAGGAGAGATGGAGGCCCACCAAAATTCCATAACCAAAATACAGCAAATAGTTGTTCTAGAAAAAACCCTATCAGACTCCATTTACTCATACATCGATTTGTTGTTGAGCCTTGCTTTAATAGGGGACATGGTTGGCATTGGGTTGTTTAGTTCCATTTGCCCATGGAGTTGCTTTGCTTTGTTTGATGACCATCTTTCAAATTGATTTAAATTGTATTAAATTTTTTCAATCATCCTCATGTTCACATAAATTTCATCATGTGTCCCAAGAAGTCCAAAGTTGTGCTAGCTAGGAAAAGAAATGATTAATATTTTTCCCTAGTCGAAGTAAATCATTCTTATCAATTCTAGCTAACAAACCTCTTGGCTAGAATTGTTGAAAATAGGACCAAAATTGACATTTTTGAATTGCACAATATCAACAGCTAATTATAGAAAAAAAACCTATTCCCATTGAATAAGGTATGGGCCAAGCTTGATTTGCTAATATAACTAGATCAGTTGATCAACAATTGAATCACCAGCAATTGATTAAGTTAGTCAAGGAAGGCTGTCATAAGTCACTGACCATCACATCACATCTATTGCAATTATTTATTGGGCTTGTAACTTGATGAAATCTAACTACTACCTATGTAATTATTTAAAATATAAGTTTGATAATTTACTTGTTTATAGGATCATAGTGTTTGACTTTCATATATTAATTTATGTGAAAGTCATGTGACAGTCTTTTGCACATGAAGGTGCATTGACCTTCACATATTAAATTATATAAAAGTCATGTGAAAGTCTTTGCATTTTATTATGCATGTGAAATCACATGGGGGGCCATGATGTGTAGATTTTAAGAAATTTCTTATTTAGTTTCCTCTTGGTTAGTATATAAGTGGCTGTTTGTGACCTTTTATAAACACATTCACTTAGTAGAAAGATTTTTGTTGTATGAATGCAAAGTTTGATGGAATAGAATTGTGAAAGGATTCGAGCTTTTGGTTTTGAATGGTTTTGGTGGTGTTGTGTTTAGTTCATGGTAGATGATGTGACATACTAATTATACATAAAAAATAGAAGGGTGAAAAAATATTTGTGCAACCAAGAACATAGATTCCATAACTATGTAATAAACATACATAGTTTTGGTCTTAAATCCGCTCGTGATCGACATGCCCACTTGTTTCTTCAATTTTGTGATGTTTCGTAATTTATTTTGCCAAATTTGGCAATATTCAAAATATGAAAATAAATAATATTAACCACCCTCTCATACTATAGGCAATTGTGGCAATTTTTTCTTGTTTTTGGTTCTTCTTTGCTGTTTTTTTAAATTTTAAAAGTGGAATTTTTACTAGAACATTTTTTCTCAAAATGGCAAAAAAATTCCACCAAAAAAATCATTGATTGGGCCTACATATTCACTTGGGTCAGAACACTATGTGCTAAAAATACCTTGGACCTTATAGTGAGAAATGGGCGATTTTCCTAGATTTTGAGCATTTTAAAAACTACATCAGCTGGGTTGTTTTTTTCAATTCTGTGATATCAAAAATTTGGTAAATAGCATTAGAAAATTAGTCAATTTCACAGTAGGGAAAAAAAAACTCAAAATTTCCTTGTTTTGGGTTTAAAACTACAAAAATAGTCAAGAAAACACTATACATCACACATCAATCAATTATTTCTTGAATCATCTAGGACCCAAAATACAGTCATTAAAGTGCTAATGTTTTTTGTATTCTTAATTGGCTATAATGTGACTACCATACATAGAGTGTGCATAATCAATTCTATGGTGATGTGCAACCCACATCAAGGAATAAGATAATGGTCAAAGAATAAGCCACACAAGAAACCAAATGTTCACACATGCAAAAAAGTCACAATTAACAATTTTAGCTACATTTTACATATTTTTGTTCAATATAAGCTTATGGCATATAAATTACCAAATTCAAGTTCCACATTAAACAAAAAAAATTTTAAAAATTCCAAATTATGTAGTGTGGCTGAAGTGGTGATCATCTATAAGACGATCTAGCCAAATTTGACAATGAAAACGTTGTGAAAGCAAAAAACATTAAAGCATAATTTTTTGGTTGCTTACTAGAACTTAACATAAAATCTGGTAATTTTCCGAAACCTATAGGATATTTGTTGAAATTGATGACTACAAACCCAAAAAAATGTCTTTTTTCCACCATTTGACAAAACTAGCCTAAACAAACTTCACCAAAAAAAAGAAAATCTTGTTCACAAACAGTGCAAATGCTGCGAAATCTATTAATGTGTAACACCCACGTTTGGTGAAGAGGCTCTTGCTTAAGGTGAAAGCAAATTTGTCTTCACTCTCTATAGCACTCACAAGATAGAAATAGTAAGAGTATCACATCATCTGATTTAGTTCTTGGCACAATAACATTGTACCATCATTCATGATGCAGTTTCATTGCTTG
This sequence comes from Sphagnum tenellum, assembly GCA_963921925.1. Taxonomy (NCBI): domain Eukaryota; kingdom Viridiplantae; phylum Streptophyta; class Sphagnopsida; order Sphagnales; family Sphagnaceae; genus Sphagnum; species Sphagnum tenellum. The sequence continues at coordinate 13,476,382 of OY998156.1, forward strand.
CCATCAATAGCAAGGCATATCAATGTAGATTTCAAAGCAGATTTGATGTTCGCCAAAGTCTCAAAACCTGAACAAATAACTCAATGTACATGAATCCACAAATGTTTTTGTCTCTCCATTTGTTTTTTCTTCCTCTCTCTCTCTATTTCTTGGTTTTTCCCCCTCTCTTCTCTCCAACTTTGTCTTCCCCCTTTTCAGAAATCAAAGAAAAAGATTAAAGGCAAGAAGATATGATAAAATGGAAATAAGGAAAAATAACAAATAAAAAAGAAAAGTAAATATTTTTTAGAGGTGTGGATTGGATTGTAAATACAGACACTATAATTTTATTTTAGTTGCCACTCACCATCACGGTGTGACTCAGGTTGATATAAAGTTAAAAGAAGTTGATGTTTGTTAAGAATTATGATAATGTTAGAGTGATTTTTCCCCTAAGGCAAGTAAGACCATAGCACCAGAAGTGGAGAGAAGGTAGAGAATACCATAGAAGCAACTAACACTATGAATAGTGACTAGTGAGGGGACCCTAAAGGGAGCCCTACAATGAAATTTTATAACTGTTACTTGGGCATTTGCAGTACTTCAAGTTAACCAAGATATTGATTTTTTATAAATTTCTCATTAATTATTTTCAGAATCAACTAATTAAAAATCTAATCCAATATGGGCATATGGGATCCACTTTTTTTTTTTCCAATTTTCTCATGTTGCTCCAAACGTGGCAAGAAGAGGATTTAACCAAATCTTACAAGATAAATAGAAAATCTAGCAATCCTATTGCATATTCGTGAACCTTAGAACCTAATCAGCTAAATATGATCATTTCAAAAGAAAAAAGTTTTAAAATCTGCCCAAATCCTCCAAAAATCTTGGTGATTTCATAACTTTCTTTCTCAAAATGTGATGAAATCTTTGATGATGTTTCTTGTGACTTTTGTTCAATAGAAAAAGGGAGAAAATTCACCACCAAAAACAAACACTGATGTGACCTTACTATTAGGATCCTTGTTTAATCGTAATAAAAACTTTTTTTTAGAAGGATATTATGTTTCACCATCTAAAATGCCATCTTTTCAAGATTTCAGGTGTTTCACATCCATGATTCACAAAGGAGCCTGACAACAATACAACAATCCCCTAACACAATTCTTCACAAAAATTCATAGCTAATTTGAAAATAAGTCCAAAAGTTCAGCTTCAACTTGGGTTGTTCACTCCCCTTCTGTTTGGGGTTTCTGTTTATGTATGTTTGAGAGAAAGAAGATTGAAAAATCAAAGTCTGTCCAACTACTCAACATAGTGTTCTTTTTCCACCATCAATTGTCAGCATCTAAAGAAAGATTTAGTATTTACCTTTGTACTGGGGCTGGTTCAGCATCAAGGTCCCTGATTTTTTTTTTAATTTATCATTTATTTTCAGCAGTAAAAATAATAATAGTTCTTTATTTTCTTTTCTTTTTTTCATCACAAGAATTTTATTTTTTTAAAAGCTAAAATTTTGGAAGCTCCCCAAAATATAAGTTTGCATGTGAAAATTAAGGATCCTTCCTTTAGCCAAGCTATCTATCTACGAAGGAAGGTAATTTATTTTGTTTTGTAGTTATAAGATCCACTGAACTAGGATGCTTCAGATCATGTTCTTGGTGTCTTTGGAAAGCTCATGTCAGTTGAGAACGTGGTACCACTTGAAGGCTTACCATTCAATTCAAGCATGATTTCCTTTCATATTTGGCTGTTCAAAAAATCGACACATACATTGCAAAACAATGTTCACATGTTGAGTTTCCTATTTTGTGATGGGTTCACACTTGGGCCAACAGCACAGGTCACACTAGTACATATCAAAAGGTAAAAATCTTTGGACAAACTATTTGGGACAAAATTGGTTTTTAACATGAAATAAAAATGCACATGTTAAGAGTGGTAGGTGTGAGGTAAGGATGGAAGTGTAAGACCCCCTTACTTTGGAAGGATATCATTATCACATTACTTAACAAAATTACAAAATTAGATGATTCAAAAGCCTATTGGAGCCTAGATGAGCAACAAATTATTTTCAAATTATTTTCAGACTTCATTCTGCTGATCATGATGTCCTTATCTTTAGATACACTAAGTGTTCATTCGTAGGTATGTTTATCTTACTCAAGGATGAATCAATCATTTTGATTTTTCCATTTTGACATTGGAATCCACCTTTGAAAGTAGTTTTAAAATTTCTGAAATGTGAATATTTTATTTCATCTTTAAATAAGTAAATACATACTTTTTTGGTTTAAAAAGGGATATATGTTAAGGGGGTACCCAAACCCTACCCATCTACCAAAAGAAGTAATTTTTGTATGCATAGACCTTAACATCCCTGGAATTTTTTTAATGTTAATATATTCCCAAGAAATGTTCTTGGGGTATATGTTGAGGTCAAATTCAAAGCTTCCTTGTTACAGCTAGCAATTAACAAATTTAGTATGGTTCATGGAATAGAAAAACTAGTGTTTTTTTTAAAATCCTAAAGTGTATTAGCAAGCTCCATCCAAACCCATGTGGAGGTATGACAGCAAGTTGAAAATGTGAACACGAAGTGGTCATGGCTACCATTTATTTCAATGAGGCAAGTTCAATTTAATGAAACAAAGAAAAACCAACAACAAAATGGAACAAGTTACAAGATGACTATAATGAACTTGGGGAAGGAAGGGGAAGGGGATTCAAACCAATGTTGTGCATGTAAATGTCAATAATTGTATGTGTACCATGTAAATCCCATGTAAGTGTAAATCTTTTTCTCTTAAACTTTCGAACTTTTTACAATTAGACTTATATTGTTGCCATATATATATATATATATATATATATATACACACAATTACATGAGGTCAATGTAAATATTTGTCAAATACATTTACATGGCCCTATGTAAATGTTTTGGGGTGCATATGTGTAAATGTATATATTAAAGTTATCTATAAAGCCACCTTGTCTTTCAGCCTCCTTTCATTTGCAAATCCCTCTTTCAATGGTATACATAAAGGAAATTTTATGATCTCTACAAATGAAATGCTAAAATTCAACATTTAATGCACAATGTTTGAAAAGTAATTATAGTAGTTCTACATGTAATAGTGAAAATATATGTAATGCAAGTGTTCAAGGGGAAAAAAAAAAAAGGTGAAATTTAGTTTACCACAAAAATTCATGGGTTTTGGAGTTTCATCCCCCTTTGAATATTAATGTTTTTTTTTTAAGGTTTTTTTTTGAATTTCAGCCTATTCATGACCAAACTTAAGGTTTTAGTGTAATGTTTTCCTTACTTTATAGATAACTCTATTACATTAGTGACCATATTTTTTTCTTGCAAATTCATTTTAATTAGTTATGGCTACATGTTTTGATGGTTTTTTTTTGCAATGGGTGTTATGATTGGCTTGTCACCAAAGACCCCAAGTAAAAATCAAACTTTTTTACAATGTTTTACAGAGCCATAGTACCTTAAGTTAGACTAGCTTATAACAACTAACTAATTAGCCAAGGTTAAGGTAGCCTATTAACACTAGGTGTACTAATTTATATATATTAAGGATATTAGCTTAAACTAGGTCTATGCATATATAATAACATAGTACTATACTAGTAGGCTATATATATTACTAGTATATTTTTAGGATTTTGTTGTATTGGGTGAAAGCATGGTAAAGTATGCCAAAAAAAACTAGTCCAACATGTAATCATAATCACATTTATGGTATAAACATGAAAAATCTATTTAAAACTTCTTTAATTTGCATTATGAAGCAATGGTGCACTCCATCGAATTTATGGTAAGCTATACAATGTAAAGTGTGAGGAATTTTATAATACAAAAAAGGATGAAAAGTATGTTCTAAATTGGTCGGGTTTTCAGAATTTTCAAGATATTTTAATATGAAAACTTTGATAGATTATGATTATAATATGAAAAATTCAAAAACACATTAATTCATACTTTAAAAAATTATCCATATGAAAGTCTAAAAAATTCAATTACAATTGTGTTTTCATCATACTTTCATATACTTGAAGAAAGGGTAGGAGACATACTTTCTTGTACTTGTATTTCTAAAAATGTATTTAAATGCATATTAAAACATGCAATTTTTCAATGTTATGCAATGAAGTCAAATAACTTCCTCTTATTGATCATTAAAATAAAAAATATTCATGAATTTAATGTCTTAAAGTTTAATTACCTTTAGGCTTAAAGAATTTTCATTAATTCATCCCTTGAATAGCACTTATAGCTTGAATACTTCTAGTGCACTAATTTATACACTCCATATCAAAAGAATGGAAAACAAAAGATATTGGTTAAACATTTCAGTTGTAAGTGTGACCAACCTAGTTACAACTTATTTGCAACTACTTCCTATTATACTTCCCAATATTGGGAAGATATTGCAAATATTTCCTTATAGACCTTAATATATTCAAACGGTTGTAATTAATTTTGTTCACATTTGTAACTAATGAAACATATATGGCACTTTTTGAATGAAATCCAAATAAAAAGTTGACCTCTTGGAAGAATGGAAAAAATAATAATCACAAACTAATTGCAACATAGTCGCAAGTATGATCAAACATACAAATAGTTGACATAACATCTCACGATTTAGTAATGGAAATCATGCAAAATTCGTTCATTCATAATTCGTATCTTCCACAAATTAGTATCGTGCATTGAAACCAATTTCACACACATAAATATAAGAAGACACGAAATTTGTGTGACATTTTTTCACTCATAAGTTTGTATTTTATTCATCAACACATCTATTTATGTGTCAAACATGTTTTCAACACATGATATGCATATTTAAATTGTACAAACTTATGAATGAACGAATTTCACACAATTTTCATTACTAATTTGTCACATGCTAAATTTGTGATGTATATGTAGGTTTTTAAATTGAAACTAAGATAATATTTTCCCTTGCTAATATATTAATTAATATTAGGAAATGTCGCTTGCAATCCTATAACTTTATTTGAAGTTAATTTTTGTGAGTATAAATTGACCAAATGATGCAAGGGTTGGTTGCAAGGTTCTTTGTAATGGGGTATAACTGATAGACTATAAATAGATTTATGGAAGAAATTATATGAGTTTGAAGGTTGATTTGAACAAGATGAATTGAAAAAAACAAATCTAATTCTTTTTCTTCAAATATGTTTTGAAATGTGATCTTGTGCATAAATGTTTTAAATATTACATGAAGTTTATTTGTTTTTCTTTTGATGAATCAAAAAAATTAGAGTTTTGAAAATATTAAATCTTAAATTAATGTCAAAAAACCAGCTATGTATATAGAATTTCCTTTACCTCAACTTAAAGTCATAGATTTTAAGTAATTTTTAAAAACAATTAAAATCAAAATTGTGCACAAGGAACATCAATTGAAATGTTTAACAATGGAATATATCATAGAAATAAGAAGAATATAAAATAATTTTATTCACTAACTTGTTTACTTTTAGAGCTTTAAGTCCAAGTTGTGGGTGAAAGCACATTGGGGTGGAACATTTTGGATGTCATAAAGTACATTTAAATTTTTTTTAAACTTTAAAATTGGATTATTTTAATTTATATGCGAAAATGATGCAAGGGTAAAAATGGAAGCTATAGTGAAAAAAAACGATACAAAAGTTTCCCTAATTTAATATGTTTTTGTAATGTATTTTTTACTATGATAACATTGCAACATTTTTTGATATTGATGTTTACAAACAAAGAAAATCATCATTTCCAAATGTAATTATTATGGACATCTATTAGATCCCAATGTTTGTGGGAAAAAAAATTAATTTCATAAAATCCATGTTGTGATGGATTTCATAATTTTCTTTAATTTTAATGTTACTTTTGGTGTTTTCAAAGTCCCCTAAACTATCATGCCATCTAGAAATGGTTTATAAAACCTTGTTTTTATTTACATTATGAAGTGTTAAGATTAATAAATGCTCATCATTACAAATTATGATCCTGGTGAATCCATTTACAAATTTTTTATGTAACGTTACAAAGTAGGATGTGCATAATAAAAAATATTTCATTTGGTATAAAACATTAATGTTTGACTAATACAAAAATCCCACGTAACTAAATTGCATAAAAATCATATATTTTCAAATCCCTTTTCATAAAGTTTTTAAAACATTTTTCTTGGCACACATTGTAAAAAAATTATATAGAAAAAGTTATCATGTTACACAAAACATGGTGCATGAGCTAATTTGCAACTACTTGAAAAAAGACTCTTGTGTCAACAATGAATTCTTACATCAAAACATAATTTATAATTTTCATGGCAAAATTTTCAATAGTCAATATTGTATAGACTTTTAAAGTTGTACAAAAAGATGTCACATTTCATGATGATTTTAGATTACATGAATATGGACTCAATACACCTTCATATATATATTTTTTAACAAATAAAATAATCAAGGATAATATGATGCATGGTGATATTGAAGCTAACTTGAAGACAATTTAAAAGGACATTGATGATGAAATATTGAGATGTGCATTGACTTACAACTTTTAAAACAAAAGTATATTATTCATTGGATTTATTATTTTAAATGTTCATAATTTGAATTTAACATTATCATAAGCTAATATATAACTATTTAAGTGCTTATGAAAAATATCTAATGACATCTTGTCACATGGCCCATTTGATTGAAGGTATCCCACTTACACAATGTATTTTGTCCAAATGAACTTCTGAGTTTTTCCATTTGTGTTGCAACATGGTGTGCTTTCACCCTTCTACAAATTATTCTTTTGAGTGAGTTTTAAATTACAAAGTATTTATTGTATAAATGCTTTAAAATCATCCAATTTTGCCCACTTAAAGTACAAGCTACTATTAGATGTAAGGTGTTATATAGACCTTAATGAATGCAAAGTGCCTACTTAATGCAATGGCTCATTAAATATGGTCAACACATTTGAAAATCCTTGCACAATTGATATTCATAATTTGCCTTCCAAAACATTATGTCATGGCTCATCAATTGGTAACTTTTCAACATCAAATAAGGATAATTCCATATAGTTTCCTGTATGAATAGACATAGGCATGAAAAACCAATCTTGCAAAAAACATTTGATTGATGTGTTAGCAACCATTAAAACTCCTACCATGATAGCCTTTTGTGTGAGAGCATTGGTCCTAGGGTACTTCTGTTTATGGAAGTCTAGCAATGCTTGATGGATTTGTTCCCTTTCGTGCACCTTGGAAATTTGACTTTTTTTAAATGTGTGTGATGAAGATTTCTTCTAAAGATGATGCCATCTTTCAATGCAATGCATCCACCTTGTCTAAAGTTTGGAGTTGTGGGGTGAAATGCATCGCCACAAATTGTGATATTGCCAACAACTTGAGTTTCACAAGTTTGCTTTAATTCTATGTCAAAGGGTGTTTTTTGTGAAGTGTTCAAAGGATGTGTTGTTGACGCATACTTGAAAATCAGGTACTTGGAAATCTTTGGTGAATTGAAAAACCTCTTGCTTGATTTGCTTTGATGTCACATTTTGCCAACCTAGAACAACAAAAAAATTCAAGATTAATAACCAAGTCATAATTGTGTAGTAAAATGTTCCTTTGTGATAAATGTTGCCAATTGATTGTTAAAACATGGAACCATGCTCTAGATGAAAAAATAGGGTTCCTCACTTTCAAACTAATCAATCCAAATCATAAACCAATATACTTTTGGTTAAGGTCATTGACAAAATGGTGAGGCGAACTATTCTACCCAGAAAGATGCAAAACATTTTTGGAAAATTGTGACAATTGGGAAAGTCTGCCATTCCTTAAATTTCAAGTTGTTCTATTTTTTTTTGGTTTCTTAAGACCTAACCATGATCCTACAATTGAGTTCACACCATCAAAGCCAACCACAACATGTCAATCCACAAATTCCAATTTCCCCAAGATGAGTACATTAGCCTTTGTTGTTAGAATTAAATGAACCATTTGTCATTATTTTTTAATTTTCTTCCGAAAAATATGCAATTGCCAAGATCAAGATCTTGTGTTCGGGGATTTTTTTGGGAATGTACACATGTACATTTTTCAAAGAAGTTTGAAGCACATAATGGATTACATCTTAGTGGGTGACATGGACATATAGACAATAACGACTTAAACAAACATACTTCAAGTTCATATTACATAATTTGAATTTATAAACCAAACCTTGGTTGAGTAGGTAAAGCGATATTCAAGCTCTAGATTGGTGACATTTGGTGAGGTTTGTAACTTTTTAACACGTGTTACTTGAAAGTTTAATAAGAGAGTTTAATCAAATGGTCCCCTATGGTATTTGCTTGGCAAAAACTTTCAATAATACTTTTCCTTCCACACATCACAATTCATGTGGCATGTTGGAACCATATATGAACTACCAAGTTTGAATCATGTGAAATAAGGGGGCCTACTTTATTTTGACATGAGATCAACCCTCTTACCTACAAACTATCATTCCTAAAATGGAAAGAAATAGTGTTACCAACATGTTCTTCCAATATTTGCATTCTTACAACTTCTTACTAGTGTGGGTGACTAGAGTGTGAAAATTTCTTTACCCCCCTTCACAATTAGAGAAATCCAAGCTTGCCAAACATCTCCCATATTGGTTGCATAAGCCTCCTTTGCAAAAACAATTCAAAGAATGTGTAAGAAGTGAAAATTCAAACCCCTTTTGGACAATATTTTAGTGAAATGAACTTCCAACAAACACAAATTTGTAGTTTATGCATAAATGTGGGAGACCAAAACATACCTTGGCATATTGATACACATGTTTATGAATTGGTGACTGATGTCAAAAAGATCCAAGATGTTATTGTATTGTTCCAAAGAGTGATGGAAACTCCTTCAGTTCATAACTTGTGTGACTATTCCAAGACCACAATATTCAACCCAACTTTGCCCCAAAACTAACAAAACAATCCCATGGTCAAATTGAGTTCCGTCAATGATAATTTAAAATTGTTATTAAATTATTGTCAAATCAAGTTCATCATTTGGAGAGGGTATGACAAAATATACTTATGGAGGAGAGCAACAACAAAGCAAAGGCCCCCCATGCCACCACCTACTATCACTATCTCATCCTCATAATGTACATTGTTTCCTTGTGTCTCAACAATGTGTCCATTTTCACCAAGTATCATCAATGAGGTTCAAGGGAACCTTGTTGGCTCCACTAGTCCAAAAAATCTGAAAAGGAGAATTTAGATATTCAAGCATTGAAATCTCACATTATTTCTTACAACTAGGAAGTATTTGAGTTTATTAAATAAATGCATAGCTAATAGTAGAAATTCTTGATAAAGGGAGCACTAGATAGTGAGTGCTTTCCAAGCATAATCAATTTGCATAGTGGAAGACCCCATTCTCGTACTTAATTACGTTGAATGAATCTCCAACACATAGAGACTCCCATTGCATTAGGAGCATGCTCCTAAGTAGGGTATTGCAACAATATTGGCGCTACATACCTCTTAAATTTTTACCACATGCACAACATTCTTCTTCTCAAGTGGAATTCTCTTCAAAGGTATAGTCAATTTTTTATGTGGATTACACATCAATGTGGGGAGGGACAAAAGAATATAAAAAGAGAGTCATAGACACTTAATTAGATGGGATAAACTTCAATCCCTTTGATGTTCAACCAACAGTACACTGATCACCAACATCAATCAAATATGATAGTGCTGATAACACGACTTAAAGGAAGATGTGCAATGGCAAATGGTTCTTAGTTCTTACCTACTTCTGCAACCTTGAACACCAGAAAATATTATAACCCAATCGAAAGACTATAAGACTATGGAGTTCTGCTGATCCTAAATGCTTGTGAGGGACTGATGGGATCGCAAGTGCAGTTGTATAAGTTGTAGGTTCTTGTGTGTCTTCAAACTTCTTGTAGCTGCAAAGAGAAACACAATTCAGAGTTTAAAAACTCAGAAATTTATAATGTAGCACCAAGAACTTCAAGGTCCTTCAAGTCTGCTACCATATTGCCAGGGCATCTAGTGCATAAAATATCTCCAAGTAGTTTGCCTTGGAAGACCTACTTGGAGTTGATTGAGCCAGAAGACGGAGCTTTAAAAATCTGCATTGAAGCTTTTGATTAGCAGCTGCAAGGTATCCAGCACAGTCCAACAATGTTGGTTCAAGCAATGATTTTTTTTTGCCCCTTTCTGGCGAAGTTTCGCACCATGGCTTCAAAAACAAACAAGGGGTGTGTCAATTACACTGTGGCCTTGCCATTTACATTAAAAAGTATCTTAAGGCAAAAAGACGAATTATGGAAACTCAATTATATTTTACCATTGCAAAAATTATAATCATTTGAAACAATCCTCTAAAAGAAACCAAAATCCTTCAATATATGATAACTCTCTAACTAATCTCAAGTTTCAACAAAAGCCAAAATATCATCTTTCAAAAATCCCCCTACAAAAATAAACCTATTACCTAGGGGGCTGGGCCAAAATCCCTTAAGGTACTATAACTCTATAATGAATCTCAACACAATATCCTTGCCTCCCAACACAAAGCCAACAAATTGGAATAAATTGGAAATTTTCGTTTTCTTAGTATAAATTCTAGAAAAAAATGCCTCAGAAAGGGGGAAAAATTTGCCAAAAGCTACAAAATCAGAATTTAAGAAAAAATTAAAAAATTCATTTGGTCAGTTGGTCATTTCTTGGCCCCCAAGAGTTGCAACACTTTCTAGGATCCCTGCAACAGAAAGCTGATTGGGCCAGAGGCAACCAACAGCCCACCCCACAGGGATAAATGGATGGATGCTGGATGAACAGGAAACAGTTTTCCATTGAGTTCCAGTACCCTAGCTAACCATGGTTGTTATCTCAAGGCCTGTTTTCACTAACCCTTACCTGACAATCTAGTTATTACCACCAATCTAGTTAGCTCCCTAGTTTCCAGGGTCTGGGTGGGTGAGCTAGCTAGCACCTACCCTAAACCCTAGCCAAGGTGAAGGTACTAGTGTAGGTGTCTTAGTTCACCTTGGCCTCTGAACCAGTGTTGGCCGGTTATTGAGTTTTGACCCGGTTATCCACTTGATTATCAACCCATTTGTTAATAACCTATCAACCAAATTTTATTTTTTTCAAATAATTCGTCAAATTGATACTCACTCGGTATTGTAGTTTCAAAATCTAATCGATCACCCAATTATCATTCAGGTCGGTTATCATTCTTAAAACACTAAATTTTTAATTAACAAAAAAAATTACCATTTTAATTTAAAAATTTAAAAATACCTTGTAACCAGTATATAACCAGCGATTCTCTCAACTGGTTATTTGATAATTTACCCTTATGCATAATTGATGATTATTCCTCCAAAAATAATTTGGTAGACCGATAACTGGGGGTATTGATATTGATAACCTGAACTAGCTCCAAAAATAATAATCTACCAAGCCATTATGAAAGAAATTCAATAGCTGACAACATTGGTCACAACCAATAGTTGATTTGTTTTGCTAAATTTGTAAGGTGACAAATGATGCAGGGTTCATTCGGTCCCACAATTTTAAGGCTTGCCCATTTTTGAAGAGCATCATGTGGCATTGTATACCTATCACTACCACATGGTGTGCATATATCATCATATTAAAAGGAATGTTATTCACATGCCCCCACTATTTGTTGGCCTTGCCTACCAAGGCAAGGATATTGTGTTTATATTCATTATATTATAGAGTATAGTAGCTTAAGGGATTTTGGCCCCTAGGTATAGTAAGTCTATTTTTATAAGAGGATTTTTGAAAGATGATTTTTTTGCTCGTGTTCAAACTTGAGATTAGTTATAGAGTTACGATAGCTTGAAGGATTTTGGTTTCTTTTAGATGATTTTTTGGAAGATTATATTTTTGCATGGTGAAATATTAGAATTTGTATAATTCTTCTTTTGCCTTAAGATACTTTTTAATGTAAATGGCAAGGCCGCAGTCTGACACACCCCTTGTTAACGTAACATCGACATGACATATGGCAACAACCATCCCATATCACAACATAACACCTACTAGACATTGTCTTTTGTATTGTACTCAAAGCATCTCCACCTATATGCTTTACTTGAGCCTATAGTGGTGTTTATCACATCCATTATCATGTACAACTGTTTTCGTATCGTCACCCATATACATGGAAAATGGGATGTCATAAAAAAAGGAGATTATTTAAATTAATTATTTGGGCCAACCATTGTAGCCCACATATCAATAGCAACCATTATATTGTACAATACTTTTACTTGTAAGCATTAATCTTGTGCAAATTTATTAGCTCAAGACAGAGTTCTGCATATAATGTTGCATTTCAGCCAAAATATAATGTGCAAACCACAGGTAGAGCTGCTCTCTCAAGTCCAAGCTATTTGTTAACTTAACTACACCCACATGCCCCCTTAGATATATAATTATTGTAGTTCTATGCATATATTGTATGCCAAAAATAATGTTAATGGCAGCCCCTAGGTTGCCTCTTCACATCAAATATTTTGATAGCATCAATTGAGAAATTTTTTATAATGACATATTACTAATTAGCCACTTGTAAAAAGCAGAGTTGAATAATAAAAATTAGTAACCAAACCTGGCTAAATCCTCTTGTTGGTGGTTGCCAATATGGCTACATCACAAATTAATTGAACAAAAAACACACTCACAAATGTATATAGGTCATGGATTATTAATATTCATTTAATGTCCATTCCTAAGATTCAGATTTGAGTGTTTAATTATCTACTCTAATAGAGTTCCCCACCCTTGTGGCCACTATTTAACTACTCGCACACCAACTTTTACTTTTATGGCTTTTTTTTGTGATTATGGAAGACTTAGTTAGGCCCACTTTACATTGCGGTGAGGGACCCGTGATCATCAAAATGTTGAGAGCCCTCAAAACACATCCAAAGGCCGTCCTATGAAACTTCAATTACATCATTTGTTGATGGTTTGGGCCACCAAGTGTGAGGTACCACAAATACTCGAAATGAAATAAAAAGGATTAAGAAAAAAATTCCATGTAAAATTGTGTGAGTTTGAAAACTTAAATTTATTTTCAACATTTTCAAAAAAGATTAATCATGCATTATTGAGCTGATTGTTTATGAACTTTGCACCTACCGACATTTTAAAAAAATTTGCCCTTTGCATTCACAACTTTTGGGGCCCATCTTTTTTCACCTACATTCAAAGATTATTCAACTTATTTTTACAAAATTTCCCCCACCCTTTTTCAGACTTTTTGGGAATCTAATAAGCTTTTCACCCACCATTTTTTAAAAAATACTTAAATTTTCCTACAAAAAATTCTGAGAAAAAAATTGTCCTCACCCCACTCCCCACCCCCAATTCAAGCTTTCTAGGCGCTTAACAAACATGTTGCACCCACCTTCTTTAAAAAACAATTGAATTTCCTTATTTTTAATTCTGAAAAATATTGCCCCCTCACCTCCCCCACTTTGCACCCACTTTCCTATAAAAGAATCCTGTAAATTTGAACATTTTTGGAACCAATCATGTTTTTTCTTTCTAATGGTCGAACGAATTTTGGACCCGGCCCGCCGCAAATATATAGGTGGGCCTACAATCATGTCCATTAGACCATGAAACATTATTCATACAACATTAATCGTCTTTTCCTTATCCAACTTTTCTTCCTTGGTCCTTTAGGCGTTTCATCCTTGTCTAAAGTGAACTTGGGAGTACCATGGACCATGAGATGCATTTTGGGCCAATCATAGAATTTCTTTTTGATGGTCATGGGCTCTTAGTCCCTAGTGTAAAGGGGCCCTTAGGCTCAATTCCTATGTAATCCACCCACCAACTATTTTATGGAAAATAGTGACCTTGTCGAGTTTCCACGCAAATAGAATTAGTGAATAACCAACTAAACCACAAAATTTTGGAGGTTGTCTTGTGATTTGGTTGGTCCCTCTTGGCCTCCAAAAAAACAAATCCTATAGATCTTAGGATATTCATTTAGATTTGTTTTTTTTTAAACGGCCCATGATAGTTTAATAAGTGGGCTAATATACTTGGCTTTATGTTGCTATGCACTACCAATGATGTTCAACCATGGAAACTCACCCTTAGGAATTGGATTGGTCCCACACATGATAAAATGTTAGTTATATACATGTGCTCAAATTTTTTAGAACAACAATTCACAATACCTAATAACACTTTATGAGCTAACATCTAAAATTTTATTTATGTATCCTTGCAATCAATTATTAATTAATTATTGATCAACATGTCCAAAATGTAATTTTATTATATTGCCATTTGGATGTGAACACAATAACATGCAAGCCATTGCAAGTGTAACCAAGTGCTATATACATGTTTTTAAGTGGCAAACTAAATGTTTGATGCAGTTACACAACCATGTTTCAAATGTATAATTGTATCATTTGAATGACTTTGAAATAAATATAAAATAACCAAAAATAATTATAAATTGTTATGCAACCAAACATTTTTTAAGCAATCTAAGCAAAGATTAAAAAATAAGTTGTGAACATCAATTTGGCACATCATATTTGAGAGTCAATAAAGAATATGTATGTGGGCATGTGTGATTAATTATAGCCATGTTCACACTCATTTCCATATGTAACATTTTTATAGCTTCTCATGCCTTTCTTAAAATGCAATCTTTTAGTGAACGTGCTCATACAGTTATAGTACAACAACACTTGTCCCCATGCAAAATGTTCAAAGGGGAATTTGCCAAATTCTGCTAGCACGATGGATGTGCTGGTTGTTTTTTACACCCTGAACATGGATTTGAAGAACCATCGGTACATTATTTCAATAGCTTCTATTTTCTTGGAGTCCACCCAAACCTCACAGGCATAGCTTGCTATGGAACGCACCAACATGTTGAAAAGGTCACAACGTAGTTTCACATCCATAATACGTAGCTCCGCACAACGGTGGTTCAATGCGAACAATGAACGCCTACTGGCAGCTGCTAAACATTCCATTGCATTATCCAGGTTTGGGGTGGTCTCAAGCAAGATCCCCATGTATTGAAGGTTTCCACATGCTCAATAACGTCACCTTCAAACAAAAACTCTTGGCATGGGTCAATAGAGTTGAACACCATGACTTTTGTTTTCTTCACGTTCACGGTAAGCCCACGTTTAGCACAGAACTACTAGAGCACATCTAACTATTGTTATAGTCCCACCTCTGACTCTAATGTTAGAACGAGGTCATCCGCAAAAAGCAGTAGCCATATATGCACATCTGCTAAGGCCAGTGCATCACATTCTCTGTCGTCCAAGCGCCCCTCTAGGGCATCCAAATATAGCCCAAACAGTAAGGGGCTGAGACGGCAACCTTGTTTCACACCTTGCTCGCACTTGAAACTGGAGGTGACACCCTCGCTTGGGTGGTTGATGCATATGGTATCCTTGGCATACATTGCCTACAGGCATCGCAACCCAAAAAAAAAAAACAGGCCTAATGAATCCAACAAAGGGATTTTCAAGATTTAAAAAAAACAATTCGCCATATCTTGACAAAAAAAACTTAAAAGTCGTCAAATTTAGACAATGTGTTCCTATAGGTCACTATAACCAGGCAAGATTCCCAAAAAGGATCTATTAATCCACCAAGACGGTCACCATTTGCTGCTAACTAATGCTAAGGATCTTAACCAGTGCACCTACTTGAGGAATTTGAAAAAAAAACAATGTCTAGATGTCCAAAAAAAATTTCAATAGAAAATTTTAAATAACATGGACGATTTGCTCTCATATTTGTAGTCGCCATTGACTGGTGCAAAGTTTACTAGACCTTTTTATAAAAATTGGGGTCCACTTCAGTCTAAATTTTTCTTTGCAAAAATTGCCAACATGTGACAATGAAGGGTTTTTTTTGTATTTTGGGTGGGGGGGGGGGGGGGGGCAATTTCTGTGATATAGCTAAACTAGCTATTAGCCACACAAAAAATTAGCCAAATTTGGCTATAGACCAAGTATGAAGTAAATTTTTATAAATTGTCCACAGTTTTGGCTACATGTTAAAACCCAATAGAAAAATCTGGCCATTTATATGTTAAAATATGGCTACTAGAAAACCAGAAAAACTCAATTAGAATTATATTTATAATCAACTTGGGCTCCACATTGTTGTGCACTACCAATGATGTTCAATTGATCAATTGTTGAACTGATGAAAAAAAATTGATTTTGTGAAAATTAATTCCATCCAAATGAAAATATTGAATGCGATTGCACACAAATTGAATTGAATTGAATTGAATTGAATTGAATTAAAATTAAACTAAATTGAATGGGATTCAATTTGAATTCAATTCAATTCAAACACATTGTAATGAATTCCAGTTGAATTGACTTGAATTAAACAATTGAATTAAATTCAAAACTAATTGAAGAGAAATGAAATACAAATTTATTGAGAAGTTATTGAAAATCAGCTTGTGAATAGGACATTGGAATTTTTAAATAAAAAGGACACAAATTTGAAAAGACACCTTTCCATGCCTCTTTACTTGAGAATGGATTTAAAAATTTTAATTTGAAAGTTGTCCAAATGATGGCCTATGAAACTTAAAACTATCTTACTTAAACAATAAATCATCATCACTAGAAGTAGAATTTTCAAAGTTTGGATATTCTTCTTTACTTTGATCATTATAACAATGATGATAATCAAAACTAGTTTAAGTGAAATGAGTATGGGATTCATTAGTGATCGTCACAAAACATTCAATAACTATCTCACTCCTTTCACCATGTTAGGTGTTTACTATAGGATAACTAGTTTATGTGATTTATTGTGAATTATGTGGTGTGAATGGGGTTCTAGCCCTTTCGTGTTTGTGTGTTTTATCCTCACATTGTGCATGTGGAGTCTCCATCTTTCATGTTTTGAAATTAGAGACCACACAAGAGAAACATGCATTGTTTGCTTTTGCTTTGAACTTGGATTCCTGTAGGTTGTAGGTGAGTTTTTTAAAATGTTGTCATGTGCATTGGGTGCCAATTTGGTAGTGCACAACAACCACCCCACCTACATGAATATGAAAAGGCAAATCTACGTGTGTCTTTTTTATTTTTTATAATTTGGTTGAATTCAACCAATTTGTATTCAATTGGATTTGATATGATTCAATTCAACTAAATTCAATTCAATTGAAATTTCAGTGGGAACATGAACCTTGTTGCATCCAAAGGAACTAAATATTGTGTTTAGTTTAATTCACTTTCATTTAAGAATTTCAATTCAACTTAGGAATTTCAGTTCAATTCAAATTCAATTGAGTTACATTCAATTCAACTTGCATTATTCATTCATTCGATATAATTTTAATTCAAATGAAACTTAATCTCTACAAAATCAACTCTTCTTCTTTTTCAAATCATTGTCACTGGTAGTGCAGAGCGGCATGGAGCCCCAGTTGGAGTTATAAGAGTGTGGACCTTCAACCTCTGCTTTGATGACTGGAGTTAATGTTTGTGGAGCTTCAAGCTCCACTTTGCTGATTCATGGATCTTCAAGCACTGTTTTGATGATTGGAGTCAAGTGAGAGAATAGGGAAAGGATGTAGCCATGCACCCAATATGGCAGAAAAGAAGGTAAGGAATGTCTTTATGGGTGCCTTCTAAGCAAAAATATTTGAACCTCCAGAAGAACGAAAACATCTTGAATGGGTTTGGGGCAACAGAAGACAATCTCAGCTGTAGATGAATTTTACTCTCCTGAAAGTGTGAAGCAAATATGCAAGATTTAGTTCAAAGTCTCCAAACCTGCAAAGCCACAGAGTGTTGCTTGCCACCGTTGTGAGCAAATGCAAACTGTTGGCAAAAAATTACTGTTGTTGCCCCTGCACATTGCATACTTCTCAAATGAACCTCTCCAAGGGAGAGGCATGGCCTCAACAAAAGATCTTTTCACAGGTATTGCAAGTGTTGCACAACGACAGTAGCCTTGAAGATAAGGAGATCTGAGCAGATGAAAGATCCTCATAATGTTTATGAAATTCTTTGACCTCACTTGTGGAATGACTGAATACAGATCATACCTTTCTAAATCACAATGAGATTGCGCTTCTGGATTCATGCCTACTAATCATTGCAACACAACTCTATCTTGGGTTTTTCAAGTTGGAGATTTTGTCAACTACTCACATAAATCTATCATGTATCATACATTGCAACAAGATAAAGATAACTTGCTTTCAGAAGGAAAAAAAAATGAGCTATTTCACAAAGGTGTGTAGATCTGTGAAGGTCTTATTTCTTTGGCTCACCCCCTTGAGTCTTAAACAGACCATACGCCACAGCTGCTGCCAGGAATACACCTACTGTCGGTGTGAATGATGGATATAAGTTGGTCACCAAAAACCCATCCCATTCTTCAGGCAAGAAACCTGTACAACCACAAAGGATGTAAATACCCATTATTAGCCCATCCTGAATTCTTAAAAAGAGAACTGTCATGACATTTGAGAATTCTTCTGCAATCTGTAATGTAACCATAAAACTGAAATCTGTGTAGCTTTCTTGAGAGTAAAACTGGAAGATGTGGGTGATGCAGAAAATGAGAGATGCTATTGTGCAAACAAGATGTCTTTAGCAAAGAAGAGATATTTCTGGTTCCAATTCTGCAGTTTAGAACTTCCAGCCAGAAACCTGCACCAGAAAGATATATATATATATATATATCCACAACTCTTTGAGCAAGAAATTCCATCTTAATTCTCAAGACACAGCTCACATGACATTATGAGGAGGGTCTGCAATCCGTAGCAAATACAATAATCTAAAATCTGCATAACTTCCTTGAGCATAAAATGAAGACACAGGTGATGTGGAAAATGAGAGACTTATGCAGTAGTTGTGCAAACAGAAATCTTGAGCACACCAAGAAACATTCAATTCCATCTATTTCTGGTTCCAGAAGACATGGGTGATGCAGAAAATGAGACACTTATGCAGTAGTTGCACAAACAGAAATCTTGAGCAAAAGAAGAGACACTAGATTCCATCTATTTCTTCCAGTTTTTACAGTTTAGAAATCAGCTGGTCTTTTTACCAGAAATGATGGGTGTACCCCATCCTGACATCATCATCCTGGCATGATTGCAACACAGAAAGAGAAACAAGGTCTGATTTCTTCTTCTTCTCTCCATCTTGATATTTTCTCTTGCAGATGGGGGAGAGACAAATCCTCACCTTGTTTGTCATTGCAAAAAGGAGAAGGATGGAGAGAGAGAGCGAGAGAGAGAGAGAGAGAGAGAGAGGGTGCAGGACAAACCTGAAGCAGCTAAGATGATTCCTTCAACAAAGATGAGAATGCCCAAGAACCCCAGAGACAGAGCATATGCCGTCTCGATCTGCTGGGTTTGTGGATTCCCAGGAGCAGAGAGAAGAGGCTGTTGAGGAGCTGCTCTTCTCACTGTGGCAGACTGCTGCTTCCTCTTCTGCTGCTGCTTCTTCTCCTTTGATCCCTTTCCTTCATCAGTTCTTGCATCTGCTCCAAACCCTAATTTGCTGGAGCGTGAACCTTCCACTAAAGTTGCAGCTTTTCCGCTCTCCTCTTCTGGAGCAGCTGCTCTTGCTGGCCTCGTCTCTTCAGCCTTGGACTCTTTATTCTCTGTGCCCATAGCTCGAAGCTCTTGAAATCTCCTTGAGATTTGCCGTGAACAACCCACATTGTAACGTTGATGCAGAAGAGGAGATTCTCCTCCCCCTCCTGATCCTCCATGGCGGAAGCTCACAGAAATAGAAGTGCACATTCCCAACATTGATGGCAATCCGCTGCAAACCTGTGAGGAGGACGACAAGCATCTGGAAGAAGAAGAACAACAGAAGACTGTACAGCAACCTGTGCTAGACATAGCCATAACTTCTGCTGATCCTTGACGATCACCAGTCCTCGATGATCACCAGTTCCTCCTCCAAAAGCTTTCACACCAGACGAGGAGCTGCTGCTGCTGCTGCTTATTCTTCTTTTTCTTTAAACCTTGTGCTGCATGCTGCTTCAAGGATTGCATCCACCTGCTGCCTTTAAACCAGGCTCTTTCTACATCCTTTGAGTCGAACCCCAGTTTATCCGCAATCTAGGGATTTCAGGGTTGGATACAAATGCAGATTCCAGATACCCAGTTTCGTCTTCGTCTTCATCGAGAGGGAGAGGGGGAATCATCCCCCCCAAGACCCCCACTATCCATCCAGGAAGAGAAAGGGAGGGAGAAACGGATCCGACAGATTTGGGGCGAGCTGCGGTTTCTCTCTTCTCTAGCATCCAAACAAAGAGCTTGAAGCTTGGAGATGTATCGTAACTAGCACGAAGAGAGTGCACCCAAGTCCTGAGAATTGAAGAAGATTTTTTGGGTGGAAGAAGAAAAAAAGGAAAGGAGGATTGATGCTGTTGAGATGATGGGGACTGCAGCATTCCACCAGCCGCTTGCTTCAGCTGGGTGTGATTTGGCAGGTGGAGTTGTGGCACTGGGGAAGTTTGATGCTCTGCATGTTGGACACAGAGCATTAGCAGAAAGAGCTGCAGAGATTGGAATCCCCTTCTTGCTCTCTTTTTCTGGAATGGCTCAAGTCCTTGGCTGGGAACCTAGGTATGACCTCTTTCTCTCTTCTCTCTCGGTTTCTGTCTGTGATTTCTTTCTTTCTCTTCCTCCCTTCTTTGCACAGAGCTATTGAAGACATTTTTCTGCAGGAGATCATTTTGTAGGTTTCTGCAGGATGTGTTGTTGATTGTGTTTTTTTCCTTTTTGTCATTTGGGGGGTGGGTGGGTGGGGGGTTTTGAGGATGGTAGGTTGCCAGTGGTGGCAGGGTGTGACAGGAAAAGGGTGATGGGGTTATGGTCTCATTACTGCAGAGGGATTGTTCCCCAGGAATACAACCTCGATTTTGCCAAAGTGCGCTCTCTTAGTCCTCAACAGTTTGTTGAAAAACTCGCCAAGGAGCTAGATGTCAAAGGTGTTGTAGCAGGTACACAAAATCATGATCACATCCAAAACCCACCTTCCTTCTGATATCCCATTTGCTCCCTGACGATCCACTACAAATGAAGCAAAACCCAATTTCAGTGACTGGAAACACTCTCAGAAAAAAAATCTGTCAACTTTTGTGCACAATTTGATTAGTTTCTCACATGTCCCACAATCATGTGGCCAGCACATGAAAAGTCTACTGTTTCTTCAGAAGCATATGGTTCTTCAATAGTGGGTTACTCAGGAATCTACAGAACCTCTCTGACCACCTTACTGTTACATTTCCGGATGTTTGCTCTAGTTATAGCGCTTGCTGAGATCATGACAGAGTGTTCCCGTTGCTTCTGGAAAATGTGACACAAACTCTGGATGCAAAAAAACTTTATGTGATGTTTTTTTGACCTGAGATGTTGTGGCAGATTATCACAAACTTATCTACACACCCACTGTCATGAGGTGATGAAATCAGTGTGGAATAATGGCAGCTAGTGACTGCCGTTATTCCTGATGAAGGTGGTCGCTTGTGAGTGACACTTTGAAAGGTTATGTAGACTGCACACTCTTTGTTGTGGGTCGCTGGTTTTTGTTTTGTGAATTCTGTGACTGATTCAGTGTAGAAGAAAAGAGTTGATAGGAGATTTGTGCTTGTTTTGTGCGTCTTGAACTGATCAACTGGTGACCACCCTCCACATGATTGTTGTGAGGTTTTTCTCTGCAATCTCATAGATATGTTTGCACTCCACAAAAGGGGTTAATATGAACTGATAATCTCTGTGGGTTTCTGAAATCTTTTTTCAAGTGTTCAGGGTATCCATTTCTTTGTGGTTCTATAATTTTCTTAACTGCAACTTACGAGACTTAGAACTGCACCAAAATTTACCTATTGCATAGAAAATTTCTACCATAGAAACCTCTGGTGGAGGGAAGACATTAGAATCCTCTTTCATCAAATTTTCTAGCTCTCACACAGCCATACTGGTAAAGTGATGCTTTTGCATCTGGAATCTGTTGAATTTTAGAAACAACTTCAATATATCTTGATTGGTATGCATATGCTAGGCAGTTGATGCAAGTTTTACTGGTGAAACGAAAAACTGGATGCAGGATCAAACTATCGATTTGGTTACAAGGCAGCAGGAGATGTGACTGACTTGGTGCGGTTATGTAAAGAGTATGGCTTAGAAGCTTCGATAGTAAACCCAGTAATGGATAGACAAGAAGTGACAATCTCTGCAGATGTAGGTGATGATGGCAGCAGCCGAGAAAGAGGCCAAGTTTCAACGACTCGGGTCCGGAAAGCATTGGCTGCTGGAGACTTGAAGCGAGTAGCTGACCTTCTGGGCCGCAAGCACCGCATCATACTCAACCTCCATAATTCTGTCCAAAGTGGAAATGCCTTGACACTCTCCATCAGTAATGTGCTAAACCAACCACCGTGCATGGGTGCATATAATTGCATAGTAGGACCTCAAGAAAAATTTGATGGCAATGTTTCTGAGCTTTTATTAGCACAACTAAAGATTGATGCATCTCAAATTGAGGTTGTGCTGGAAGACAAAACTCTCGCAGAGAGAGTAGCCCGATTCAGCACTATTGCTGTTGAATTTGCAGTTTAGTTATATGCTATAATGGTTTACACATATTATCCCTGGCACTCTCTGTAGTCTGTCTTGCAAACTTTTCTGTATCATGGGTTCATATGGGTTTGTTCTAGTTCTGCATTACTGCATCACACAGACCCAACACAAGAGCACTGCAGGAGAGTCCCAAGTTTCAAGTATAGACTGAGTCAAATATATACATGTGGTCCCAAGTAATGAACACAAGGTTCCTGCTTTAGGAGCAGCATCATGAGCATTTAGGCACTTTAATGTCATCATGCTGAAGGTGATTGCCATATCTCTCAAAAGCACAGAATCTATCTTGATGAACTTTTGCATTCACGAGAGTTATGGAACTCATCTCTTACGGTCTAAGTGCTGATTTGCTCCTACTCAAACAATCTCTTGCTAATGAGATGCATCCATTTGTTCCCCCCTAATCATCTTTGTTTCAGATCTTGTTTACCAAGCACTCCCATACCTGAACTATTTACAAATTCAAAAAAAAAGATTCAAGGAAACCACAAAACAAGTGAATTTTTTGTGCATGATTGTGCCAATGCAGCTTGGGGTGACCATGGGACAAAGAATTCTCCATGCAGCTTGGGCATATGAAAGGGCCAGAGGACCTTCTGGACACTTTCAGTAGTTTCCACTACACTTGAAAAGATGCAAAGCACCTTCCATCTTAGGTTGAGCATTCATAGTGGGCTTAGTTCTGCACTTCCCCCTTCTAGACCCACCTCCCCTTGGTGGGTTTAAACAATATTATGTTACTTGGTGGTTGGGAATAAATATCCTATGAGAGTAGTTTTTTTGTTAGTGATTTATTTCCATTTCTCGACTTGAAAAAAGGCTTTGTTACTTGTATAAAGGGAAATAGGGTAGATTTTTCTTGAGTTTTTGCCAGAAAATGGTTGACCTGGATTTCAATGCACCGAATAGCATCATGAAAGGGTTTGGAATCACCACCCTAAACTAAGGCTTACAAAGGGCTATCACCAAATAACTCAGCCTTAATTTGCCTTGCCTATTGACCACGTCAAAGGGGCCTATTCACAAATATCATGAAGCCACCATCACCACCTCCATTCTCCTACTCTCCTCCTAATCTTGCAAGCTTCCTTTTCCTCTTGTTTTGTTCATCTTGCCATTGAAGTTCAAGAATTTGTGATGGAGGATTGCTAGCTTCTATTGCTACCAAACCCCCTACTCACCAAGCCTGTGAACTTCTAGAATAACATTGTGCGGTTGCAAGCTTGCAAAATGTAACTACAAGGGTGGTAATGGTGAATTTCTATATGTTGTCTTTGTGATTTGATGGGAGCATGGAAGGGTCCAAAAGTAATGAGCTTCGAACTTTAAACTTGGGAGCTCTAATATGTTTGGTTTTTGTTTTGAATTTAAAAGACTTCAACTAACTTGTGCATTATGTTCATTTTACATGTGGCAATTAGGAGTTTCCACTACAACTTTGACAAGTCTTGCAAATTTGCACAACCATCATTGATTTTGTTGAATTTATCTCACCATTGTCAATTTTGTTGAACTAATATTTGCACTACAAATTTTGTAACAAAGAGGTAAGTTTCAAGACTTTTCTATCTTGTGTTTGTGTGCTTCATTTGTAAGTTGCCACATTATAAAACCAAGGCAACCCATTTATCACACACCAATGTTGCATTGTTATAAATTTAGAGGTTTTGGGTTTAAGTCTTTTTGGATTTTTTTCACACACTCACTCTTTCACAAATCATGATGGCTTTTGAGCTTTCACCATCCTAGAAGTTGTAAAAAACAAATTCAAATCGGAACCTTACTATTTTCGACTTTCTTGTGTTGCTTGATCGAGATATAGCTTCCTACTCTTGTTGTCTTGATGCATTGGTTGCATTTCTTAATTTGACTTCTAACAAGAAGTAGAAACAACTAATCAATAATGACATTGTCTACTTGAGTCACCTTATAATAGAACTTTCCACATCACCTAACCTAGTTTCTAAAATGCAATTACAATTTAACATACGCCTCCAATAATTGTGGATCACAAAGTTGCCATGGGCAGGCACAAATGGGTTGTTGCACATTATTAAGTGTAAAGTCTCTAATAAGGTGAAAGGAAAAGACAAGTTGTTTGCTCTTAATTGGGATTCATTTGGTAAACATCCAAGTTATAAGAAAACATAAAAAACTTTGGGTTTTGTGAAAAAGTGGGGTGTTAGTTACTACACAAAGAGTTGTAACACATGCAAAAAAACCATTTTGGGCTTGCTAATTGAATTCATCAAATTGAAGTTGCAAGCGGGATTACAAGAAAGAAAACCACTTGGAAAGTATTTTAATTTGCAATTGTTTTACATTTGTTGCAACAAGGTCATCTCATGTTGGAGTATGAATATTTGAAGTCATAGCTTGAGTTTTTGATAATTCCAAAAAACAACAAAAAAATTGGATTATAAAAAACAAGTCAACACATGGTTAAGTTTATGCACCATGAGGTAATGATGACAATCAAAATAACATTGGTGGTTGCATGTTTATATGTGTCCTTTAATTGCAACAAACAAATTACACCACAATTAGTCATGCTTGTATGTCCATTATTATGTTGTGAAAAAATGGGTAATGGTTCGAATTTTGATATCTTGGACCATGTTTGGAAAAATCTGGGAGTGACAACCTAACTAGGACATCATGGAGGCACTGACAATTAAAGGGGAAATAATGTTGCAAAAAAACTCAACTTTGGGGTTGATGGTGCTAATGTGTTTCAATGATCAAATCATGGTGTCATTAAACAAATTTGTGATATGTTCCATATTACATGGGGGTCCATTGTAAGAAACATGACATGAATTTAGTGGTGTTGACCTTATTAGTTTTGCCATTTGTTAAGCACATTGAAAGTTTGTTGCATACCTACTTTGCACATTCCCCCAAGTAATATTTGAAGTTCATAAAACTTATTGAAATCATAGAAACAAAGGGAAATAAGATTTTCCATAACGTGGATACTAGATGGATTTCAATTTGAACCTTGCCAAAAAAATGTTAACAAAATACAAAACTTTGTTGCTAAAAATGGCTATGGATAGTCCTGTAAATCATGAAGCAATATTCAATTATGAACCCATGTGTGACCTCCAAATTTTGCTTTGCTTTGCATACATTTTGGCTTCATTAGAAAGTCTAGATGTTTTCATTAAATTTGCCCAAATGTGAGACATATTTGTTTGTAGTTTGGTGGTTAATGTCAAAGTTTGTCAAGGTGATGTTTAAAACAAGTATGTTGATTAGACTTTAAAGTTTATTGTACATAAATTTTTTTAGGCTTTCATGTTTTTGCTTCAATATAAACATGAGAATATCCAAATGCGGTGGGTGCCAGATGTTAATACTGAAGTTTACCACTTGGCCTTTGTGGTTTATCGTCAACATGTTTAGCTTGTGCACATAGATCTAGACACAATGATGGCTTCCTTTGTGATAAAAAACATTTCCTATTATCCAATCTCTAGTGAAAACATATTCCATAGGTATTGTTATCCCCTTATGTGATTTTTTTGGTCCACGTCCATGTGTTTATGATTTTAATGAAGGTTTCACATATTTGTGCTTTGGGAAGGGCTACAAAACAACTCATGAATTAAACGTTAGGTTTCTAACTCATGCCATCATGGATGCCCTTGGGATTGTATATCCTTAATCTTGGCTTGAGTTAAATTGTGAAATTTCATTTGCAAAACAATTCACATCATGTTTTGGCTATGGCAAGATCCAAAATTTTACATCAAATGGAGGTTCAAGTGCTTAATTTCGTTAATGCAAGTGACTTCAATGCCAATAATGTATGTTTAAACTAACAATGAACTCAAATGCAATGACACACATGCCCGCCCCCGCCCCCCCCCCCCCTCCAAATCTACTGCTTGTTTAATAATATGGATGTGAAATTATAGAATTGCCAAAAAATAACGTGTAATCCTATAATAACTAAATTTTTTCACCTATAAAACTAGAACAGGGACCACATATCTCAACCCACCAATTTAACTAACAACCAATTTTTTAAAAAAAATGTGTTAGTGGGTTTAGTCAAAGATTCTTAAAATCTTTGGTTATTAGCCATTTAATCACCACAATTAATGGCCAAATGGCCACTAATGCTAATTCCCAAAAATAAAAATAAAAACACTATATTTAATATTAAATGAAGCATGTTGCGTGAAGATATGGACTTCATTTATTTTCCTACCAAGTCACTATAGTTGGCCTTACCATTATTCATCAATTGCTAATAGTTACAACTTTAAATAAATGTTATTATATAGTGATTTGACTCATTTGTTTTATTGTTTCACATCTTTCTATTAAAAGATTTGATGTTCTTCTAAGAAAATTACTACTCCGAGCTTCTCCTTTGATTGAAGATTTGCGAACAATGTGAAAAGCTTGTTGTCGTGAGTTTCTTCTTCCCAACCAATTGTCTAATTTTGGTTTTAAGGAACGCCTTTTTTGTTTCATTTTTGGTGGAGATCTAAGAGCTCCACACTCTGACATTGCTCGTTTTCTAGGTTCTTTTTTCTTCATCTCAATATCAAAAATCTCTCTTGCACTTGGTTGCCCAATGCCTCGATCCTTTTCAGCTGTGAGTATAATCCTACATGCATATGATACCTTTATATTAGCGGTGCATGTTATTGTTCGTAAAACATCTCATGCAACTTATTAAGATACTTGATTACTTTGTAAGCATCCAAAAAAAATGACACATCATAGTTTGTGATTAAAAAACCCATGATGTGTGTATGTATAAAAAAATTTAGATTGTAATTCCACATTTTTCTCTTTGTATGTCAATTTTAACAATGTGAACATGTGAAGCAAATTGATCCATACTGGGTATTCCAACGCTTGATTGAAGGATAGGGTTTTATGATGTTGCCTAGAGCTCGTATGGCTTTCCCTTCTATAAATTCTCGATCTTTTAGCCTCACCACCTCTCGATGAAGATATGGGGTTTCAACCAACCTTTGTTCTTCTGCTATTAGTAATTTTTGTTCAATGTCATCATCTCCTTCCTCCCCTGGGCACCCTCTCATGACTACTATGAATATTGGAAATATTCTTTCAAGTTACAAACATACATGTTTCATGTTTATGCTTTCAATAATAGTTCCTTGGACAAGATTTTTCACTTTAGAAATTGTCTTGGATTAACATTTTGCAAGTTGATTTATTGTGTTTGAAAACATGTATAATCAACCCAAAAAAATTATAAAATTATGTTCTTATGTGGAATAACTTTGAGATATGTGATACGTACAAGAACAACTTATGGGTATAGGTTCTTCCACAATAGAGCTTTTGTGAATCAATGAAGTTTTGGCATTTAATGGTAAGATCAAAGTTGTGAATGATGGAAATTTGAAGAATAATTGTTCAAAAAAAAAAAGTGAATTGATGTATAATGAAAACCAAAAAATGTGTAAAAGAGATCTTGAATTGAAAGCCAAAACTCACATACTAAGATGTTGAAGAGGTGGGAGTTGGAGAAAAAGATGGAGACAAGGTTGAAAATCAAACATGAAAAGTTAAGAATTGCATCATGATCATCTTATGATGTTTTGTAAACAATTGTTAAATGTTTTTTTCTCATATAATTGATTTTCTTTCATGTTGGATGGTTGTTTGACATAAGTGTTGATTCTAGAAACCTAATTGGTGGGCTTCATTGATTGAATAAGATATGCATATTATGTAACATATGTTAATGTTAGGGAGTCAACAAGATTCGGTTGATTCAAGCTTTCAATGAAACTATGGTTGAGTTTGACCATTACATAATACAATGATATAAATTTTCTTTAATATGTTTGACAAAACAAGGAAAAAAATTCAATGTTTGTTGATCATTATTTGATAGTGATGGATGTCATTTTCAATATTAATTCCAATTTCATCACAAATAACAATGTCATATTTTTTTTAAAATTATTTATTGATGATCATTTTACATCATTTTATAATGTTATTAACATTAATTGAATCATGGGATGTAACATTAGAACAATGTTGTTTTTTTCATTTTTACAAATACAAAGTTCAATGTGTACAATTTTAACAAATGGAATATTAGCATGTACTTATTTTCATTTATGAAACTTATTCATCTAATAGTGAGTAGTAATAATTTTTAGATGTTGCATCATCGACGAGCATCCTGAAGGGGATTTAACATTTTATGGCAATAGCTTTTAAAAACATGTCTAAATAACTTTAAAACTATTACCAAACCAAAAACATAGTCCAAATGTATTGAATTGTTCTCCTTGAAATTTAGTTTTTTTGTAGAAAACAAATGTCATGATAATTTTAATTTTTGCATTTTGGCAAAATTTCATTCAAAAGCATGTTGGTGATTAATGGGCCTTTGTGTTATTGACCCAAATATGTGAAAGTTGATGATATGAAAGAACAAATAGGATGACCAATGGGAAATTCTCCAAGTGATGTGAAAGGGCAAGTAGAAGGCCTAATATGATTTTTTTGGGTAATTTTATAAAGATTAATATTTTCAATGACAAAAATTGCTTTAATTTCAATAACATTTTTTTTGTTGATCTAAAAATTATGAAGTGAAAAATATTGACAATTTCCAACAATACCAAACGTGCAATGAAGGGCCCCTATTGTTTGGGAAGGTTGGGGTGTGGTCATAAACAAAACCAAATTGTATTTTAATTATAGATTTAACAATTGAGGTTGGTTTCACAAATGGGGTTTTATTTCCTTGTCCTTATAATTGTTGAAATGTACAAAATGAATGAATGAGACACAAAGATTCTTATCTTTCAAATCTATTTTGCAATTTCTTACAAAATATAATCTTCCTTTTGCAATTTTAAGTTTGTGGAATGACCAAAAAAATTACCTATGTGGTTTTGGTTGTATATTAGCGAGGGTTATATATATATATATATATATATATATATAGTACTTACAACTCATGTTCAACAAATTTTTTCAATGATTTTTTCAAAAAAAAAGTTTAATATCCCCAATTTGAATATTTCAAAATTTTAACAAGAGTTTTCAAATATGTTAAGTCCACTAAAATGTTTCAAAATTATTTCTCATTTTGAATTGGGTTCAATACTTTATAATTTTGACAAATTATTTTTTGGTATTTTATTTATTTTTTGGTTGGCCTTCTTAGGAATTAATTAATCTCAAACATGAGTCATAGATATGATATGCACTTGCTTATTATTATTATTATTATTATTATTATTTTGTGGTTCATATTGCGCCAAATTGTATATATTTATATGTGTTTGGGCTTTGTGTTGTTACACATTACCAATGATGATTAATTGATCAATTGATGAAAAACTGAATTGATTTTCGGAAAATAAAGTCCCATTTGAATGAAAACATTCAATGGCATTGCATGCAACTTGAATTGAAATGAATTTAGATTTAATCAAATTGAATTTAATTATTTTTAAAAAAATATTTAAGCACATTGAATTGACTTCAATTACTTTGAACAATAGATTTGGATTAAGATTCAATTGAAAAAAAAATTGAGATGCATATTGGTGGAGAAAATATTAAAAATCTACTCATGAATATGGTGTTGGAATTTTATTTTTTTTGAAAATAAATATTTAAAAAAACACCTTTTTGTGCCTCTTTAATTAAAAGTGGGTTAAATAATAGGTTCTAGTCCAAAATTGTGCAAATGATAACTTACAACTTATGGCATCTATAATTGTCCTACCCCTAAGACCATGGCTAATGGCAATAGTAAAATGTCATGTATAGTATTTTTTGGATGAAGATTTGTAATTAATTAAACCTTGTGAAACTACTTGAGGCTAATATAATAGAAGTGAATATCTAGAATAATAATGAACATAATGATTTTAAAAAATTCATCATTATTTATATAAATATCAAAGTTTAATTTGAATTAAAATAAATACCATGAACATGAAAAGGCAAATATTAATTTATTTTTTCAATATCCATGTTGGTGGGTAAGAAAAAGGAGTGAGATAATTATCAGAAAAGTTAGTACGAAAGAAAATATTTTTTAGAAATTAAAATAAAATAAAATGAGATAATTAAGCTTGGAAATGTCTTTAGAATTGTTTCTCAAATTGTTTTCTCGTAATTGGAATTTAATTTTCTGTGGAATAGTATTGTATTAGTAATTAATTATTGCACTGCCTGGAATATGAAAGTTATTCATCCTTGTGGATGAGATCGAGCATGTAATTTATTCATCGACTTGTTTGTGGGTCCCAAATCATAATAATTAGGGTTTGGCGCTTTTGCTTGCTTGCTTGCATATGTCGCTCCGCTTTATTAGGGTTTGGTGTTTTTCGAGATCTCGAGAGAGCGCATGATCCAGCGATCCAAACTGACGACGCAGGCACCGAAGAGACGCAGAGGGAGATGGAACCGAGATACAGGAAGCGGGGTTGAAGAAGGTGCGAGAATTTTAAAAAAAATTGGCGTCGGTGGGGGGGTTGTTAAGGGAGTGCAGAAGATGGGCGCAGAAGGTGTTATGGCTTTTTGTGCTGTTCCTGATGATGTGGTTTTGTCGCAACGAGGAGATGGAGTTGTGTGGTTTGCAGCAGCCGCAGAAGAAGGAGAAGCGGAAGAAAATGGAACGGGTGGAAGGGAAGAGGAGGAGACGAGCTTAGAAAAGAAGGAAGAGACGGAACGTATGAGAATCTTGGTAGATAAGCATAGGAATAGGAAGTCGGAGAAGGAACCGGGAGAAATCTCGGATGATAGCGGAGGAAGGATTTTGATGGAGGTTGAGGAGGAGGAGGATATTGGTAGCGAAGTACAAATGGAAAGTATTGTAGTAAAGAAGCGGAAGTATTCTGCTGTGGTGGTGAAGCATGGCGGGAAGCACGCGCGTTCTGACGTCGTTGATGATGTTTTGGATGGACCAGAAGATGTAGCCTCTGTGCCTACTGAGGGGGTGGAGGAGCTAAGGGAAAGAGGGGAGGCTGCTGAATTTGCTCCCGAGGACATGGAGACAGTTAGTCCCGAGGGTCACAAGAGCTCGAGATCTAAAAGAAGCTCCCGGAAAAGCTCACGACAACAGCGAAACCAAGAGGACAGTAGTGAGAGGCATGAGAGGAGGAGCGGCTGCTCCAAGTCCAGAGATCGGGGCCAGCGCCCGCGGTCCAAAGATCAGGGTAACCGATCGAGGTCAAGAGAGAGCATGGTAGTGAACGGCAGCGCTATGACCGATAATCTAGACAGGAAGAGACGTTCCCGTTCTAGGGAAAGCCTGCTCGAGAGAAAAGGAGAGGACAAGAGCGTGGATGTGAAGAAGCATCGCTCCAAGGCAAAGAATAGTGCAAGGGAACAAACCCTAATGCAGGAGATAAAATTGGAGTGGCACAGGCGTTCAAGAGAAAGCACGCTCGATCGAAAAGACAATGGCCAGGAAGGTAGCAAGGACCCCAGTGCAAGGAATCGAGAACAAAGCCATGGAGATGGTCGAGCTCATGGCGAGGTGAGGGGTATGGAGGAGAGGCGAAGGTCTAGATCCAAGGAGAGCCTGCTAAACCCTAAAGTTGAGTGTTGTGTCAGAAGCAAATGGGAATCTCCATCCAAAGATTTTGTGCATGACAAGGTCAGAGAAAACATTAGAAAATTGGCTGACTGTCATGATTCGAAGAGATACAGCAGCCGATCTAATGATGCACCTGCCCAGGGTACGCAGAACCATCAACAGGAGCAAAAATTCAGCAGGCATGGAGGGTGTGCTGATAAGTCACATGTGAGGAACCATAAGGAAACTTGTGAGTGGATGCGTGCTGACAGTCTTGATAAAAGGCAACGGTCACACTCCAGAGACAGTGTCCGGGAGTGGGAGCCTAGAGATGGGAGCAAGCAAAGGGGTGCTGACAGTCTTGATAAGAGGCAGCGGTTGCACTCCAGAAACGGTGTCTGGGAGTGGGAGCATAGGGATGGGAGCAAGCAAAGGGGACGTCCATATGAAGTTTATGAAAGAAGCAGCAGCAGCAGGTATGGTGGGCACGGGAATGAGAGTGCCAACAGGGGTCATAACCATGATCATCATGGTTGCAATGGAAGCCATCGAGATGGAGTTCAAGATAGGTCATCTAGGGCCGACAAGTATTTGAACAAAGACAAACATGTGGAGAAAGATAAAAGCCATGGGCATGATGAGAAATGTGTCTCCAGAGATGAGACAAAGCGAAAAATAGAAGAAGATGCAAGGTTTATTTCTGCTCAATTTAAGTATTTGTGCAACATTCCTATGCTCTGCTCTTTCTGTGGTTCTTCATAGGTGGGCATTTCATCTTCTTGGTGCCCTAACTTTTAGGTGGGAGTGATTGTTGTTGCACAGGGAGGAGGAGAATGAAGAAGAGTACAAAGAGCGAATTGAATTACAGTTGGCAGCACAAGAAGAAGATGATTTGGAGAGGATAAAGGAAGAGAGCAGGCGCAGGAGACAAGCAATTCTGGAGAAGTATAAGCAACTGCAGCAGCAGAAATCAAATGCGGAACAACTTAGTGATATGTTCACAGGTATTGCTTGGCTTGCCATTGCATGTAGGCTAGACAAGAATGAAGCACTCTTCTGTCCTGATTTACAGTATTTGTATGTGGCTTGTTGTTGATCTGGGCATTCCCAGGGTTGAATGCAGATGATTCAAGCAAGCAACCAGAAGAACAAGGGCAACTTGTTGCTGCTGTAGGTGCAACAAATCTTGTGAAGCAGACAAATGATGATGCAGTGAGTTTGGACAAAGTGTACTGCCGAAATAAAGATACATCAGTGCAAGCTATGCCAGAAATCAGATTGTTTGAAGGGTCATCCCCCAAGGTGATCTTCTATTTTAGCTAGCAAAATGCTATGTCGGTTCCTATCCATTCCTGCATCAAACAAGAGGCTCAATAGTCTGTGCTTTCCAGTGCCTTCACTTATTCATCAGTTGGGGTATTCAATGTTCTCATATCAAGAAATTTCTTTTGTATCCATGAAGCTGCAAAATTGTGTTGTTGGAGATTGATGTGGTGTATTGTGTTTGCATGTACATAGAATGTTGCTCAGCCATACCCATTTTCTGGTGAGGCAGCTGCTCCTTGTCACTAAGTCATAGCTGTCACCATTGCCCTTCTGATCTGTTGCAATGCTGAACATGTGTTGAACCCAGAGCGAGCAGTCAGCTGACATGTTCTGTGATGACATTTTTGGTGAATCGCCAGCAGGGGGGCGCAAAACAGTATGTGGTTTCCTCTATGTACCCCTATATTGTGCCTGCCCTATTCTGTACTCATTTCATCCAGCCACCCTTCATCTGATTGAATGCGTTTATAATTAACCTTGTGGTGATTGTATCAAGTAATTTGTGTCCTCACGTGCATTTGTTGGATGGCAGGGAAAAGGTGATGGCATGGTTATTGATACTAGTGGTCTCACTGACAATTGGGATGATGCTGAAGGACGTTATTGTAAGTGCTGATTCAGTGTCAAAGTATTTTTCAGAGAGTGATGGATGTCATGTTGATACCCCTCACAGTTAAATCATTGTCTGACAACTGAAAGCAATGTGGCAGTTGTTTGTATAGAAATCAATGAAACTCACTGGCTGCCTTGTTATGTTGTTTCTGCCTGGTGGGCATAGTGCATGCTTCCTGAAGGTTGAGTTCTTTTGCAGCTTTTCGCATTGGTGAGATACTGGATGGTCGCTATGAGATCTTGTCTTCGCATGGCAGTGGTGTGTTCTCAACAGTTGTCCGAGCTCGTGATATGAAAGCTGGTAGAGGTGACCCTGAGGTGGTTGCCATAAAAATAATCCGCAACAATGAGACCATGTGAGTCCAGTGCAGACACATTCTTTGATGATTGTGGTGTCTGTTTTGCTTAATCAGTAGGTGCTGAATTGAACTGTGCTGGCTGTGCAGGTATAGAACAGGTCAACAAGAGTCGGTGATACTTAGGAATTTATCAGGAGCTGATCCAAATAATAGGCGGCATTGTGTGCAACTCTTCTCTACTTTTGAGTATCGGAATCACTTGTGTTTGGTCTTTGAATCCCTCCACATGAACCTTCGTGAAATCCTGAAAACGTTCGGTCGCAACATTGGCATTAGATTAACTGCAGTGCAAGCTTATGCCAAACAACTCTTCATTGCACTGAAACATTTGCGGAATTGTGGGGTTTTGCATTGTGACATTAAGCCTGATAATATGCTGGTATGTGCTCCAGTTTATCTGCACTTGATGGTAACAAGATTTAAGGATGTAAATGTATCCTTGGGACTTGAGTCATATCAGGTTTGCTGTCAATAGTTCTCACTTCACATACTTCTTACATCTGACCTAATAACTGGTCTATGTTTAGAATCTAGAAAAGCAAGGTCTTTAATAGCATTGGTGAACAAGATCTGGAGTCAAGCTTTTTGAATTTGAGCACTCAATTAGTATTCTTTGTTCATGCAGGTTAATGATGCAAAGAATGTGCTGAAACTTTGTGACTTTGGTTCTGCAATGTTTGCGGGAGAAAATGAGATAACACCATACCTTGTTAGTCGATTTTATCGTGCTCCTGAAATCAGTAAGCACCTTATTCAGATACCTTGTACCAGCTTCTGTGAGTATTTGGGGCATGTTGAGTTGCCTCAACATGGTTGTCTTTTTTTCTTTGATGCTTCATCACTGCTGTCTTCTCTGTGTTCAAGGTTTGTGCAGTGCTCACTAGACAATGACTGCAGTTTTGACTTTTCCTGGGTGCAGTTCTTGGTCTACCATATGACCATGCGCTGGATGTGTGGTCAGTAGGTTGCTGTTTGTACGAGCTATACTCAGGCAAGATGCTTTTCCCTGGGCACACTAATAACGATATGCTGAGGCTTCACATGGAGTTGAAGGGGCCCTTCTCAAAGAAAATGCTCAAAAAGGTAGAAAGTCAATCATGCACTTTAGTTTATGTTGTCTTTTGTTCTATGGACAAAAGGTTGAGCACACTATTATGTTGTCTGCTGAACATTCTGTGCCTCGCGGTTGACAGGTGGAGTTTAAGCTTTCAAACCTGACAGACTCATACAGCTTAGGTGATGGGATAAGAAGCTTGCTCATAATTATTGGTGAGCTGTGCAGCTTGGCTCATAGAGCACATGGGACTAGATGTCTAGATTCCCCTTTTTTGGATAGTAGACCTCTACATACTGACAACCAACACAAGGTTTCTTAGTCACTCATGTGCACAACTGAAATCTGTTAACCAGGTATGGCCAGGTAGACTAGATCAATGTCACTGCAGCAATGGAAGTGCCTGGCTGTCTTCTTCATATGCACCTGCAATATGGAACAGACATGCACCTGGCAGCTTACTATTGTCTTTAGCCAGCATCAAAGAGAGATGAGGAGGTGAATAAGTACATAAGAAGATCAATGGCCATCATGTTCTGAGAGTAGCAGTTCTAGTATCTCTCTTGGGAGTGTTGAAAGTGCTTGTCTGAGCTGGATTGTTTCCCACTAATCAACCAAGACATTTGCTATATGGATATGTGCAGGCAGTCTTTGTAGATGAACATTTTGACCAGGACTACAATTTTTGTGCAGTTGAAGAGGACCCAGTCACTAAGAAGGTAATTGAACTGACTGATCAGTTGCAAGTTGACAAACAGATATGTAGCTTGCATTCAAGCTTAGGCTCAGTTGGTGCTTGTATATTGGTTGGAGGTTGATTTTTGAGATGGTGCTGCAGATAGTAAAGAGGATTATGGTGAACATAAAACCAAAGGATATGGGGTTGCTTTTCGCTAGCTCTCGAACATGTGATGAAGACCCCAAAACAGTGGCACAGTTCAAGGATCTGTTGGAGAAGATGTTTATTTTGGATCCGGACAAGCGCATGACAGTGTCACAGGCATTAAACCATCCATTCATCTCGGGCAAGTGAAGTTGTCATGCCAATTTCTGGCATATGCATTGTTGTCTGTCTAGG
Source organism: Sphagnum tenellum (assembly GCA_963921925.1). Lineage (NCBI taxonomy): Eukaryota > Viridiplantae > Streptophyta > Sphagnopsida > Sphagnales > Sphagnaceae > Sphagnum > Sphagnum tenellum. Next base: position 13,513,091 of record OY998156.1, read on the forward strand.
AATCCATTGTGTGGTGCATACATAGTGATAAGTACTTACTTGTAATCTGTAGACTGCATGGCTTTGATTGGACAAAACAACCAAGATCTTTTCTTTTGGGCTTTCACCATTTTCACCTATTGATGAACACTCTTGCTGTCGTGGCTCTGCTCGTCTTTGGAGTGTCCCAAAGCATCAGTGGCGCCTGGCGAGGGTGGGCTTCTGCTGGTCTTACAGGGCAATACTACCAGACCTTTAACTTGGTCCTATTGTAAGACAACACGCCTAAGGCGTTTTCCTGTTCATTGTTCCTGGTATCAAAGATCAGTGTTTGTTACACCTCACTTGTGCTTGGTGTGCATATTATGTTAATTGATGGGAAAATTGCAGTGTCATCCTGTCTGGTTCACAACAAGAATTAGGGTTACATAGTTGCTATCCTCCCAAATGTTATTGTCTTGAACATCATTGCCTGCCTTCAAACTGAGAGGTCTCACAACAAAGATGCTTCGCATATTTCTTTGTGTTGAGTTCTGTATGCTTATGTTGATCTCAGTTAAATCTAGGTTAATTAGATGATCGCTTGTCTGATGATTAGTGATGAGGGAGAGTTGAGTTTTCAGAGAATAAGTTGATGGGATGTCTGTGGGTTACTCAAGAATGTAGAGTCTAATTTCTGTTCTTTCTTCAGGGATGCTTTCAGGTCTTATGAAGGCGGTTAGCACTTTCGGTGCTTTAAGTGCTAGGTAACAGCTACAAGAAGGTACACTAGTCTTCCTGTGATGAGGGTGCCAACACACATCACTGTAGTGTGCTCATTTTGACCCATCACTGCCATTCCTGGTTGCATTAAAGCTACCAGTGATGGCACACTTAACAGAGGATAGGGGAGCAGAATCTTTAGTCTTTGGGTGTATGTTTCTCTTGGACTAGCTCCTTTTTACCACCTAACCTTGAGTGGTCAGTTGAGATTGTTCTGGTAGTTTGGGGCATATGGTTTTGTGAGGTTCTTCTGCCTGCTAGACATCAAGGGATTATGTTGTCATTTTCTTTTTTTGTTAAACTGACTGTTAATGCACCTTAGGTGGTGGCTGCATCTCGTTGGCCTTTCTGAGTAGTGGCATCCTCCCTCGATGGCAAGGATCAGGTTGGCTCACCATCTTCATTGTTGTTAGTTGTACATCTAGTGCTGAATTCTGGCAGGCTCTATTTTGGTACATGATTGTAAGTTGGTGAAGATTTGAGTGTAGTTGAAAGTTCAGGATATTGGACTGAATACCTGGAATCTGGGCTGCTGATATTTGGTGGGGATATCCACAGGTTCTATGGAGTCAGGCATGCCATGTTGATATGATCATGATGGACTTGGAGCTGGAAGACGAGTACTATTGGTTCTTTGCAGATTTCAGTGGATCATATAAGAGGTATGTGCATCTTTTGTCTAATGAGGCCCTGTGTTTTGTGTCTGATGGCTTCACCTAGAACCAAACATGAAGAGGTATATATTGCTAGGAAGTGTAGTGGAGAGTGATGACCCCTCTTTCCTCTTTTATGAGTTGCAAAAGCCTGTTTCAAACTGATGGCATGCACGTTCTGGAGGTATATGAGATGGGCATAACACAGTACTTGAATGTCCTGGTTTGTGTCCTTCGCACAACCTTTCCAGACACATTCAGAGGTGACTTGCCATTCATGAAAACGAGGTTCTGTTTTTTCTTCTGTCATGGTCTCCACTTCCACAGATGGAGTTGTGATCTTAGTACAAATTTGTTGGAGGTTCTACAGTAGTTGAACCAAAGGACTCAAAAATAACATATAGGAGACTCTTCGAAGGTCACGCAGCTCAATTTTCTCATCATCTTTGAACATGTCTTGTTGATGGAAGGATTTTGATGCATGTTTCAAATTTTTGGCATAAGCATCAGGTTTGACTTGCTAATTCTGGACACACCCAAAGATGTGCCATCTTCCGTTTCACCTTTCTTGCACAATCTAATTCGTTGATTTTTTCAAGTAGAGGAAAGGTCATAGTTGTAGTGGTGGACAAAAGGACTCTAGAAGCCTGTGAAGCAGATGGTTGTTCATCTTTTCTTGCTCAGTGAAAGTATGACACTGCAGCATAACTATGTGTGGACTTGAGTCTGGAAATAGAAGTGCATTACCCCAATGGCAGCTCCAAATGTTGCTTCCAGGTTGATTGAGTGGAGTTGTTGATGGGGCAATGAGAGCTCTTGATGGAATTCTCCAGCTAGTTTGGGCCATCTGTGAAAAGGTGTCATAATCTTAAAATTTTCAGTAAGTCCTGGCAAACACAGTAGTGGGCTTGCATTGTACACTAATGGTCCATGATTACTGTTAATGCTGGTATTCTAGGAGGTGTGCTTGACAGCAGAATGGATTTCCTTCGCCCAGGTAATCTGTCTGTTTGTTTATACCAGCAGGTGTGTTATCAAAGTCATGGTCTGCATGTCCTTGGCATCTTCTTCCATCATGCTGGGTCCCTTTTTGAGTCATCCAAGTCAGGATTTGTTCTTCTTCCACTTTATCCCTTCTTATATTGTAATTTATAACCTGTTGCCATGATCCATTTACTTCAAAGTTCACAGTGCTGGAAGACACCTTGGGTGGCTTTTTTTCTGTCATCTGCTTTCTCTTGTATAAATAGTAGAACCTGGCCCTCCCACCACAAAGCATCTTCTCTTCAAATTTTCTCCTACTCGTGGAAATGACTCTGGCACAGTTGGTCTGCTACATCTTTGTTTTAACTTTGTTCTGGCTTCCTTTATCATGAGTATGGAGATTTCTTGATTCTCATGAGAATTATTGGTTTTTGCTACATTCATGGTTATATTTTGGGAATATCACATTGACTAGAAGGTCACCTGGCATTAATATTTGCAATTGTGGTTTTGTGACATGGATCTGGGATAACATTAAGAACTACAGTTGTTTCAATACATTACACAATGTGATATGTACCCTGAATTTATGCTAATGCTGGCATGCTTTGAGGCAGGAAGGTACATGCTTTTAAAATGTAGCGTTAGCATTCTTTGAAATGTACAGAAGAATGGTAGAGGTGTGTGATTAAGGACTTCAAGAATTCGTTAGCTTTTTTGCTAGTTACAAGTTGAATACATGGGACAAATCACTCTGAAAGGCTGAATGGAAAAATTTGTTGGTAAACCCTGAAAGCCGTGGACTTGGGTAGTCTGAAATGGTCAAATATTTAGGCGCATTAGTAACATATTATGGTGCTGGAAGTGTTATGGAGACTTTAATCACTGACAAGGTCACATCAAAACAACTGGACATTTTGACATCTAAGATTCTATAAGGAGTAGATGCTTGTGCTTTCACATAATCAATTTGATCAGAAAATACATGTAAAAATGTTTCAGTGTACTTTTTTCATTCAGTTTTAGCTATTTCTGCATCATTTAATCAACCTGAATAACAAATACAGATTTCCTTCACATATCAGCATATGGCCTAACTCAAGACTGCGACAATTATGTTATCATTTATAACATACCATCTTGTTACACATTTCTGAAACTTAAGTATACAAAACATGTGTTATGTGATTATTTCGAGCCAATGGTGAAATAAATTATTTTTGTCTAAACAAACAAAAGCCTATTTTTTGAGTATTGGTTTCAACGGATGGTTTGTGTTGGATCTTGATTTCTGTTGTGATATTGATTTGTGATTTTATTGAAGTTAAAAGGATTTGATGATTTAGAGTAGTCCTAACATGGATGTGTTATTGTGGGGTTTGTATGGAAATGTGTTTACTTGAGAGCTTGTGTTAACCTAAAACAAAATCTTGAAATATTAGTGAGAATTCTTCACCCTCTTTTGCTGAGTGTGGGAAATGTTGCATGTGGCCTTTTGACATTTGCCTAACCTTCTAAAGGAAGAATGATATGATGAGTTTGAGTTGTGTTGTTCGAGGTAAGCTTCAAGTGATTTTTTATCCAAATTGGATATGCATCACAAACTTGTGGTTAGGCCTATTGTGATGTATTTACTTTTGGAGAGGTGGTAAGTGACACATGCACCACCCATTTGTATTTTATGTAATGGTGCAACTATTAAGTTGCAACTATTAAGTTCCATGATAGCATTTCTCCAAATGACTAAAGACTAATATGAGAGATTTCATTGGATTCACATACATGCCCAAATGACCATTGACAACTTTTGTCCCATAGCAACAGACTAGGTATTCTTCTAAGGAAAGCATGCACTTTAAGCGAAGATTCTATCCGTTTAATGATGTGTTCCAATGGAAATTGTGTAGATTTGTCACCTAACGGGCAATCTAGATTTCAATTAAACAATTGTATCCATTCAGATGTCTCTTTCATTTGAAGAAAGTTGCAAATGAAAAGCTCTTTAAACATTTCATCCTTCAGTGAAACTACTTTTCCTCTTAGTGCCATGGGATAATTGTCTTGTTGTAATAATGTACAAGTTTGTATTCAACAAAATCTTATGAATTCCTTTATAAGCTCACGATGCCAGGGCATTTGGTGATGACGGTGCAATACGTGTTGCTGCCAGAGTGCGGCTCAAAAAATAACAGGGCTGGCTCAATTTTGACAATGCAGGTGTTGCATTGGGGACCACAATGTCATTAGTTTGGGTTTGTTGCCATTGCAGGTGTGCTTAGGCTACTGCACTGGAAATGCTTTTATCTACAATACATAGATTAAGGTAGTTACCTAGGTATTGTGATGCGAGGGTATGAGGATTTACAGGACATGTTACCAAGGTGAAACCTTGGTAAATCTAGTTCTCATTCTTCTGTGATTGAGTCATAATGGGTTTCCAATTGATGGTGCACTGGTAGGTGTCGGGTCATATAATCCCCACTGTAAGCCAATGGTGTGAGATGTTTCGTATTTTCTGCAGCTGCATCTCTTTGTTCAAACAGGCATTCACCATTTTAAAAGCAAGTTAATTGGGCATTATCCAATGTGGGCCTGGTCATCTGGATGTGTGTCACAATGATGCTGCTTTGGAAAATCAACAATTTGATGCTGAGACCAATGCCCAAAGTTGTGGCCAGGCGTCTCGTAATGACTCTTCCCAGTGTTGAGGAGGGCAGCATTTTGAGCACAAGTTGGGGGGAAAGCATTAACCTGGCTGTCAGACACGGTGTGGATCACAACTTGGAACAATTACTTGATCTAGATAGCAAACTTGTGTGTTTTTGTTCGAGTCTCCATCAGTAAAAAGTGAAGCCAAGTGACCAGTTCTCAGAAAAACCACAAAACTCAAGGAAACAGAAATCCTGGATTTGCTTTTTCTGATTGATAACCAATAGAAATTTTTTCACACTGCGAAATTGTCCATGAGAAATTTTCCTACATTTTCTGGAGATTTTCAATATTAGATTGGCAAAATAACCCTCAAGAATTTGGCTAATTGGATATTAAAATGGGTGTTGCCATAAAACATTCTGATGAGCAAATAAGAGCTGACCCATTCACACCACACCCAATATGTAGGCCCCTATGGATGTCCAGCATATCCAAAATAGTGTACAAGTCATATATTATTTCCCCCACCTCACACTTAAAACAGGAATTCGAAGACAAGTGTAGTGAGGATCAATTAAATACCATCACATGGGCCAATCAATATGCCTTGCCAATCAGAGTCAAATCATATTTCTTTATTTGCTCTATTGAAGAGCACTCTATCCTATGCATACAAGTTTAAACTCAATTTTACAATAGCTTGAACCTCATCCAAAATACTGATTAAAGACCATTGTTTATTATGGACCTACAATAACATCACAATATTTCCAGTTTATATTTAATGTTATTCAGAAACATCTTGTGAGGACATCTGCAAGTCTCCACACAAAATTTTTTTGGGTTCTGTTTTGCTCCAGAAGTTGCAATTTTTTTTTGAAGAGAATTTTCATAAATTGTCCCAGTTCCCAGATCAATATTACATGAGACATTATATCAGACGAAGCCATTATGTTTAGGAAACCTCTTGAACACAAATTTCTTGTGCAGTTGCAAATAAGACTTGATCCAAACTTGAGCCTTTGTATTACTAAATTCTCACATTGCGAAGTTTTCAAAAATTTAAAGAACCTTGTGCATAAACTGGATCGGGATTACATGGGGCACAACCAGACAAGGCAATAACTAATAACCAACAGTCACCCCATTTTCCAGAGATTGTAAGTCGAGACATAAGCCACAATACCAACAAGAAAACTGATACTCAACGAATATTCACAACCAATCACCGTAAGGAAAAGAAAAGAATTTTTAGTTCTCTCCTTCACAATTCCTCTACATTTGTATAACTAATGCTGAAAAAATCGCTAGTATTGACAATATGATTCTATGGATAGAGAGGCCTCAGCATTCAAGGAATCTGGATGGACTTTCATACGCTATGAAGAAGAACAAATAATTCAAAACTAGTTTTTGCTCAAATCTACATCTCCTCTACAGGGACAAGGTCCCTACTGTATTGTATTGATAACAGCCATACAAGTCTCAATGTCTGTACACGATGTCATAAAATTTGACACAATAAAAAGGAAAAGTGCTGTTGAGGGAAGCTTGGAATTTGCAAGAGGCAATGCATTGCAAAGCACCACCTTGAAACAACACCTTGCTGAATGTCAATCTCATGGGAAAATGGAGGTTGAGCCTCCTGTACTCCTGAGCAGCAACTTCTGGTTTTCCTCAAGGCATAGAAGAGATGCAGGTGTGCTTGAATGCTTCTGGGAGTAATTATCAGCTCAAAGGCCCTTGTGCCTTTCTCCATTTCTGAATGTCAACAACTCCTGAGTAAAGAAAAGCATTGAGGTTTTTGGAAGTTGGAAGTTGATCACTTCCAACAATAAGCTCCCTATCTATGATTGTTTGGGTGGAGCTCTGCACATGAGGTCTAAGTTTTAAGAGCTGAGGAATCAAATTAAGTCTATGATGGTAATTGTTCAGTATCCAATGCAAGCTCAGATGCCGATCTTCGTGAAGAGAGTGCATTCCGAAGATTCAAGAAACTCCATCTTGCTGACCTTCCAGTTTCAGTTCCCCTTGGACTCTCGTTCATACCAAGCTGTTGCACTGGTTTCGACTTTGATGATGCATCACCTAAAGATTCAGGTTGTGTGTCCAATTGAATGCTCACCCAATTCTCAGAATTTGACCTGATTGACTGTGACCCTGTGAGACGAGCTTTCTCCAGTGAGTTTAAGCCACCACTACCAGTTCTAAAAAACTCAAGCCCTGAACCAGTTCTTCGGGATCCTGATTTTGGTGTTGTAGGGAGATTGGTTGCAAGTTTCATAGCTGCTGGCAAAGAATGTTGAGACACCAGTTTGGACACCTGGTTATTGTTGCTGAACAAGTCTTTCATGTACTTGCCATCACTGTCTAGGGAGGTTGAGCGGCGCATGGGTTCGATTATGGGAGTTGGAGTTTTCCTCCAAGACTTTGAGCTTGTTCGAGATTCAAGACGTGGTCCAGGTGACATGCCCGCCCGTTCATGTGCCACCACTCCTCGAGCTGCCTTTTTGAAGCTATGTGCATTTCGAAACAAAGCCAACCGTGCACTGTCCCTCTGATCAGCTTGTGAGATTGAAGGTCCCACTGAACCACTTGTTCCTGAAAAGCAAAAAATGAACCGGGCACTCTTTTAGCAAATGAACCAATGCCAAAGCACCACAGTGCACCCTGGCTTACATTGTGTTACAGTCTCAAAATGACCCTGTAAGTATTATGTTTGTGCACGAAGAGAATTGCAGGGCAGGAGACACAGCAGAAACCAGGCCAAGCACATTACTACAACACCAAAGGCTGACTCCACCATATCACACACACAAACACTTGACAAAGCACAAATGTCATAGAAGTCTCCCAAGGACAAGCTTAGAATCAAGCACCTGAGACTTACAGGATGAAAACACAAACTTCATGCCATTGAGAGAGATGAATTGGATTTGGTTACACTTTCTTTCAAGAAGTCTAAAGGCCTATCAAAGGCACAATTCACTCAGAAAAAGGCATGAGCTCAGCATGATTCCAATCAAATCAAATCAAACATCAAAATCACAACAAGGATCATGCAATAATAAGAAGCATCTTTTAGATCTGCAGCAATTTTGCATTCACTCATTGTTGTCCTCCTTGAGGCCACCATATTGAAACCTCAAAATCACTTCAGACCATAGGCATGATCAACAATTCGTCCAAAATTTCACAGACCTCCCATGGAATGGGTGAAAGCCTAATTGATAACTCCACAATGTTCACACCAAGGTATGTACGATGCAAACAGAAAAAAACAGAAAAAAACCCAAAAAATACCCAAACAAACTCCAATTCAGAAAAGCTCAGATTAGGCCTAGTTCTGAACTCAAAAGAATTCAGAGAATTGTGATCAGAGGAAAAACCTCTAGCAAGTCTAACCAGAGATCAAGAATCAATAACAAAACCCTTTTCTACAGCTCATCGTGTCTAGGACTCGGAAACAGAAGCAGAGGTCATCCAGATAGTTCCGGCGGCGCTCAAGAATTTTTTTACCTTCAGTAGCTGATATCCCACTTCGAGTGCGTGCAAGCAGGAGCACTGCAGGCTGCTGCAAACCTAGTGTTTCTCGCGCGCTTTCTTCTCCGGCATCACCTCGATCAATTGTGACTACAAAATCGTGTGGAGATTGCAAAGCCGCCTCATGAGCTTCTTCAGATTCTTCTCCTTCGTGCTCGTGCTCCTCATGAATAACTATAGACCGATGGCGTTCCCTCTCATCATCGTGCACTTGCTGACCATGATCATCTTCCTGAATAATGGTAGCACGACAGAGTGGGCACGTGGAGTGCGACTGGAACCAAACGTCGATACACTCAAGATGAAAAATGTGCTTGCACTTGGGCAAAAGTCGCAAGCTATCCTCTGCTTCAAACTCGCTCAAACAAACCGCACATTCACGATGCGCGTCCACCTCCTCGTTTTCACCATCACCCCCGTCCTCCGTCTTCTTACCGTGGTCCATCTTGTCCTGGAAATTCAAATCCTTGAAATGGACCACAGGGAGCGACTCCACAACGGATTTTTCCAGTCCTTTGGTTCGCAAGGAGACAGCAGAGTGCGCGGGTCTCCCATTCTCGGCACCGGCACTGGGATCCTGTGCACCCGCCATGGCGCATCTCCGCACATAAATTGAGAAGAAAGCCAAGAACAACAAGGCTCCAACCAAAACCACGATGATGACCGCCATGCTGGGATTGAAGGTGGAACTAGACGGATCGACGGAGTTGGTGTAAGAAGAGTTGTTGGCCGCCTGCGCCGGCGAGCTCATCATCGGGACGGAACTCGGAGAAGTATTCATCGAAGCAAGTGGTGACACAAGAAGCCAGATATCAGCAGCGGAATAAGAAGCAAAAGGGAAGCAAACGGAAGCGACTTTTTCAACAGCCTCACTGCAAGGCGCCTCATGTCATGTTTGAATTCGAGAAAAACAAGTCTCTCCGTCCCACCACTGCGACAAATAATTTGCGGACACGACAAGAAGTGCTTCTTGTGCCCTGGTTTTTTTGTTTTCCTACGCCGGAAAGCGCGTGGCTCGATCGATCGTTGCCGCGGCGACACTCTGGTGACGAGCGCAGCTTCCATGAGATCCTCATCACAGCAGCAGCAACAGCAGCAGCACGTTCCGCTCTCCCGTATCACTGGGATTTCTTCCCGTCCGCGGGCCCCGCCCCCCGGGGTTTCGACGACGGGCGCAGGTTCCAGAAAATGTCCGGTAAATAGCACAGTCGGTTTCAACCGTTCAGTCAGTCAAAATACCCGTCAAAATGGGAATCGTCAGTTTGGACAGACGGACACTTGATGCTCAGTTTTCAGCAGGCAAGTATCCAAATCAAATTGTTGAAATGAATTTTTTAACATTTAAATGAATTAATTTTCAGGTATAATAAGGTCAGTTCACAATAGCATATATATATATATATATATATATATGGTCTACATAGATTTTGGACTGGAACCCTAGAATAATTATTTTCTAATTTATTAAAATTATGACTTTCTTACTTGCACAATAATATAAATAATAAAAAATATATATCTCCATTCCCCAAGCAACCGCTACAACAACCCATTGTTCCTTCTATCTATTAAGCACAAATGGATCGAACTACTTCTAGATGATAAACAGAAACCCATGGTCTCACTCACAAAACTATTATTACTTCATCTACATGGATTACAAAAAATAATTATACAATTTATCAAAATTCCCATGAAAGAAGTCTCTTCCTTTGCTCATTAACTTTTTTTTTTGTCGAATTTGACAAGAAGGTAAAGTAGCCTAGGGTTATGTCTTATGGATACAAACCAATGATGTCTAAATAATTTTTCTTTCTTTGAGGTATTCTGACCCAGTAGTTCACCCAACCGCCCATATGTTTAATTAGTTAAAAAACCCCCACTCCATATGAATTCCCGATACACACACACACACTAGCTACCATCACAAGGGTAGACTCTGACTACAGAATGACGGATGTAATTTTTCATAGTTTGAGGGAATGTTCTCCAAGTGTTGCTGTTGAAGATGAACTTGAGCTCAATTTTTGAGTACTTCATGAAAGATTTCCTATTTCAACCATGGTTACCTATCGGTTCCAAATGTTTATCATGTGTTACTCACTTACTTGGTAACTATTAGTTCATTCATTTTTTGGGAACTTCCAGAAATGGTTCCTATTTTGTTTGATTGTTGCATAAGGCGGCAGAGCCACCATTACATGATGATGATCATCCTTCTTGTTCAGATTATAATAATTGGATTCCTATTACATACCCCACCACTTTCACCATGATCCTTCTTGTTCAGATTATAATAACTGGATTCCTACTACACACTCCACTGGCTTGCTTCGTCACTGGACTTTTTGTGGTTTTGCAAATTGGGGGAATGGAAGTGGCTCATTCACTAGTGTGTGGTTTGGATGGGGTTCGTGTCGTTGGGGGCTGTTGCCTCCTAGTTGAATGAACACCCTTGGAAATAAGCATGAACAAAGGAGCTTCTACTAGTTTGTGACAATAAGCTAGTATAGATCGGAAGTCAAGTCTCTCGTTTTCAGTCATTTAGGCACGTGGTGCCTTCTCCTACTCAACAATATTGTAAACTTGTTAACGTTGGATGCGTGGTGGCAATAAGTTTTCACCTGGGGTGTGCGATGACACGAAGCAAGAAAGCTAGACAATAAGAGAGTTCTTCATGCCCAATGTGTTTGGAACATTTGTTGAGAGGGTTTCCAAAGTAAGCGGTGGGTCGGTGGGATCAAACTTTTTTTGAAAAAAAGTTATAATTCAACTATCGCGCTAAGAGTTTTTGTCATCAAACATGGCACCGTTTTTTTTTTTTTTTTTCCAAATCTGCCTTCGTCCATACCCTTGTTTAAACCTTGACATCAACAAAATGATTTGTCCAATAAAAAAGGAGAGAAAAGAAATCCTAAACCCTAAAAGCTTGCTTGGTAGGTAGTGTTTCTCCCTCAATAAGGACAAACCTTATAGTGGGTAGTAAAATACATAAAACACCAATGGTATCAGCTATACAATTGTTGTTATTGGTGTTTTGAATAGGTAGGGTGTTCTTTGTGAAGGGTATTAGCCCAGGCCAAAATTGGTTATGAACTCTTTTGGGAAGAGAAATTTAATGCAGCCAATGGGAAGGCCCAAGCATGCACTCAAGGTGCCTTGCTTTTTTTCCTTTTAAGTTTTGGGGGCGGGGGAGAGACAGATTTTTTTGCATGTTTCCTTAATTCCCTTTAAGTTCCCAATGGGTTCTCATCTGGTTCCCAATATATTCCTCAAGTTCCCAATGTGTTCCCCAACATGTTCTCCATAGCACCTTTCTCATATGTTTTGCCAAATGTTATCCTCCTTTCCCTTACATAGGTGGGCCAAAGGGGAGGAACTCTGAACTTCAAAATAAAACCTTTTTCTTTGGGGAGCTTCAATGGTTTCATTTTTTAAAAATATTTTGAGGGTGACTTTAGATGAGGGTCAAGGTCCAGGGAGCAATGAATTCAAGCAATCTTATTGGTTGAAAGCTTAAAATTGGTCCCAAGGCCTTTAGACGAAGGTCCAAGACCAAAAAATGGCAAATTGAGGCTAAACCTACGTGGCACCTATTTTGGAGGAAAAATCAATTGGTTAGGACCAAAAAACAATGCTAAAAGGAGAGCTCCTGATTTGGAGAACCAAGAACCCAACTAACAACATGAAAATTATTGAATCAAATTATGATTCAAAAGTTCTAATATTTACCCCTTATATATACTTGAAAGAAAAGAATGAATGAATAATTAATCACATTCATCTACATCTATTCCCCATGTACCAAACCAATCATCAAGTGTCACTTATAACTTTTCATCCTCCCATGGATAGATTTTACATTATTGGGAATCTGAAGTCTCCATACTTGACCTCTCATTATCATTAACTCAAGATAGTAGTTATATAAATTATTTATAATCAACCTTTATGCCCCTAGTAAAAAAGATTCTCCTTCTAAGGCTCATGAAATTCATTATTTTATTCTCTAATTTTTTCCTTCTCTCAAATTTATAACACCTAAAAACATGACGATCTGATCCAAAACAAAAATCTAGATGTACCAATAAAATCCTGGAATAACTTTCAAGGTCCTTTTTAAATAAGGTAAAGGGAACCAACTGGGAAGAAAAAGGGTATGGGATCTCCCCCCCTTCACCCACCGACCCACACACACACACACACACACACACACACAAATTGAGAAAGAAAGTTCACAAGCTTGTTCCCAGCCAAACAAGTGGTAGCAGCTCCAAAGGGCACAATCCCACCCCAAAATTGGTTTCTTTTTGAAAGCACAACAGACACAAGCTTTTTTGCAATGTATTCCTCTCTCTCTCTCTCTCTCTGTAAACTCTAAAATTATTGGGTTGCCCGGGGCTCGACTCTCTCTTTAGTTGCCAGCATAAAGAGAGCCAAGGGAAAGTGTCACCACATAACAAAAGTGAAGCATTTTCATCCGAAAATGCAGCTCAAAAGGTTTTTGTTATCGCTTTTGAAGAAAAATGTGTCATCCCGAACTTTCTAGAGACAATGGATGACGATTCATTAATTTGCCCTTTTGTGTGGGGGGGGGGGGAGGAGGGGGGAAGTGTTTGAAGTCGGAAACATGAGATGTGTGTAAACAATACACATACAAATAATTTTTTATCAAGCATTACTTTCTTTTTCTTTTTTTTCTTTCCTTTTTTATATTTTTCCTTTTCTTTTTTGGGGGTGATTTTGGGTAGTAAGTGAATGGAAGGTGCATGGACTTAAGGTGCATTCACACCTAATGTTAAGTTAGTGTTCAGTGAAAATCTAGGTGGCACCCAATGTGAAATGGGTGATTGTTCAATTTTAAAATGAATGTTAACTTAATAGAAAATCTTCATGGTAATTAGGTTTACATCCTAAATGACTTAGCTTGGTGTTAGGAGACTTAATACTAAAGTCCTTAACACCAAGTGTGAATAATGCACCTTTATTAGACAAGAATTGAATTTTATTTTCTTTTTAATTAAGAAAATCTTACCCCTTTGTTATTGTTTCGTAGTTCGGGTAGTTAATGGATGGATGAAGTTTTATATTGTCCATTAGTTGACAATAATAAAAGCTGGGGGTTTTTTTTTTTTTCTTATAAATTTTTTTGAATCCCAACACAAAAAGAGTGCCCGCCGGCGTCCTACAGTGTCCTGAAAATGACACGTGGAAAATGAATTCCCGCGTTTCTCGAAACGAAGACGGCGACAAGGAGTTTCTGGGAGTCTCTGGAGCAGACTGAGCACGTGTCATTATTCTGCTGGTTGAAATTAAGTCCACGTGGTACGTTGTTGTGTGCGCATGTTTTTTACTCTGCTGCAAAAGGTGCCACGTTTGCGTAGACATAGGTGGCCCAAATTGAGTCATTTGACGTCCCAAGTTCCCAAACCACACCTCACCCACATCCCGTCCGGACAGACATGCCCACACCTCCCCCCCCCCCCCAGAACGTCCATAGGTGCCTAATGGTTTGTAGAGGTAGATAGTAAATAGCTTGATTAGGGGGCTAACCAATATCACAAGTGTAGTAGCCTCCTACTACTATTACCTTGGCACCTTCCACACTAATTAATATTTTTTCACAAACTTTGAAAGTTTTTGAAAACTACAAAAAACAAAAACAAAATGTGAATTGTTTTTTTTGAATCTTTGAGGAAAAATGACAATTTTTTTGATAGAAATTTTCAAATTTATATTAATTGTTCAACAAACATGTGTTAAAACTGCCAAGGTACTACCCCCACCACCCACCACCATAGTAGTATAGCTGCTGACAGCTTTGGTGAACCATAAGCAGTTACATCAATAACATGAGCTTCTTTAATTTTTATTAACACATACAAAGTGTAGTGTGAATTCTTGTCACATATTCACTTATAAACCTGAAACAATGGACTCTTTAAATGTTACCGTCTGACCAACCATCATTCATTGACCAAGGAAGAACAATAATTTCCTTTCCTTCCTTTGACCGACATTTTACAAGAAGTCTTACACTATTTGATTATATGAATTCATTTAAAATATATTGAAAAAAGCATATTTTAGTGCTGCTGTTCATGCCATATAAGCTCAAAGAAATCCTTTGCTATGGTACCTAAGATTCGGTCTAGTTTCCTTTTCATTACACATTTCGTAAACTAAAACAAATCTGTGTATTATTAATTTGTTCAAGTAATGAACACGGTTCAAGATAAAGATGAAGTATTATTGATTATGTACAACTAATCAAATGCAATCACTTGTTTAAAATGTAAAATCAAACTTACACTTCTTCTAAAATATATATAAAGGTGTTTGTACTTATGTATTTAAAAACCTGAACTTATTTTTAAACACCACACGACAGCATGTTCAATTCAATTGTGAGGAAAAGGTTCATTATTTGGGCAGATTCCATTAAATTCCCTAGGGCTTTACTGCACACTTTGGTACCTCAGAAATCCCATGTTTTGTTTATCAATTGAGGAATGTTTGGCCCGCCGCTTTGTTAAGGGATTGATATTGCCCCTAAAGTCTTGGGTGATGCATATCCTCGTGAACTTAACTTTTTGGGGGAATGACTACTCGCCCTACTCAGCTCACCACATTCGTGCATGGAATGGGTGTGCTCTTGGGTGGAATGGGCATATTTGTGCATGGAACATGCCCCTTCCACAGTACAAAACAACTTGAAAGGGAACTTATTGGAAGCAAAGCTTCTTCTTGTTTGGGTTTCCCTCCCAACCTCATCAATGGGTTTCCATTTTCACATATATATGCACATGACATACACCCACACACACATATTCTCTAGGGCAAATTGTTGTTGTCACTAGCCTTGCATTCGGTACCCATTTGAACTGCTTGGAAGTTGGGGAGAGGTTGTTCTTGCTCCCCAACCCCCCCTGAAAATCTGCAAAAAGGATTTTCTTTTTCTTTTTTTCTGTTTTTAGGGGGAAAAGGGGCTAAAAAAGAAGCCAAAAAGGTGCATTTTAGCCCTCACTTTCCTTGCATTTCTTTTGCAAGTTCCCTGCCTCTTTCACAAAACCACTTTCTCTCCTCATTCTGCTCCGCCCCAACCCTTCCCCCCCAGTGGGCCAGCCCAGCTTAGGAGAAGGTAGGAGGAGATGTGAGTAAGTATTGAACTTTTGAATCTATTATGCTTCCTTGATGGAATGCTTTTTTTTTTTCCCCACATGTGACCAATTTCTAGGTATGAAATTGGTCAGATTGCCCATATGGATGAAAATAGATCATAAAGTTGAATAAAATCACATGGATGACATCAATCAACTTTATGATGGAATTTATGACAATTGATGAAAAGTCTCCACTTGAGTGAAGTTGTTGATATGGCAAAATATGATCTACAGGAATAAAGTCACTTAGTGTGTAATGATGCATGAGAAATTGTAAAGCACTTGGAGAAAAAAATTGTAGTGTATGTGGAGAGCACCTTATATCCATGAATTTCCCTCCTAGAAATTGGGAGGGATATTATGCTTACTCCTCAAGGATGGGCAGGAAATTATGCCTACTTGTAGTGTAAGAACCCTCCGACTATTGAGGAGTAGGCATAAGAATCTCCCATTCATACGCCTTGTGATATGCTTAAGTTCGGTTCATGATAAATTTTGCCTTTTGCTTTATGATAGGTAAAGCCCATGGGTGAAGGACATTCCCAAAATGCAAGGTTAGACTCAACTATTGCCTCATCCTAGGCCAATTATCTTGAAAATGTGTCGACCTTAGGGTTTTACCCTACACATAAACAATTATCAATGTGAAGAGTGGATGGATTTTCTAGTGGGTTTGTGCTAAATTCAAATCCACATTTGGTACAAAAAGGTTGCATCCATCAAGTAAGAATTCTACTAGTTTCAATTGATCTTATGTTAGCAAACGGCTAGATTGATCAATCAAGCATCATGCCTCATGTAAACAAAAGGTTGCATATTGATTGATTGTCTTAGCAAAAGGTTGCAATGATTAATCAAGCATAAGGGCTTGTGTAAGCAGAAGGTTGCATCGACTAACCAAAAATTCATGTTACATTAAATGCAAGCATGCTACATTTTCTTAAAGTTATTTATCCTCATCCCTTTTCAATGGATATCTCTCCTCTCTACATTCATTAGAGCTAATTATCACTATCACTACCAACTACCTAAATTCATTAAGGTTCAAGAATATTCATCTTTTCGATGAATTACTTACATTCATTAAGGTTTTAGTCCATTTTTCAACCTCACTAGTTTAACTATTCTTAATCATCTTTTTCTTGTATATTTAATTAAGGGTTTCGTTCCTTATTTCCATCCCCTGTAAATGATGATGACTGTGTTACTTAAATGAATCATTATACATGGTATAAAAGCAAGTTTTTTTTTTAAAAAAATTTCCATATTCTTAAATCAAGAAATCTCTTAGATTTCTTTAGAAGATCTTTCAAATCAATCTTTCTACTTATTTTCTCCACATGTTAGTATAGGCTTGTTGAACTAAGGGACAAACCAGAAAACAACTAAGAGCTCAAGATCAAAAGAAGGAAGGTATCAACTTGAATATCAAACACAAAAAGAGATCAAAGATGTGATTAAGATCAAGTAGACATGGGAGTTCATAACCACCCCTTTCCTACTCAAAGTTGAAATTTAAAATTGAAATTAAAAGGCTAGAACAAGTCCTCTAAAAGGAAATGCTAAATATGGAGTTTGGTCATTCAAAATGAACATGCTTAAAAAAGAAGTTATGTGTTATTTTCCGTTATGTCAAATTACATATCCTAATAATTTCCCAACATCAATAGGAGAAGCCATCAAATTGAAAACTTTGAATGTAATGTTACACCATTCATTAGGATATTTGCATATCCAAATGCATGCTAACAATATCTAAATGCAAAATTTGAAAAAAAAAGGGTACATTTATGAAGTTAATGTTCATGAAAGTATCCATGGACTCTCTCACCAATAGAAAAACTAAAACTCCAAACCCTTCCAATTGCTATTAGTTAGACTATTGATCAATAAAAAATTTCAAACTTAAATAAATTTGAATATCAAACTTCAAACTCTATTAAATATAATCAAGTTAACTAGATTGAATCACAATTGAATTGCTTTAATGAAGTAAAGAAAAAGGCAAGAAAGCTTGGAACACAACGGAACTAGATATATTTGGTAGAAATTGAAGTTTAATATTTTTGGACTTAAAGCCACTAGACATGTAGTTGGCGATATGAGCTTGCTAGTGTTTTTTAATCAAACCAAATGAAAATTTAAGCAATCACAACTATAGGGGCACAAATTCATCAAACTAGGGGTGAAAGTATATAATCATAATAAGATTCAACAAGAAATAAAGTCTATAAAAAAATGTCTTGTGTGTTCTTAATATTCTAAAAAACACTCTATCTATAGCAACCATAGTAGACACCAACTACAATTTCTTCTTTGCGTTTGTTTAATTGTAATGGTCAAAACTAAAGAGATTGTATTAAAGGGTAGAAAAGTTAAGGGAAAGGACTTTACAAACTAGAAGCAAAAACTATGAGTACATCTAAAGTAAACCTTATTATTAAAAATCAAAATTGTCTATCAAAACAAAGAGATTCAAAGAAATTTGTTTGGCATAAGAGGCTTGCACATCTAAGCTTCAAGACTTTTCATGAATTCATTCAAAAGAACATGCCTTAGGAATACCTAGGATGCATTACAATTATGAGGTGTGGTTGAAGAGAACATAGATAAGGAATAAAATTCCCAAGTTAAGTTAAAGGAGATTGAATGTATATTGGATTCAATTTAGTGTTCATACAATATCTATAGTCTTTTCAAGATCAAATTAGTAAGACCTCTACCCATTATTTCAACATTTAATTTTGTCCCCCAAAAACTCAAGTCTACTTCTTCACAAGCAAAGACCAAAGCCCTAATTAGATTCAATATGTTCAAGTCTATTATAGAGATAAAGATAGGTAGACAAATCAAAGGTCTAAACATAGACAATGGGGGAAAATAATTTCTACCTCATTTTTAGGATTTTGCATACAGATCAAACACTTATATTCCAACTTTTTAAAATGTAATTATGATTTCCAAAAAAATTGTTAAATGGATTTTTTTTTTGTTAGTAATTTAGAGTATCAACAAAAATAGTTACAAATAATAATTACAAAAAATATTACAAAAAATTCTTATTGAAAAAAATTTAAATTTTACCAAAAATACCTACCAAACTACAAAAAATACTTATTGAAATATCTATAGAACTACTACCTATCAAACTTTATTTTATTAATGATTTCAAGAATCAAATCAATTGGATTATGTTTAAGGATATTATGAATTTCCCAAGTTTCTTACCAAAAATATTTTATTGTTTGGCACTAACCAACTCTACCACTTCAATAATGGTACCACCTTAATAAGTTTTGGACAATGATTTACTTTTGAAAAAATGATAAAAGTTTGACAAATGTACCAACCAATTTCAAGGTTGGAACTACTTTTATTAAAAAATTGGTGATTGTTTTGGGAATGGACAACATCAATTTTTTGTTTAGTACTTAAGTCTTAGATTCTGAAAAAAACATGCTCTTTTCATAGGCATTCCAAGAAAGACCACCTTTTAAGGAAATTGAAAAGGTTTTTTTCCACTTATGTAATTTTCCTTTGCAATAGAATAAATAAATAAACTCTATTGAATTTTTGTGCCAATATTTGTAATCTTGTTTTGATCTTCAATTTCCTTGCAAAATATTTCAAAATCCATTTAATTATTTTCCATAAAAATTGATACTTATGTAATAGAATTAGATTTATTTTTCAATTTAGTGACCATTTCATGAACATCAAACCAAAATTTTCAATTTGTATATCAGCAATTATATATTTTTGAATATTGCCTCATTATATTTGTAGGAACAAAGTTCTTACAAAATCATGGTCAATGTATATTTTTGTATTTTACCTAAAAAATATACTTACAAGAAATGTAAAGTTATGTCATATTGTAGAAATTAAACAATGCAAGACCAAAAAAATGTTTTTACTATATTATAATATGTCTGTATATCAAGCCAAGTAAAGGAGGACCACTAGTCAAGAGTTTGAAGAACCAAAATTTGGATATACTACAAGAAATTCTAAAAAGTAAAAAGTTATTGCATTTAATTTTTTAATAATATGTATTGGAAGAATTGCTTAACCATACAATAGAGTTATGACTCAGTGAGTGGTGGCAAAAAATGATCATGTCAAAAGTAGGTTGAAATGAGTACTACTAATTTTGTGATGAAAAAGATCACCAAGTGCAAGAATGCCCTCGTTTTATTGCCATATTGAAATTAAAATTGAATGTGTTTCACATAATCAATCAACAATATGAACATGTTCAACAATTTACAAAGATTCAATAGGCACAACATTCAACACCATTTGTAACATATTTATGAACATGTGATTAGTCTCCACCAGGCTAGTTTGGTTGAGAATGTTAAAGACACCATGAATGAAGTGCGTTCTACACCTTTGGCTTGGGCAAAAGACACTATGATTAAGAGTGAAAAATCTTAAACTCCTAAAAAACTAAGCCTATGGAACTACAAATGCCACCAAATGAATGAGAATCATTAAAACCCCAAGTAGTTTTCAATTTGTCAATTTCATTAGAGAAGACAATGAAAGAAAACATTTTTGAACCTTACGAGTACCTTGGAGATATTGAGATCCAGGGATGATACCTATCCATTCTACCTATTTGGAAAAAAATGGTTCACTTACCACCAATAGAGGAAAACAATCCATCACAACCATGGAAACCTTCAAAAGGTTTTATCAAAGATGGAACCAACAACATGTGAATCATGGTACAAATGGGATTATGCACTTGATGTTCACATAATTGTTTTTCATAAACAAAGTACTAAATTTCACTTGTTTCCATTTGTTGATTCAAATTTACAAGCACATAATTCCAAATAGAAGGGAGGATGATGTTAAAAGAACAATTTTGATTCATGTTTTAGAGCAGCTACACAATAATTGCAAACAATAATTATAGAACAATGGATACCTATCAAAAATAGTTTTAAAATTCCCAAAAAATACATAATGAACTATTGAAACACTTATGGAACTATCGAAATTGCCTACTGAACTTTATTTTATCAACAATTTCAAACTTGCCAAATCAACTTTGATTGGGACTATGACATTGGAAAACTCTTTCCAAGGGCTACAAATGGACACTTAAATGTTCAATTTAAACTTTATTAAAAAAAATAATGCATTTCCAAAGTTTCTTACCGAATACATAATATTGACATTAATCAATAAGGACAACTTATCACTTCAATATAGATATTGCCTTAGTGAATTTTGAACAACAACCAACTTTTGAAAACATTAGAAATTCAAGAAGGGTATCAATTTCAAGGTTGGAACTACTTCCACCAAAAATCAATGATTGTTTTAAGAATGGATAACACCAATTTTATATTTAAGGTTTAAATTGTTTTTTTAAAAAAAATTCCATTTTTTGGGCAATCGTGGGAAAATCATTTTTTGATGTATTTAAGAAGATTAAATTCATCTATTGAATTTTTCTTCACTTTGGAACTTACAAATAAACTCTATTGAATTTTCATGTCAATCTTTGTAATCTTGTTTTGATTTTTAATTTTATTGCAAACTTTTTAAAGATCTATTTGAAACTACATAAAAAACAATGATAATGCGTCCTTTTCTTAAAATTACAAAAACCATTGGATTTGGGTCAAATTATAATCCATAAGGGTGTATAAAAAAATTCCCCATTACATCAATTTATGGAGATTCTATTGTGTGACCCATGGGTTTCATTTTACATGAATAATAATAAAATCAATTACATGAGTTGATGAAACATATTGTATATGCCATTTGGAAATCAATATTTGAGAAATACATACATATTTTCTACATGCATGCTCTAAAATTTTGGTTCACACCCAACCTGCCATAATGCAATCAAACATTTTTTTTTTCACATCTTCAATGGATTTTAACAACTAGTAATTAAATATAGTTGATATAGTTGATTCTTATCATCTTGTGATTAGATAATTGACATATTGACAAAACCTTTCACATCTTCAAAAAAATTTCATTGCTATGATTTGCTTGGTTGTAGACTTGCCCAACTACCCAATCATTTTGAGTTTCGTCTAATGCAACCCTCTTTTATATCCTTTTTTATTATCCACCTCAACTCTAGAAAATAAATTATTATGTTTATTGAAAAACAAACAAGTTCTTGTGATCCTCTACCTACTACTTTTCATTGCAATCCTACTATTCAAACAAAACAAGATTGTTGTTGCCCCTCCAATTGCGAGCATTCACAATAATTCATGGAGCCTAAAACTTGGACAAAGTAAGAAGGAAAAAACAATTAGATAGAATAAGAAGGAGAAAAAAGACCAATTATTCGCTTAGACATTTTGTTTCCTTCTATCAATAACACTATAAGTAAATTTGGATAATTTTGTACAACCTAATTGCAAAGTGGCCTTTTCTTTTGAATAGAGATTCAACAAGAGAATACAATAACAAAGGCATTGGGAAGAAAATGTTGGAAATTTGTTTATCTGAATTAATTCTCCAGAAGCTTGCTGCATTTAGATATTCACTCATGCAAACAGATTCCAGGATTTTATCCAAGGATTCTTATCATACTCATGAATTACAATTCTGTATTGAGAATTTTTTTCCTGCTTTATCTGTTTAAGTCAAGTTCCTGCAGGGAAATTTCTTCAGCAAGTAGTATGATGTGATGAAAACATTTGTGCATATGTTGGTTGTAAGCTTGACATCTTGGCCATTGTTGGGCAGTTATTCTTGTGACCCAAACACTTCCAGTGATCTCTCATAAATATGAGGACGTGATTGATCATTGTCTGAAAATAGCTGCTGATGAGATCCATAACCATTACAAGACAATTGATGCCACATTCTTGAGCAAGTCTCCCAAGGCTCCAGTTTCAAACAAGAAGAAGATAATGCAATCAGGTGGAATCCTGTAAAGAGATTTAGGGATCTTTTGAGGGCTGATAATATGACAAAGCTTTATGCATAGAGACCCAAAACCTGTTCTGCAAGCTTTTCTGGAGGTAGTCTTATTCATTTTTTCAGGGCCTTCTCTTTCCATTTTCAACTTGGTGATGTTATAACATGCAAACCCCACCTTGGAAGTAAAAGCAATATTGCATCATGACCTGCTTGGAGCAGATCTCAAGCACCCACTTGAAAATGCAGTGCAGGCGAGCATTCATGAACTCAAACCTTTTCTGTGTACAAAGTATTCCAGTTGCAGCAATAAAACTGCAATTCACAGACTACTTAACAACAATGAAGTTCCAACAATGGCAACAGTTTGATTCTCCTTTTTATCTCCATCAAGACAAACACATCACCTAATCCTCTTCAACATTAGAAACATAATTTTGAGATTGTTCAAGATTAGCAATTGCATCACTCTTTAAGCCTGTGGCAGCCCCCTATGAACTCTTCTCAGGCTCTAATAATAGATGCTTCTTCCAGTACTACAATTCTGATACACTACACATTCGAACCAAAACAATGGAAATTGGATAGCAGTGGAGAAGCTCCAGCTCTACAGCAGTTCGGATTGTTCAAGGTTACCAGTCCAATACAAGAATAGCTCATCACTCTACCGGAAAGGATGTTTTGCTACAGTCTAATTTATTTACAGAAATGTCATTTAAGTGAACACTACAATCAAGACCCCAACTCATTGAAAGGATAGATTGAAAACTTTCACCGGAAATAGATGGAGACCAGTGGGACATCAAGATCATTTCCATCCTCATCCTCACATGCAACCACAATGTCAAAGTGGTGGCGGTTTGGTGGAATGTTCAACTTTGCAATATCTCTAGCTAAGTCAGAAATTTTCTTGTCAATTCGCTCCTGATGTTTTGCAAAGATGTTGTTATACAAGAGGGACTGACCACATGAGACACTGTAGGCAGTCTGACCCCTCTCGTCAAACCATGCAATCAGTTCCCTTAGAGTCAAATCCCCAGGTATCACCCAGCGGTCCCAAATTGACCACTTGAGGTTTAGGTGTTGGAACAACTTTGGGGGCACAGGCTCTGCCATGGAGAACAGAGGGAGTGCAAGATTCACAAAAGTGTTGCGGTATTGCTCAACAGAATGTCCTAGCAGGACTTTGTAAAGCTCAAGGCAGATTAGACCTGTTGTCATAGCTGTGGTCGTAGCTATGGCAGGAATGATACGGCCTGCAATAAACTTGGCCTTCAGCTTATCGACTTCAGGAATGCTGTAAGTTCGTGCTCGCATATTGGCAAGGCCTGCAATAAAATCCATGTGGTAGTTTGTGTCATCATCTTTCTCAAACTGGATTGGGTTCATATGAAAAGCTGTTGGCAGATCTTTCACCCCTTCCTCCAGAGTCCCGATCAACTGCTCTATCTGTGACTCATCATCTATACTAATGGAATTCATATTTGTGGCTTTCTCATCTGTCTCAATCCTCACACCTTCCTTTGGCACAAACTTGGCCAGCTTGATACTGTCAACAGCTTCACTTAACTTCTTTGCATCCCAAGCCCAATCAGGGATCGGGATTCCATAAGTTTCAGCACAGAGGATTGCACCAGCAGCAACAAAAGAAAGTTGACCTGGGTCCGTGGATGTAAACTCCAAAGGCTTTGGAAAACGTTTTGGTGCTGACCAGAAAGGAGAACCTGTGTTGGTGACTGCATTTTCCGGGAAAGTGAAAGTGAGCTGCTTCACACGGTCTGAAAAATAGTCTTCAAATCTGGTTCTAGCCCATTTGATGCAATCCTCAAATGACACACATCGGTCTGTCACCAAGCACTCAACAACATGCTCCAAGAGTTCCAGTGCTTGAGGGTCACCAGCAGTCCTCACAGCTGTCTTGTATTCCTCAGGTTTCAACAAAAAGGCATTTGCCTCTGCTGGAGTCTTCTCCAGCAATCCTTCAAACTCTGAACGTGCCCATGTCAAACAGTGGTCAATGTTGTGAGGGAAAGAATGGAGAGTACACATTGGTGCTTGCTTCTCAGGTGGGTCTCGGGATGCCCCATAATTCTCTGTCATATTTGGGATCACCATCTGTGTGTTGCACTTTGTTCCCAAGGTACCTGATTCCAACAGAGGCTTCTGAAAATATACACAGCGTGAATCGACGTAGAGACGCGCATTCACATTATCAAGAGCATTGATGACCACATCCAGGTTTTCCCAGAAAGCATCATCAAACACATCTTCTGTGTCTGGACTCACCCTGTTCTGTAGAGCCTCTACCTTCACAGCAGGATTGATGGCTCTGGCAGCTGCTGAAGCCACAGTTGACTTTGCTTCACGAATGTTCCAGTCCCTAAACAAAAACTGCCTGCTAAGATTGCTCTTCTCAATCACATCATCATCAGTAATGAAAAGCTTTCCTTTCTGCCCACTTGAAACACCCATAAGTGCAAGATTCTTCAAAATCTCACAACCAATCGCACCTGCTCCCACCAAGAATACTTTGGAGTCTCCCAGCTTTTGTTGCAGCTTGTGCCCAAACACTGCTATCTGTGCATCGTAACGGGAATTCCTAGGCTTCAAATCATCAGCCAGCAATGGTTCTGCCGGGAGTGACTCCACTGAATCAAAATAGAAAAACTGGAAAAGGGGATGGAACTTCCCTGAGCACGCCTTGAGAACCTCCTGACCAACAATTCCACCAAACATGGCTGCCATAGGGTTTAACACAGCCCTTGATCCGCTTGCAAGAAGCTTCAGAACATTCTCGTCAATTGTCTCAAGCCTCTGGTCTGGAGGTAGATTCTTATTGAGTCGGTGCACAAGACCAACTATTTTACTTGCATCGGCTTTGGACCCCGGTGCTGGGAATTGGCCCCACTCAGCTCGGAATGTGTCCAAGGCCTGGAATGCTAAATGCAGGAGTTGGGGTCGATCGAACTTAGCAAAATCACTCAGCAAGAACTCACCAGGGTTGTTGTCGC
Source organism: Sphagnum tenellum (assembly GCA_963921925.1). Taxonomy (NCBI): domain Eukaryota; kingdom Viridiplantae; phylum Streptophyta; class Sphagnopsida; order Sphagnales; family Sphagnaceae; genus Sphagnum; species Sphagnum tenellum. The sequence goes on from OY998156.1 coordinate 13,538,750, forward strand.
TCAGAGCTTCTTTCAAGGAGCGGAAGTGCAGTAGCTTGGGTGGCTTGACCTGAGTGATGATGCCTCCCTTCTCATAAGCACCAAACCCTGAAGTATCTTCCTCCAGGAAAAAGGAAAACGGTCGTGGATCTCTTACCCGCCGTGGTTTACCATCGTTCAGCTGGACCATGCCACAAACTTCAGAGAATATGACAAGGTCACCATCTTGGAACTCAAGACGATCATCGTCGACAGTTGCAACAAGGGAAGGATTGTCATTACTGATGGAAGCAACGATAGCCGTGTGGGGCTCTTCTCCATCGACATCGAAGACTGTAAACGACGGTCCAAAGTCACAGAACACAGAGCCAAAAACCCCACAAATCTCTGCCTTGATGAAAGCAATCACTGGCTCATGTCGACGACAAAATTCGTCGATTTCGATTGCCTTTTCCAACAAGACATCGGTGAGGACTACCACTTGATGGCTTGCAAGCAGATCCTCGCTGATGATCTCGTCTGTATTGGTCACAACAGTGACTGCCTTGTTCAGCTCCTTGAGCTTCTCCGCACATGCCAAAGCCCGATTCTTTCCTATATCCTCTTCCGTGAAGTAAAACTGAGCTGACAGATCCCACATCTCGACTTGCCCGGCATCGTGCAGTGTCACGGATTTCACACCTGCCAGAATCACGTTCTTCGCAATTTCAGCGCCAAGACCCCGGAGACCGCAGATAAGAACATGAGCACCGAACACACGACGCATAGTCTCCCTCCCATAAACAGCGAGCTGTCGGCTATGTAGATCCTCATCAATCTCAACATCATCAAAGGAGTTGTTGTTGTTGTTGGGAGCCATGACGAACTCTCTGTCTTTCTCCACCACCACCACCACGACGCTCCCTATCCCCACACCTCCAACCTGTTCCTCCTCTTCTTCACCGAATTGCTCCCTAATTCAGCCTCCCCAGTACCTCTCTTCTTAGGCAGCATATAGCGAAAGCAGGATCTTCCTTTCTCCACCTATCTCTCTTCCTTCTTCCCCCAAAAATCCCATGTCTTCCTCACCTTCTCTTTCTCTCCCCTAAATCACTAACAATTCCTCTCCTCCTCCTCCTCCTCTTCCTTCGTTTCCTCGTCCGTCTCTTCCTTTTAACCCATCATCATCACTACAGTGATCTCGTTCAGACAACAAGGCAGACCTAATTTTGAAGACAGATTGAAATCCTTTGGGTCACATGGGTGATTACCAGCAATTTTGGTGCGAATTAATTTTGGTGCTTGATCCCCGGAACTCCTTGGTTGCTGTTGTTGTTGTTTTGTTAAGTAGGAAAGAATCAATCCCTCCCTTTTCACGGCCAATTCCACAGGAATTTAATGACTTTAAACAAAACAAAACACACAAACACACACACACACACACAGACACACCCAAAAAAGAAGAAGGCAAAGAAATAATAAATGTTTCACAATCAACAGACACGCGCACACGCGACGATACAAATACAATATTGTTTTCAACAAGATTGATTTGATTGATTCACATATTATGTAAGCAGCAAGATTCAGGCACTTGTCTGTCGATTACAGTTTTTTTGATTGGGATCAATGCTTAGGGGAAAAAAAGAACAATTTAGGCCTTTCGCCGTTTCAAGACAAGAAAGAAGCTTGAACGGATCACCAAGGCCGCCAACGATATCCTTCATCGCTCAACTTCTTTGACGACGACGACGACCACCACCACCACCACCACCACTACCGTAATAACTAATAACACCCACCCCGGCACAAGTTCTCAACTGAAAACAACAATGATGATGAGGAGTTCTTTGAATTTTATGCAAATCCAACATCTTACAAACAAATAGACTGACTGCTAGCGAAAGTTTGTAACAATTGGTGGGGATCCATTTGCGTAAGATTCCTGAATTTCGAGAGAATTTGGCGTAATGAACAAGCAACACAATATCACATTCTGATCCCACGTATTCTTTCCAACCCCATTTGTAAATTATGAACAAACCTGCAAAATAGGTAGCACTCCAGAAGTTTCGTTGTCTATTTGAAGCAGGGGCTTTTTAATTTATTTTAGTGGTGATATCGAAAATATGGAGATTATTTTCCCCAAAAAATTTAGCAAATTTAAACGAATTTAAACTAGAGAAACTGAAAATTTTCACAAATTTCCCAATCTTTTGCTGAGAAAGTCACAAAATTTGTTGAAAAACAAACAACGAAAATTTGTAAGGCACCTTTAAACATATTATTAATGCCTTTGTACAAAACAGGACGCACATTATGCCTATGTTAAAAAATCAGATTTGCAAGCGTTTTTTGTGGAATCTTAATAAGGGTGTAATCCAGGATCCACCACACATTATGGTCTGGGGTGGCAGATTAGGTCATTTTCTTGACCACATTATGTGATATAATCTTCCTGTGATTATCATTTGATCATACACTGGTAATGGTGATCAAAATGCACCTGTTCAACATGAAATTATTAAAAAAAATTCTTCAATCTGCCATCCCAGACCTCAATGTCAGGAAATGGCCTCACCCTTTTGCCCATGATGTTGAGTGCATAGCCATCTTTATCATAAATTTATTTATTTATTTGCTGTTGTTTGCTACTTTTAATTATAATTAGTGAACACATTGAGGACTCAACTAATGTTTCCTTCCAAACTCAATTTTTTGCAATTTGTTCAAAATTTCAGCAACAAAAAGGTACCAAAAACGGATATCTTCCACACCTTAGCTTTAAAACAAACTTTATTAAATCTGAGTCACGGAGGGCTTTCCAACAACACCAAGAACACTTGCAAGATCTCAAGGGCACACGGCATGAAGTGCCGTGTGGCTTGGGAGATCTCAGTGTGACAAAACAAAACAAACTACCTTGCTTCATAGATAGCCTAGATGTTGTTTTGTTGGAGAAATTTGCTTGCCGTGGTCGGAATTCGTTTTGGTTACAAAATTGAACATGGTCACTATTTCCTTAAGCATCTGATCCATATAAAATCACTATCTGTTAATTTTTTGGTTTTGAATGCTAATTTTCTTTTGAACCGATTTAGACACGTTACACAGATACGTGGTGATATCTGTTGCGGTGACAATTGTCTCACTAGAGGTGGTGTCACACTTGGAGGTAACCCGTTTTGCCATTTTTTTCTAATGTCTAGAAAAGTGACACCTACCACCCTAAAGTTAGCTACCACTAACTCTTTATCTGCCTCCTAACTTTTTGTCTATTGCTTGTCCACACATACACCTTTAGAGCAAGGGTTAACTTAATTTTTTCAAGTTTCTTCAAAGCAGTGACCACACATCATGTGATGATGCTTCCAAGCTTTTTTTTTTTGGCCATCATCACCGCCATTAGCGTCCCCTTCGCACTTTTTCGAACTCCGCTTCAGAGCTTCCTTCTCCAACAGCATCTCCGTCGGACTTTGCTTCAAAGCTTCCTTCTCCAGCAACATCTCTGCCGGACTTTGCTTCAAAGCTTCCTTCTCCAAGAGCGTTTCTGCCGGACTCTGCTTGAGAGCTTTCTTCTTCCACAAGAGTCCTCGCCAAAGTCGAAGGCGTTAGGCAGGAGCGCTCGCCAGGGTCAAAGGCCTGAACACGAAGTTACCACTGAGTTACGTGGGGTTTTTTTTTTAGAGTTAACTCTACCTCTGGCATTTTTTCCAAAAAAATCTTCAGTTTTTGTAGATTTGCAGGTAAGAAGAGAGTTAGCTAACTTTGACTTACTCTCCCCTCCACGTCAGCATCTGTGCAGGATTTAGAGGTAGCTACCTCTGTATGTGTGGTCACAACATTAACTTAACCGCAACTAACTATGAGTTAACTCTGACTTACCACCACGTGTGGCCCCACTCTAAGTTGTCTTTCATGGGATGTGAAGTAAAAATCTTTGGTTTGGTCATTCAAAATAGATACCCGGGGAAATTTTCTTTACCAAGCTGTCAAAGGCAGATATATGTTTAAAGATTGTCCCATAGGAAGAATGAAAGGGTGGTGTCACTAGGAAACAATGGAAATGAGTTCGAGAAAAGAGTTATATCCAGAGAGTTACCCTATCTTTGGGCCCTAGTTTGATCCTCTAAACCTGATTTCACCCCCAATTTGAGTGTATATCCGCAAAGGAGTGAGCAATTTTGCATCCAGGGAGAAACCCCCTTGCTGCTTGTTCCACTCAGAGTTATCCTTTGAGAGCTCTCCATGGAAAGCCAGCTACCTTGCTTTTTGTGCATAGATTATTGGGCTTGGGCTTCCCATCTTTTGCAGCTTTTCAATATGCACTGATCCTCCTCTAGCATTGTGAGGCTCCAATCCATCAGAGTAAAACCTCACAATCCAGTATCAGTGTTGGGAAGAAATATGAAGCACTATCTGTCAAATGTGCATGTGAAGTGGACAATGCAGCATAGCTCAAGGCTGTGGACCATATACTCCAGAAATTACATGAAGTTTTCAAACATATACTAAAAATAATCAAGTTTACATGTTCTTTTAACTTTGTAATTCTAAAGTTTTATTGGTTGCACAAATGGTCTATCTCATTGCCTTTCTAAAGAGTGAAGGCTGCATCTCATTGTACTTAACTAATCACAACTATGTATGTTGCACTTGTATGTAGGTGCATGGGATTGTGAGGCTGTGCTTTGATGGATTGGAGCCTCACAATGCCAGAGGAGGAGGGCATATTGGAAAGTTGCAAAACATGGGGAAGGCAAAGACCACAGTCTATGCACAAGAGCAAGTTGGCTACTTCCACTATCAGTGTTGGAAGAAATATGGCGATTAAAGCAGCAGCTGTGACCTAGAAAAGAACATTTGTGCATGGGTGCACCCATGGGATTTTTAGAGTTGAGGGTGAAGAAAGCCAAATAACAAAAAACAGCAAAATTGTGTTTGTTCTCTTGAGGTTTTTCACAACACACTTATCTAGAGAACAATCAGCTCAAAGGAAGAGCTTTTGTTTGTACTACAGGCTGCATTTCCTCAGATACACAGTGCTTCTTCAATTGGCTCAAGATCAGCTTTTGATTTTGTTTGTGGGATACTCATCCCTACATTTAGTGTATGCTTTTATTTTGTAGGTGACTTGGATGAGGTATCTGAGGAACTGGAGAAGAGTAAGCATAAACTGGCAACACTCTGCACCCAAAAGGAAGGTAGCAGGTGGGTCTCTCATCCCTGCTGCCATCCTAGGATTGAAGGTTGGCTTTGGGAATCAAGGAATGGGTGCTAAGAAGGGTCTGAGAGTAACTTGTGAGCTAGAGGCTGGTTTAGTGGAGATGAAGGTAAGCCAACTTGCTTAATTGCAAAACATTCTCATGTCTTAGGTAGATTATCCATGAACTGGGATCTTATTCACTCACAAGTCAAAAACATTTACACAAAAGGTATGGGTCAGGAAGCAAGTATTCTAGGAGTTCATGAAGCCCAGTGTCCCAATGTACCAAAGCTCTACCAAGCTTATTGATTGAGCAGTTTGTGTGTTGACTCTTGCAGCTCAAAGACTTCTGAAATTGCAGGAGGCCCTTTAGAAGCTGCTGCATCTCTCCAAAAAGATTCAACATATGCAGGTAGTTTTCAGGCAGCCCATTCAGCTACTATACCAAATTTAGAAATCCTTCTTTTGTATCACAATTGTGTTCCTTTCACAGTTACATAGGACAAGTAACCCTGCCAGGAAACTCCTAGGATGTAATAATTATAGATTGTTGGTGTCTCAATACATATGACAGTTGTTCCTCACTTGGATATGATATGTGGAGAGGACTTCTTAACTGTACTTGATTCACAATTATATAATCAACATGATTTTAAAACCTGAGATCTGCCACATCTGGAGAAATTTTGCTCAAAGTTTTCTACATTTCAGTTCAAACAACTTATATTGTGCATGTCAGTTTACTGCAATAGGACCTTCTGGAGAGTGAATGACATATTCTGCTATCCCGCCCATCTCAGTTGCTAATTAATCAAGTCTTGTATCTAAGGAGTGAAATTGAGAGTTGTCTTCACTCAGTGGACCAGCTACAGGTTTGCATTCTTACAGCCTTGTTACACTCCATGGCAAGAAGTTATTTTAAGCTTTCACTAGGGTCTGATAATAGTTGGAGTATCATTACATGTTAGACACTTGCTCAGCATATGTTTCATGTGTTTATGAAATAAGCCTTAGGTTAGATGCTTGCTTGTACAGGGGTATCTTAAAAACATGAAGCTTACCCTCAACTGCTTGTTGCTGCTTGAATGAGTGTATTATTCACTGCTTTTGAAGATATGTAGATTCTAGTGGTAGCCAATGTTATGATAACATAGTATTTTTATTGCTCCAGAAATGCAAAAGAAACTCAGTATGCAGATTTTTGTAAGGATGTTTGCTCAAAATTTTGAGCAGATTTTTGTAGATTTATTTACACCCACCATCAGGGGCTCATGAAGTCAGTAGGGGAGTTGTGGCAGACTAGTCACTGGTATTCAGAATCAAGGTGATGAGTTTATACTAAGTATTTTGACCGCACTGATCATCTACCAGCATGTGAAATGGTCTACCAGCATCTGACTCTGTGCCTGATCATTTTTCTTTGCCAAGTTATAGTATTAATAAGTCCAAATTCATTTTTGCATATGCAATGCTAGTTAATGTCGATAGACATCAAAAGTGTCAAGAGTTGTTCTTCTTGTTGCCACAGGTTTGCAGAGAAAAGAATTCGAGAAAAGATTTATGCACTCAATGCCAAGGTGGCTCACTTAAATTTCTACAATCATGGAGGACCAATGGGAAAGCAAATGTAGGAGGAAATCAACGAATACGAAGCCATATTGAAGTGTAGTGTGTGTCATGACCCACCTAAGGAGGTAGTTCTCCTGTACATTTCAGCTAACCCAAAAAGTTTGAAGTGGCAGTAATGTAGCCACAAACAAGAAGGCTGCCATTGTGAGAATCATATTTCCTTACTCCCCCCAGAATCCTACAGTCCTCTCTATTTTGAGGGATTGAAAATATTGATTCCGCTCTGTGGGCAGTAGCTATGGATATAGATTTCCCTCTTTCCGCCTGTGTTTTGATGAGGATGAAACAAGGCCAACATTATCTCACTTGACCACCAGACTGCCCAATGTCATTTGAAAAAACATCACGAACTAAGTGAAATGTCCCACATTTAGATTCTGATGAAAAGCAACTGTTCAAAAAGGCAGCACCATAAATCTGTTGGAAAATTTTCAAAATGGTGCACTTAGCAGACATTCTTTGGGAATGTTAGGAGCTGTCATAACGCTGCAACAAGCTCCACTCCAAATACACGTGTTTGCAAAGTGACTAGTATTCATAGTTACCAGAAGCAAAAGTGTCCAGCAACCAAGGAAGAAACTTGAGAAGAATGGTGTGTAACAAAATCATGTGCAGTAACATAATCTTGCAAAGTTCAGCTGTAAATTGTTAAACCACCAGTCTTATGAATAACTTTGTTTCATTGTGCCATTAGTGAATCTGATAGTGGAAGATGGTAAACTCTGGTGCTAAGGGAGAGCACAAACGACAATTTCTGTGAAATTGTTTGTGAGAGCAACAAACAAAAACATGATAGAAGTACCCAACATAGGATGATCTAGGGATCTTACCAAATGTAAAGCAATGTCAGTAATTAAGCAGTAGAGAAACATTGAATGCCCACATTACATTGCACAGGAAACAATATAAAATCCACGGTGAGCATGATGCACAGTCTATGCTTACAATTTGTACATAGCACTGTCTGTGCCATTTTGTCTGCAAGCTAAAAATCCGCAAATTTGGACCAAGAAACATTCATGGAAGAACAAGCTTACAACAACCCCCTCAAACATTTCACCACCTGAAGACAGCAAACCAGGTGCTGATTCCAGTCAACCATAGAAGCTGAGTAACAACACATAGTAACCAGATTCAAGCATGATCTAACAGTGAAGAATTCTAGACAGCTGCAGCAGCAGGAGTGCCATAGTTATTGCCTCCCTTGAGGCCCGACCTGTTATTGCCAGCTCCCATGTTTTCTGTAGCAATGCCAGCATGAAGTGACAGCAGATACAACAGCTCAAAGAAGGACAAAATGATCATCAAAGCTTCCAATGCTTTCTGCAAAACACCAAAACCAGCCCCACACACAGTGTGTGAAATGACAGAAGTTTCAAAGCAACTTAGAAACTTATCACTGCTGCAGGATGCATAACACCCGGCTACTAGTTAGCTGCTGGTGTTGCACAGATGATAGTTTAAAAGCAGCTTCTGGCTAACAAGCTGTAAAAAATTTCCTTACCAATCTCTTGAGACGGTAACCACCTCCTACATGAATCTCCTTGCAAGCAAGCCTGCACCCACAGACATCAAACTCGGAATATGATGAATCTACAGGAAGATAATAAAAGTGGGTAGGGACTTATGCTGTCAGTCATGTAGTTCTGTAGAGTGTTGCAGCTGAACGGCCTGTTAGTCTTCATGTTTTGCAGGAATATTTTTCTTCTAAGTTCTGAGAGCTATGTACACTCTAGTGAGAGCCGCATGAGTAGTAGTAGTACAAGAGCTGAAGGTGAGCAGCTCCTCTTACCCCATAGCGAGGAGGGTGAGCATCCATGCGATGAGGGAAGCGGCAGACGCGGCAGCGAGGCTGTCGTTGCGCCAGACGCGCAGGTGGTGAGTGCCGGTCAGCACGGAGGCAAGTCCCACCACGCTTGCTGTAAGCGCCATGGGTAGAAACCATAGCGTCGCTGCATTTCCTGCAACAAGAACAACAGCAACGACGTGTCCATGAGTACAAGCACCAGAGTCTTTGCAACCCACATACGGCATGGCCGATCTTCAGCTGACTTTCAAGGAGCAATATACTACAATGCAATCTGCCATGGTTGCCTTGAGGTGGTCAGAGTTTCAGAGAGAAGTACCAAGAGGGCCTTCAAACTTGCCCGCGCCTGCATTGATGTTGCGGTTAAGAGCCCAGCCGGCGAGTGCAGCGGCTATGAGGTACAAAATGAAGTTGATCACCATCAAAGGAGTCGACAACCCTCTTCCTAATCCGAAAGCCATTGCTGCAAATCTCTCGATACTCCTCTAACCTTCTGCAATATATACGGAACACGTTAGTTATGGCAACAGCGGTCTGCAGTTCATATCCCAAGCATAGTACAGCGGACGTGCAGTAGTATACAAGAGAAAAAGGTCAGCAGTATTAGCAACGAAGGCTTCAAGCAAAACACAACACGAAATAAAGCAAAAAGATGATGAACTAGCAGCGGCGAACTGATAATGCAGCAGAAAAAATGACAATCAAGAGCTACAAAACCCAAAACCACCATTAACTTGTTCACACAAAGCTTGTGAAGAGCTAGCTGCCAGAAGAGCCTTCAACAGCTGGAGAAAGAAACCCAACAAGAAAAAAAATCGCACAAGAAAAGAGCTGAGGAGTACACTAAAACAGAAGCTACAGAGCTCAAAGAACTTGACGATAAACACTCGTGGAAGAAATAAAGAAAGAAAGCAAGAACTCGGTATACCACAAAAACAACAACGATACGAGCTGCAGCGGTACGCAGAGCTTTAAAAACTCAACAACCCACAAAAACACAAAAATAACTTACCTTGAAGTGGGACAGCAAAAAAACAAGCTGGTATTAAGAACACAAGAGGCGAAGCTTACAGAACTCAAGAACGATAAACAATGCCGCAAAATAAAACTGGAAACGCAAATACACAAGAAGCAAGAGCTCGTCGCAACTGACGATGCAAGAAGTACTCCAGCGAACAAGGGGACAGTGAAACCTGCACGGTTATAGGTGAGCCTATCCTACCCTACCATACCCTACCCTACCCTAGACATCCTAGTAAGCGTTTTGTTTTTACTGGCGAAATTCCTCCAAAAAGCGAAATAAAATAAATTCAGAAATAAAAAAATGAAATAATCTTGACCCGAGGGTTTCTATTGCCAAATGCAAGGGAAAAAAAGAAAGTAAAAATCTGGCGATTTTTAAATTTGGTTATGAGTGTGTGTAGCCCATGGATGGATGGATGGATATATGTAGAAGGATGATTAAAGATGGATTTGGAAGTCCATATCTGGTTGATAGCCATATTTGGCTAATTCTTTAGAGGGATGATTGCCATTTTTTTCCGCATCGTTACTATGACTGATGATGGCATCCACTTTTAAGTCGCCAAATAAAGAAATTCCTAAAAAAACAAATTCAATGCATCCTAAAATGAGTTTTTTACCCCCGCTCTACCACAAAAGACCCGTTTTCATACGGTCCGTTTCCCCACTGAGGTTCCCACACGTGCCAGATCTGACAGTTTCAAAAAGTTGTGTTGGCAGATCCACCAATCAGCAGTGATTGTCAGACTGCGGCGGCTTCTTACTGGACAGAATAAAAATAATTGTTAAAAAGTAATTATTAGTTTCGTAATTATCATTTTTCTGTTGGTTTTCTGTCTAGTAATTGATTGGACCTACTTACCTACGTACTTATGTAACCGACCAGCCTACCTACCTACCTACTTACCTACCTACCTGCTTACAACAGTTTCCCACACCTCTCGACATTCGCCGCCGTGCGCATCATAACGACTACGTATGGTACGGACGGAGAGCAGTTGGGGCCACGTGTTGATTTCTAATTGGATTTTCACACGTGGCGGATATGGCTTGGTTTTGTTCTTGTAGACTTGGTACTGGACTTTACTGGGCTGTTTTTTTTTTTTTTTCCCCCCCCCAAAAAAAGGTTTTGTTTATAAAAACAAATTCGGGGGTACTGAGTCAAGAAACCAATCAAGTGAGGGGCAGGAGGCCTAGTACACCCTGAGAACCTTTGGGTGACCAACCAGCATCCATGTTTGGTACCATGGTAAAAAATCCAAAAATCAATTTTAAAAAATTTCTAAATATTACAAATATCCCATGTTTGAACTAAATCAGGGTCACTGAGTTCAAACTCAAAAAAAAAAAATTGAACATTTTTTTTTTGGGATTAATATGGCTACTAAGAGGCGTCACTCAAAAGGGTAAAGGGGTTAAGGAGGAATTAGGGTTTACCCCTGGCCCACCCTGAGACCACCATGTTTAATTGCTGACTAGAGTGAAGTGAAGGTTTGAGACTGGGAAATTAAATTCAGTTTACACAAGATGAATGAAAATACCTCAAAGTACTTGTCTACTATGGGACTTGAAATAATACCAAGTCTATTGTCAAGAATTGTTTTTTGCATAAGCCTAATTGGAGGATTGGTAGGTTTGAGTAGTAACCCTAGTGCAAACAAGTTCAAGACTTTTGGTTCTTTAGGATATTAGGTGCCTTCTTGGAAGAGCAAGGAACCTCCACTTGTTAAAAGTTGAATCTCTTAAGCCTCTCCCTACTAATGTTTATATGTGTGAGTTTAATCGTTTTGTTACTACATGATTTAAAGTTGAGGAAGGCATGGATTCTCTCATGATGGAATGTGTAGTGGTTTTGACTTCACAAAAAGATATACATGCTTTATACCAAATTTCAATTCCAAGTTTATACATGTCATATATTCAAAAATAATTAATCAACTTGGGACCTAATACCACTATCAAACTAGTATGAAAGCTTTTTTAAAGCACCCAATACTAATACTTAGTGTTTGTTTGTTAGGAATAGAAGAAAAAAACCCCAACACCAAGACTACTTTGGTCTATTCAAAAACCAATATTAGTCCAACATTGCTCCATCCTTCATGTCTTTCTTTTTTTATGCCTCTAATATTTCTTACATTATGGTTGTCATGACATTTCATGACAGCCATCCATCCTTGCACAACTTCATATTTACTAAACTAGATTTGTATTCAAAGTTTGAATTATTTCATCCATGAGTGTTGTTTTTTCAAAAAAAAGTCTTAAAATCATTTGATATTAAACAAAATCGCTATCTATTGTAGATTTTGGAAAAAACATGAAAATGAAAACACAAGATTTAGGACAACAATATTTTGAATCAAGCATGTTTTTAAATTATTGTTAACAAACAATTTTTTTTTGTGTTTTGATTCCTTTTCATGTGAAAGCATGGTTAGGTGGTTCAAAAATGGTGTTTGATAGTCCATAATCTAATACTAGTGATTTTTTTGCAATTTTAATAATTATGAAACCATAAATTCTATAATTATATCCTATGCTTTTAATCATAAATATTAATAAGCCAATCTATGGATATCCCTAAACATATGATTAATCAAAAAAATTATGCAAAAGATTAAATTTTTTTAATGTGAAATGGAGTTTGAAGGATAAGAATTTACAACAATCACACATTTTTTAAAAATTTAAATTAAAAATATATATACTAGGAAAGTCTCAATGCATTTCAATAATAAATGCTTTATTTTATTTTTATTTTTTTGACATTAGACTTTGACATTAGACTTTGACATTTTTTAGAGTCCACATTTTTCACTTTTTCTATGTGACAAACATAATGTTGTCATTTCAAAAGTCATTATGAATCCATAATCTTTTTAGAATTCATCCAAAAAAATCATGATGATTCTCATTAAAGTCTATAACAATATGAGTAATTAAAAAATTGACAATGTTAATTTTGAATATGGTTTTAAATTTTGTGTGTACGTAATGCAAAAAAATTACAAGTGTGACAATCCAAATTGTCCACCTATTCATGCTTTCACCCTTTCATGCTTGTGACACATGAGTGCCAAATAAGTCCTAATGTTGAAAAGTGATATGAATTTAATTATATGTCAATTTGGGTAAGTTTGATTCAACATATATTTAAATCTTATTGGTTAGATTTTGAATTGTGATTCTCACAAACCCCATGGCACAAATATATCCTTGATAATAAACATTACATGTCAATAAACACGGTTCATTTAATTTGAAATTTTACAACTCATAAAATTTTAATTACAAAATGTCCTTTCAAATGTGTTTTATATGCATGAATGTTATGGTTCAAGGGACCTACAATTGTAGCACATATTAAATTATTTATACTAGGAAAATAAAATTCCTTCCTAAAAGTAGTTATGTGTGTAGCCTTTAAGATAGGAATGACAAACCTTGTATATATTTTGCAAGTGCATTAAGTTGGAGTAGATAATTGATGATTTTTTGGAGGTCATTTATTAGTGTAGGGTTCAATTATGTTAATATGTACTAAAGAAGTCATAACCAATATTAATATTCATTATCTAAGGTGGGAATTTAAATTGGTGTTGATTTTTTTGGATTTACTTAATATATAACAACATTCATAATATGGTATGGGAACATATATGAATAAGTTTGAAATCATTTTAATGAATTGAAAAAAAACCCAAATCAAATTATAAAATGTAACCAATGCATTTGTTGCATAAATTATTAAAAAGATTTGAAAAGATTTGAAAATGACATTTTTATTTTTAAAAAAACATTAACATTATAATATATTGAAACATTTTTTTGAATCATAAATTTATTTATTTTAAATTCAATTTACAAATCATGAAATCAAAAATATTTTCCTTGAATAATCAATTTTATTTTGTCACATCAACATAACAAACTAATCTATTGTTATTTTGAATTTCACCTAAAGAGGGTCAATTGGCTTGTTATAGTGTAATTGCAACCTTGGTGATGGTACTAACGTATGTAAGTGTTGGTTCACCCTAATTGTGTCTACCCAGCCAGTAGTCAACAATTACTTTAACAACTTACCTTCCTACATAGCAAGCACTTACATTCCCAACCTAATAATTTGTGGTACTTACATGTATGTAAATAGTTACCTAGGTTTTGTGAAGTGAAATAGGGGGGTTTACATTGAACAACATAGATTGTGATTAATCCAACAACTCAACTATGGTTAATGCACAACCAAATCAAAACGTGTTTTAATGGATGGTGCATTGGTGGATGCTTGGTCATGTAAAGAATAAATTTTAAAAAATTAGTGTAGTTTTAGGAAGATTATAAAACAGAACCTAATGTAGGGCCATTTTTGTTTCATGAATGGCCCTTCCAAAGTGTCATAGTGTTTCCAAATTATGGAAGGTCTTTTTTGTATTTTTGCATCTTTATGCCTATCTCTTTCCTGCTTTCTTGTTGTCAATGCAACCAAAATTTTAGGTTTTCTTACTCAAGGGGAAGGTTCCATCTCCTTACATGATTTCAACAACCTACATTCGCCTCATGACAAGCCCTTCGAAACACTAACCGGTAGGTGTTCCATTTCCGAAAACACCTATGCACTAGGTTTGCATGTTTTGGTTAGCTCTCACACTATATTGGCAAGAGAACATAGTAGAGTTGCATGGAGTTTTATGTATAGGGTAAAGCCTTGGTAGTAGGCATTACACCCTTGTAAAAGACACATACATTACCTAGTAACATGGTAAAAACCAAAAACCTCATATTTGTTGGCGTTGCCTACCAAGGCAAGAAGGATATTGTGTTTAGATTCATTTTAGAGCATAGTAGCTTAAGGGATTTTGGCCCCAAGGTAATATTATAATAATAACAGGTCTATTTTTATATGAGGATTTTTGGAAGATGATATTTTGGTTTGTGTTGAAACTTGGGATTAATTATAGAGTTATGATATCTTGAAGGATTTTGGTTTCTTTTAGAGGGATTTTTGGAAGATTATATGTTTGTATGGTGAAATATTTGAGTTTCCATGAAGAGGATTCACTAAAAATGTGAAGGTGCTGGCTCACTCTAGCCTCCAGATCTATTCACAAGATTTGCCTACAGCAGAAGATTTTAGCAACTCTGATCTCCCCACAAAGCCCTAAACCCTAAACCCTAAACACCATCTCTAAACCCTAAACCCCAACATCATCTCTGTGGTGGGCTTGAAATCTCTTGAATTCGATGTTGCCATTGGATCCAAAATCCAACGCTTGAATCTCTCTACTCCTGCCTTGATCAAAAAGTTGGTTGTGTCTTGGGGTATTTGTTTTCTGAGTATGTAATATATACACACCTGACTTGGCCCTTCTGAGTGCCAAAGTTAGTGCACGAGTGCCTTATCTGATGACTGGAACTTTGGATGCATCCACTCTCTCTGCCTTGTCACATATGCGTCCAATTTAACTTTGCCATCATGATAATCATCATTGGCCTGATTTGGCTGAATTTTCTGCTAAAGATATCTTATATGGTGCATTCACACTTGATGTTAAGTCAGGGTTAAATGAAAATCTAGGTGGCATCCTAGGTGGCACCCAATGTTAAATGGGCCATAGCTCAATGCTAGGTGAATGTTAGCTTAACATTAAAATTTTCACAGAAACTAGGTTTAAGTCCTCAGTAATGCTCTACTTTGTGGGCATTGCCCAACATACAGCCAAACCAGTTTTTTTGTTTTCTTAAAATTTCCCCCTCAATATATGGTGGTTATGTGATAAGTACCCACTAGGTATTAAAGAAAATTTAGCAAAAACATGATGGGGCATTTCAAAAAATGGACCACCCTCCATACAATGGTATGAAGGGCATACGTTTCCCAAAATGCCCTGCGTCATATTCTGATTTATAATATAACCTCCAAATACACTTTTTAAAACACTAATCGAGCTTTAATGGGTGAAAAGGGCAGAAACTATTACAATAATGTAATGTAAGGCCACAAAATATTCCTACAATAAGGGGCCCATCACTAGGTGAGAGCCAAAATATGGGAGCAAAATTTGGAAATGCCCGAGTCCAAGGGCCTTAGTCAGCATAAAAAGACACCGTAAATATTTTGGACAAAACCTTACACCTAAAAGCCCTAAGCCAATACATGTTGGCCCCACTTTACACCAATAAGCCCTAGGGCATTAAAAGTTGCGTGCTCCTTTCACCAGAAGCCCTTGGGCAGCAAATATATAAATTTAAGTGCCATGCGCATTTTTATGTTCTATAAGGTGTCCTTCAATTACATCAGGTATGACAAGTAAAACAGGTAGGAAATATAAATTAAGAGGTTTGTACTAATAAGGGTGCATTCACACCTAATGTTAAGTGAAAATCTAGTTGGCATCTTAGGTGGCACCCAATGTTAAATGGGTGATTGTTTAATATTAAGTGAATGTTAACATAAAATGTTTGTTGTAAATAGGTTTAGGTCCTAAATGACTAGCTTGGTGGTAGGGGACTTTTAACACCAAAGTCCTTAACACCAAGTGTGAATGCACATGTAGATAAATAGGTAATTTAGATAATGCAATTAATGGCTTGTTCTTACTTTTATAGAGAATAATATTGTTTTGCCCAATCAATGTGGTTATCAAGGGTAGAGTTTACGATTATTTAAAGAGGATGTAATTTTGGATGCGATTTACATTTAGGGTTGTAACATATTCAATAGGGGTGATTTTAAGCATCAAGGAGTTCAAGTTGTCAAAAGCATATATTAATATAACTAGTGTGGTATGCGTCATTGGCCCAAGTGTGAACTTGTTATAATATGGGGTGGAGGCAACGTATGACATTATTTTGTAAGGTATATTTATATCTCATTTTTAAAAAATCAAATATGAAAGCAAAACATTTACTTAAATTGAATATTGCAAGTGTGAACCCATTACAAAATAAGATGAACTCAACATATCAACATTGTCTCACGTCCTAAGTCCAAATCTCACAACAAATCAATCCTGAGTCCTATCCATTAAATTTGAATCTTCAAGATGTTTCCAACATCACCAAAGGCACATCACAATTCCTTCTACTTGATTTGAATGGTAGACATTCAAATGTTACCACGTCGTCAACTGATTTTTCCATCCAAAACCTGGTTTTTTGAATTTATTTGAATTTTCGGCAGCAGAAATCACTTAAAATTTAAGATCTCCCACATTCTGAATCCAAATCAACCACCTGCCCATCAAGATCTTTCCAACAACACCAAAGGCACATTCCAATTCCTCTGAAATTTTTCAGCTACAATTTAGTTTAATTTTCAGTGAAAAAATCATTCAATATTCAAGAACTTTTGCACTGCAAGTCCAAATGTCATGGAACCAAGCCCACACACCCCTCCTTGTTGAGAGCTTTCCAAAAACACCAAGAACACAATCTCAAGCATCCCAGTTTGGTGGATCTCATAACTAAAAAAAAACAAAGTATTTTCCTTCATAGATAGATGATAAGGAATTATCATTCTCGTTGTAGAACAAGTTGTGAGTCACATCATTTTGCACTATGGTGATGAAACATATTTTTTAAATTTGTGTTTGGTACATTAAAATTTAACATTTAAGTTGTGAAAACAACCAACAACGATGTGCCCTATAGGATAGATGATGAAACAAGTGAGAATAAGTTTTTCAACTTAACTAAAAATAACACAAAAACCCTAAATACCAAAAATGAACTAACATGCACACACAACCCTACAACCAAAACTTGAACTTATTTGAAACACTCAAACTTGGGGAGGTCCTTTGGGGATTTCATTCATTGAAAATGGGGTGGGTAGAAGGTTTCAAATTCTACCCTAGTTTTACCATGATCAAAGATTTAACAAGCTGAGGTTTATGTTAACTTTTTAATCTTTGGATCTAATTAGGTTAGTTCTTATACACAAATATAGAATCATCAATTCTAACACTTGGATCAAAATATCCACACAACATTAATTTAGAACTACTTATACCTATCTAATCATAATCCAAAATTGATTTTTTTTAGTTACTAACATTCTAGCACCAATAAAATATGGCCACATGTATCAACTACATGACTAAACCAAATATTTTATATTAAAAAAAAAGATTACATATTTGAAAAACATAGGAAAATTTTAAATTCACATGTTTTTTGGTTAAATTCACACCTTGGTCGTGCTTGTCTTGTTTTTAAAGCATGCAGGTCTATCACATTTCTTGATCATGACGTGAAGAAAGGGTGTGAATTTAACCAAAAAAGGTGTGAATTTAAAATTTTCCAAAACATATTCCAAAATAAAAATTACATGTGTAATGCCACCTTCACCCCACTTAATTCCAATTCCAAATTATTATTCAAATGTGTTTATTATTATTTAAAACCTGATTTCTTTCAAATTAACATGTTTAATCATGGTTAAAAAGAAACTTCAAAAAGTACATTTTTAATTAAATTTTCTTAGAATTATAACATGAATAATGTTAAACATTAGGGTTACTAAAGGTACACTACTAGGTTCATCCCTCTAATGGATTGGTTTTTTCTTCATCTCATCTATGGGTCTATGTATCGATCCTTTAGAAAGTTCCAAACTTGTGTCCCTCTAAACTTCCCTTCTTTCTATTTATTATTTAGGTTGTCTCTTGTTTGTAGGGAATGAGAACCCTTGTGCACTAATATAGTTAACAAATCAATTTTTGTCACAATGTCAATTTATCATCATTTTACCTTGTTGCATATATAATCACTTGAAAAAGAATTGTCTTTTGTAATTTGTTTTATGCAACTACATGTGTTTTCTGCAACTAAAAAAATGTCACATGCAACATGTGTAATTGCATAAGACAAGTTGCAAAAGACAATTTTTCTACTAGTGTTAATCACCATCATAAAAATTAAGTCCCATAGTAAAAAAACTTCTAACATGTTATCAAAGCTTGAAAGATTGAAACAAAAAGGCTTAGAAAACTAATGAAATAAATAGGAAGTTTAAGGAAAATAACAAAAGGGGTTTCAAATGGTAAAAAAAATTGAAGAAGTGGAAGATATAAAAACCCTAGCTAGTTCAAGGAAGTTTTCAAATTTGAAAGTTTTTTTCTATTGTTTCAAATGCATGTTCTTAGCTTTGACATCTCCATACCAAAATCCAGTTGTCATGATGGAAGTCAAAACTACTTTGTTTGGTCCTTTAAGATGATCAACTTGTTACAAAAAATATATTTGAAAACATGCAAAAAATCCAAAAGATTATTTCAGCACAATTGCACAAATTAAAATTAGATTTAAAGTTTTTAATGTAATAAATTTCTCAATCAAAAACATTGTAATTCTATTTCTCAAAGGATTCATGGACTTTCATAATTACTAGGAATACCTTAGAAAAAATAATAAGCCAAATCAAGGTATAGGAAATTGATGTTGCCGAAAATTTTTTGTCGCTATGGAAAAAAAAAGATAGCAGTATGGACAATTATTTTAAGGAAATTAGTGAAATACTACACCAATAAAAAGATATTGAATTCTTTGCTCCCCAATAAATTTTTATTTTTATGATATTTAATAGCCTTTCAATTCACTATAATGTTTTGTCAAAACTCTTACCAAGAAAAAATCAATATATGTTTTGGAAGAGCTAGAGTTTCAATTATTGAATGACGCAAATGCAAATCAAACTAGATGTAAAAAAAAAAAAAACCCCAAATGATCCCTTAATTGCTCAAAACAAGATGTAAAAGTTCGAACTCAAAGCACAAATACAAATCATAGGGACAAATTGTTAACAAAAAGATTAAGTCAATATCAAAACAAGCAAGGAAGCCACAACAATATATTGGTAACCAAAATTGGACAAAACCTATTTAACAAACCATTTGCAAAAAATAACATTTCACAAAAATAACATTTTAGCAAAGGACCACAAGAGTTTCTAAACAAACCCAAACAACTCTAAGCCTAGAAAATGTTGTCACCAATAGAAAGAGTCAATACAACACCTCGACTCCTCTTATGAATCCACTCTGTCAGACCGTGAATGATTCCTTTTATATTAAGTAGACAGAATCACAGCAGTCCTATTCAAAGTGCACAGCTTGTATCCTCCCAGCTCTGCTGACTTCCCCAGAGAGATGCACAGATCAACTGATCCTAGGTGCACTCTGGTAGCGCCCCTTGATTAGTTCCAAAAACAAAAAAAGACCGAAGGTTTTGGCCCTAATTCAAATGTTATGAGCTGCCCACTGAACAATCTAGACAAGGTTTCTTCCCCCACCCAGAGCATCCACTAGTACAGTTTCTACCTGCATTCCTACAAATCAGACCACCTTCAAGCTTCATCAATCTTCAGCATCGACACATGTTTAGTCCCCACTTTCACCAGATCATGGAGCTGGCCATCTCCTAATTACTAACGCAGTGGAAGAAAATCCAGCAACCAGCTATCCTCCAAGCTCCTATGCCTTCTCTCCCCAAAAACTTTTTACCTTCTCTTGTCTACCTCCTGCCCTCCCATCCTTTGCCACTCTCCACTTCAGCTTCCTTTCCAAGCCTCCTTCTAGAAGCTTCCCATGCACCGTTATTGTCCCCTTCTCGAAAATCATAAACCCCGCCACTTTCATTGAGAAAGTTGATGACGGGCTTAACTCTTAAACCCTTAAAATGAAATTGGCATTCACACTATTGCAGTAATCAAAGATCACATGTTCGGTCACAATGTCACTACTATGAAGCAAAGGGTTAATGGGAGTGCAAATGTGAAACCCAACAACTAGTGGAAAAAATTTGAAATCTAAATGGATAACTTCACAACTTCAATAGGACACAACAAGCTAATTATATGATGTTTAACTCACAATCTAAAAAAGATAACAAATATCAATCAACTTAGGAGATGAACCAAAAAACTCACAAGGTTTAAAGGGATATTTAACTAAGTTATCAATAGATTCTTACTAGTATTTTGATTTTGGAGCAATTAACATGTAATAAACAACAACGACCTTCTAACTTTTCTAAACAAATCATCCCACAAAAATGCCATAATTACTATAAGAGGATAAAGTCATAATGTACTTGAAAAAGGAAGCATGATTGCAAATTCAAAATTGAAGAATTAAAACACATACCAAAGATTGTTTATGTACCAAAGCATCAAGAAAACTTGTTGGTAGGGTTTTGTGATTCTAGATTTAATGTAGAATTTTTTTTGAATGCATGTTTAATATGAAACATAAAAAGAAAGGTTGTTGTTCTAAAGGGCACAAGAGTGAACATGAGTGGCCTATCATATATATTAATTCAGTAAGTCTGTGATGGAGGTTTTGGGGGGTGGGGGAGGGAGAGGCCAGTGAAGTAGCAGGTGAAGTAGTAGCGGTTTCTGTCTGTGCGTGCGTCTGTCTGAACCTGTTCATTCCGACCCGTTAACAGTCTCTGCGATGCCGATTCTGCAACCCCCCAAAATAGGGTGGACAATCCAAAATTGGCTTCAATAGGTGGACAGTTTAAGAATTTGAAGATATCAACTTTTGGATGGGAGATGGTAGGGTGTTGGGGGAGGTATTTTTGGGATTTGGAGGGTGGGTGTGGAGATTTGGGTGCGCTTTTTTTTTTTCCCGAAGGATGCATGGGCTAAGGGTTTAGGAGGGTCATGATCTTTATCTTTTTCGTGGAGGAGGGAGGGGGTGGGGGTGGGGTTCTAGGGGTCTTATAAAGTGGAGAAAGAACACATTGTAATATTATGTTGGGGAACACATTGGGAACCAAAGAAAAATGAAAAGAAACCCTCCCCCCACCCCCCTCCCCCTTGGCCCCTCCTCCCAAAATTTAAAAGGAATAAAAGCAAGGCACCTTGAGTGCACCCTTGGGCATTCCATTGGCTGCATGATATTTCTATTCCCAAAAGAGTTCGTCACCGTTTAGAACCGGAGTGGGAAATGCGAAGGACCGGGTGGAGGGGATCGACGGGGTGCATTATGCACCGGGTTCACACTAGTACAAGTTGGAAGCAAAACCATATCTAAACTATGGGTGAACATCATCTCTAGGGACCCTAATGAATCATATCATCCTACCATAACTAAGACCATTCTTTGGCACAACAAATCATGTCACCTAAACTTTGTAGCCCTACTATACGATCTCATTAATAGAAAATGAAATTTAGAAATACTGAAGTTTCCCAAAATACAACCTACCTATGAAATATGTGTAAAAAGGAGGTAGTTGATTTTTTTTTTCCAAAAGTGAACAAATGAAAAGTAGGAGTCCTTGATTTTATACACATTAACATTTCATAATCAAGTCCCTTAAAATAACCAAATATTTTATAGCCTTCATTGATGATAAGATCATGATGATGTGGGTAAAGACCTTTAAGAATGAGGATCAAGGTTTAAAAACACACCAAGAATTCAACAATTCACTGAATTAAAAACCAAAAGGAGCATAAGATCCATTAGATTTGATAATGGAGGTGAATTTAACATTATAGAATTCAATGAAAGACAAGTAAGGAAGGAACATTGCCCAAAGGTCATAAGTTGATTTTGGTCAAATGGATCTTCAAGGTTAAGAAAGGTCAAAAAAAGTAGATCAATTACAAAGCCTATTTAATGGCATAAGGATCTGAACAAAAAAAAAAAAAAATTATGAAAACATATTTTCTCTTGTGGCAAAATGGACCGCCATCAAGCTAGTTACATTCATTGTTGTTGTAAAAGGTTGGGAACTGAGGTAAATACATGGCAAACAAAAATCATATATTGTTAGTTTTTGAAAAATTCAACAAAGATCAACATGGGTTATTGGAAGAATATATTAATGTTAAGGATTTAAAAAAAAAATCTTAGTTGTACAATGCATTGTTTTTCCTCAAGTAAGGGAATGTCTTGAAGCAATTGATGGAGGTACAATTTAGAAAGGAAAAAATTTTCAAGAACATGTCAATGGTACAATTTTACATCTTGAAGTTATTTGGGCATTTTTAGAAGTTTTGTATGGTCAAAGAACTTTATTATAACAAGTGGAATTGTCATATGTTTTTGGAGTTGAATATATTTGCAATGTTTAACATGAACACAAATTGCAAGATAATTGGTTGACTGAATAGTCCATGATTGATTGTTCAATTTCTTGTTATTAAGTAGTGTTACACATTATGATGATGCATGATTTATTTCTTAACTTGCCACTTGCTTTACATAAAACTGGTTCAAATTGTTTTGAATTTTTTCTTTCCTTCTTGGAAAACATGTGAAAACAAACACAATGTTTGTATTGGGGAGGCGGTTGAGCAAACTTCACACATAGGATGGATTGAACAAATAAAACTTGAAGAAAGGTCCATTGATTATGGAATCAAGATGATGAAATGGTTTTTGGTGGGAAGGTAATCCATTTTGTTTTCATATTAACCTTCTTGATTATGATTTAGTTTCAAATGATGCTTTACAACAAGCTTGGTTAGCTGGTTTTAACGAAACTCAAAGTAATACTTCCAATGTTGAGATGAAAAAAGTGTTTTTATTTCCTTGGCCTTCATCATTTACAAATTCATTAAACATTGTAGATTGTTGTGTTATATAAGTCAATGAAGATGGTAGAGAAGTTGTAAATGATTTAAGTTTTTGAAGTATGCAAGTCACGAATTTGTTTCAAGAAATGAGGATACTTTTGTTACTAAAATTGATGTATTAGTAAGAATTTTTTGTTTTGGACATTGAATAACAAACTAAAATGATGGGATGTATTGTTAGATTTTAATATTACAAAAACTACTAAGGTATCTCCAACTATTGATGTGTCAAGAAAGGGTTCAATTTTCAAAATGAGGCTCATAACAAAGTTTAATGCCCATCAACCTTATAAATTGCCACTAGATAGGTTGAGATGAGTGCAATATAAACATGTGTTAGAGGTTCCTTTACACAAGAAGACCATGAAGTTGAAGAGGTGGGTTTGTTTGATGATGTTGGTATTATCATGGAAGAAGGTAAGAAATTGACTTGGTATATAGGATGTGTAAAAAATATAAAACATCTTGATAAAGGTGGACATGCTGATTATGTAAGGCTTGTCCAATTGAATGAGGAAGGCATCAAGATCTTACCAAAGTATCACAAACAGATTGAAGGTCTTTGTCACTCGTATGGTGGTATAACGGGCATGAAGCTGATTTTGTCAATTTGAGTTATGTCATATGCTTGATTGCTTTGACAAGCGATGCATAAACAGAAGAATTATTGTTGGCATGAAAGGAAAATGCTTTGAACATTTATGTGAAGAATGAGCGAAAATGCAGACAAAATTGGGGCAAGAGATGTACAAACCAATCTGCATCAACTCCACCACAAGGATGTTCAACAAGTGCACAATTGCGAAACTCAATGCCCATATTAACAACAACTAACTCATATGTTCCTCTTGTCACTAAAAGTGGGAGACAAGCTACTTGGCTTGCACAAAATACTAATCAAGGTATGCAATTTTATTACAAAATTCAGCCCCAGCTCTAGATGATTTGTATTTTATTATAAGTAATTATAAGCATATAATACTTTGTAATAATTTCAAAGGAAGCTCTAAGTAGTCTTCTCATGCCATAGACCCCTGCTTGTTATATAAGAGTTGCCACCCTGGGGGTTTGCATCTGAGTTCTTGTTGGGAACTTAGAAATGTGGTTGAAAAGAAAATTTCTGTGGAAAGAGGGTTGATCCCTTCTGCCTCTTGGCAACAGACAGAAGGGAAATCAAGAGTTCTGCACAGATTAAGTCCCAGGTCCCAAACAAATGACAAATTCTCAAGGCAGTAATTGAAATCAGTTAATAAAAGAGAAACCCATCACACTTTTCTTTCATATTATGCAAAATAGTCTCACCTTCATTTTGGTGAAAGTTTGCCTCTTGAGAGATCATTGGCAATTGGGTGGCTCCAATTTCTGAATGCACTATGTCAGTGCAGCCTGTTTGGCTACCCTATAAATTTGCTGCCCCTTTCCCAACTCCAATTCTGAGCTTAACCTTGTGTGTTTAGAAATAGACAAAACAGAAGAATTGTCTATAGTTGCAGCTGGTCATGCTCCAGCTTTGGATGTGGTGAAATGTATTTTCTGGACACTGCAGACAAAGTGGCACAATTTTTCGTAATCTCAAAATTGTGTTGCAACCATGCACAGGATCATTTGACTAAAATTTGGAAACTCAGTGAGAAATCACCTCTTGGCCATCCTCTATGAGTCCATGCTCAAGTTATTCTGCCAAGCTTTGGGAATGTGCTAGGACAGCCTGAAATGCTAACCTCTTAAAATCTCACTTACTTTGGTCACTTTGGTATGAAGGATGCTTTCTGACAGATTGCTGAAAAATCTGAAGCTGGAGCAGAGAAGTTTTGATATACACATGAACAAAAGTTGTGAAGGATGTCATACCATTGTGGACTGTTCATGTGCACCAAAGATCCAGATGGAAATTCTACATAGGTACCATCTTAGTGCTCTCAATTGCTCTCTACTGCAAGGTGCTGCTCGAGGATCTGAACCATTCTGACCAGAGAGATTGGAAGCCAGAGGAGACGGAGCCTTTGATTGTAAAGGTTCAATTCTCCTAGATTCCTGGGCAGATGAGGGACCCCTGCATGCAGCTGTTTGCAATGTTTTCACATATCTATCAGGGGTTTTGACATGTGCCCACCTATCTGAATGTGGGGTTGAAGGGTTGACAGGAATCAGGCTTGTTCTCATTGTATCCCACAAGGGTCAATTCTGTTGGTTGATTGTCAACCCTCTCTGTTTGTCCTGGCACTCTGAGCAGGGACATTTCAGCACAGATCCTCAACCCATGGGATTCACTGTCTAGAGAATAGATAATACTTAGAGCTTCAATACTACTTATTACGCAAGGTTATTTGAAGTGACTGTAGTGTGAACTGTAATTCTTGTATTCTCTTTGTTTCCATCACTCAGGGACATGAACTCATCTTGATGGCACCTTTTCACTGGTAATGGGAGCTCAATCACTGGAAGTGGAATCCCACTGGTGCAAATGTTACAACATGGTACATAAGAAATCATGTGTTGATGGCACTATGATGTGCTGACCATCATCACCTTAGCCTCTCACATCTCTAATATCCCTCTTTTGGGGCATCTGGGGGCTTGATGTAGATCTCTCGCCAGGAAGCTTGACATGATCTCTTGCAGCTAGGAGTAGAAGAAATGTTTTGAAACCTCTCAAAGGGAAATTGCATGTTCATCATATGCAGTACCATACCACATGGTTGAATAACATGACAGGGAATTGACATTAGCTTCAGCAAAGTGGCTGTGAAAATAGATTAGCAATTGATCTCCAAAGATTTCACTCAAGAATTCTGAATTTTGAGTGTTCAGACGAAGGTGCCAACAGAAAGATATATATATCTGGACACAAACCCATTGCATACTTGCCAGCTGCAACTGATCACACAAAAACACCTCAAGCCGGACACAGATGACAATCAAATAACATCCCCACTTGACAGGTTCCACATGGGCACCATGCAGATCCTGCACACATTTGAGGGTTCAATGTGAATGTGTTGTGCTTCCTAACCTGAAATTTTGCATGGGTAGGTCAACTTTCCATGTAGCTAAAAGAACAGAACTGCTATTGATGAATGTTGACCCACAATTACTTTGTCAAAGCAAAATGCACAAAAAATCCGTTTAATCAAACAGTGTTTTCCAAAGACTAAAATCGATCAAACAAACTTGCAACAGAAACAAAAAAATGGAAGTGCAATGAAACATGATCCTTTACTAATTTCAAATGCTTCACCTTGATTGCTATAGGCACATTTGACACTAGCAAATTTCAACTATGGTAGTGACAAGACAAGCTTGCATCCACCCAAACTGTATACAACTGTGATGGTCCATTTGAATAACTAGGGGTAGCTGCAAAAGTAAGAAGAGGGTTTTGACAAATTAGCAACTAAACTATGTCTAACAAAAATGCAAAGAACTCTTCACACCAAGTTGCAACCAGTGTTGACCACTTCTTCCTTTTTAAAGAGAACCTTCAGTCTCAGTTTTGACCAGTGTTGTGCAATTATTTGAATCATCAATAGAGAATCATGATTCTGCTCCTTTAAATATTTCAGAATCAGGCATAATTAATATTAATAGTAATTTCATTATTTAGATATTAATTTAATTGGATTTAATTTAAATATTTAAAGTTTCCTGGATTTATTTGAGAAAAAAATTGAATAAAGAACCATGGCCACAGTGAACCAGCACCCACCAGTGCACCATCCACTGGATGAATGGTACATGATCATAAAACAATTTTCTGTTGGGTTCCAGTTCCCTAGCTTAGTAGTTAGCTTAGTTGCTTTTTTTTTTTTCTACTGACCTACTAACAACCCAGAAACAGGTTGATAGTAGGTAGGTAATAAAAACACCCTTACTTATGTATAAACCATCTACTAACCTAGTAGGTATCTAATTTCCTACAGACTTACCTATATAAGAGACCTATTTCTTACAGAAGTGGTTATGAAGGTGAAACCAAATATTAACTCAGTTGAGGGTTCAAAAGTCTCAAAGAATTGGTGATTTTTCATGCACAAGCCAGCAGTTGAAAATGTGGTTATTTGATTTCTTTCAATTTTTGAGAACCGTGATCATGAACCTAAGAAATGCACTTGATAATTGTTCAAGGGTCTGTTGCAGGTTCTAGTAACCAACCCAACAAATGGTTTTGACATTTAAAAAAGTTTTGTAGGTTCTCCAAGTGTGAGGGTTTGAGCCCAGTCCCTCAAATTTTCTAACCTTGCAGCTCTCATTTTAATGCATTTTTTTCAAATTCAAAGAACCTCCAATCCTAGTTTGAAAACTTGGTCCCATTCCATATGCACTATGCATTCCTCAATAATGATGAATGGCCTAGGTGATTGCCCTAAAATCAGCTCACCTTGTATCATCTCATTTTCGTATTTATGGTTCAGGATTGGGAGAAAAATTGGGAGTACATTAGACTGATCCATAAAGCTAGCCTCTCTTTGGGCCTCCTTTCACCCACTATCCCCTCTTTAAGTGTTATTTGCAAAGTAAGGAAATTTTATTAATGTCAATACGAAATGCTGAAACTCAACATTTAATGCACAAGGTACAAGATTAATTATAATAGTTATACGGGTAGGAGTAGTGAAAATATATGTTGCAGCAGTGGAGGGAGAAGGAAAGACAGGATGAAACTCAGTTTAGTACAAAAATTGATGGTTTTCTGAGTTTCACCCCGCCCTTAATGCTATTGTACTTTTTTGCAGGTTTTCTTTTCAATCTCTCCCTGTGTATGACCAACCTCAGGGTGAGTTTGGTTCTGGTGTTGTGTTTTCCTTATTTTATGGATAACTTTACTATGTTGGCTTTAATAAACATTGCTAGAGGCTCAAATAGGGGTATGGGTGGCATTGCTCTAAAGAATTTGAACTTGTGTTCAAAAGTTGTTTTTCATGATTGAGTTTTAGTTCTACAAGGTTATTTTCACAATTCAGTTATTGTACCAACTCCACCAAAAGTGGTTGATTTGGGTCCAAGTCACAAGGACATGGACTTGAACCTCTTGGGTTTAACATCACAATTGAAGAAACTTGTCAATGTTCTTCATCACACAAGGTGGTTAATTTGGATAAAATAGAAACACGATACACACATAATGAGCATATACATCTCGAAGCAAAAATCGACAAACAAATAAATAGTAGAGAGCAAAACTCCTTTCCAAATTAGAATTATAAAACAAATTCTAACACAAAATCTAACGTATTAACACATGAGAGTGATAAGTAAGAAAACATAAATAAAATTGTGATGAAATATAGGTATCCAAGTGTCTTCCAAGTAGATTATTTATTTGACATTACATTCAATGTATGTCCTAGTGCAAATTAGGCAAACTAAGGTAAAAGCAAAGTGTCTAGGGAACTTAAATGTAAGGTTAGACCTATGGATGCCGGCATTACCAAAGTGAGGGCTCATGCAAGTCAGAATTGCCCCGCAACCCAAATTTTGGTTTAGTGCCCAGTCCAAAGGCCTTACCTAGCATAAAACCTTGGCATTATTAGAATGCATGATTTTTGCAGTGGTAAAAAGTACTCATCATGATAGTTTTACAAATGTCAAATTATGTCATTATGTAAAGGTGTGTGGATAATTATAATACATAATCATGCCATTTTGAAGGTGTCAAACATCAAGTCCTTAAAAAAAAGAAAAAAGAAAAGAAAAAAATAGTTGTTATATTATATTAGGAGTGGTTTTGAATATTTTATACTCATTAGATTATTACAAATGGTTTCACACATTTCTATAATATACTTGAAACATTATCATATAATTATCATATTGAAAACTAATAATTTTAGTACAATTTTTAACATTAAAACATGAAAAATTAAACATTGATTACACTTGTTATGGTTTTTATAAATGTGATTACAACCCAATGCTTTATTGAATATATAAGTGTAGCACATTGAGGGTTCCACAATTTTTCCTTCCAAACCCAATTTCTGTAATTTTTTGAATTTTCAACAACAAAATCCACTCAAAACTCACTATCTTCCATTCTTTAGCTATGAAAATTGTGAAATAAAATTTATTAAATTTGACTCACCAGGGGATTTTCAACAACACCAAGAACGTTGCCAAATTCCAGTACATTTTTTCAATTTTTATTGAAAAAATGTTTCAATATTCAATAGCTTCCACACCATAGTTCCAAATAGTCTCAAATTAAGTTGGTGCACCTCTATTCATTGCACACTTTCCAAAAATATCAAGAGAAATCTGAGTGTGACAAAACAAAACAAATTATCTTGTTTCATAGATAGATAGATATGAGTGGAATTTTACATGTTCAACGTCTTTAATTATAAGAGATATTTTGATAGTCCCATTCATTACATGTGTAAAATATTCAAAACACATAATGTTAAACTCTCATTTATTGAATAGTCGAAATGAGGCCAAAATAACTACAATAGTGGTGAATTTTTTATGCTAAAAGAGGTTTCACCATAATGTCAAGGCTAATCCTGAGTAGGGATGTAAGTAGTAAGAATCTTGCAATTGAATTAAAACTCACAAATCAAATGGAATTACATGTCAATTCATGTTTAATGTCCTTGTGGAATTTTGGGTTTTTAACCATGTGAATTATGGTAACTTGATTGTAACATAAAAAAAGGGCAAGAATTTGTTGTGAAAACTCCAAGTTGTTTAAAAAGTGATTAAACTAGACAATATCTTTTGATGTGAAACACATTATTGTAATGTATTTAGGTTTTGTTATGTTGCTCAATGTGAAATTTCCTTATGATTCCACCATGTAATGGGACCATTATTTAAAAAAAACAAAACAATCACTATGAAATTTTATGTCATTGATGTTGGAATTTATCCATAACATATTTTGCATCAAATTATGCGAGAAGTTTCGTGACTTGAAGAAAGCTTATAGAATAGAAATGGCAACTTGTAGTTTGTCTAAATAGCACATGACCCAACAAACAACATCACAACATAGATGTGTTTAAGACTATGTGAAAATTATAAAAAATCCCCATGACAAAAAGTATGTCCATATGAATAAACCATGCCTCCTAAAATATGGCAAACGTCGATTTTACTGCTTTTAGTTTAAATTTGACATCCAAAAATCTTCAAAATCGGCAATAAATAAAAAGTGGCAAATTGCTTCAATTGTAATCAATTTTCGAGACGTAAGTTGTAAAAGTGTCAGTTGCTTATTCTATTGGGCCTTAGTGCCATCATCAAACCCAATCGGAACAAGAATTCCCATCACAACATGATGTTGCTTGGCTTGAAAGATGCCCTCCAACGTTAAGTTCATCATTGATTATCGAGAGTCATCTTTTTCCCATTTCAGAATGCTAAAATCCAATTCAATGCTTGTTGTGTTGGCGAAAGCATTTGCCAATCCACTGCAGAACATTCGCAAATGCCCAAAGCGTCCCTTCTGATCATCCCATCCCATATTGAAGAACGTTGTATGATCCTACTTATCAATGAGGAGCTTGGAGCCGGGTTCCCTTTTGTAAGCATTGAAGAGTTCCTGTTGATGTCATTCAATGAGATTGATATTCTCATCAGGCCAAAACTTTGCCAATTGACTTCGATATGGATCGAGAACCGAATTGATAAAATCACATGGTGCCATTTCAACAAGCTAGAACGGCATCACAAAACGGCATCACAGGAGGAGCAAGATCGAATGCAACCTTGTTATTCGAGTCGCGCTCAGCTTGAGTAGCTGATATACCTTGCACTAGTTTCAATCCGAAATGCACAATCTCCTTCAGGATCAACCTTTGATCAACCGCATCCAAACCCAGAAACATATCGCGGGCCCACGATCCTTAGTTGTAAAGATGGCGCGAGACATCCTCAATTTTTATTCGCCAATGATCCACAACAATGAATTTTGAAGCCTTCATGGCTTTGAATGCATCATTAGCCACCAGTTCCATATTCATTGTGCTCGCCAAGTGGCTGACTAGATTCTCGATCTCTGATGTTTACTATGAGAGAATGATATCAGGAGATTACATGATTACCAAGGTGACATTGACGAGTTCTAGTAATGGCCGAACCCCGGTCGTCATCAGCCACCATGAGTCATTTGGTGCAGAAGTGGGTATTTTCTCATCAATCCAAATCAATAATCGACAGCAATGTTCGAGCATCCAAGATAACATGTGCTCGAGATGAACCCATCGATTGGTATCTTTAGGGCACGTATTGCCCATTTCTAGTTGCAAATTTTCTTGGTGGCACATATGAACATTGAAATCATGGGTGGTTTTATAGAATAGTCTGTCATCCATGAAATGACTAACATCTTTCATGACGAGATCAATCTAATGAAGCGCACACCAAATGCGCATGAGCTTGGTCTCAAACTCATGATCAATTTGTGTTATTACACCAACGTGTCGCCCAATCATCGTAATCTCGCCATCGGTGCTGAAAGTAATAATCTTAAATCACCAATGTGCACACAACGCATCCAAAATGCGACAGATCATGGCAACAATATTCTTTGTTGTATGACGATCGTAAAAGGGCATTACGATCAAGTGCAGATTCTCTAGGGAGCCATTGAGACAAATGCGGATTTAGATGTCAAGGTAAGACACAGATTGATGAGTGGAGCTATTAGTAGCAAGCGCGAATGACCACACACGAAGAGAGCTTAGGATGTATAAAATGCGTTGAAAATTGATGGCAACACCCACGCAAACATACTAGCTAACAATGTGGTCGTTGAGGCCCACCAGCTTTGCATTCCCAAACGCCTCTTTGTGTTGATCAATAACAATAGACGTTTGACAAAATGACAAACCAATTAAAATGTGATCGAGAATGAGTTCGAACCATTTCATGTTTTTTACGGTGATGCAATACGAGGTTGTGGTGTCGGGCACTTTTTTGAAAAGCGCCATGGATTTCTCCAAGGACAACGCGTCCAAGTTGTCGTTAGGACGAACAAACATTTGTGCAATGATGTATTTCACAATCTTCGAATCCACAATGAATTTGAGGATATTGCCACTCGTGCAAATGAAACGTTTGATCGAAACAAATTTCATAATTTCAAAAAATTCCATTTTTTCTTCCTCATTAGCTTTTTTGTATTTCTCCCATTCAATAGGGTGTTGATTGTTATTGTGTTTTTCATAGTTTTCCTTGTGGAAAGGGGCCAAGTAGTACTTGGTGTTCTCCATCCACTGGCGTTTGGCCCTTAACTATTCTATGCACTTAAAGCACGCACAGAAGCGGCACATCACTAAAGTGACCAGGGACTTTGTGTCATGACCGGTGATTAGCAAGCCAAACTCAAGAGCGTGAGGGAGCTAGAATGGTGTTTTAGGCGACATGGTACATCAAGTATGATGAGAACACCTCCAATGACACATCTGTGTAGTGTTTCCGAACAAAACATTCACTTCTTATTTTTGGTGTCCAGGAAACTTT
Organism: Sphagnum tenellum; assembly: GCA_963921925.1. Classification (NCBI taxonomy): domain Eukaryota; kingdom Viridiplantae; phylum Streptophyta; class Sphagnopsida; order Sphagnales; family Sphagnaceae; genus Sphagnum; species Sphagnum tenellum. Next base: position 13,571,435 of record OY998156.1, read on the forward strand.
ATATTATGTAAATGTGGCATTTAAAAATAGAACGCCACATTTTAGGAGGCTTAGAATAGACTCATAATGAGTTGTGGAGGTTGAAAATGTCTTTGTAAATCTAGTCCATGTTTTTAAAAATAGTTATCACCACTAAATAATAGTTATATCATTGATTAAATGTGCCACCAATAGTGGTCTTAATTTTGTAAGTCCATAATAAACTCTTCACAATTTTTTGATATGGTGGAAGATTAACAATAGTCTTAATGTAATCCTTGATCAATGGATCCTACTCCTCATGAATCATGTAGTTTATTCCATTTTATTTATTTAGGTGAAATTATAGTTGATCATAAAACTTGTTTTCAATTGGTAAATTTTCAAAATTATCAGTCACACTAAAAAAAGAGAAATGAACATCCTTGCTTCAACCCAATCCCCAAAATGGGTAGAAAGGTGTTTGGTAAGAATAGGTTCATTAAACACCAAAGTTTGACCCCTTTTGAAGTGTAGCATTATCATCTAAAATAAAATGTCAAAAATAGGAACATTAATAGTGCCATTTGATGAATCATTAGAGAAATTTTAGGATGAACCTTTAATTACACCTTTAATAAAATGTTAATTATGAATAACATTTAGATAATTTTGTGAATTAGTCATGAAATGTCTATAATTGGTTATAATTTAATATTTCAAGGTCCATTATTTCTTATTGTGAAAATTTGATTGCTTCTTGTTAAAAAGAAATTGCCATTACTTCCTATTGAAAAGGAACTCCCATTATAATGGACACTACAATAGATCTTGTTTGTTACATTGTCTTTTATGGTTGAATTGTAATAATAAGCCTCTAGATAAGGTGATGTTACGATTAGATTGAACAAATTGTTTATTGACAAGTGTTTCAAATAAAATATAACATTTTAATCATTTTAAACAATGATAAAATGATTGGTAATGCTTAGGTGGCATGTCTATTTTGATTTTAAGAAACTATTATTTGTTAATGTGGCTTGTTTAATTTGACTAAAAACTAGCATAGGTGTTAATTGTTGATGTTGGTGAATTGGTAAGTTCACAATAAACTAACCCACACCCAACTAATTAGTGTTTTGATTAAAAGTTGCATGGGTTAGCAAATCAAAATGATGTGACAAATCTAAATTGGATTGTCAAAAATAATATTTAAAAAATATATTTTACAAAACAACAAAAATTTATGACCCAATACAATGGTGTAGTTTATTAGTATATATATATATAATTTCATAAATATGTAATTTTCATATCATTTCAAATGTTTTTAGAAAATTTTTAAATTGCAAAATCATTGGTTACATTATTTTAAAAATGAGTTTGGGTATCCTATATTCATTACTACATAACTTGTTCATTTTGTAGTCCTTTGGCATTAAATTTTTTGTCAAAATAGACCTGAGACAATTTTGGGACAAGTTGAAAAAGATTGGTCATTTAAGAGAAGTGCTAGTAAAGCAAACAAATGTAAGATGATTAAACATTAACATAGTGCCACAATGGCATGTCTACTATGACTAACTATGTGACTAAATGCAATGATGTTACATGTCCATTCTAACAAATTGTGTGATTGAATTGATGATGTGTCATGGACATTCTAACAAATTGTGTGATTGAATTGATTATGTGTCATGGCCATTCAAATTGTGTGATTGAATTGATGATGTGTCATGTCCATTTTAACAAATTGTGTGATTGAATTGATGATGTGACATGTCAATTCTAACAAACAATGTGACTAAATTAATGATGTGGCATGTCCATTCTAACAAATTATGTGATTAAATTGATGATGTGGCATGTTCATTGTGATTAAATGTGATTAAATATGATTATTTTATAAAATAATTATAATATAAATATGATTTTTAAATACCTTTTTATTTTTTTTAAAAAATATTTTCAATGTATCAAATCCCTTTTGGATTATATTCAAACCAAATATTTTTATTTTGTTTTTTAGTTTTTGGAAGTTAAACCTTACATTAGTTTGAACCTAGAAAACTTGAACATTTTAAAGATGTTACTTTGAGGGTCCCTTACTTATATATCTATTAGATTGAGATTGATGACCAAACAATATGGAATATATTTTTTCAAGGAATAATTTGATCACATGAAGTTTTCAGTTTATTAGATTTACTACCAAACATTTAAGAATAAGATTTACAACTTTTTGTACATTGCTCTATTGCTTCTAAGCTTCAAAAATATTTTGTAGTTCACCACTTGATGCATCCAATGGTACAAAAAATGTTGAAATCGATGAAAAAAAAAACAAGTTATGCCCTTTGAAAGTAAAGAGGGTGATTTGCAAAAACTAAAGATAACAATTCAGTTTGTGTTTTTAGTTTAAACTCTTTGTACATTGCTCCATTACTTTCGACATTCAAAAACATTTTGTAATCCTCCTCTTGCCACATCCAATATTATAAAAAATTCTTAACTTAATTAAAAAATGAGAAATATATGTTCATTGAAAGTGAAGTGGGGTGATTCAAGCATGAATTAACAACTTTAAAATTCAGTTTTAAAGAAAAAAGAAAAAGTTCCTTGTACATTATTCCATTTTTTTCATGTTTAAAAACATTTTGTAATTCTCCTCTTGAGAAATCCAAAGGTGAAAAAATTCTTAATTTGATAAAGGGACTTCAAAAGATCAAATCACTCTTGATTTCCTCTCGAGAGCCAACTAGTTATGATTATCGTAATTCATTACTAAATAACAAAACTCCCAATTTCCATCAAATCAAGATCTTTCCAAGTCATTCTTTCCCCTTGAAAGTTGGATAAAAAAAATAGGTATGGTACATTTCAGCAATATCTTTCCATAAAGCCCAAGAATAATTTCAAAACCTGATTTCTTCGAAGCACCTTCAACAATGAAGGTACTTTCTTCCATACATAACTCCCCATGTAGTTTCTCTCATGATTCCTAACATTCCTAACAAAGTGAACATGCCACCATAACCACTCATGAAATCCTAGACTAATTCGTCATTTCATTTGAATTTCGTCCTTAGACTTTACTAAGTTCTTTGTTCCTTCCCTAAAGCACATAACACATCAAAACATTTGTTCTTGGAAAGGAACTCAAAGATCATAGAGGGTCATTCTTCCCCAACTACTCACACAACAAGATCAAGATTGAAAAACATGCTATCATTATAAAGAAGAAGAATTTAGTTTATTGCGTCAATTGCCGCACTTGCCACAACAACCTCCCCACTTAGTCTCCCCCAAACTTCCAACCTTTGCACCATCAAAATCTCTTCCACCAACCATTGCCCAACCGTGTGATTAACACTCACCATATCCAAGAATAATAACAAAAGAAGCTTGGAATCTGCTCCATCATCCAACCTAGCTTAATAACATCCCTCCATTGACTTGCAAAACATCAAACACACATAACCTACAACAAACAAAAACCAACCAAACATAAGAAAAAACAACAACAATTGGACTTTCGGTGACCACAACTCCTCATGATACCCAACTGTCCTCTAACTTGTCGCCTTTTGCCTATCATCCATTAGGCATTAAGGTTTTCACTTTCCATCCCTCCTCATCCAAAGTTAAAATTCTTGACATTGTTTCTGCATTATAGTAACTTTTCATAATGCAAAGGTGGGACACCTCTTTAGTAGTAATTTCACACTTCAGCCTGGAGCGAGTTCCTCAATGGAAGACACATGGATCTTGGTTGTAACTTGCATTTTAAAAAGTGGAACACCTCAGTTGCTATGCTAGGCAAAGCACCCATGTTAAGGGTTCCTATTGTGGACCTCAAGCTCTGTTCTTGGGTCTTCCAATAGAAATCCTTGATAGTGATGGGTTCTAATCCCACTCGGTTCTTGCAAAACATATTAAACTTTTCATTATGCACAAAACATTCAAACATGAACCATGTAGGGCACAAAATGACAAACCCTCAAAATTCAATGGGGGAGTACAATATTCTAGGCTTAGGGGATAAATAATTGCATAAATATTGATTTAATGTTAAGCTCTAGAGCTAAAGGTGCATTCACACTTGTGTGTTAGGGACTCTAGGGTAGAGTTCGTAACACCATGCTAGCCATTTAGGATTTAAACCTAGTTGCCATGAAAAATTTTATGTGAAGCTAGCATTCACTTAACATTGAGTTATGGCCCATTTAAGATCGCGTGCCACCTAGGATGTGACCTAGATTTTCATTTAACACTGACTTAACATCAAGTGTGAATGCACCATTATAAGAGTATATTTTGTATATAGAGTTCCAAATTGTTTCCAGATTGGAGTGGGTCTTGAAGCTTGGTAAAGCCCTTGGTCATGGGATTCACTAGAATCAGGCCCACTGCTTGGCTCTGGCATCACATGGGCCCTTATCTTGGTAGGCTTTACCTTACACAAAACCAAGACTCATCACCCTTGTGTCCAATAAGATGCTTTTTGATCTCTTTATATGGAATGGGCATTGGGAATGTGTGGAATATTGGGTGGCCCATTTCACTTGTGTTTTTGAAAACGAAAAGCAACATTGCACCGATTTTTCAGTTTTTTAGGGATTTATGGACATCTATCCCCCCTTGAAGATGGCCAAGTGCCAGAGTTCTGTGGCTTATTTAGTCAAATCCTGCCAAGTGGATAATATATTAGCTGTGCCACAGTTGTCATGCCAAAGCCAACAATTCTTGTTATTCCCATTTGGAAACGTTTCTTTTGTTGATACATGACACATGGCCTTTTGGCTTGCACAATTCAAGCACGAAATGGAGAGACAATGTTGGGAGGAACCTCCCCCCAAAACTAACAACCTTTTGTTCCCAAGTTCAAACCCTAAACCCTAAGTATTCGGGCTTCTGGAAGTTACTGTACAGCATGGAGAATAAGTTCCAGAGGCCAGAAGTTTTTTTCAGTTTTTTTTCCACTTAAATTTTAATTCTGAAGAAACCCTAAACCCAAAAAAGAAATCCTGCTCTCAGGAAAATTGAGGCTGGGGAGCGTCCCCCAAATACAAAGGAAAAAATGGCCCCAAGGTTTAGGGTTTAAGGTTTAAGGTTTCAACCCTTAAACCCTAAATCCAAAAAGGAAATCCTGCTCTCAGAAAATTAAGGCTGGAGTTTAGGGTTCCCCCAAATACAAAGGAAAATATGGACCTGTGCTCTCGCTTTCAGTATGTTTATGGTTGGGGTCCGTAATCTTTTTGGGTAATTGAAAGCTAAAATGGACAAAAAATAAAATGGACATCTGAAGCCCTTGCAATGAGAACCACCAGAAGGTACCACTGTAGGTGCTGCTTCAAATTGGCCCAGAAATTGCACTGAGCATTTCCTGAAGCATCTCCTTCTCAAGCTGACTTTTACTCCAAAGGAACAAGCTAAAGAACTGGTGCTGCTTCCATGGAATGTGTTCTGCTTCCCCAAATTGCGGGATGCACACTTGACGTAATCAACCCATAGGTGGGCATTATTGCATTTTGTAATTTCTTCTTGTACAAGTGGGGATGGCTGGGTGGCTTTATTGGTGCACATGAGTTCATTACACGGTGTAATAAAGTGCAGGTGGACATTACAGCCGGGACCTCACTCTCCTCCTTCTGTTCACAATGGTGTAATGCCCTGCTGGGGATGGCTGGGAGGGCATTATCGTGCACTTTACGACAAAACAAAAAGTCAGAAGATGGCGAGCGTGTGTGTCCATTCCTTCCTCAAATTATGGAATGAATTACACAACGTTCAAGCAACTGTGGTCGGTTGCCAACACAACTTCTCCATTAGCATTTTTAGCTTCAAAATAGAAAAGGCTCTTTACACAACTGTTCAGCCCACTTGGACGTCATCTCTTGGTTTCTAGATGACCTTTGAAAAGGTTGCTACGTGCAACATTCCGACGTCAGAATGGGCGGCTCTCTCAAGTGATCCCCCAAGGGAAGGGGGTTCTGAACTGCGCTGAAGGAAAGTAAGCTGGGGGAGAGGGCCACAAATGCACCATTATACAACTGGCAAAAAGAGCTTTCCAGACAAAAGTGAAGTTTGAGTTGGCAAGGAAAGAGCAAAAAAGGGCTTGAACTTGACTCTCTAGAGCTATCATCCACAAATATTCAGCCATGTGCGTGTCAAAAAAGACTTAGAAGTTGTCTAAAATGTTTGGCATGGGTGCCACCTCTATCTCGTCGTATTTGTCATTTCTCCAGAAATTGTTTCAATACCAATAGAGTACCTCATTATATGAAAAACAATTGACCTAAATTTATAATGTTACACTTGTCGGCATAGGAGTAGATCACTTCTAATGTAACCCACTGCCCAGGCAGAGAATATATATGGGTGCCAATACATACCGCCTAAGGCATGTGACATATAAAACTTCCACAACGATCATTAAAAATTTATAATGAGGCCATACCCACTTTGAAGGTTGTTTCCTCTATTTTAGGGACAAGATGAATGTAGGTTCATCACCCACGGCATGGGAGGCATGAATGACCCAAGTGAACCAAATATCCTCCCCACACCTCCCCATGTCCATTTCAAGTACTTAGATACAAAATTAAATAAACGGTAGGAAAACAAGATTGCATTACAATTTTTGTCAGAGGAGCTGTTGATGATTGACAAAAATATAGGAAAGTCCAATGCAACAAAACGCTCACGGTGATTGAAACAAAAAAAACGAGTACTTCTCGTACAGCCTTTGTGCATAAAAATTCTGTGGCTTGTTGTTTATTGGTAGTCATACCATGGCGAGAAAAGTGCTCAACACAAAACAATCCAAACAATCCTATAGGTATTGTCCAATGTTGGTTTCATGTAATATGTGTCATAACTTTAATGTCAAATTTTGATTTTAATTTGGTACATGTCACAAGAAACATCACATATTAGTGGACATCAAACTTTTATTTATGTTTTTTTTGAAGTCATCACTTTTCATGATAATGTTAATTTGAAACGAGTCAATGAAAAGAGATCATATTCCTCCATTTAATTTTACACCCTTTTGGCACATCAACTGTTTATTTTATTGCTAATGTCAAAAAGGTCTAATGTGAAAGAAGGCGTAAAAAGATGCTCTGTGGTTATAGTGCTAATCCCAAGAAGGATCTCCCCAAAATTAATTTTTAGATCAGCAATAATCTCATCACCCAACATTCTAGATCAGCCATGCACATGTTTGAAAACCCCCTATTGTATACATATTGTAATGAAAATTTCAAAGCTCCTCTCACACAAATGTGTCATGAGCTCCAGCTTATTGAGCAAGAAGAACCACATTGTCTTGTAATGCTGGTAAGGTCCTCACTACCAATGTTAATAATGCAAGGCACGCAGCTTTATATATATATATACCATACCAACACTCTCATATATTCCTCTCAACGGCTAGAACAATGAATTAATCCCCTATGTAGATAATAGTTTGGTCCCCTTATGAAAATGCTTATCCAGGAGAATAAGTAGTTTAATCCCAGGTCCAATATGGGCTAGTAGTTCAATTCCAAATTTTTATAAGCTAGTCTAATTTGGGCTCCATGCTACCGTGCACTACTAGTGACAATTAGTTTTTTTTTTTCTTTTTATGTTTTCATATTGTTTTCAATAATTCATCATTATTTATTTCAACGTCAAATTTAATTTGAATTCATAGGAAATATGATGAACATAAAAAAACACATTGTTAATATATATATATGTTGATGAGTAAGGAAAAAAAGTGAGATAGTTAGACCTGAAAAATGAGGTAATAATCTGTGTGAAATTTGATGACAAATTCTTATCAAATTGTCAATCTGGATTGGTATTTAATTTTATTAGTATTAATCTGGATTAGTATTACCAAGTAGTTAGCAAGTATCCATTGACAACCACTATCCGACCCCCCACCACCAAAGCCCCCAACAAGAAGGGAATTTTTTTTTCGGAAAAAGAGTGCCTAGTTGACCTTTGAGTTTAAAAAAATACATTAAAAAATTTAATGATTTTTATTATTTTAACAAAATTGGGGAATTTTTGCAGAAACAAAAAGAAAAAAAGAAAAAAGATGGACTCCATGAATCCTGGGTTCTGACAACTCAGATCCTGACTACTGGACGGTCGTGTGACTGCCAGATGGCAAGATCTCGACAGCTGTTGTGGACAAGATTGTGGAAGGAACTACAAATACGCACATTTGCTGCCTTCCACTCTCATCCGGTCTTCAGTCCCTCCTCTCCTCTCTGCAATTGCGGCCTTCTCGGAGCTTCTCTGCGACGGAGGTACGCACATGCCGCTAAGTTGCATTGCTTGTTTTGCTTGCTTCCACGCCCATTCCAGTACTGTTATTATTAGAGATGTTTCAGTTTTCTTGCGTTTTGCTTCTTGTGTCCTTCGCGAGAGAGGGTTGTCAGGAGCTACAGCTGCTGCCTTGTAAATGCTTCTGTAATTTAGTAGACTTTTATGTCTTGAGAACACACAGGAGTTTTGGTACAACTCCTTCCTCCCTCTCTGCTTGAATGTGGGAAAGGTCTCAGTTATCCCTGTTAGAAATCCCTCTTAGAATCAATGTCAAAAAGGAAAATTCATTCGTTTCCCTCCAATAGCTAGCAGCAGGGCTTTCTAATCAGGGAAAAATGACCAACTTCCCCCTTTGACATTGGTTCACAGTATGTGGGTACCCTTGAAGATAGAAGGCATAATTGAACTTTCCCCTGTGAGGCTGGCTCTCTCTACATGGGAAGAATGTTGCAAAACTCCTTGTGTTGCACAATTCCTTGTTACTTGTGTTAATTTTAGTCCCTTCTTGGACGTCAAGTAAGACAATTTTCTCACAAGGGAAGGATTCATTCAAGAGCTCCTTGTGTGACATGAATTTCTGATTTTACATTATTGTGGTACTTTGGTGATGTTTGATTATTATAGCTGCGGCGATTGTTGCGACGTCAAGCTTGCAGTATCCTCTAAGCTCCACTTGTCGATTGTACTTCCAGTAAGGATCAGCAGCAATGGCGTTCGGGATTGGTAGGGGGCTGACCACCCCACTGTTGGTCATCAACTTCATTTTGTATTTGGTAGCTGCTGCCCTTGCAGGTTGGGCTCTCAACCGCGACATTGATAGCAGCACTGGGACGGCCTACTCTGTTGGTACTGCCCTGAACCAGGCCAGCTAACTCCTTGTTGGTTCTCTAGTTCTTCTTACAGCGCGGTGGCCTAGGTCAGCTCAATATATGCATGCGGTCACAGTACCATATTGTGCTAAGATTTGTCTCGAGCAATCTAGTAATCGTCCTTTTTATAAAGTCCGGCCTGCACCTTCAGAAGAAGTGAAGACTCACCTTGGAGTCTGTGAAGAAAGAACTTGGTAAACATTGAGGACTAGTACAGCTTATTTGTGTGTGTTCGTTGCTGCAGGAAATGCCGCCACCCAATGGTTTCTGCCACTGGCACTGATCGCGAGCGTTGTGGGACTTGCCTCCGTGTTGACGGGCGTTCACCATGTGCGCGTCTATCGAGGTGACAGTCTCGCTGCCGCACATGCTGCCTCTCTCATCGCCTGGCTCCTCACACTCCTTGCCATGGGGTGAGAAGTACTCCCGGCCTCTACTTATAATAGCTAGAATATGCTCTTACACCCACCCTCATGTCACTCCTCCAAAACCCTTCCCGCAACACCATGCTCATTAAGCCGGATAAATTGAGAAGCCGCCCCTAAAACAAAAGATTTTCTAAAGATACAATATCTCTCCACCCTGCAAAAATATATCTTTCTCCAGCATGCTCATACTGATCTTGGCTGCTACAAATGAGCTGTGCAGACTTGCTTGCAAGGAGATTCACATTGGCGGTCCGCGCACAAAAAGACTGGTAAGATAAACTTTTGAACTAGAGCTGTACTCACCATTTGCAGAACTAAGTTGTGTAAGGTGAAGCCATTGGTATAATCTGGATCAGAAAGCTGCCTGGGCAACATGAGCTGGTTGTAGTACTAGTGACATGATCATGGATCATCATCAGTTCTTATAATTAATACACAAAAATGTGGCGAAAGTGCAGAAAACATTGGAAGCATTCATGATCATTCTGGCGTTTTTCGAGCTCTTGTATCTGTTGTCGCTTCACGCGGGCATCATGGCGGACGATAGGGCTGCTGACAACACCACGACCAGGACAGGACCCAAGACAGGCAACTACGGCACTCCTGCGGCTTCTGCTGTCTAATAAATTTGTGCGAGATTTGTTGGCTGGCGGAGAACTTCTTAAATTCCTCAGGGATTCATGAAAACCAAGAAGATCAATATCATTGCAACTGGGGACGTTTTTGGGATTTTGGTGGAAAATTTGGAAACAGATTCAAATGGGAATTTTTAAGTGAAAATTATGATTTACTTAGACTTTGTGGGATTGTATTGGGGGGGGGTTGGGGATCGATGGCAACGGAGATTGTCCAAATTTTAGCTGATAGTATATTATTTTATAATGGGGCTGGGGGAGTCTAGTGGCTTCACAAATTTATAATTTGTGCTGCTACTGCAATCGTAGTTTTGAATACTCTTTTGTAGAAATTGTAAAAGAGGAGTTCGCTTCTCCTATGTGTACCATGTTCTAAATTATATATATATTTTTATATATGAAAACATAAAATGCAATCCATGGAAGATTGAACTATTGTTGGTTTTTTTTTCTTTTGTATTTTTTTTCTTCTTTCTTTCTTTCTATTTTAGTGTACATCTCTTTAATCCACTTCCAAGGCTACATGACTTAATTGATGAAACCCTGCCAAACTTCATAAAAAGAAAGCACCTAAGAAAGGGATAGAAAAAGAAATAAAGGGTAAGGATCAAAGTCTAGGCAAGCAAACAACCCAAAAGAGATGCACCACGAGGAGGAAAGGGAACCATTTAGAACCGAACCCTCCACTAGTTGCATGAAACATATTGACTAATTAAGAGAGGGGTGTTAAACCCCCATATAAGTCCAAGCCTCAACAAACCCTCCCTTGAATTGCTTTGCCGATAGCTTAGCTACCTAGTCAGTCTTGCAAGTTCATAATATACTCATATTTGTCAACATTTAACAATAATTTAATTAGTTTGAGATTAATTTGTTAATTTGAGACTTTATTCAACCTCTTGGGTGGGATGAACTGCACTCAGTGACTAACATATTTAACAAAAATTCTCTTTGTTTTAAACATGAATGTCATTTTAACATATGTTTCAACAAGCTTAATATTATTATGTAGACACAAAATGTCACCAATAATAGCCAAAAAATAACATCAATACATAATTTATCTGACATAAATATTTGAACACTATAAAACATTTAAAACATGATGGGTTTCAATATAAAATAAAATCAATACAAAATTTTAAACATTTATAAATCTCATTACATCAAACCAAAACTTTTGGGACCACATTTTGGTACTCAATCACCTTGTGATTAACATATAGTAAATTGTCTTATGTTTGGGTGAAAGCATGTTAAAGAATACATAAAAGCTAAATGCATGTAATCATGTTTTTGAAAGTACACAAACTTTTTTTTTGTAAATAGTTGGTTTTTTTTAAAGCATCTCAATATTGATTTAGTGAGCATTTTAATACTATTTTATTTTATTTGTAAATGGAGTTTGTTTTCATTTTAATCATTTCTAACTTTTTAAAACATAATCTAACTTTTAGGATTTTTTTCAAATCCAAATGATAATATAACATTAAGTGTTTTAAAAAGCTAGAAGGAAGTTAAAGATGCTTTAACAAAGAAAAGTAAAGGTTCCATTTGATTTCATATGTTAAAGGAAGGTTGGAAAGTTTTTTTTAAAATTTAAGAACACATTGTGCCAAAATGTTATTTTAAGGTAAACCAACATATGATTGATCACCTACCTATGATCAAACATTTATTTATATCTTCATCATATATCTTTCATTTTGAATGATTTAAAATGTTTTTTCAAGCTCTAAAAATCATCTTTGAAATGCATAATAAACTTTCCAACTTACAAAACAGGGTTTTGTTTCCCTTTCCCTTGGATCCAAACTTTATAACTTTTTTTATCTCTTATTCATTTAAAACATTTTAAAGTGTTATAAGAGCGCCACCTAAAGTTTTACAAATCATCTTTGAACTGTAATAGCAACAGAACAACATACAAGGAATTTTTTGGGTGTTTGGGAACTAACTTTTGTAATGTTTGATAGATTGTTTTTTTGAGTTCTTAACCCCCTCTACTTTGAGGGGTCGTAACTTTCTCAATTCTATTCCATTTTTGATAATTTTTAATGAAATCCAAAGGAGCCATTGATGTCAAGAACACAAATGATAACTATTTTCACCTTTTGTTATTTTAATGACTAGTTTGGACCATTCCCTTGTGCATGTATTAAATAAACAAAAATAAATCTAATGTGTAAGTGTAAAGACATTTTTTTTTAAAACATAAAAAATTGGGTAATGAATGGTTTAGAATTCAAGATGTTAATGGATATTATAGGTTTTTGGGTGTTCATCATTTCCATGAGTGTGTACATAGGTGGGGAAAACATAGCCTGTTATGGACCGGCTGCAAACAAGTGTAGAATTACAAGACAAAACAAGTTTTATTGATCCATCAACTGGTGTTGATCTACTGAAGAGTTGTTCCCCAAACTATCTCTTTTTATAACCATGAACCATACTAGTCCCAAAATATCCTAGGACATGATATTGCCAAAGTATCCCAAAATATCCTAGGTTGTGATATTGCCAAAAGTATCCCAAAATATCCTAGTTCATGACATTATCCTCTCCTCAAGCGACATCTTCCAGTCGATTTGTTAGGATACCGTTGGTGAAATCGATTAACTAAGTCTTGGGCATGAACTAGGTATCTAGCATGCTCCCAAGTAGCTTCAGAAGGAAGTTAACCTCGCCAAAAGACAAGGTACATGAGCTTTCCACGAATCTTCTTGGAGTCCAAGACCTCCTGAACTTCAAACTCTTCTTGGCCTTCAATTTTGACTGGAACTGGGGGTTCTCGATGACGTTCGGGGATCGGGTTTTCATGATAGGGCTTAAGCAAGGAAACATGGAAAACATTGTGGATTTTGAACTGGGGTGGAAGCTCCAACTGACAAGCCACTAGACCAACGAATTTGGCGATTTTGAAAGGTCCGAGGCGTTTGTAATCCAACTTGGCACATGGGCGAGTGGTAGCAATGTTTTTTCTGAGAAGCCAGACTTTATCTCCAACCTTGAAGTTTGGATGGTCTTTGCGTCGGCAGTCTGTTTGCTTCTTTTGCCACTCCTGTGTTAGCTTGAGATTTGCCATAAGGTTCTGTTGAACATGTCCAAGCCTCATGGCCCTTTCTTCAACCGAGGGGTTTACGGAATCCCCAGGAATTTCAAGGCTGAACCTGGGATGAAAACTGTAATTGGCAAAGAATGGACTGATCCCGGTCGATGCATGCATTGTGTTGTTATAAGCAAATTCTGCTTGAGATAGTAGGTCCAACCAGTTGTCCTGTTGGTAGTTCACAGTGCAGCGAAGGTATTGCTTGAGTGTCTGGTTTGTCCGTTCGGTTTGTCCATCTGTCTCAGGGTGAAAAGTTGAAGATAGCCGAATGTCAACTCCAAGAAGCTCAAATAAACGCTGCCAAAACTTGGATGCAAACTAAGGACCTCTGTCGGACACAATTTCCTTGAGGAGTCCATGCAGTCGGACGATCCCGTCCAGAATTAACTGAGCTGTCTCTTCTGCCGTGATTGACTTGGAACAAGGGGTGAAATGGGCCATTTTGGTGAGTCGATTGACCACAACCAGTATTGAATTCTTGGCTTTAACAGTAGGGAGGTTCGTGATGAAGTCCATTGCAATAGATTCCCAAGGTCGGCTAAGAATTGGCAAGGGCTGTAGGAGTCTAAACGGGCGATGCCTCGGAGCCTTGGATCGAGCACATGTATCACAAGACTTGACATACTCCCGTAACAGCTTGTTCATTTTGGGCCACCAATAATTCCTTGACATTAATTTGTGAGTCCGTGCCATTCCAAAGTGACCTGGCAAGGTGTTGTCGTGGCATTCTCTCAGGATTTTTAAACGTATAGGTCCTTCGGGTACATAAATCAGGTTATTTCGAAGGAGAAGTCCGTCTTGCTACTCAAATTGATCCAGATCATCACGATTTAGGTTCGTTGGCGTTCCTGGAATTCCTTCTTATTGATGGTACCCTAGGTGTCTTCCTCAATTGCCATCTTGATGTCCCTGACAAGGTATGAGTCTGGGAGGGTGCTGATTGTTGTTGCAACTCGAAATTGCTCGGGGTTGAGTAAAGTCTGGTTCTGCTGGCCGTAGGCCTCATCCCTCGCTCGAAGTTCATACTTTGAACGACGAGATAGTGCGTCAGCTTTCCCTTGCTAGGTGCGAGTTAATATTGAATCTCAAAGTCGAAATCAACTAGGAAGATAGACCAGTGTGCCTAGCGACGATTCAAGGTCCAAATAGTTGTGAAGTAAAGGAGATTCTTGTGATCTGTCAGAACTTGTACTCGATGTTGAGCTCCAACAAGATACGGTCTCCACTGCTCGAATGCCATGATAATTGCTAAGAGTTCTTTATCGTAGACCTGGTAGTTGATTTCGGCACTGGTTAGCTTCCGTGAATAGAAAGCAACTGGATGCAGCAACCCATCTATTCCAAATTGAGATAGAATAGCTCCCAAGGCAAAATCTAAAGCGTCCGTTTTCACAATGAATGGTTTGGCAGGGTCGGGATGTATCAGGATGGGTGCAAAGGTGAATGTCATCTTGAAAGTATCAAAAGCAGCCTAGGCCGTTGGATTCCACGAAAAGGGCTTGTCTTTGTAAGTCAGGGTTGTTAACGGTGTTGTGATCTTGGAGTAGCCTTTGATAAACCGATGATAGAAGTTGGCGAACCCCAAGAAGCGTTGAACGTCCTTGACCGAGGATGGAGTAGCCCAACACTAGATGGTCTCGAGCTTTGACTTGTCCATGAAAATGCCATCTGGAGAGATCACGTAGCCGAGGAACGCCACTGAAGATTTTTCAAATTCACATTTTTCCATCTTGGCATAGTAGTGACATATGCTCAATTCAATTCAAACATACGCGTATTGTACGTTTTTTTGGGCTTTTTAAAAAATACTTGAAAATACTTGGGCCTAAGCACCACTAGTATCATATAATGTTTTTTTAAAAAATACTTGAAAATACTTCTTTTTGAGCACCTTCAAAAAATACACGTATTTCGTATGTCACTACTATGCATCTTGGCGTATAAGCCATGCTCTCAGAGCGTCGCAAGCACCAATCATACATGTTTGTCGTGGGTTTCCTGGTCCTTGGAAAAGATCAAAATGTCATCCAAATAGACCACGACAAATTCGTCCATGTACTCCCGGAAGATATCATTCATCAGATGTTGAAATACTGCGGGTGCATTGGTGAGGCCGAAGGGCATGACCGTGTATTCGAAATGGCCGTAACGTGTGCGGAAAGCTGTCTTCCATTCATCCCTAGGACGAATCCTGAGTAAGTTGTAGGCTCCACGGAGGTCAAGCTTGGTGAAGATCTTCCCAGTACGTAGCCGATCCAGGAGGCCTGAAATCAAGGGCAAGGGATATCGATTCTTTTTGGTTATCTTGTTGAATCCACGATAATCCACACAGAGTCGAAAAGAACCATCCTTCTTCTTGACAAACAGAATTAGGGCGTCGGCTGGAGACTTGGAATGCTGAACGAACCCCTTGGCAAGGTTTTCAGTAAGGTAATCACGCAAGGCTTGGAGTTCCGGTTCCGATAGGCCATAGATAGGACCAAAGGGTGGTGAGTGTCCTTCTTCTAAATCAATCGGGCAGTCATATGGACTATGGGCGGGGAGCTGATCAGCATTAATCTTTTCAAAAACATCAACAAAGTCCTTGTACTTCTCGGAAAGTTTGACATGTATTGGTTCTGATTGGGGGTTTTTGTTGTTGGCTGGGTTGACATG
This sequence comes from Sphagnum tenellum, assembly GCA_963921925.1. Taxonomy (NCBI): domain Eukaryota; kingdom Viridiplantae; phylum Streptophyta; class Sphagnopsida; order Sphagnales; family Sphagnaceae; genus Sphagnum; species Sphagnum tenellum. The sequence continues at coordinate 13,587,417 of OY998156.1, forward strand.
GATGGCAAAGACTTGAAGATTCTTAGCAATCCGATAGAAAGGGACAGCTCCATCAACAAAGATCCAGACAAGGTTGGTTTTCTGGGCAGGATTCTTTACAAGATTCATGACAGGACAAGGTTTAGTTCTGACCATCGGGGGGTTCTTGATTGCAGGACTTGACATAACAGACTTCAGAAAACTGGAATTGGTTCCGACCTTCTTTGGGTTCTTGACCACATGGTTCTTGGCAGGACTAGACAAAGTGTTTTTCTGAGCGTGGGGTTCTTGAGAGGTACACCATTGTGCGCTGAAGGTGAGGGTTCTAGATCGCCAATCAATGATAGGATTGTGCGCTTCTAGCCAAGGCAGACCAAGGATGATAGGATGGTGAGGGGTGGAGATGATGTTGAGAACAATCTTCTCCGTGTGCTTGCCGATACAAAGTTTTAGAGGAGTTGTCTCTTGTGTGATTGCACCAGAAGCAATGATTCTCCCATCAATAACCTCTACCGGAATAGGGGTTGACTTCTTGACCACAGGGATGTTGTGTTGGGCGACAAATGTTTGGTCGATGAAAGAAGAAGTGGCGCCGGAGTCCACCAATGCTAACAGTTGTGGTATGTCTTCTGGAATACAAATGATGTCCACATACTGAGTGAAACTGGGACTGGGACCAACAGCGGAACAGGAGCCTTTGCAAAGGTGGTGTTGGGTGAAATCCAGTCGCACGGCTCCTACTGTGACTGGATGTTCTTGTTTTCCAACTCTTGGGGAGTTTCCACAGCTTGTACTTGAAGTTTGACAAGCTTTTGAGGGCATTGGCGAGCTATGTGCCCTGGGTTGTCACAATAAAGACATAGGTTGTTTATCCTTTGGCGAAATTTCTCGGCTTCTGTCAAAGGTTTAAACTTAGCTACGTCGCACTGCATTAGGGCAAGTCCAAAAGAGGCAGGTCGAGCAACTGGTGTTGTTTAGGGAACTAAAGGGAGCGTAGTAGGCCGACTATTCCAAAGCTGGGCGTTGGAAGTGACTTTCTTTTCCTGGCAACGTTCGAACAGACGATTATCACACCGAATTGCCTGGGTGATGGCTTCATTGAAGAAAGAAGGGTCTGCGAGTGTCAACAAAAGATCTTGAACATCATCACGAAGCCCACAGCAAAACTGATCAATCAAGGCAGCTTCTCCCCAATTGACGTCGCAGGCAAGCTGCCTGAATTCTGAGGCGTAGACGATGGCCGAACGTGTCCCTTGCTAGAGGCGACGCAGTTTGTTGGCTGAAGTCATGGCCTTGTCACTGTCCCCAAACACTGCTTCAAATTTCGCCATAAAGGCGTTGAAATCTTGTAGGAGAGGGGATGATGTTTCTAGGATAGGAGCAAACCATGCTACAGCTGTCCCAGTGAGCAGGGTTCCAACGAATCCTACACGAATGGTGTCATCAAAATAACGACGGGGGTGTAGTTGCATGATCAGGCGTACCTGGCTGACAAAGCCTTGAAATTTGAGGCGTGTTCCATCAAACTTTTTTGGCAGACCGATCTAGGGCTTTAGGGCGACCATTGCAAGAGCAGGAGGTACTGGGGTAGGAGGTGGTGGTTGATTTTGTAGGCGGGTCACCGAGTCTCTAAGCACGGCATTTTCTTGTTGAAGGTGTTGAAAGGCGGCGAGGATTTGAATGAAATCGATGTTTGATTCTGAGTTGTCCATGGTGGTAGTTCTCACACTTTTGTACGAAGGTCTTGATAATGTATTTGCGCTTCCCAATCTTCAAACTCCTTCCTTCAAGATCTCCCAAGTTGTATTTGTTCCACTTCAAAACTTTTGCTTTGATGTCTTCTCAAAACAAACTTCTATCATAGCAACTTTGCAAAGCTACACTGCTCACATATGACCTTGGATCACTGTAAAATTTTAGTGAAACATGAGCAACTATGTCTACTACCTTCTCTCAAAATTTCAGCCCTATTGATGATGATCACAAAGTGATATCACTCTCAAAAGAAACTGACTTCAAAACTGAGACTGAAACTTCAGATGCTTGGATCTCTCTTAATACAAATCCAAATGACATGAAATTTCTCTCACACATATATTCCTATATGATCTATAAGATTGCAAAGTTGCAGACCCAAAATAGCTTAAACAAAGGAGATATGACCAAAAAACCAGATCTAGCATAGAGTTTTCAAAAGCTCATAACTCTCACAAAACATATCCTTTTCTTTTGAAACTTTGAAAATAGAAGAAAACTATAGTCTTTTATAACATTGCAAAGTTGGAGACCCAAAAAAGCTTAAACAAAGGAGATATGACCAAAAAACCAGATCTGGCACAAAGTTTTCAAAAGCTCGTAACTCTCACAAAACATATCTTTTTCTTTTGAAACTTTAAGAATAGAAGCAACCTATAGTCTTTTATAACCTCTCCAAGTTTCACTCTAAAATACCTCTAGCTACTTACTGAAACAACAAAACAAACAAACAAGAAGAAGGAGCAGATCAAACTGTTATGGACTGGCTACAAACAAATGTAGAATTACAAGACAAGACAAGTTTTATTGATCCATCAACTGGTGTTGATCCACTGAAAAATTATTCCCCAGACTATCTCCTTTTATAACCCTGAACCATACTAGTCCCAAAATATCCTAGGCCATGATATTGCCAAAAGTATCCCAAAATATCATAGGCCATGATATTGCCAAAAAGTATCCCAAAATATCTTAGGCCATGATATTGCCAAAAGTATCCCAAAATATCCTAAGCCATGATATTGCCAAAAGTATCCCAAAATATCTTAGTTCATGACATAGCCCACCTAGTCCAATAAAATAAACCAATGTATAAGTAGATGGAATTGTTTTTTTTTAATTTTAAAGTTCTAACTTTCTTATGATTTTGGCAAGGTGGTTCCTACTGGTACCACCCAAGGATATTTTCACCTTCATAAAATAACATTTTTGGTGTAGTGAGTAAAAAACATGGGTACAAGTATGTACAAATTATTTTGATTACATCTATGTAACTTATTAAACAAATTTTAACATAAATAATAAATTTGAAATTTATGCAACATGAAAGGAGTATTGCATTTAGTCATTAGGTGTTTTTTTATGTTAGGCTTAAATATATACATACATACTTGTATATACAAAAACATTTCACAATGTAGTACATATTATGTTTATTGACATATCTTAATGCATTACATGTGTGACAATGCACAAAAAATACAAATGTAATAGTGAAAACAATTAAATGATTAAAAAAACATTGATAGGTCATCAATATTTTATCAAAGTCACCAACATCCTTCAAAGATTATTCAATGAACTAATAACATTAAGATTTATTTTAGTTCAACTAGCACAATTAATAATAATGGTAACTTGACTTTTGTTGGTTGTATTTTTTTGAAAGACACAAAAAAAGAATAGTTGAAATGTCAAGCCATTGTTTTAAATCTAGTAAATTACAGTTTCACTTACCATTCTAGCAATCATCATATAAATTTTGTTCATCAACGTTTAATATTTTTTTATTAGAACCCACCACTAAACCTACTCAACATTTTGAAATTTTTATTTTGGTCATATTTAACAAAAAATTACACTCTTCCCATCCACACAAGAATAAGTTTAGGATCATGCAACCTCATGAAAAAAAACTTTTATGTTCAGATCTTTAAACATGGTGTATTTCATTGGTAGCTATTTTAAAAAAACTTTTCAAGTTTTTAAGCCCATGATAAGGGGTGATGATTAGATCTTTTGCATTAGCAACTTCCATGGCGGGTGGTAAAAAAACCCTAACATATAGTTGAATTTCCAATTGTTTGAAAATCAAAAGCCTTCCAAAAACATGGAACTTGAGGAGGTAACAATTTTGACAAATGTAATAAAATATCCTTCCAATATTCCATATACAAGTTCATCTTGCTTGTCTAAATAGCATTTTGTCCAATGTTGTGCTTCTAAAATTTCACATATTTGGATTATCCAATATTGGTAAAATTTCCTTTCTCCACAAACCTCAACACATGATTGCCCCAAATTAAGCAATATGGAGTAATGCTTGGGACTCCAATAGGGAGCTTTGGTGATGTAGTACAAAGTATAGGCCAATTCGATGATTCCACAATGAATTTGGAAAAATGCATATTAATACGCCCTACCAAAGATTTAAGGTCATCATTCAAAGAACCTACAACCCACAATTTTAAATATAGGATTTGTTGAATCAATTGAAGAATGAAAGGTCACTCCTATGACACCATGAAAACTACCAAAATGTAGTTATTTTGATCTTTCAATTTTTTTTACAAATATCAAAAGCAATCATCAATGTCCTCATGTGTATGACCAATTACAAGGAATCCCAAATAAACCTCCTCAAACACTTCCCTTGCAATCAACAAACAAAGAAATGTTAACCAATGCCAATTTTAAAGTGGGCTTAATTACAACACTCTTATGGAACCCAACTATGAGAAAATTAAATTTTACTTTTAAACTGATTTACAAAAGAAAAAATCCTTATAAAATTCAAATTTTTTTCCTTCATTTGTCTAAAAATTCGAAAACAACAAAATATGTGCACACCATCTCCTTGAAAGATTTTTGGTGGTACCAAAAGCATAATGGGGGACCCCACAGTTTAAAAAGTTTACAACATGCTCACATCTAAACAAAACAAAATACACACCTACCTTAATATGTACTAGTGTGGCCTATGCCGTTGGCCCAAGTGTTACCACGTCTTCAACTGATTTTCCCTTCCAAAACCTGGTTTTTTGAATTTATTTGAATTTTCAATGACAGAAATCACTTTAAAATCAACATCTACCACATTCTAAATCCAAATCTTACCAAATAAATACCATTAAATCTTGCTTGTCAAGATCTTTCCAACAACACCAAAGGCACATTCAAATTTTTCCAAAATTTGCAGTTACAATTTAATTTAACTTTGGATAAAAAAATCATTTAATATTCAAAAATGTTTGCACCACAAGTCCAAATGTCATGGAACCAAGCCCATGCACCCCTTCTCATTGAGAGTTTTCCAAAGACACCAAGAACACAATCTGAAGCATCTCGGTTCGATGAATATCATAACTACAAAACAAAACAAAACAAACTACCTTCCTTCACATTCCTTCAAACATAGATAGATTTGAAAACTTGAATAGAAATTGCATGCCATTGTTGATCTAACAATGATGGATGGATCAAGTTGTTGGTAATCCCACCTATCCAAAGCTTGTCCAAAGATCATGCCATTCAATATATTGTCAATGAAACAAATATTGATCTTTAATCAAATGTAGTTTGGATTCTTATATAAAGTTTTCAATATTTTGTTAAAATAATCTTTATGTTTTTCCAAAATGAGATTCCAATTAAAGCTACATCTACCAATTGTATTTTTGTTCAATCTTTGAATACAAGTTCATGAGTTTTTTCTTAGACTAAACATTAAATATAAGATGTAAAACATCATTTATAAGGAAATGCGTTATGTTGATGAATGTATTATCTTGTTGTAAGAAAAATTTGTTATGATTGAAGGGCCTAACTAATTGTCTAGGCATGATGGGTTGTGGATTATTGTGCATAATGAAAAAAAAAATGATATATATTTTTATTACATTAAAAAATTAATCGCCTATTTTATTTTCATGTTTGCATAATAGATTCATAAAGTTTGAAATATAATTTGATTTCTAAACTGAAAAACTCAAAGAATGTTTTTGGTTGTTAACAGTAATCCATGACTAAAAATGATGTCCTTATTGACTTCATGATATTAAAATATTTGACCAAGAAATAATGTAGTTAGTATTTGCATGGGTGAAAATTAATTGAAAGGTGGAACATTCATGTAAATTGAAGACCACCTAATATACATATTAATATTAGTTTTAAAAGGTTTTATGCAAAATCATGAAAACTTTTTCTGATGTTCAAACATCACATGACTAAAACAAATTCCATTGCACTCTTACAATTGTATCCACCAAGTATTTCAAAACCCTAATTCTATGGCTTTATTTATTTGAAATTACAACTTATGTCTCATGCCTAGTTTGTAGAACTTTTACATCCCAAGGGGACAATATCTATTGAAACTTGACATTATCTAAATAAAAAAGGGGATAGTTTTGGGGTACTATGTGAAGGAGTTTTAATTTCTCCACCTTATTAGTAACCAAGTTCATAATATATCGACATATTTGATTCGTCCTAGATCTAATTTAAATATTATGTTCACATTGAATTTTCATAACATATATCAATTTGAATTTTTAGTTTTAATTGAAAACATGTACGATGAAAAATCGAGATTCGTGAGGGTTCAGAATATGTCCACTTCACATATAATAAGCAAACAACCATTTAACATGTAAAGACAATATAAAAATGACCTCACATCACTCTATTGAAGAGAAATCATAAGCAATATTCATTAGTTCATCCAAGAAATTTCCCTAAACCCTTCACCTTAAGTGTCATTCCCCCAATTTTCCCAAAATTTGAAATGAAACTCAAAACCTTAGGAATTGTAAATCGTAATTGAATCTATTAGCAACTAATATCTACCTATCTCAAGTAAATATGTTATATTAGTTTTTTTTTTTTCTAATACATGGATTAATCCATACCCTACATTAATTGTTTCTTTGTTTTGATAATATGATCATGACCCTATTGTAGAACTAAGTGAATTATGGTTTTTACCCAACAACCAATATATAGGACCCTACATTTTTATTGATGTAATTTTCCAATTCAAAAGGAAGTATCCCACCAACCCCCTTTTCGCCTCTTTGCATTTACACACCTAGCTAGCTTCATCAAAAGAATTAATAACTTTTATTTGATGTCAATTTCAAAAAAAAAATTGCACCCCCAAGACTTCATCAAACAAATGGCATCATGACTCCTCAAATGCATAAAAAACCACAAGTTTCTTTTTTGTCATGAATCTCATAATTTTAATAGATTTATGACAAGAAAAATAATAAGATGAAAAGATCATAATTTCAAATACCTAATTCAAGATTTAAAATGTTAGTCTTCAAATAAATGGATTGAACTCATCAATATGAATAAATGAAAGAACATTCATGAATAAAATTTTCAACATGAAGGTATCATTCAAAAACCAATCCTTCTACAAATGATTTAAAAGGGCCAATATCTAAAAAGTAATGCACAATAAGATTGGCAAAATGTTAACAAATCCAAGACAAAATTAAACATCACAAATGAATTTTGAAATAGTTGAATTTACCATGAACCACCTTATGAAAGTTCAAACAAATGCCATCACTAAAAAATATGTATAAGAAATTTTGTATGTGGATAGATCAGACATTTTCTCTCATTTTAAGTCAGTCCACCTTTTTGCCAGGTTTTCTTAGTGCCTGCTTGCATTTGTATCCCAAATCAAGTCCCTTTCTACCATTCCAAACCTATAGGAAGAAGCTCCAACCCATTTGTGTTGTTTCTTGATGTTGCAAAAGTAAAGACTTGATGGTAGTTTGTGACTGTTAAAGACATTATCAGAGTGAATGTTGTATGCAAAGAAAACACACACAAATTAGATTAAACATCAACACGTTGGATCATCTATGTAAGGGGAGTGTCTTCCCTTTGGGTTATGTTGTGATCACAACAACCTAATGGAAAGCCACTGAAATGGAGCCCTATTTCTTGTTGTGGACAAGCACTTTTCATTGGAGAATTGCAATTGGGCTTCAAATATTTAGATAATTAATGTTAACAATTGAGGAACATTTTGTATGTGGAGAACTTTCGAAAGAACTTAAAAAGAAGATTTGTTCCCATTAAAAAGTGATAGATGTCATCTTTTAATGGCTCACATGTTGACTCACAATTCACACACAATTCTCCATTTGGTGAATGCTTGACCTGCAAAGTGATGAGGTGAACATATCTAAATGCAAGAAATGTAATGAAAAATGGTTGTTAAGGAAAAATATGTGATCATAGTGGCCTAATGGAAAGTAGTCCTAAGACTGCATCAAAACCCACCATCCTCCCTCTTTTAGAATCAAAGCAAAATAATGCAGAACTTTTCATGTCTCTTCTCTTTTTGCTTCATTGCTTGACCACGAGCTAGATGTTGAAATTGTTCCTATTTTGTTGTAGCCCACACTCATTTTACCTTCTTTTGTAGTAGGCATAAGGTACCTCTCACACTTGCAAAGTAGGTTTAAAGTACTTACCATTGTTGCTCAATTATTGCTTTTCATAACAACCATTCAGCCTAGGTTTATAGTTTTAAAAAGTGGAAGACCTTTTGATTTTAGGTCTATGAAATGGATATTTTAAAAAATAAGAACCCATCGGTTTTAAAGCTGGGTCAAATTTTCTTAACCATTAATAGAGCTTTTGGTTCTAGTTTAATCTTGGGGATGATTCCAAACTCGAATTCTAAACAATTTTGAGTTTTTTTAATTCCAGTGTTCTCACCAAGTTCCCAAAAAATTCACATATTGTTCCCATCAATTTCCTTAATTCCCCAATGGGTTCTTTAAAAGCAACAATAGGGAACAAAATAGGGAATAATTAGCTAGCATTGGTCTCCACCCACACATGGCCTTTATCCAAACATATTTCTATAAAGGCCATTTTAGTGTTTTCATTGAAGAAGACCTTGGATATTAATAGAGCTTAGGGCTAGGACTTAAGACTTTAAAACCTAGAAAGCTTAAATCCTACATAAACTTAAAACCCTAGCCCCTACTTAACCCTATGGCTTGGATCTTGTAAAAAAACCTTGAAACCCTCAGAGTTTGGTTCTTGGTTGTGTCCAAGTCCATCTTGACCCATCAAGTCTACATCCATGTAGACCCATTGGATTTGCTTTTTAGATGGATTAGATCCATATTTGAACCCATGTGGTTTAGTAAAAAACTTGAAACTAACTAGGATTGGTATTTACTTCCAAATTTTTGCCCTGCTTTTTGTGCCCTTACTTAATGTTATATGATGGGCAAGGTCCTATTTTCAAGGAATTCCACATTGGACCTCGGGCTTCATTTTGTGGTTCCAAAGTGCAATGCTTTGATAATAAGGCCTTACTCTACATTAGAGGCTTAGGGTTTGGTAGCTCCACATTTGCTCTAATAGCTACTTGGTATGTCCTCATGTTTTTTAGGATGTATTTATTGTTCCATCATAACATTAGTGAATAAATTGTGATGATTTTTGAAATTTGGCCTTATCAATCCCTTTTTAAGTTTTTAAACATTCAATGAACAATATGGTTGGTTGCATTGTTGACATTTTCATTTTTTGAAAAAAGTAAACATAACCATCATGTATGACTTTTTTTGAAAAATAAAAAAACAAAGGTGTACACCAATTCGAAATATGAATTTCATGAAAGTAAATTTGTGACATGCCAACAAGCACTTTTCAACCAGAGGCATTGTACATCTCATGGGTTTTCCTTTATAATATGCTAGTTTGTGATTCAATGAAGGAAATGGGTAGCAACCCCTTTACATTGGAACTCTTGTGATTCTTAGATATTCACAAAAATGGTAGAACACACCAGTGTTGGTTCTAATATGTCTTTTCAACATACCAATTTGCCCCTATTATGGGGGGGTTTTTTTCCTTTCCCCCCTCATAGTAATCTGGTCTTGGTATTGGGTGGAAGATGGATATTTGGCAAGTACAAGGTAGTTATACACTAGTCCTGTGTGGTCATTTGAATTTATAAAGAATTGCTAGTTTCGATTATTAAATTATTTTACTATTAGAAAACTAGTGGTTCTTTGAGAAAATCAGAATCAAAGAATTGCCAACCCCTATGATTTCAAAAACCTTAAAGAACCAACAATTTTCATGAAAGAACTGACACTGAACTAGTGGTTTTTTGGCCGATTATTTGATATTTCAAAAACTTGAAGAGCACGATACTTATATACTTGAATTGGGTCTTTGATTTTTTGGATATTGTGGTTATAAATCCTAAGAACCATCGTCATAACTTTGGGGTCTTTTGTCTGCTCCTATTTCTAATAACCACACAAACATTGTTATATACCCAATATTGACATTGGTGGGACTACACACCTTCCCAAGATAAACACCAAGCTAACAAATATCAGTATTTTTTAGCGTTGGGTCTATTATAAATTGAATTCATTAAATGTTGATTTCAATTAGGAATCGCTTAAAACATGTTCAACAAATTGTGTAAGCATGCACAATAGAGAAATTTGTATACCTTTAGGGTTGTACAAAGTGAAAGGTATGTCATAATTATTATATGTAGATTTGCCCTATTGTTGTCCATGTCCCCCATAAAATATTACTCCAAAAAACTTTCACCAATTATATATATGTTTGAATGATAGAAAACTTGTTCTTTGAAATTGAAAGGGTTGGATATGAAAGGAAAATTTTTATTTTATTTTATTTTATTTTGGGTGGCTTGGTAGTATTAATAATGTATTGTCATTGCAGACATTGGTCCATTGAATTTCATGTCTAATTTTTGTATTGGCTGCATATTTGGTGGGAGTTTCAAAAAAAAAGATTTAAGGAGTCACCATAATTTGTGCAATCTCTTTGGTTATTTTGTGGGTGTTGCCAACCGTAATACCTATTTCTTTGATTATAAAATTATATCCATTATGGTATCCTTTTCAGTTATTTGAATTTGGGTAACTTTGGTAATTGAACTAAAGTTAATTAACTTAGCTAATTTTGTCAATTGAACTAACTAAGGTCATGGGTGGTTGTTAGCACATTGGTTCTTGCCATTTAAATCTTAGTTTTTGAACCTCATATGAAATACAGACTATCAAGCATAATGTGTACCTAAATATCACACATGATCTCAACAACTGATCATGATATTTTATTTTATTTTTTGGGGTGAACTTTTGCAATATAATTACCCCAAAAAAACCAAAAAAAATTGGAATACTTTGTCACAAATGCTTGAATGTTTTTGCAATTTTTTTCCCAAAAAAAGAGGAAAATTTTAGCTTTTGAAAAAATGTTGTCACGTTTCTTGCAATATTGCTTGTGGTATTGTTGCACCACCACCCAATAATATTTGCTTCAAAACACTTTGTATTGTTGGTGCCTCGACTTTTCAATTTCAAAATTTCCATCAAATTATGACTTTGGCTAGCATCCTTAGCTATGATTCACTCCATTACTTAACACTTAACATCTTTTCACCCATAATTTGCCTCCATTCCTTTCAAAATTCTTATTCCAAGTCCCATGCACCCAACATGAATTCTTTGACACTAGAATTGGCCGAAATGATCTTGTGAATGGGCGGTGTGATTCTTCATTCCCTTCTCCAAAATAACAAAGTCCTTTGACTTATTTTGACTAATGCATGGCAATTTTGTGGTTGGATCGTGAGTGGCATATGAATTGGCTAAAATTTTATGCTAGGGATAGTGTATGGTAAAGCCAAAAGGTGAAGGAATTCTCAAAATAAGGGACCTAGAAGCTAGGATGCAATGATAGCCAACTTTTGGGAATGTCACCCACCTTCTAGAGTTGTTCAACAAACCTTATGGTAAATCAGAAACATATATATATATATAACAAAGCAATGCAAAGGATTTTGTGTCTATGTAAAATTTACATAGGATTGAACTTTCCATCTTTTTCCTTAGGCAATACTATTGTAACGTGTGCCAATGGCCCAAACATGAACTTGTTATCCAACTAATTTCTCCTTTCAAAATCATTTTTTTGCTATTTAATGGAATTTCCAATGACAAAGATTGCTCAAACTCAACAACTCCTCCACTTTAAGTCTACAAATTTCCAAACCACCTTCATTAAAACCTATTGATTGAGGGTTTTTAAGGAATACCAACATTGTTGCCAAGTTCCTCTATCATTTTTAGTTTTGATTTTAACAAATTTTCAATGAAAAAATTGTTCAATATTCAACAACTTTTTGACCATAACTTGAAACATTACAAAACCAACTCGATGCACCCTACTCATCAAAGTATTTCCAAGGGTACCAAAAGCATCACAAAAGGGACCATGGTTTAAGAGATTTCAACATGACAAACAAAACAAACAAACTATTGCTATTGTTTTACCTTAACAATTTACTTTTTAGTTGTGTACCCACAATCAACTATAATGAGAATTTGATTTTTTGATTGGCTATCAAGTCATTAGTAATAAGCCATAAGCTTCAACCTTCATTTATTAGTGACATACTAGTTAGCATGTCAAGGTAGCAACATGAACTCTTATTGGCCCAATGATTTTGTAATCCTTCAATTCATGAAATATCCACTTTTCTTGTTGATGAAGAAAGAACATCTCAATTCTCATAATGGTATGTTATGTGTCAATATTGGTAGCCTCTCACCTATTATCCAATCCATAGTTGGATTTTTCTACCAATTGTTTTGTTATAATATGTTAGTTGTCATGTAATAGAAACACCTATTATAAGTTTGTCATTCTAGCTCAAATTTTGTGACCTTGTGTTATTGTAATGATGTTGTTTTGCATTTATGATTTAAGGAACATGGGGGGATTTTTTATTCATTGTGAATAAGGGTTTTTTTTTCAATTTTGTGATACAAAAAATTTGGTGATTTTTTTGAAAAAAATCATTATTGTGATCATCCTCAATTTGGAAGCATTATGCTCTATAAGGCCCCCTAGTTTGGGAATTTTGGTTGATCCCCATGTTTAAATTGGTCTACAAATAAACTAAACCTCTAACCATCCTATTAGGTTCAATGGGGAGCTCTTCCTTCTATCAAGGGAAGGATTATGGCTCAATATTGTGTGATTGGGAAGGAAAATTGACACTTGTTGTATGGTTAAATACCTAGCATTCCAAATATCAAGGTCAAATGTGTAAAAAATCAACAATAAATGTTTACTCGAATAAGAAAAATTTGTGCCAATATTAACAAAATTTGTGGCAAGATTGAAAAGATAAAGATGTTGAGGAAAGGAAACACAAGCTCAAGATTTGACAAATTTTGAAAAATACCTTAAGATAGGATTTAAACATTATGAAGACTAATAGGACATTAATTATGTGATGATATCTATTAATGTTAGTCCTTCATTGGAAAATAAACATTTGATGTGTTCAAAGTCAATTCAATAATTTTCATGTTTAAATTTGATATAATATATTCAATTCAGACATTCAAATCATTAGAGAGAATCTTGTCCTTTGCAATCAAGAAAAGAAAAACTAGTAATCTTCAATGACTTTATGAATGATTAATTCATACAATAAATAGTCATAAATGAGTTATTCTTGTCATGGATGGATGATAATATTATGTATGTTAATAATAAAAATCATTAGTTATCAAAAAAATTCATCCATAGGACATCCATGACAAAGGATACAATGATGTAGACTCCTAATTATCACTTAAATGATTATAAAATGATTATTTAAAATGACATGAACAATGATGACATGACTTTTCAATGTGACTATCAAATTATCATATTCTAAACAACATGATAGTTGATATATGATTGAAGAATGACTACTATGCAATTACATGGATAATATTGAAATCTTAGTTTCAAATGATTATGAAATTATTAAAATATGGTGAACCAACTAAAAATTGACTACAAATTTATTAATGTATAATGATAATGACACAAAGACATTGGTGAATAACTAACCTCTATAGCCAAATGTTTTTGCATGTTGATAAAGGCTTGTATCCTTTGCAAATGTAAAGGACAAAATCTTTTAGAAGTCGTTCTTGTGTTCATCACCATGCTTATTAGGATTTGTTGAACCAAAAATTGTTGTGATTGCATACTTAAATAGTGCAACCCTTGCTGACTATGATTTCTTTCAAAACGTTTTGTTGCAACAATATTAGTTAATTTTAATTACCTTTTTTTTTTTGTAAACAAACAAACATGGGAAACATCAATATGAGTTTTCATGGGAATAATGCTATTCATTTTATTATATTTGATTAGTTATCTATGCAAAATAGATTTTTAGTTAAGATTGTTACCAACTTCTTGTGGGTTCTTGATGTCAATGGGAGAATTGTTATTAACTACAAAAGACCCCAAACAAATTGAATTTCTATTGTTTGGTTAATGTTTATGGGCTTGAGCTACAATAACTAGAAAATGTTGTTCATTAGTTTTTACAAGGTTGTTGTCACATTGCAAGTGGACATTCTCAACATCCAAGCTGGTTGTTGGGTTCCCACTCAACTTGTGAATATCCTCATCAACACCACCAACACTTTTAAAATCCACAACCTCATCTTCTTTTGCCATGGAATTTTTTCAACAATAGAAAGAGAAACGACAACCAAGATCGACAAAATCAAAAAAAAAAAAGGTTGAAAGTTTTTATTTTTAAAAAAGTAAAAACTAAAATTTGCAAATTTGCAAATCAATTAGACATTGCATGTGTGGACAAAAACCCACTCTTCATTGACTACCTTTAGTTGCAAAAGTGAGTTGCAACATTGAGTGCTTATAGTAGTTAAATGAAATTTGGTAGCTAATTAAACGATCAAAGAGAAAAACTAGGAGTTAACGAGCTAACCTTGACATGCTTAAAAGACCTACAAAAAGACCAAAAAGCAAACATAAAAAGAAAGAAAATGAGCATTAGTGCTTGTGAAAACCCTACAAACAACTAGAGTGTAAACATAAGAAGAAGAAAATTGAACATATGAGACTACAACTCATTAAGTGATTGAAGAAAAGAAATAGGAGATAACAAGTAACAAGTTAATTACCTCAACTCTTTTGAAAAACCTACAAACGACCAAAGAGTAAACAAAGGAAGAAAAAAAATGAACATTGGAGGTTCAACACTCTTGAAAAACTTGCAAATGACCAAGAAGCAAACACATTGAGAAATAAATTGGGCACTAGAAGCTTAGCACTCTTGAAAACTTGCAAATGACCAAAGCTCAAACACAAGATAAAAAAATACCAACATAGGAGGCTACAACTAATTAAATGATTGAAAAAGCAAAACCAAGAGCAACAAGTTAACATTGGCATTAAACACAAGAAACCTCACAATGACATCACTATTGTTGTCCTCAACTTTCAAAACCTTGATCCTTGAAAATTGATCGTTGCATTCTCGCATCATTTGACATAAACCCTAACCCTAAAATGATGATCCATATCCAAATCGAATATGAATATGATAAGGATATAATATGTTAATGTCTTATCCAAATATGAGTAAGGTAAGGATATAAACCTAATACACACCTGCCGATTATGAATAAAGCCGGTTATAAAAATTGACACAGAATCTGAATATGCATTTATGCATTTATGCATGTCTGACTACTATACATAGTGATAACCGGGAAAATCCTATATACTCAGCCAACACTGGTGGGTACCTTGTGGTCTACTAAATTCTAACACACAAATACTGGCATGCTGGAATTTTGTTGCAATGATCTGTGGGCAAATTGAAGTCTAGTTGGTGAGCCCATCTGTAACAGAGTTAGCAATTTCAGTCTATGGCCATTTTTATAACATGGTTATCAAACACAGCCATGTTTGACAACGTTTATCTGAATTGCTCTTATGAGGAAAAAAACATACAACACAAAATCCCAATCATGAGAGGCGTTCATTTTCTAACCAAAAAAAAAGCATGCACTGAAAATTGCTGGATATAACTGGTTGTGGTGTTTTTTTTTTCCAATTTTGTAATATTGAAAATTTGATTAAGAGAGAGAATACACACAAAATACAAACAAATGAATATTATGCTGTGTGCCAGACAGACACTAGAATTGTGTGGGAATGCTTCATGTCCAAATCCAATCAACTTTGCATGTGAGTTGTTTGGAGGTGGTGGTTGCAGGCAATACTTACGCAAAAGTCTCCCAGCTTTACTTGCACACCCCACAACTGAGTGTTGTACATACACACTTCATGTATGAGAGAGCCGCCAGCTTTGAAACAAGCGTCCTGTCTTGAGTTGAGAGTGGCCTGCAATTGAAAAGCAACAAAGCTGCAAACTTGTTGTATGAATGTACGTATGTATGTACTACATACCATGACCAGAACTTACCTCTGTGTTCCAATGTATTGTGGAACATTTTGATGAGATTCTTTGCAGTTGGGAAAAAAATTCATTCAACCTTGCACAAAATCTATCTATGAAGGAAGGTAGTTTGTTTTGTTTGGTAGTTATGAGATCCACCGAACCGTGATGCTTCAGATCATGCTCTTGGTGTCTTTGGAAAGCTCTGGACGAGGAGGGGATGCATGGGCTTGGTTCCACGACATTTGGACTTGTTATGAAAGTGAAACCATCTCAGCATCCTTCTATATTGTTGGGTCCCAACTTGAACATGATTACATGAAAGCCTAACAAGTTTTCTCCAAAACTTTTCAAGATATATGGACGGCAATAGTCAAAAACCATTTGAAGAAGACTTACTCAGACTTTCCACAATCTAATCCCCAAAACTCTGCCTGGCTTTTTTTTTTGTAGATAGCTACATCACCAACATTTAAGCATTCTAAACTTCACCAACTCAAAAGCAGACCTCCATAGCAACTATACATCAATGACAACTTGTTAAGGATTTACTAAGGGCACCAATCGCCAAACTTTTATATGTTCAAATAACAAGAAACAGGAAGATCTTGTAGTTAAATCAAAATACCCAACTCCATACCCAACTCACAAAAATAAGAATATGAGGATTAATTAAAATGACCTCATTGAGCTTTGCCTTCCTCATCTATTGACATGCAGCTAAAATCAATGTATCTGACAAAGTATAATATGTTTTTTCCCTTAATGTCATAGAGAAAAATAAGGGCAAGTATATGGAGTGGCTTCAAGGGTCTACATTAGCTGGTAAAACCAAAAAGCAATGTGAATGATTTTGAGCACTTCTTATACCATCTTTGGGTTTGTAGGTTGGAGGCAACATTTTCCTTTTGGGTTTTAAATTATCACAAATTGGTGACCCCAAAAATCAAAATAAAAAATCCAGTGCAATTCATACAAAGGATTTTTGTGGGAAAAAAGAAAAAGAAAAAGTTGCCAAATTCACCAGATTTTGAGGATTTTTTTTTTGAAATTGCCATATTTAGAAATTTCCATCAAGTCACAAAATACATAGTAAGAAGGATTATCAACTTTTTTTCTACTTTCCTCTCTGATATGTATGTAGCCAAATTTGGGAAACTCATCTTGTCAATGATCACAATTTTGTTGTTTCATCCATTACAATGTAAAAAATCTGATATTTATTGTGGCACATATTACACATTAATATATGAGTTTGAGATTTTTTTAATATGTGCCACCAACAAACAGAACATATTTTACATTTTAATGAATGAAATCACAAAGCTTTTCTCGTATATGTGTCTAATGGTGTGGCAAAAACCCATTTCTTCTTTTGTAGTGTATTGGGTCTCCTTGCTTATTTTATTTTGTTGCATTACCTTAAGGCCCCAGTGTGGAACTAGAGCCTAACCCAATGTTTTTTTAACAAAGCAATCAAAAGAAATTAAGATTTAAGCTCCTTACTTTGAGGTCCAAAGGAGGGTTTTAAATTAGTGACAAGTATATACTTAAATAGGATTAGGATTTGTAGCAAATTAAGTTTTGACATCTGGTAGGAATTTTGATGCAGGTGATGATAATGCATTTTTTATTAATTAAGTAGGATGATTTTTTTTTAAATGTTGTGGCCTTAAAAAAAACTCTCAGACTCTAAGTTCGTTTGGGATTCCATTTTCTCAACTTGAATTTGAGTTTTCACATTAGTGTAAATAAAACCCCTTAGCTCCCAAACCATTTTTATTATGCATTTAAGAAAAACATTTTTATCACAACAAAAATATTGTGTTGTATACAAAACTCACATTATAACCTTGCACAAATAAAGTAAACTTGCCCTAGACCATTTTTATATGTGTGTGAACATGCATGAGTGTAAATTCCATGAGCCCATATGTGAGTTCATGGGACCACCATAAGGTCATCATTTGAATCACTTAGGGTCCATACAAAAAGTATAGCTTTTGTTGATTTTTTGACCAAAGAAATTGGCAAAATTTGGAATTTTTTCTTTTTGTCTTTTCTAGTGTAAATTTGGCTATTTTTTGCTTTTTTTTTGCAGAATAGCCAAAGAAGATTAGTGTAAACATATTGTTTCAAACATCAAAAAATCAGCATACAAATTAAATGCCTAGACAAACTATTTGATAATTGGATATTTAATTCAAAATGTTGATAAATAAACTAAATTAAAATTTCAGTATTCTAGTTTTGAAATTTGTTCAATTTCATATCAGGTTAGTTTTCCCAATGGTCTTCGCAGCATTTTTTTTCGTGGCGAATTTTCACCTTTTGGTGATTTTTATAATTCATTAAAAAATCATAATTCAACCATTTTTGCCAAAATTCGAAATAAAATCTAAAAATTTGCCATGTCTTTACACATTGTTCAAGCAAGTAGCCAGGATATAAAAGGATTTTAATCATTTTTCACTTTAATGACGGCATGTGCAATATCAACAAGTTTCAAAATTAAAATTTGTGAAAACTAATCATGGCAATCTATTTTTCAAATGAGGGTTGTTTTTTTTAAATCCCTTGAATAGGTCCACTAGTGAGGGTCCCCAACATTAATTAACATTAAATGGTGACTATAGTAGGTGGGTTATAGCAAAAATAAATAAATGAATATGCTACAAGTGATGACATAGGAAGTGTTTAAGTCTAAATGCATGGTGAACTTTTAAATTATTTTTATTTTAGAGAACGATGAAAAAAAATTCTAAACCAGAGTTTACCACGGTTTTTTTCATTTTCTAAGAATATAATTCCCAAAAAGAAAAAACATTGCTCACAAGCTATGGAAAAAGTTGTGCCTTCAACACTCATGGCTACATTCACACAATTGCATGTTTGGTTCTACTTCAAAGTGATTTTTAGAAAATGATGAATGACATTTTATGTTTGCAAGTTCACTATGAGAGAGTTTATTGGCACTATGAAGTTCAATGGGTGGATTCTAAGTATGGAAATTCAATGAATTGCATGATTGGAGCAGATTCAATACTTTCAATGAGAAAAAGATGACACTCCACACACCTTGTACATTTGTGCAACTTGCTTTGTCAAGGATAATTTTGGGGAATTCATTAAATGGCATGTACTTGTGCAATTGTTAGTGTCTAAGCAAGATAGGAAAGTATGATGAATGATAAAGTTGTGAATCATTATCACTTACAATACTAGGCTCACATTGAAGTAGACATTTTAGATGGTGGAATGTTATATAGACTATGAACTTTGCACGTGGTGAAAGTTGGTAAGCTTGTCATAGCAACAAGGAATCAAATGGATTTCAAGGAAAAAACTTCTAGTTCTTCTATGATAATAAAAGTTCTTAGAAAGGTTTTTAATATGAGTTTTCACCACCATTTGTAGTTAAGCAACATTATAAGTTGTGTTTGAACCTATGGTTGCTCATATTGAACACCAAAAAAGGTAGCATTTGTTTCATGTACATCAGTTTTCATTGTTGGATGTGAATAATAAATATTATGGTGTTTGAGGTCATGATGTTTATAGTTAATCCTCCATACATTTACAACTACACCTTTTCCCTCAAAGGGGAAGAAGGTGTGTAACAAACATGGGTCTTCTTTTATGTTAGAGAAAATTGTGTCCACAACACTTGTGATATCATTGGTTTAAAAAGCTAACCAATTTCTTTTACCCTTACACATGGTAACTTGTAAAATATTTTCAAATTAATGGTAGTAGGGGTTGTAGTTAATGAAATAAAAAATCTATGAAACTATATATGTAACATGGTTTTTCTCAAAAATGTAAATGGGGTTAGGTTAACTTCACAACAAACATTGAATAGTTATGCAAACTTTGAAAAGGGATAGGACTTAAGAAACAAAGAAATGTCAATGTCACTAGAGGATCTTCAACTTCAAATAATTAGGTTCATCCATGTTTAAACAATTATTGATTAGGTTAACACAATAATTGTCTCGATTTACATAACAACTAGATCTATATTTAAATTATTTTTAAGGTTCAAATAGCCATACAAGTTTAGATCATAATTACCAATTTCAAACATTGGTTATTAATTAGTTAATGGTTACTTATTTTTTATACAAGGGTTATAAACTGAATACTAGTTTGCAAATTGTAAGTAATAGCTTAAATTAAAGCTAACAAAAAGGGTTTGATACTAATACCTAACCCAAATTGTTTCTTGCAATGATGGTGGTGTTGCCAAATTTTAGTTCTGCCATTCAAATTAAAGTGTTTTTCAAAGGATTGAAAATAGTTCCCTACTAAGGATGATCATTTTCAAGGTGTCAATTCCTCTTTACAAGATTTGGTTTCCTTTCATCATGATTGAAGCGGGGTGACGAATTTGATATACCTCATCTTCTACCAGCAAGGAACTTTTTCTTATTCATTAATAAAGTTCTTATAAGTCAAATAGTTCTTGCAACCATATTTATAACCTTTTAAGTGTTATATCCAAGTTGAAACTTATATAATTTGTGGGCATGGGGTTGTGCTAATTACACAACATTCAGAAAGGTGAAATCTATCATTACTTGGTTTTAGTTTGTTAGCATTTTGTTGCATTAAATTGGAATTGATATCATTCATTATTTCATGTTAATTAATTAATTTTAGAATTTTTTATATCTTTTGCTTCAATCTTTTATGAAAGCCTTAAAAATGAAGGTGCTACAATTCAGTTTTAAAGGACTAATAAAGGACTAATGTGACATGTGTTGTTGATATAAATGTGAATAGGACCTTCATAATAAAGCTCAATTATGAAACACCTATATTAAAATTTGAATAATTTTTAATGATGAAAATTACTTATAACCCAATATTTACCCAATCTTAAGTTTAATTATGTAATCACCTCCAAGAAATCCCACTCATCGAGGGCTTTGAGGGCTTTTCAATAGAATCAAGAGTTTGTCCCAATTTTCCTAAAATATTTAGTAGCATGTGTTACTAATGCAAGTCTGAAAAATATTATATAATTGTTCCAAGTGTAAATAGGACCCTAACAATAGAATCCAATTGTGAAAAAATCATTTAAATTTTAAATGAATTTCTAACAATGAAAATGATTCAAAATTCAACATCTCCCCCACCTTACTTGCTAATGCAAGTGTGAAAAATATTATATAATTTCTCCAAGTGTAAATAAGACCTTAAGAATAGAAACCAATTGTACAAAAACCATTTTAATTTTAATTAAATTTCTAACAGTCAAAATTATTCAAAATTCAACATCTTAGGTCTAAAAGTTACAAAATCATCTCTAAGGAATCCCACTTGTCAAAGGCTTTCCAAGACTACCAAGAACTTGCCCAAATTTCCTTTAAATATTTAATTTTCATTATTTTGAATTTTCTTTGCAAAAATTGTTCAATATTCAATCATATCTACACCGTGGGTCTAAACACTCCCAAACCATTTGGTGCACCACTATTCATTGAAAGCTTTCCAACAATACCAAGCACAAGTAAAGGTCTCCATGGTTTGGGGGATTTCAACATGACAAACAAACTACCTTCCTTAATAAATGGATGTGTTGTACATACATCCCTTTGCAATTCATCAATCCTTAATGAACTTTTTATAGAAATTAAAAAGACTATCATGAGTTAATTTAGGTGAATTATCACTATCAATTCAAAATTTGGTTTATCTCATTATTTTCTAGCACACTTGTAATTAAATCAATAAAACCTTGTCTGTTAGTAAATAACTTCCTCCCCTTGTAGGCTTTCATATGTGAAAAAAGTTGAAATAAGGAAATGGTCCTCATTGTAGGCAATACAAAATCATTACTTGCTTCTTATTTTCCTTATCTATCATTGGCCTAATCCATTATTTTCTCAAAAAGATGGATGACATTCACACACATTTTGGTGTTGCCCATTATGGACTTTGTGTCCTATTATGCACATTTTGGGCTTGTGTACTATGTGTATTGCATGCAATAAGGACCTTTCCATGTTTAACATCTTCCTCCTATGTATACAATTCACAAATGTAGAATCTTCTAATAATGAATTGATAAATTTACTTCCATTACTACAAAAACAAGTCTTCAAACACAATTCTACCCTCATACCATTTTAGTTAAAATATCACTTTAATGATACCCAAACATGGAATGCCCCCTATCTTTGTTGCAATGTGTAGCATGTGGCATGCATGGGCATATATGATTACGAATGTAACTCAAGTTGTGAACATGGGTGAAACATTTCACTAATCAATAATCATTTAATGAAGTTTTTAATCCCAAATACATAAAATATTAAAGGAATTATTTAACAATGATAAACAACTTTTCTTGAAGGCATAAATTTGCACTACATACCATTATGAACCATTCATCAATAGAAACATGGAAATATAATTTTTTCCTTGAATGTACATACATCTACATTGCACACAATACCATTTTCATTATTGGAGGCATGGGAATGAAGTTGAACTTGACAACATTTTGGAGACCTTGTATTGAATTGGGTTAATGAATCCCACCACAATATCTTAATGGTACATGGTTATGTTAGGCAGGTTGATGATTGATGTTAGCGCATTGGTTATAAGTGGTTCCAATAATGTTGTATAGTGTTAAGGCAAAACATTGATTAATCCCATACTTTTGCATAGCAATTGTGTTAGGCAAATCAACCAATTGGGGTAATAGGTTTCCTTGACAAACATATTGGACATTTTTGGTGAATATAATCCATTGAAAAAGAAATGTTAATTAGATGTGGGTGTTATCAAGTTCCATATTTTGAAATACTTTCTTTCTATTTGGTATATGAATGAATTTTGTTGCCCTTAATTGTGTGGGTTCCAAAATTATGTTTGACAAGAATTGGTGTATCTAATGTTGAAAGTGTTGGCAAGTGTTGTTCTTGTTTCATTTCATATGGTGATTGTTCCCTACGATAAAAACATCAAACCATTGAATTGCCAAGTCTTACATAACATTGTTGAAAATGTCACCATCCACTTGTAGTCAATCCCATTGATCATGGATACATTCATAGTATATTGCACCATAAAGATCGTAAGAAAAATGTTTCAAAATATGTGGCAAGACTTAACCCTTGTGTTCCCATGAAAATATAGAATTTACTTGTTTGTTGCATAGAAATTGTCCATTTGACATTTTATTATCCATAACAAAGTGGGCTACTTTGGATTGTTGTTAAGAGGTTAATGTTGAAAATAGGTCTTTTGTCCATTGGCATCATTGTTAAAATAGTTATTGGGGGTAAAAGCACGGTTAGGTGCTTCATTTTTGACATTTTGAAAAGTCCACATCTTATACTAGCTAAATTTATTATCATTAAAATAATCATCAAACTATAAATCCTATAATCATCTCTTATGTTTTTTATAAATATATTGATAGATCACCCTATACATTTCACTTCATATGATTGGTCAAAAAATTCATATGAAAACTTGAAAATATCAATGTGAAATGATAAAGAATGCAAAAAAAAAAGAAAATCATGGCATTTAAAAAAATTAAATCATAATTTCCTATAGAGTTTAAGTTTCGATGCATTTTACATTTTAATTTTTCAATTCTTGGTGGTTTTATGGATTTATTTGTTTTGAAACCATTATGATAGATATTTTGAAACCACATTTTTTATTCTATACATGTAATAACTTTAGTGTCATCATTTCAAAAGTCCATTTATGAATCCATTCATCTTTTAGAGCTCATCCGTAATTTTCAATATGATTATAATTGAATTCTTTTGAAAAATGGATAATTAAAAAATTGACAATGGCAATGTTGAATACAAATTACTTTTATAATTCAACTACAATCCAAAAAATTTACAATTGTAACAACTCAAATAGTCCCCCTACATTTGGTTTCACTTGTTGGCCTTCTATCAGTGAATTAAAAATGTTACCTTCTCTTGTGCATGCGTCAAGGAAGTATTTTGCAACATCAAATCTTTTAAACTAACATTCACTCTTATTGTACCATTTGTGTTGGTTGCTAAGTTTCTTCTTTCCAAGTTATAATGTCCATTCACTTGCTATTGCTTGTTTTGTGCTAGTGTTGGGAGTTATCTTTGTTGTTTTAAAATCTAGTATGTTGTTGCACATAGTTTTCAATAATATTTTCTTGTCACAATCTTGCGGGTGTATTGTTTCATTCACTTGTCATTATCATGCTTTATAAACTTATTTTCATATAATGAATCAAACTAATTCAACATTAATAAAACAAAAAACCTTCTTGCCACTTTGTTAACATTAACACCAAAATCCAATTGGTATGATAGATAATCTTGTTTTCACGAATGCTTCCAAAGTACAGTTGTGGGCATTGAACAAAGGAAAATGGAACCAAGTGCATAAATTGGTAGGGTATGTTCATGTGGACATCATGCTTTGTGAAATGTGGTTAACTTAGAAATAATTACTTCCTTTCATTAATCTAAATAAATATTCCTTACCTATTTATGTATAACTTTAAAACTTATTGTCCTAACATGTGGAATTATCTCTCCTTTGGGATATTGATTTTTAAAAAGTGACCTTACAATGTTTCATCAAGTTCATCATATTTGTGAAATCATCATACAAAATTGAAACAATTAATGAACACACAAATGTATACCAGTTACTCACTTAAGCAAGTTTACTTATTTATGTTTATTTAAATAAAATTACATTTGCTTGAAACAAATGAATAAAAACATTTTTCAATGCCCAACAATAAATAAAAATCAAGCCACCAATGCAATGTGTGTCATTTTGATGCAATATTCAAATGTCAGGCTACAATTACATATTTCAAATATGAAGCTACAATTACAAATGTGAACTTATCATTTATTATCCATTCCATGAAAAATAGGAGAAAATTTGTGTTGCAAATCAACAAAGAAATCAACACATGGAAATCCAATTTATGCATCGTTATATCATAGGGGGAGGGTGGCTTCAACACATGTCTACCAATTAATTAATTAATAAATGGTAAAGAGTCAAATTTAAAATAAAACATCTTTGAATATTCCAAAAGATATTTCATTTTCCTTCCCATAATTTGTTTCTATCATAAAAATAATTCAAAAACATTTCAGCATTTTAGAAATGTTTTCTTGGCAAAGCTACAAAATATACTATAATATTGTTTGTTTAGATGTGATCACACCATAATCTCCCAACTTGTGGGCCTCCTTGATTTGCTTCTAGTACCTTTGGAAAATCCTGAATGAAGTGGTGCACTTTGTCATTTCATAATTTTCAAGACAACAAAGAAAAAAATATTGAATTTATAGTGATTTCATTTTTGGAAACTAATTTAATATCTTTTCTTTTTTTCATAATTTGGTTTTTTAGAAAGTTGTGTTTCTTTAAATCCTTGAAGAGTTTTGTCTTAGAATCTATTTTTATGTTGTGGCATGTCTTAAGAGTTTTTTCACAATTGGGTGTTCTATAAATTAGTATTTCTTAGAGCCTTGAAGAGGTTTGTCTTAGAGTATTATTTGATCTCTTGATAGGTTGTGGCACCTCTTATCTTATGATGAAAAAACATATACATCACATAATTTTTGATCTTCCTTTCATAACATGGCTATGCCTTTTAAAAAGAACTATGAATTAAATCCATAATTTTCACTAGAATGGTATTGGGATGGGTATCCTTTCAAGCTTTTGTCAACATCATAAGGGCTTAGTATTGTATTTTAAGAATGATGAGTTTTTGTATGACATGTTTTGACTCCTAACTACCATGTTGAGGTTTTTTAAATGACACATTGGAATAGACAACCTATTCAATGTGCATAATTTGCAATTTGCACCTATTCAAATTCCCGTGACAAAAGGGATGAGGAAGTGATATATATGGGTGATTTTTTGAAATTTATCATATGGTCATCCTTGAACAATTTCAAAAACAAATCATACCTACCTCATTTTCAAGCTTAACTATCTCACCTTTTTTTCCTACCCACCAACATGGATAGAAAAAGGAAAATAAACATGTGTCTTTTCATGTCCATGATATATATATATATATATATAGTGTAAAATTG
Organism: Sphagnum tenellum; assembly: GCA_963921925.1. Taxonomy (NCBI): domain Eukaryota; kingdom Viridiplantae; phylum Streptophyta; class Sphagnopsida; order Sphagnales; family Sphagnaceae; genus Sphagnum; species Sphagnum tenellum. The sequence goes on from OY998156.1 coordinate 13,613,580, forward strand.
ACATAAGATAATGATGAACTATTGAAAACATAATTGATTGTCATTGACAGTGTGAAGCAACATGGAGTCCAACTTATGGTAGGTGGTCAATAACATACATCCAAGAAGGTGGAATAATTGAAAGGCGGACATTACAAGGTGGTCAAATTGCTTAGGGTTTAGGGTTTAATCACCGAATTGATAGATTGCAACTAATGGAGGTGTTATTGAAGCAAAATATAAAAGGCAAAACTCATCTTTGAACCTTGAAAGGTCAATGATTGGTTAAATAATGTGGAAACAACATGAAATTTTGTAAGCAAGCAAAAGGGTAACCAAAATAACTTATGATCTACAACAATTTGGTCATCTCCGAGGAAATAAATGAATGCATTCTCCCTAGTGCTCATTGGACATACCTTGAACATAAGGGAGAAAAAAAGTTAGGGCTGAAATTATTTCACGAAACTCATGGGAGTTAACTTTGAGCAAGGTGTTGATCTGTCAATTAATTCTCTTCAATCTTCTGGTGCAAATTTCCTTCCTCTATTGGTGAGGAAAGTGGAAGCTGGGTACCTTTGATTGCAGCCACACCCCCTCTCACATAATTTTGGCTAAAACCTTACAAACCTAGTGGTGAAAATTGCTTGAAATTTGGCTATAGGATCCTAACTAGGTGAACCCAAAAAATGAAAACCCTAAATTTTTGGGAGATTGGGAAGGATCCTTTACAGTTCACCTAGTTAGTGTTTATTCACTAAACCCTAAACCCTGTAATTAAGGATGGTGTTTGTCAGGTTTTGACTCTAAGTGCACCTCTTAATTACTCATTAGCCAGCTGTTGGCCTGGTCACCCTTGGGCCTAGTTAACTTACTTGCATGATCACATAGAGAGAGAGAGTTCAGTATACACATAGTACCTACCCTGGCAGCTTCCACACTAATTATATTAGTTTCAGAAATGTTAAAATTTTCAAATATATATATATATTCCAAGAAAAAATAAAATTTGTGAAGGAAAATAGAGAATTTTTAAAAATATTTTGGAACATCCCATTTTGGACATGAAATTTTCCAACATATAATAATTATTGTCTGACACTGGAATGCTGAACTTGCCATGGCAGCACAACATACAATCCATATTGGATTGCACATTACAGTTGCTGTAGGGAATTAGGGTTTGGAGTTTATAATAACCCCAATTTCTCAGGGGGACTCTTAATGAATTGGGCATCACAGAGCCTTTCCCACATACCTACACAGGAGTCAGGAGTCAGGACCAGTACATTTTATTTTTTCTTAAATTAATTATTTAAACATCCTTTTATATATTTTCTACCGACTGAAACTTTAATAAATCAAATTGTGGATATATATACATATAATTTTTATTTTTTTTAAAGTATCAAATTTTGGCAACTAGAAAAAACCCAATAGACACTTCTGTTTTGCCATTAAAAAAAAATTGCCAGTTGATGAATTTTTGCCAGAACTCAGGATGAAAGTCATGTCATGACTTCTTTCTAGATGTGCTTTATTTTAACGTGCATCTCCTCAAAGGTTCTGTCAAAGGCCAGTTTATACAATACACACCTAATGACTAACCGTTGATTTATTACCCAGGTTAGGTTAGGTTAGGTTAGGTTAGATTATAGAGTTATATGTCAAGTATTCCAAACTGGGCGTACTGGTCCCCAGTTTGAGCCCAACTGGGGACCAAGCCAAAAGTCAGGATGAAAACAGTACAACAACAGGGAGGAAAGAGGGAACCCAAAAGAGGGACCAAACACCAAACCGATTTTCTCACCTCAATTTGATTCCCACAGGAGTTTCATCCCCACCACCAGTTTTGAATTTGCCCTTCCTTCATTTGCATCTTCACTGCTGCTGGTGGTCATATTTTTTTCATTAGGTGATTCAAGTCTTGTCAAAACAAAGTCTTGCAATAAAAAACTTGTGAACTCATACCCAGTTTCATTATATGGTACTGAATTTCTCTAAATTTTTAATGATTGGTTACATTCAAATTGGGGATGAAACAGGGATTGATTCAAGGGTCAAAGACAAAGCGACTTTACCACGGATATCTATAGAAAAGTTAGATATCCGTGGTAAAGTCATAAAATTTTGTCTCAGAAAGGTTGAAAACACCCAAACAAAAGTGTGAAATTTTCTTCCCGATTTTAGAAAAAAATAAATTTTACACGGTTAAAGAGACACGAGCAAGATTTTTTATCTGTGAGTATTATCAACAACAACATACCCAAGCCAAGCTCTGAGCAGAGCTGGGTTCACCAGCAATCACTGGCATTGATCTCCTCACAACAATGTGCATTCTAGATGACGACAACCACAATGACATCCATAGCCATTTGCACACACCTCCAACCACCATCAGAATGTACTCATGTTGCCCACCAGTTGACAATTATGGGCAGGTACACCCAACTCAAATCAGGCGCAAGGCGACGACAACGCTTTTGAATAAGTGCACGTGAAGTATGTATTCGTTGTTCAGCAACCCACTTCAAGGATGGTTACTTGAGAATGATGGAATCCATTGCTCCATTGCTCCAGTATGATGGTCATAATATGACCTTAGCAATTTGTTTGCTTCTTGTAGGGGATGTGCACATTTGGCTCTTAAAAACCAACAAAATTTTTTGTTGAGTTATCCATAAAGTACCTGAAACTGGGGAGGGGTAGTGGGCCCCAGTTTCACCAAAACTGGGGATGAAATCATAATTTAGGATGAAAGCAGTAGAGAGGGAGGGACCCCCAAAAAAACAGGGAACCAAACTAATTTTCTTACCTGAATTGATCCTCAAGGGAGAAATTTCAACCCCAGTTTTGGATTTGCCTTACTTACACCTTGACTGCTGGCTCATATGTTCTTCTTTCACAAAATCAACTTGGCAGATCTTTTGAGTTGAAAACTGGTTTAATGAAACAGTACCCAATTTCAGTTCAGTAACAGATACCACTTAAATTGGGGGATGAAACAGGGCTTAGAGGGTCAAAGAAGGGCCCAAAGACAGGGTGACTTTACGGATAACTCTAAACCTATACAGAAGAGCCCATACAAAATAGGATTTTGTCATGAAGCTTAGGAGTCAGAGGAGTATAAGAGAATATGATTTTTTTTGTCCCTCACTCTATTTGCCTACTTCACAAGTGCACACCCACTTGGGGCAGATCTAACTAAAATTATTGATTTGTGCATGAGATAAGGGTTCAATAGTCAACAACTGATTGCTTAGTGATTTGGTTGCTGATGGCCTCTGCAAGCAAGCAAGCAAGCAAGCAGCTTGAATGTAAGTACCTGAGCCATGTTTGCTTGCTCCCAAGCTGTTGCTGGGGCACTTCGATGTCCTGACAAATTGACCCAAAACATTGTGAAAATTTGATTCTGTGTAAGAAGCAGCAGCAGCCTCTTTTAATGTCAAATTTTCACATTTCCCAAATGTGGGAAAAATAAATAAATAAAATTTTTAAAGGTGGTCGAGTGGAATGGAGAGCTGGGAGAGAACGATCATCATTTTTTTTTATTATAATAAAATGCATTTTTAAGTGTCAAGTGCTTTCACTGGATTTTGAGTGAATTTACTAATCTCAACGAACAATGCATTCATGGATACACTAGACAAGGACTAGTGAACTGCACCCACATTTTGTAACTAGTGAATTCATCGATACACTAAACAAAGATTAATGAACTGCACTCACATTTTGTAATTGAACAAGAACTAGTGAACTACACTCACATTTTGTAAGTGTGTTAATTAAAAAAACATTAACTCTTTAAAAATCAATACTTATCTTTTGGATATAATTGAGTAATGCTCAAGTAAGTGCGTTTTCTCAAGCATGAAACTAAACTCTCTCAACTGAAAGCTCCATTGACAATCACTCTAATCTATTAAATAAGGAAAATCTAGGCCATTTAACCGACACATGCATCCTAAGTACAACTAGTGTTGAGCAATTATTTGAATTTTTTTTTTTTAATAAACTCCAGTTCTGGTTTTGAAGGTTTGATGGTGAAAAATATACATATTCCAGAATATTCTAAAAGATTCTTTAAAAAAATTTCCCCAGATTTTCTTTTGAATTTGATAAAAACTAGTTTTTGATAATAATTTAATTAGTGTGGAAGCTACCATTGTACTACAATATTCCAATTAAGATCTCTGGCTCTAAATTTTAAACCATGAATAGGTTTTTTCTTTTCCAAAAAAATCATTGAACTAGGGACATAAAATGTTCACAATTTCTTTTGCATGGGTCACATACAACAAAAAGATAGGCAACATTAAGTATTAGGTAGCTCACTAAGGCGACTCTTCAAAACAATTCAAAGCACAAATTTGAACAATCTCATTGGCCACATAGACATTTTTTCATTCCTAGGCACAAGTCCAATCCACATACCCATGTACATTTGTGATCTAATGTTTACACTAGGTAATTCTATGACCCTTGTATACAGAACAAAGTTCTTTTTTTAATTAAAAAAAATCATATTGAAAATTTTACCTCAAAAAAGAAATTTTAGTCAAATTTACACTATTTATTTTTTATTTTCCCAATTTTAGTGTCAAAAAATAGCAATTTTTTTGCCAGGAAAAAAAATCAATGATGTAGACCAGGGTTTTTTAAACTTCAGTTTTTAATTTGGCTATAGACCAAAGAGGAAGGTAATTTTTTAAAAAAAGAATCCTGCTGTATTTTGGCAAACCTATGTCTAAATATGGCAACTTCAGAATTTCACATTCCCTCAAAATTCAGCAACTTTCAACACTTTTTTTAAAAATAAAAAAATCCTTTGTAAGAGTCACACTGAATATGACTCAATTGCTTGGAGCCTTAGGGTTGTTACAAAGACGAATGAATTTTTTTGCAAGTTAGAGCACACACAATTGGAAATACATCCGATCATCCTACATTCATCCTACATTCTACTTGTACCAATCCTACCTGGTAAATGACCATGCCCACCCGAGTGACCTATCCCAATACCGTCCCAAGCCTTGAGTAGGTAACTCAAGCTCAATTATGGTTGTGTAGGAGAAGTTTGTTTGTGGTGGTGGCCTTGTGTACCAATTCGAACATGCATGGTCCGAATACACCCCGTCTAACATGACCTTGAGTAGGGTTAACTCAAGCTCAATCACAGTTGCATGGGAGAAGCTTGTGCGGGGTGGCCTTGTGTACCCATTCGAACATGCATGGGTCCATTCCTTCCTTCCTCATATCTACCTTCCACCCAGATAAATTTTCACCAGCCATTAGAGTTTTCCATAAAGTACCCCAAACTGGGGATATTGGGCCCCAGTTTTTCCCCAACTGGGGGTGGGGGGGGCACAAAAGAAGAAGTTATTGTGGCCCTATACTCTTCTCATATCAACTAAATGGAGAAGTCAATAGGAAAATAGTCCACAAGCAAAACAAAAAAAAAACAGGGGACCAAACTAGTTTTCTCACCTAAATCAATGGTCATCAATGAAATTTCACCCCCAGTTTTGAAGTTGTCTTCCATGTGTCTCCATTTCTGCTCTCATGTTCTTCCTTGAATTAAGCCTTGTCAGACTAAGATCTTGCAAATCTTCTAAAACTGACACCTAGCTTCATGAAATGAATGGTACCCAATTTTTCCACTTTATGGCTACACTCAAAAGTGGGGATGAAACAAGGATCATAGCATCAAATTAGGGCCCAAAGATAGGGGTGACATTCTAGATAACTCTATTATCATCTAACATTTGAGCAAGAGATTCTTTGAGTTAGTTGTATACAATCACTTCTTCAACAAATCATCAACACATAATTTCTTCTAAAAGTAATATGTAATTTACTACTCTCATGTCTCATCCACAATTAGAACATCATTTCTACAAATTTGTAAACATTCATGTTTTAGGGTTTAGGGTTTAGGGCAAATCAACCAATCCCAATTTGCCACATCAAGCCATCAAGAGTCACTCAATGCTCTCCAAATTCAGGACACAGAAGGCAAGGAGGCAGGTGTGAGTGAGAGTCCTATTACCATGGGTTATCAAATCAAAGAGGTGCTTTCCTTTGTGGACAAAAAAAAGGATAGAAAATAAGTGCAAAATCAAAGGGTACTACTACAACTTAGGTGAAGGGTGTCTTTATATAAGTAGGTGGTGGAAAAGAAGGAATGCACCCCAAAGTTGTCTGCAATGCATGCTGGTAAGGTAGTAGTAGGCTAAGTGATGGTGCTTCATTTGCCAGGCTCTGTAGAAGCTATGCATAAATTAGTATAATATATTTTAGTACAAGCCAACTAGGTACAACAATGTTTTTAGTACAAGCCCACTTAGTCTAACATTTAGTACAAGTCCCATTTGCCAGAAGCTTGGGGTTGATTTCCAGCTTTCCATTGTACAAGAATGTAAGTAGTGTCAGTGTACAAATATTAAGGACATAGCCTGGACAGAGATAGGTTCTTGTAGAGCCCCAAAAAACTGTAATCTTAGGCAGAGATTTAAAGGAACCACAAGTTAACTGGATGAGCAAGGATGGAAACAACGCAGAATTGGATGAAAAATGACATGCAAACAAGGTAGTGAACATAGTTTACCTATCTTTTTTTGCATGTGAGGCTTATTCACAAGAGAAATATGCAACATAAAATTGTTGTCATGCCCCAATTTACAACTTGCCATATATGATTCGAGTGCATTATTCAAGGACTCAATTAGTTGTTTTGGAGTGTCCGAACATTGATTGACCCTTTGAAAAATGGGTACCTAACTTTTGACTAGTTTTGGAGAGTCTGAATTTTGAGCAGTTGAAACTGGGTAGCAAGCTTTTGACTAGTTTTGAAAGAGTTCAAACATTGAGGAGCATTTGAAAATGGGTATTAAACTTTTGACTAGTTTTGGGGAGTTCAAGCATTGAGGAGCATTTGAAACTGGGTATCAAACTTTCAACAAGTTTGGGGGAGTTCAAGCATTGACGAGCATTTGAAACTGGGTATCAAACTTTTGACTAGTTTTGGAGAGTTCAAGCATTGAGGAGCATTTGAAAATGGGTATCAAACTGTCAACTAGTTTTTTTTGGAGAGTTTGAACATTGACCATTTGAAAATGGGTACCTAACTTCCACATTCATGATGAATTGGAGGGTGTTATATGTTATGGTCACATTTAAAGCAGTTAACATACAAAAGTGGCCATTAACTTTAATGGGAAGCATAGTGGTGCCACTTGGAGAAGATTGGCACACTACTACTACTACTATAACTGGGCTTTTAATGTGCCTAGTAGGTAGCAGCTTCTCATATCTTCAGAATTGAAAACCAAGCACTGGGGGGAGTGAGGAGTCACCTGGGCAGATCTAATAAAATGATCACAAATATATATACTTACAATTGATTACTATTTTTTGTATTTATCTGAGGGCAAACTCTTAACTGCTGGACTCCACTAGTGTGCACACTTAAGCTATAAGGCTGTGAATGTGTTATATATCTTATGGGACATGTTGTCGAAACCTTCAATTGAAATAAAAGGCATGCACAACATTAAGTATGACAGGCTTCTCAACGTTTTACTAGGGTTTTTTCATTGCATTTCCAAACCATGAATTTCCAGCCACTTCATTGAGGAACAATGTAGGCATTCATGCCATGTAGGGGAAAAACGTGGGGGCGGGGATTTGGGAGTTGGGTTGGACATTGGTTGCACTTATTTGTGGTCATGGCCTTGTAGCTTTGGGTAACCATTTCATTATTCCTTGGCTTTTCCACTAGGATTGGGATCCCCATCTCGTAGTCTAGGAAGGTGAAAAGTGTGAATTTTTAGTTCAAAATGCAGCTGAACAAAAGATGTGGTTTGAAATTGGTCCTCATGCTTTTGATTATTACAAATTGTTTCTTTTATGTAACAAACCTAGCAGTCATGAAATATTGGACCTTAAAGGAAGGTGTGAGCATGAATTTTGAAGCCACTATCCATTCATCATGGCATGATAATTTGATAATTGTGAAACTCAAGACCAATTTAAAAATTCCTTTACCATCTGGATTTAATTGCAAAAGTGGTGGCATTAGGTTTTATGTTAAGTTGAATTGTGGTGCACTAACACATTTTGTACATATATTATGCAAAGGCAATAGAGAATTTGTTTGCCTTTATTCACTTGCAACTAAACTTGCACATGACAATGTTGAGCTAAATTTAATTGAAACTTATCACGATATCACATCAACATTTACAACTATCGTTATTGTCACACATACAAAACATAATAAATAAAATCTTGAATGGTACACCATATCCAAACAACAAAATGAACTCATTTGCAATTCATAAGAATCCAAGCTCAAAAACATAGAAAATAAAAACATAAACACCATGTGTAATAAAAAATTGCACACACAAAAAAAACAAACAAAACATATCACATTATGTTTTGGAATCTTAAATCACCAAAGAAGGATTTGAAATCACAAAACTTAAGTTTTATACCCAATCCACATATTAGTTTGAACATGTTCACATTCGAATTGATTCATAATTAAACTACACATTAAATTTAATTAGCCCAACTAAGTTAGATTAAGCATACTTAGTTGGATTAATATGTTTGCTTAAGATTGTGAATGTATTATATAATTACAACATGGTGTGTGTGTGTGTGTGTCTGTCCGTCTTTTACTTATTTCTTTTTCTCTGACGTCATTTCACTTTCATTACTTCTCTAGCGTAATCCCATTGGCTCCCGTTCCCTGTGGAGTGTTTTGGGGGGTGGGGGAAGGGAGAGCCCGGTGAAGCACGGGGCGGGGGGGGGCCAGCAGGGGGGGGGGGGGGGGCACGGGCGGGGAAGGACCGGGCAGGGCAAGGGAGGGCATAAATAAATAAATACATAAAAACAAAAAAAATGAAGATAGACAAAATAAGAATAGAAAAAATAAAAACATGAAACAAATAAAAAAAACTATAAAAAAGGAATGGAAACAAATGAAACAAGGAAAGGGAAATACAATAAAAAAATTTAAAAGAAAAAAATTCCAAAAATGAAAAAACCAAATAAAGAGTAAAAAATAAGAAAAACCCTACTTGAAAAAAAATCAGGTGTGTCTTCTTTCTCCAAACTTCAAACTTGCATCCAAATAAATAAATATATAAAACAATAATAAAAATAAAAAAGTTAAAAGTTTCTAAAACATGAACCAAGGTGGCCGAATTCCAGAATTTAATACTTTGTGAATGGACCTCAACATATCTAACTAACTCAAATTATCTTTGGATTTTAACATAATACCAGCCAATGGGTGAAGAAGAAAGACTCCAACATTGGAAGATTGCTTGAATTTATGCAAGTTGCTTACTTTGAGGGTGACATTGTTATTTTACTGGCAAACTAGAGCAGATTAGTGAAGTGAAGGCAAAAGAAATTAATAAATTAAAAAAAGAAGGAAAGAAAATGCTCCCGGGGGACTTCACAGTGTCCGAAGGGCACGGGCACCCACTAGTACCTATAATGCTTGTAAATTATTACAAATATTTTAAAAATATAAAAGAGAAATATTGGGACCATCATAGCCACTATAATTTGCGATTTCATCCCAATAAAATTTATCCCCATAAACCTCACATTGACCAACATTTTTAAAAAAACATTGCAAACCAACAAGATGGAAGAATGATAATGAAATATTGTAGCACCTCTATGAAATGAAGACTTGAAAAACAATTATGGGAAATGTGGTCAAATATTGCCTACTACCTTGGCAGTTTCAACATTAATTATATTATTTTCAATAATGTTGAAATGTTTTACAAAATAATCAAATATCAACAATGTTTGAAGGAAAATATTGAATCTTCAAAAATATTCTAATTGTTAAAATTAAAATTTCAAAATTAATTAATTATTCAATAAACATGTGTCAAAATCACCAAGGTCCTTCAATATATGAATAATTACATTCATTGTTTGAGTGGAACCTTTGCACAATTCTTTCTTGTGAAACTAATCTTCCCATCCCACAATATGAGTAACTTGTTTACATGGTTAAAAAACTCATGGTGTAACTTTAAGTTCATCAACCACTTGTTTGCGCATGGAGGACTTTGCAAGGGATGCAAATATTTTTTTGTAAAACAAATTATAATCACATTCAAATCAAATTCCAATTCCTTACCCATTTTGCTAGTAGTCTTGTAACATACATGCATGATCATGAAAACATGGAAGGGCCAAAACAATTGGTTATTGTAAGTTAAAGAAAGAGGATATGAAACCATCATCCTTCATTGCTACAACGATAAACATATGCACCTAACGTGAACTCTGTGTTGAAAATGATGATCTTGTGAAAATAATTTATATTGAAACAAGGTAAAGGGATAATATTGATATTGCTTTGAGAATAACACAAAATGACAATGAGACATGAAAACCAAACGTAAATCAAAAGTAAGAAAGGAAGGAAATGGTGAGGGCCAAAATGAACATTTTTTTCTTAAGTCATCAAAGTCAATTATGTTATATGCCCAATTAGATTTTGAGATTGCCTCACATTTTACATGCTCCCAAAGGTTTGCCAAATAATATTAAACATAATTCCTCCATACAATGCACCACTTTGAAAGGCTTTCAAACTTTGTGTTCATGGTGTTCAAATTTCTTTTCAATTTTCATTTGTCATCTTTATGTCATGTTCATGGTGATTGGTTGGTTTGCTTTTGCATAGTTGTAAATCATGTGGGTGTCATGTTTCTTTGTGTGCAAATACATTGTTTACTAGTTATGTATTTTTTTCATCTTTATTTTGTTTCAAATGATCATATCTATCTATGTGTTAATCTTGTTTTTTAGTGTCATTGCCCTTTTTATGTTCATCTTGTTTGTGGTTGCCATCACCTTTTCATGTTTATCTTGTTCATTATCACCATCACCTTCATTCATGTTTGTGTTGTTTTTAATTTTCATTGTCTTCTTCATGGTGTTGGGTGTTTTTTAGGGTTTAAGGTTATGGAAAGTTTAGTGGTTATTTCAAAGAAATAATTTATCCCACAAATTTTACCCATTGGAGATCAATTGTTGTGGTTTTTTACTTTTGTTTTAAATGGTGGTGTTACAACACCAACAAAAAAATCTTCAACCACATATGTTACACTACAATGGGCTTTGTTGATGAAACAATAAGATTTTGGAAAGCCATAAACTACATTGCCATAGCTTGGGCATTCTATACACCTACTTACTTAAAAGGGTGCAACCTCAAATATTTTCAAATTATTTTGCTACAATTTATTTTCTTGCCAAAGGGGAAATGCTAAGATTGGCAAAAGGGAAGGGACCATAAATTCAAGCTCAAATTAATTTGAACAATGTAAATGTGTTTTTTATTACTAACTTACTATAGTTATGAAACTTATAAGGTGCATGATAAGTTACAATATTACAAATGGTTTTTTCGCACTTCAAAAACCTTTCAAAACCAATTGTGCTAGCAAGTTTGAAATGAATAGAATGAATGAAAATGGGCATGAAAGATAAAAGATGAATTGCAAAAAGAAAATTAAAAAATGGCCCTACCAAATTAGTTTTTTTTTCTGGTTAGTAAACATAAATGATGATCATGACCATCACAAACAATTTAAAAGTTCATTGCTAAATAACTAATGCCATTGACATTTGTTAAAATGTCATTTTTTAGAAGGTTATTTTATTTGTATTTTTAAATCTTCGCCTGAATTTTGCATTAAAATGATAGTTGGTGAATGAAAGTCTACTTAGGATGGTAAAGAAGGTGAAAAAAAGGTTAACCCTTGATTCTTTAATTTATGTTTTGTTAGTTTTGATTATTGATTTCAAAAGGGGGAGTGGATACTTTTGTTTTTATTGTGCATTTTTTGAATGACAAGTGGGAGCCTTGTCGTGTAACATGAGTTTTTTGAGACAATAGAAAGTTCTAGGAGTGCCATGGCTTTACAAATTAACGATGCACAAAACATAAAATAAATGTTTGAGTTGTTGCAACTCAAACATGAAGGAAGTAATATTTGGACCATGACCATTGCTTTGACATTTGTTGTTTCATGTGAAGTGTTGGGGTTGGTAATCCATTTGTAGGGTCTTGCTAAGGGTCACCATGTCTTAAGTGTTGCAACATGTCCCAAATTGGCTATTTTTTAATGCATAAGTGTTGTTACATCATTTACATGTCAAGTGAAAATGGATTATTTGACATCTAATTCTAATTAAACCCAAGATTTTGATGTAGAATTTCAAATCTTATAACAATTCATGTAAAAACAAGTGGTGTAAATTTTGAATCCATTCCTTTTATGTTGTCCTTTCAGCATTGTAAGACTCACAATATGTTAACAATGATGTTATATCCTTGTTATAAAAGGTTGGTGCTAGTCATTCAACTTATATGTTTGCAATGAAAAAACTTTACATATTGTAGGTGAGAATTTTAGGGTTTAAGGTTTAGGTATTATTTCCATTATTGGTTTGTGGATACGAGTTTTTTAATTTAAGTAATGTCAATGAAGAAGTTTTTAATTTTGCATTACAAAGTTCTCAAAATGACAATTTGTATGACCTCATGAAAAATAATGAAAAGATGACATTATTTGTGGTCAAAGAACAATTGAACCATTTCAATATTACAAAAGTTAATAAGGAATGAAAAGATCCATTGGCATGGGGGAGAGTTCATGAGGTATTGTTTTCTTATGTTACGTTTGTAGCCCCACATCTCTTAGAGAATATTGGCTTTCAAATTGAGGTGGAAATTTTATTTAATGACATAGGTATTTACACAAACACGTGGCACTTTTGGTTGGCCATCGATAATCTTAAAATGTTCATAAACATCTATAATAATTGGTTGGTTGTTGCATGTGTTGGTGGTTTGGCATCCATAGCAAGTCATGGAAATGGAAGAAACATTAATGAAAGAAAATGAAAATGTAATTGCTAAGCTTGGGCTTCAAAAGTTATAAGAGGTTAACAAGTCTTAAGTACATGCTTTTTTTTTGCATCTTGCAATTTTTTTTTCCTAATTTGAATTTAATTTAATTTAAGTTGATTGTTTGCTTGTCACAAATTTGAAACGATGTTGTTTCTTTATGATTTAACTTTTTAAATGGAATATATGTAATTGAAAAACTGTTCAGTTTCAAGTTTTAAATTTTTTAAACTTGTTATGCTAGATTGATTTGGATTTTATTTATTTATTTACTTATTTTATTGGGCTTTGGGGGGTGTTTAAGAGAAAAATTCAAGAGTGTTTGAAAGGTGTTTAAGGATAAAAATAGGGAACAAACTTAAGGAATGTAATTTGGGGGTGTTTTGAGAACAAAATTAGGGGGCATTTGAGGGGTTGTTTGAGGATAGAATTTAAGGGTGACAAGAAAACACAAATTCAAGGTGGTAGGCATTGGAATGTGTGAACCTTGAAAAAACATAAAATTGAATGATAAGCCTTTTTCCTTTAAAACTACTATATACCAATTATAAACCAATTAATAATGTAGTTTAAAGTTTAGAAATAACTATATTTATATCAATTTGCTATGTCAAGCCTTTGTATTTTTTAATTTTTTTTTGCCATAAAGTTTTCATTTACTTGTAAGGTTGTTTTAGATGTTTGAATTTTGAAACCTAATTACCAAGTTACCTTAAACACACTTGAATACCAAAAACTAGCAATATATATATAAATTGAAAAAGATATAGATCCAAAATTTCCCCAAAATTTTAAACCTAGAATTGAATTTTGAACATAATTTTAAATAATAATAGTAATCTCTAGGTTTATTAATGTATTATGGTATTTCAACAAATGGGGACAAGTATGAAAAAATGATGCCAAGAATCATAAATTCCCCTCAATTACTATTAAAAAGGAAATGTGCAATGTTAGCAATAAAGAGTCATGATATTTACAAGGAAAGGATTTTGTGTAAACAAAAGTTGGATGCATGAACCAAAATTACATATGACCAATGCCAAAGCAATGACAATAATAAAGGTAAGATCAATAATGTTAAAATGTGTAAGCAAAAGAAGTGTTATATGAATTAAAATTCCCTTTGGTTCTATATTTGACATAAGACACCTAATATGGCCAAAAGAATCATAGGTTTAACACAAATCATGAACATTGTAGTTACAAATACAAAAGCTAATAAAAATGTTATGTGAACAACAACATGACCTCCTGTGAGAGGTTCCTCATGGGAAAATCATTGATGTTTGAATGTTTGAAATTCCAATTGACAAGGAAGATTTAAGAAAGGATGAAAAATAAGTAGTGAACTTTGCTAGATCAAATTGTGGTGCAAGAAGTTAAAGAAACTTCATTAAGCAATGATGAAATCAACTAAGAAACTAAAAGGAACATGTCAAAGTTAAACCCACAGGAGAAACTAAACCCTAAACCTAAAAATAAAAGGGTTAAACTCTCAACCCTAAACCCCTAAAACAAAGATTAAAAACTTGAACTAAAAGTTGGAAAATTGATGGGGATAGGTGAACACAAAGCCAAAATAATAGCCCAAGTGATTGGACTTCATGGGTACTCCCAAGTGGTTGTGAATTCAATTCATCCCTAGGTCAAGTTATGAATGCTAAACCCTAAACCTTGGCCTGAAACCCTGACCAAGGGTTGGGCTCAAAAACCATGTGATTCATGACAATTTGTCAACTTTACTTTCATGTTTTCTCCACAGCATGTTGTTTTATGTTCTTATGAAAGAAAGATTCCTTAATACATATCTATTCAAGGGGGAAATTTTGTCTGACTCAAAATTCTCAAACCCTCATTCAAAATGAGAAGCTCCATAGATCAACAATAATCTAACTCATCAGACTGGCATGGCATGTGAGCAGTGAATCTCCTTCTGGCAAGCAATATTATGCAGTAGAGGAATAAGTATGACATCATGAACTTTTTCCATAGTCTGTTACCTCTCCCTCTAGAGCTCTAAGATACATACAACAACAACCTTCATGTAGATTTCAACATTATGTTACAAACCCTTAAACCCTAAACCCTAAACCTATCCTACTACCTACCCAGGTAAGTTGACTCAGGGTCATAATGTTACAACACATATGGGATTTAAGTGATGCAAAATATCGGATTTTCTTTGCTTTATGTGTGATGCTTTGGAACCCTATGCCACAAACTGCATGACAAGAAAACACCACTTTGAGAATCAAGTAACAAAGATTGGGGGTTTTAAACTTTAAACAATTAATGAAGATTTGGGGAGAAGTAATTCAACATATGTGGAGGATTCAGGTTGATGATTGATATCCTCACAACAAGAACTTGATACCCGTGAAAGTGAAATCCTACTAAATTTTTTGTAGTGCATTCAGAGGTAAACCCTCTCACAAAGTGCAATATTTCATCTGCAAAGAGGCAAAGCGTTTCAAAAAAAGCGAACAGCCCGCAAGAGAGGGCAAGTGTTTGGAAAAGCAAAATGCGTGTAGGTAATAGAGGGCATTAAACATTTGAAAATGCCCACCTCTTTCGTCTTTTCTTTTTATCCTGTGATACCCGTCAGAAAGTGAAAGCGAGTGAAACTGGGTATCAGTTCACAAGATTAGCAGGACTTTTTAATCTACCAAGACTCCATTTGAAGAAGAATATGAGTGCAAATCCAAGGGGGATGGGTATGGGGACCAAACTCAAATGAGGGATCAACTTCGGTGAGAGAACCAGTTTGGTCCCCTGTTCTTTTCCCATGTACTATTGTTCATATCCCCCACTTTTGATTTTGTCCCCAACTTTGGCAAAACTGGGGCCCAGTACCTCCAGGTTGGGGGTACTTCACACAGATAACGCTGCTAATATCTCCAAATGGGTACTTGTCGGTTTTGAGCTTCTGTTGCGCCACAAAGCACAGTCATCTTCTGAAGTCTAGACGTCAAAACCTCGTTCGGTCTTGTAGTGTACCTATTTGGACACCGCATTGCGTACCCCACAATTTTTTTACCTTCCACCAAGAGGCATGATGAATTTTTGAAAAACTAAATTTTTCAAAACGCCTGTGCCGTGCCTCTCATTTTAAAACCTCCTTTTTTTTTCTTGTGATAACCGTCAGTTACCCGCCGGATACCATGGGGAAGACACACACCCCCCCCCATCGTAACAAGGGGTGTGCCACACTGTGTGGCCTTGCCAATTTTACATTAAAAAAGTATCTTAAGGCAAAAGAAGAATTATGGAAATTCAAAATATTTCACCATGCAAAAATATATAATCTTGGAATAAAAAAACTCTGAAAGAAACCAAAATCCTTCAAGAGCATATTATAACTCTATATAACTAATTTCAAGTTTCAACACAAGCCAAAATATCATCTTTCAAAAACCCTCATATAAAAATAAATAGACCTAATATTATTTATTATCTAGTAGGGGCCTATAAAAATCCCTTAAGCTACTATACTCTATAATAAATCTAAACACAATATCCTAATTGCCTTGATAGGCAAAAGCCAACAAAAACCCAAACCAGGTTTTTAATGCTTGGTAAAGCTCGCTACTGCTCGTGAGGGCTTGACGTAAGACAAATTGCTTGAGGTTCTCTAGTGATCATTTTGTTCCACTACAAACTTTTTTGGTGAGTTATTTGTATATATCATGTCATCCAGGCGAGAGCCCTATTGCGCCCGATGTGGGATACTTCTTCACTCATCATCAAGTGTGCAAACTGCCACCACCTCCTCTTGATGACAACAATCATAGGCATCAATTGGAAAGTGAACAAATTCTTTTCTGCCTACACAAACAATGCTCAATCATATACACAATTGATGTTCCAAGACAAGCTCCAGAAAAGCTTATTGTAATGACCAACAAAGTACAACATCTGCTTTGGTTGGATATTTCACTGCAAGTTTGCCCTTTACTGGTGAAACAAGTATGACATCTGCCGAGGTTTGGATATTTCATTGCATCATCATTGGAAGAAGAACAAGTAACGAACATTATTCTTTTCAGAAGACGAGGAGGAGGAAGAAGATTAAGATGAAAGGAACTTCAAATTCAATTGGGGTTGGTTCTAAGTTGCACAAAAGTAACAAGTTGTCAGGTATTTATAATTCATATATGTATGGCCAAAACCCTAACAACCCCCCAATTTGGCCAATTGCAAAGATACCCACCCCAACCCATCCATAATAATGAGACAAGCACAAAAGGGTCACACTGCAACTAGTTTTTGCAACAACCATTGAGGGATGATCTCAAGGATGGGAAATCATTTTCAGTTGTTGAACATCCCTTGTAAGTAGTACCTACTTACT
Organism: Sphagnum tenellum; assembly: GCA_963921925.1. Classification (NCBI taxonomy): domain Eukaryota; kingdom Viridiplantae; phylum Streptophyta; class Sphagnopsida; order Sphagnales; family Sphagnaceae; genus Sphagnum; species Sphagnum tenellum. The sequence goes on from OY998156.1 coordinate 13,630,874, forward strand.
TACCTACCTACCTACCTACCCACTTTCCTATAGACAAGATTGGAAGTAGGGTAGGTGAAAGTATCCAAAACTGAGACTGAATGAATCAGCTGCCACCCACCAGCAAACCATGCAAGATGAATGGATGGATGATGTGTGGATAGAAAAACACTTTTTCATTTGTAGTCTTGTCTCATAACTAACCATAGTGGTTACTTACGTACCAATCATTCACCCTAAACCTACCTAGTAGGGAGCAAGTGCATTATCTACTTACTTACCTATGGAACAACCACTTACATTATGTACCTACTTATATATTTATCTACCATATTTATCCACTTACATAGGTAATGTGATGGAAATATAGGAGTGTTAAGGGGGGGGGGGGGGGGGGGGTAAGTTACCAAAGTCGATCCTTGGTAACTTGATCGTGGTTCATCCACAACTGATTCATAACGGGTTTCCATTGGATGGTGAACTGGTGGTGACCAGGGCTGGGTGACATAAATCCTCAAAACTGCAACTGGGAGAATGCAGCTTGGAAAGTGTAGAAACCCTTCTTCTTCTTCTTCTTTTGTTTTCATTCATCAAACTACATAACAAAATAATAAGCCTTTTGATCCTCCTGAAAACACCACAAAACACTCTTCATCCTGCATCAACTAAACAATAGCAAGCTACAGTTTATGTAAAGGCCTGCTGGGTACACGCAATCAATCATGGCCAGTGGTGTGAAATCGTGCTGCCCAAATTTCAAATTTCAGAACGGCAGCAAAACAATGCACAATATGAAGAAGCTCAGGAGCTCCAAGAGAGGCCGAGCTTTATGAGCACACTTCATTACAATGGTCACAAAATGGGTCGTGTAAATAGTATGTGGAATCCAATGAATAGTCATGAATTTATGTAAATGAATAGTCATGTGCATTCCACATGAATCCATTGACTTAAATTGGGTTACATGATTATTATTATGCAAATCCACCGCGACCAAATGACCAAATTACATGATGGTCATGTGGATTTACACAAAAGACCCACTCCAAATTTATTTTGTGTAGTTAGAGAGTGAGCTTATTTAGCATAACTTCTTCTCATCTGGGTGAAGGGCAAGCATTTCAAAAATTTATTTTCCTTTTTCAAAATGCCCACCACCCTTGTTTTTCCCATGATACCAATCAACAAAAAATTTTAAACAGGTCTTGAGACACTGGGTCAAGTCCTCAGTAGTGGGCTTTACTAGATTGGTGCCTGAGCTTGCCTTGCCTTGTGTCGGGGGGCCTTTCTTCCAGTAAGGCCCATTTTACCAAGGGCTTTTTACCTTACACGTAATGGTCATGAGGTTCAAGTTAGGGCACATATGTACTTTACACCCATGAAGGTCTAACATCTAAGAGCCAATTTAGATGAGGATCCAAGCTCTAGAGTCCAATGAAATAGAGCAATCCTATTGGATGGGTTGCATAAATTGGACCCATGGCCTTTAGAAGATGAGGGTCCTAGACCAAAAAGTGGCAAATCGAGGCTAAATCTACATGGCACCAAAATTTTGGTGGGGAAAATCAATTGGTTGAAACCCAAAAGAAAGAAATAATAAAGGGAGAGAGTTCATGATTGTGAAGATCCAAGATGCAAGCTAGGGTCCAAGGAAGGGGTCCAACTCAAGGGTTCAATTTGCTTCAAATGAGTCCAAATTGGTTCCTACAACTTTGGACTCTGGGACCCCCCTTATCTAAAGTGGGCCTAAAGTATATACTGCCTTGTAAAAAGGGCGGCGGGGGACTCCATCCCTAAAAAGAGGGCAGAAACAGGGCACACATGAAAAAACCATTTAGTAAGCTACTTGTCTCATTGGCAAGCAAAAGTTGGTAGCCATGGCGCGTAATGCAGCCAGCCTATACACAAGCAGCAGCAGCAGCAGCAGCTACCACCACCACCACCTTCCTCATACAATGCCCGGAAGAATGATCAGATCATTGGCGGAATATGTGAAGATTAAAAAAGATGATGCCCAACTGATCAAACTTTGCATTGTTTGCATCCATGATAAATGATGATGCTCATGATGACGATGAAGAATAAGAATTTGGGGGAGGCCGGAGCTACACAGCGATCGTTGCAGTTGTTGCTGGAAGTTTCCCAACCTGCTGGTTTCCCAAGTTTCACAGCTGGTGATGCTTGTTGAACGAAAAAAGCTCAGTAGGCAAAACAGACATTCATACGTAGATCGATCGATCGATAGATAGATAGATAAGCTAGCCTGATGATCATGTATTACCACAACCCAGCTGATCCATAGCTGATCTAGTTCTACATCATAGCCCAAGAACTAGAGGAGTAGCAGCAGCTAGCGCCTTGATCTTCCGTCACACTATGATCATTATAAGATCAATTGTAATCAAGCTGTCTTCGCTGTTTGCTCTATTCTCTTTTGGTGTACTCCAGGAATCGAGTACTTGTATCATCATTCACAAAATCTGAGTTTGCAGTCCTGTCTGTCTCTGTATGATTGTGTGTGTGATTGTGTGTGCAAGACTGGATTTGTTTGTTTTTTGTTTTTTCAGTTTTTACAGCAAAATCTTACATCCTATTTATACACGGTTCAAAAATCTTGTATCCTATTTATATGTGCTTCATAAATCTTATGTCCTATTCATAAGTGTTTCATATGTGTTGTGTTGTTTTCTGGTAGCTCCCAAGTTGGTTCCAAAGTTCAGTCTTATTGTGCTGAAACTTTTGGAAAGAGTGTGAGTAGGAAGAGCGAAGCAGGTATTTGATCTCACAAGCTTGTGAGATGATGATGTTGCAATCTGGATTGTAGAAGAGAATGTTTTGTGATCAACAGAAGCTAGTCTACTCCTGCACAACAATAGTTGTGTGAACAAGGTAAAGGAGGAGTCTGAGGAGAGCTTGATCTACGAGAGAAGAGCAGCTGCTTTTGTCTGTGTGTATGTATGGGTTGAGGGAGATCATCATCTAAATGTGAGTTTGAGGAATGTTGATGGGAGTTAGGAGCTACTGCAGTATGATCATCAGGATGTGGCGTCGTTGTGGTTACCAGCAGCAGCTGCTGCAAGGGCTGTGGGTCCTGGTGGTGGTTGCAGGGATGTTGTTAGGAGGGGCGGAGTGCAAGACCAAGAACCGGTCTAACAACTATGGAGTGCCACTTACTTCTGTGCTAGTGGAGGTGGATGCTTCAGCTCCCATTGCGACCACGGACCAAGTCTTTCTGTGTGCAACATTGGACTGGTGGCCTCCCGACAAGTGCGACTATGGCACTTGCAGCTGGGGAACTGATACCATACTTAACATTGTAAACCAGAGCTCTCCCAAATCCTTTCTCTCTGTATCTTCTTCTTCTTCTTCATCCGGATCACTCCAAATCTTTTCATGAGCTACAAATTTGTGCCGATCATTTCAAAATGTTTGCAAAAGCTCGAGGGGTTCCCTCTTACCACCAAGTTTGAATCACCCATTTTCAATCAAAGGTTTTGCTAGCACCTCCAAGTCTTTTCTTGCTTTGCTTGCAGAAACAATCGGAGCAAGCTTGTCTAATGTGTGAGATCATGTGCTGCAATTTCGTCTGTTTTGCAGGACCTCACAAACCCACTCTTGGAGAAAACTCTCACAGGTACCTCCTTCTTTTTCTTCTTCTTCTTTCCCTACTTGTCCACTGATAATGTATGCTCTCAGCTTCTTTTCCTCATTTGGGTGCTTAGCCCTCCAGCTACTATGTCTTTCTGAATCCTTCTGTGCTCAGGTGGTGAATGTTTTTCACATTCACCAAATCTATTGCGACAGGAGAAAAGCTATATATCTCAGAGGATAGTCGATGATGATGACAGTCTATGATCTTTGCAAGAAGTTCCTGACTCAGGAATCTGGGCAGGAGTTGCAACTAGTACATTTTCTCTATAGTACAATTCTCATCAGGTTGACAGCATGATATGCAAAAGAGAAAATAGCCCTATAAGAGAAATTGCAATGATGGGTTATTGTTAAGCTGCTCCTTCTGATATGATACCCTTTTTTCTTTGACAGAATTGGCACCATTGCGAATACGATTGGGAGGTACACTACAGGACAATGTGGTGTACGATGTTGGGAATCCTGTGCAACCATGTCTACCGATTGTGCTCGATTCTTCTGCCATGTTGGGATTCCAAGGTGGGTGTCTGACGATGGAGCGCTGGACTGAGCTCAACAATCTCTTCAGCCGGACAGGGTATGTATGAATCAAAATCCATGTGTCACCACCATGTGCAATGCATAAAACCCATCATCACCTGGCAAGAGCATGTTAATCATGAGACTTGACAGTATATCCTATGCAAGGAAATGTTGCAAGAGTAAATAGACCTAAATCAATGGATCACTCATGTTTTCCTTGCACATTTTTGAGCTTTGAAATTTTTCTGGAAAGTTGTGATAGATTGCAAAGAATAGGATTTTCATATTTGCAAAAGATGGAAAGAGCATTACAGACAGCAGCAGGATAGAATTGGGTTTCTGCTGATATAGTGTGAACAGAAAGGACTCAGGAAACCTAACCTTGTGAAGCACAAAGGAACCCTGCAGAACTATCTTAGCATTTGGGCTGAATGCAATGTACAATCGGAAGCAAGTGGCACCAGGGGTGTGGGGACCTTGGGATTCATCAAATGCACTTGCCTTCATCCAATATACTGTTGCCCAAGGCTTTCAACAGGTGCAAGCCTGGGAATTTGGTGAGGAAACAAAACCCTTACCATGATGTTCTGTAAGACCTACAAATTCTTGAGAAGCCCAGCACAGGTCCTGTATTTGTCAATCAATGACCATGCCAAATTTCATCACAGGACAACCCTACAGTGACTTCTGAGAAATGCAACTGAGAAATGGTCTTTCTCTGGCTCTTTTTTTCTTTTGGGTAGCAATTGTATTCTGAGCACACCATATATACAAGAAGGATTATGTGAATTCATGGTCTAACATGCTGTGATGATGGTATGTGAAAAATAATTCTACAGGAAACGAGCTGACTTCATATGGAGTGGGGACAAGCATTTCAGCGCAGCAATATGCAGAAGATGCAATTGAGCTCCGTAGAGTGATAAACAGCCTTTACCCAGCAGATGTCCCACGCCCTCTGCTTGTTGCTCCTGATGGGTTTTTTGAACCTGTTTGGTTCAGCGCATTTCTCAATGCCTCTGGCCCTGGAGTTGTTGATGCTGTCACCCGACACATCTATAATCTTGGACCAGGTGCACCTTGAATCTGCTCTTCCTATTTTGGTAAATAACAGAATCTTGAAAAGGGCCTAAATTTTCTACTAAAAATTATGCATGATCAATTCTGGAGTTGCAAGAGCTTCTGTGATCATCCATGCATGGGAAGAAGAAGAAGAAGAAACAAAAAGTAGTTGAAATCTTTGTATTCCTTTTGTGAGCAAGTTTTGTGACACATTGTAACTTGTGTAGGAGTTAGTAATGATTTGGTTTCTGAGATACTCAATCCAACCATCCTGGACAACGAATTGTGGAACTTTCAATCGGTGAAGAACATTCTGCAGACAGTAGCACCATGGGCAGCAGCATGGGTGGGTGAGGCTGGTGGAGCTTTCAACAGTGGACATGCCTTGGTCACTGATGCCTTTGTCTTCAGTTTCTGGTATCTTAGACCTGCTTGACTGTCTGCCAATATCTTTTTGCACCAGAAGTGAAATATTTAAGGCATGGTTCAGCTTTGCTCCAGTTTTTTGCTTTCTTTAAAATGGGTGTGTGTAGTGTATATATATATAGACCTGAAACTTGTGCCCTAATTCTGAAATTCTCTTCTGAAAACAGGTATCTAGATGAGCTTGGGATGGCTGCATCCTTTGATACAAAAGTATATTGCCGTCAAACTTTTATCGGGGGCAACTATGGCCTTTTGAACACGAGCACTTTTGAACCAAACCCAGATTATTACAGGTGAAATTTCTTTGAGCTCACAGTGTCAGTCAAAGTGGTTGAAGCATTTGGATCATGATCTGCTTGCATTTTTAAAAAAAAGAAGAGAATAATAACTTGAATTTTGTAAGCATCATGACACCAGTTTTGTACTTGAGATCCTGAAATGTTGAAATGGGTTGCAGCGCATTATTGTGGAACCGATTAATGGGTAGCACAGTATTGGCCACAAAAGTTGCAGGTGCTCCCTATTTGCGAGCATACACACATTGCCAAAAAGACACCACAACAGTAAGTGTACAACACAAACTAACTTTCAGGTGCACAAGGGATTTTAAGACATTCATGTCTTAAAAATTCAGTATTATTATTATTATTATTATTATTATTATTTCTCATTGTGTTTTCTTCATCTGGGATGAAACAAGTTACTACAACATGGGTATCTTGTATTATTTCAGAGTGTATTCCAGACTCAGAAACTAGAGAGGTTCCCGTTCTAGAGAGAAATTCCCTAGAATTATCTGCGGACTCCAATAAACCCTAAACCCTTCATCTTGGTTGACACAAGTGATTAAGTTCTGAGCTAAAGTCCAAGTCAGTTTTTTTTTAAAACATTGTGGTGTGGTGCAGGGTGGTGTGACAGTGCTACTTATCAATCTTTCCAATACCACTGTAAACGTGAATGTGGGCATAACAGCGGGTACTTTGACAAGCAACAATGAGCAAGACGTTAGTGCTAGCAGAGAGGGAATTTTCTTTTCAATGGCAAGAGTACATACACCATCAACTCCAACCCGACTGGAGTACCACATGACAGCCCCAGCACAGAATTTGCAGAGCCAGACAGTGTTGCTGAATGGAGTGGAACTGGGTTTAACACCCTTAGGTGAACTGCCTACCCTTTCTCCTCTTGCCACCGATAACTCTACACCTATTTCAGTGGCACCTTTCTCCATTGCATTCGCAGTCCTACCTGATGCAGGTGTGTTGGCCTGTGGAACCATGGCGCCTTAGGTTTTTTAGTGTCTCTAGAGTGTCACCCATCCAGGATATAATATTTTACCCTATCAGACCCCATAATAAGCTCAAGGCTGGTTTTAGGTTTGGGGTTTAGGGTAAACCCTAAACCCAACCCTAAAGTGTTGCAACCTTGATATTTGCTGTCTTACCTACCACCAGGGAAATGTGATGCAGCCAGTGCCCAGGGGTTCACAACTTTGAAGTTTTACAAATTTAGGGCTCACTTTCCTTTACACACACAACAAGCATACTTTTGATCTCAAGGTCAAAATGTGAGTTACCATTCATTGTGGCCATATACCCTAGGTACCATACTTGGATTCGTCCCTTTGAACCTATTCTTTTTTTACTAAACTTGATTTTTCATGGTCCACTTATACATAAAATATGACCCCTCACAGCAATTAAATTTATACCGGCTGTGACTAGAAGCTCGATTAACCTCGGTTCAAGGCTCATTAGTTTATGTGCTAGCATGGAGTGCAAGTGATGGACAATGGTGTGTTTTTGCAAATGTTGTTGAGCCTTAAGTTGTTCAGAAATAAGTTTTCTTGGTTGCATTGAGAGATTTCGTAAGACTGGGATTCTGCTCAGTTCCATGCAAATGTGGTTAATATAAAGCTCGGGTTATATTGTACTTCCACCCATTTTGGGTGATTGACAATTAGAAATTATTGTAGATGATGTTTGCTTCCACCACTATGTCCACCAACTTCTCCACCATCAGACGAAAGGTTTTCAAAATGGGAAGTTGATCCCCATTCTGTCATTGCTCCTCCTGGTCACATGAGATGCTCATAATAACATATAATTATATATAGGGCAGCCCCTTCATCCCCACTCCCGTCCAGCCCTCTTGCCCTAGTCTATCAACATTAGTGCAAAGCATGTGTTTATGTCCAATCTACAACTTCAAAGCCCTATTCTACCATACATGCTGGATCTATTTTGAGCTACAATGATTTTAGACTTCGAAAATTGCAGTGATCATCAACCTCATGATGAAGTTAAGCATCTTGCTCACTCAATAGGTATGCTTGTGTTCTCAATCTAATCTACATATTTTCTTGAAATTCCACGTGATCTTCATGTAAGCTTCAACTTGCAAAGCAACATAATCAACTATTAGTATTTGCTCCAATGCAAATTTACAAATCACCATTGATGAAGGTTGTCCAAGAAATGGAAAAGAATTTGTCAACTAGTTCAGATTTGACATGCATGAAGTTCAATCAACAAAATCCATGTAGTTGAATTAGAAGCATGGGAGATAATTACCTTCATCAAGGTCAATGAGAATTAGCACATTGCCTCACTTGGAAAACCTATGAGACCAATTCAGAATAATAGTGACAAGTGGAAAAAGATTTAGGCTAGTGTCATGACTATAAGATTTCTCTCAACATATTGAAAATAATTGTACATGTAAGGACAAATGTGGATCAAAATTTGAAGAATTCAAGTAGTTCTTCAATTACCCATCTAGAGCTAGGCATAGTGAAAATCAATAGTTGATGAACCTGAAAATCAACATGATTGCCTTGCGTCTACCTTGGATTTTTAACAGTAACATCCATGACACAATTTTGGAATCCATGGGAAAGATGTGGGTATTCAATCCATTAACATTTGCAACTTTATGAATGATTCACACAATGTTTATAAACTCACTAGCCTTGACTTAGAGGAGCCATCATCACCAATATAGATTAAGTAATGAGGAAATTGATTACAATTCATGTGGACTACAAACTCTGAAGGATCCACTAAGAATTGATGAGGATTGTGCATTTTAAGAAATGCCAAAAGTCATCAAATGTTGTCACATCACTTTTCCACATTTGGGAGCTTTTGTTGAAGCTATGAATGAAATTACAACTATCAACCAAATGTGTGCCCTAGTGAAAAAAATCCAAACAACGATTCATCACAGTTGCTTCACACACCAAATTTAATGAACATAGGAGTCCAAAATGCAAGAGGTGGAGGATATTGAAGTAGTAATTAAACTAAATGTAGAATGCAATAGCCCATTTGTGGTAAAAACATGTTGAGATGATATAGAAAGGCAATTGAATGACAATATGTTCAAAAATTAATTTCATTAAACCAACTTAATTTTAGAAGAAAATATGTCGTATAATCAAGAATGCATGTTGGAAAAGCATTAGGACCACTTTAAATGGAAATACAATGCCATCAATGATACCAACTATGAATATGGTCATAGCAATTATGGGTTTAGCACATACCATGAACATGGTGTTTCCAAATACAAAATTAATAAAAATGTCACAACAACATGAACTCCCATGAAAGGTTCCTCATGGGAACTTTAATGTTTGAATTTCTATAAGTTGAATTGATAAAGAAGGTAAATAACAAATATATAATGAATTTTATTAAATCAAATTTTGATGCAAGAGGAAAGTTTAAAGACATAATTATTATGTGTTGATCGTGCGCAAGTTTATTTTATCATTTAAGGTACTTAATGAAAATTTGGGGCCATACCTTAATCACTATAGTTGATATAAATAAATAAATAAAAATGAAATGGTGCAACTTGACATTTAATGATTAGTGGTCAAGAATTTTTTTAACACATGTTTAAAACATTTTAGGAACATAGATTTCTTACTTGTGTAACTTATGTAAGTGTTTACATTTTTCTCATAATGTGTATAAAGGTGGGGAACACAAAACCCATGGGATGCAAGTCAACAATAAAAAGGATCATGTTAAAATATTAAATTTATTAAATTAAATCAAATTAGGTCCACCTTTCTTTGGATTTTGGTGATGTGGTTTCTAGTGGTATCACCTAGGGATGGTTTTACCCAAATGCATTTTAATTTCATGGTCCATATTAAATTATGTTCATTGGATTCATTTTCGAATCAAAGAAAAATATCTATTAAACAACAAGTGAAAACATTAAGTGATGAATATCCATGCAAGGGATATTTGGATAACAACTCTTTATGGTTTTTTTTCAATATTTAGGTCAAATGCATTCTTGATAACAAATTGACCCCTTTTGTGTTTCAAATGGAGGAGTAATTTTATATTAGGATATTATGCCAAGTTTTTCTTTTTAATAAAATCATTATTTAAGAAATCAATGTCTACCTTTTGTCATTTAAGATGTAAGTTGAAAATGTATGTTGTGATGAGTCTCAAAACCAATTTCAAACAACCCATTATATTGTGCATTCATTTGCAAAACAAGCATACATACAAAACATTGGAATGAATGACACCACTATTCAAAAGGCTCACAAAAACAACAACAATTTTTTCATTGTATAACTATTTGTACCATAACCACATGGTTTGTGATAGTAATAATCATCTATAGCATAAACATCTTAGGCTTTAAAATGGAAATATGTGTAAAACCTTAAAAGCACCTTGCATATTAAAAAAATGACAACCTTTTTTTGTCATCCATGACACTTGGACCACCATTTCTCCTTTAAGCCAATTGATTAGAACTTTGTAGACATCATTCACAACATAAACAAATTCATGTAAACCAAATGACATGGTTGGGGTTTTCCATCACACAAAGGACATTGCATAAGTCACTTGAAATAATTAAACATATGAGAAAAATCAAACTATTATTTTAAAATTTTTAAAAAATCAATAATGTATTTTTTCAATGTGATTAGTAATTTTTAATCCCGATTTTTTTTTTATAATGTCAACAACTTGGATTTATGCAATTCAAGGGACCCTTTGTAAAATGGACATTATTAAACACAATAATTACTAAATTATTTAACAATATAAAACCACTTTGTGTTTGTATATTATTTGAACTACTTTACATTTCATTGAATGTAATTTAGGCAAGATTTGACCATTACATCAATTTGGTACATGGAATCAACAAATTTATGGTGTCCCATCTAAACACCTTTGCCATTAACAAATAACCCTTACATTACTGTAGGATAATTCAAAGGAAAAATACATTCCAATTTAATTATTTTATAAGATGTTGACATTTTTCAAATAATCAAAAAGCATTGCTAGAATTTCACCACTTTATTCATGTTCCCCAACTAATAGTGGTAATTGTTGACCAATTTGAATGAATATATATATCGTTAGAAAGAAAACTATTAAAACATTTTCAAAATATTTTTGTGCATAGGATTTTGAATTAGATTGAATAAACTCAATTCACATTTCAATGTGAGATAATAACAAATGTTGATAATTTGTGAAATTTGTGAAAACTTGACTCAACTTTAGGGTAGGCCATCCAACTTAAGACTTGCCAAAATTTAATGATAGTTTTGATGGTTTTCCTCTTTGTTGACCACTTGTTTTAACCCATTTTTGGATCATTTATTTTCAATCATGAAACATCCTTATTAGTTTCAACAAGGATTTCATGGTTCAAGCCTTAACATAACTCTTTTAATCCAAAATGTGAAAACTTATTTTCTAAGTTTCAAGTCCTAATTCTGCTTTAATGTTTTTTAGGTTTTGCTTTCATATATGCAACTTGAACATTAAAACATTCACAAAAAATTGCACCCAATTACATTTAGACAACAAATTGCATGTATCCTATTGCCTAGGTGGCATTCAATGTTTGGAACTTTTCCACTTTCATGATTTCAACTTCACAAAATTTTCATTACAATTTCATCTGATAAATTTCTTATATTATAACAAGCTAACACACAACAAACAATGCACTTATTCTCAACTTTGCTTGTATATTCAAACTTGTCCTTTGAAATTTTGTGATCATAAGATCACAATTCCCTTGACCATGCTAAAGATTGAAAAAATCTTTTTCACATGAAAAATGAAGTATATCTTTAAAATAACAAATTGTATGAACTTGTTGTAATACAATTTGTTTAAAATTTGAATCATATTAAGGTAGCTCCAAAAGGCAAAGTCTATGAATTGTATGATTGAATTGATCAAATTAGTTTTGACTTGAACACCCATATTTATAAATAGTAAATGTGACAAAAAAAGTCTTACAATCAACTAAAAGCATAATTGGGACAATAATTTGGAATATCACAATTGTAGTTTTTCTAGATTTTAAATGAACTTAAAATGCAAAGTCATATTCCACATTAACATTGTCAATTTTTGGTTTTATATGTTGCAATAAACTTTATTAAGATTCATATTAACAATTATGTATGAATTTTTGAAAAAAAAAAAACTCATTGTGGACTTTTTAACTAATGAAACTCACCCAATCACAAAGTCTAAAATTTACATGTGGATTCAAAAAGTATGCCATAATAGGGTAAAATGTTTTTTATAAAAAATAAGACAACATCAAATAATGTGTTTAAAAATAAGACCATCCCTATAGAAAAAAAATGATAATAAATTTTAATATTGCATAATAAAATCTTATTAGTTAATTTCTCATTCAAATCTTCATATTTTTTAACCAAGTATATGTTTAGCCATCTACAAACTTGGGGTTACCCATTTTTTTAATGGAAACATAAGGAAATATACATTAGATGCATAAGTTGATAATTATCAAAATGCAGAGATTTTAACTAATGTTAAAATGGACCTTCAAAAGTTCAAAAGTGAATCACTTAACCATGTTTTCACTCGATCATAAAAACATATTTAATCCCAATGTAAACTTTGGCGTACAAACATAAAGTTCATTACTAAATCAACTTTGGAGATGTTTTTTCACTAATGACATTCAACAAGCACACATCTTCAAACATTACATTTTGAAAACATTGCAAATATATATATATATTGTAATTTTTGCAAAAGAGGGTGTTGAACCAAAGGATGGATAATGTTCCCGTAAGAAAACTATTGGACTTTGATTTGAATCTTCTTTTTTCTAATTTAATAAACAATAGTAGTTTAATAGTTCAAATTAAAGTCTCGTTGGTAAAATTTGTAACTTACACCTACAAGTAATTAGGCCTACAACACAATATTGCTAAAAGACACTTCAACAATGATTCAAAACAAACATAAGTTGAAGCCTTTAGTAATAAAAAATTCAAAATGTGTTTTCTAACTATTCAAATTGTATCATACTATGTTATTGAATTTGATATCCTTACATGATGATCATTACCTTAAATGTAAAACAAACAAGAAAAGATGATTAAAACTTTGACTTACCATTTTGAAGTGTACCCATTTGATATTCATTCTTAACATGGTTAATTCCAATAATTTTTTTTGGCAATTACAAATCTTAAATACATCACATTTTTTTCTAGACATATAAATTAGAAGTTGAAAAGTGAAAAAGTTGTTTGGGACGTTGGGACCTCAAAATGTTATGAGTTCAAACCCAGAAATCTATTGCAAGTGAAAATTTTGTTGGCCCTCTACCACTAAACTTGACCTCGGGGTACTAATGGCTTGTCAAGTTGGGTTTGTAGTTGCGCTTCCTAAACAAACAAAAAAAAATCAACTTTAAAACATGCAGACATTGTTTTGCCCCCTTTCATCACTAGTAGAAATCAACCAAAATGTAACCGCTTCATTTACGACCACATGCAACTTGTAGTCGTTTACAACTAGATATGGGAATATTTGCAACTACAAGCCCAAATTTCAAATATTTTGATCATTCTCACAACTATAAAACAACTATTATAAATTTCATCCTATTGGTTGGATCGATTTTACATTTATTTTCATCCATTAATAGTTTGATATGTCCCATTAGTCACAATAGTCACTAAATTAATTGCATCCTAAAGGTATTCTACAATGACATAGGGGTGTATTTTAATGTATGTACTAAAATTATATATATATATATATATATATATATATATATATAGATGTATGTATGTATGTATGTATGAATATTATTCATATAATGAATCTCAAAACTAATATTTAAACAATGAATTCTTGATTCAAATTTTTAAAACATTATTTGAATTTCAATTTTTTGATTTGAATATCATAGTCTCAATTTAAATTTCAAAGGCTTATTCGATCTAAAAATTGATATTTGAATTCTAAATTAATACTTTTTGAATCCAAAAACTAGCATTTCAATTCAGAAAATTATTAATTGATTATATTAATGGACATTTTTAATTTTGAAAACTTTTATATGAATATGAAATTTTATATTTTAACTCTGAAATTTTTTCATTTAAATTCTAAATAATCATTTGATTTGAACCTAAAATTTCAATTCCAAATTATTATTTTGGATTCTCAAAATTAATGCTTCTAGTTCGAAAATTATTAAATGAGTCTGAAATGGACATTTGAATGTTGAATATTGTTATTTGAATCTGAAAATTGATATTTAAATTCAAAAAACTTTTTTGATCTAAAACTTGGTATTTAAATTTTTAATTATTATTTTCAAATCCAAAAATAAATATTTCAATTCAGAAGACACCATTAAGTCTAAACATCAACATTTTGATATTCAATATTTTTATTTGAATTTGAATTTTGATACTTAAATTCTGAAATTTTAAATTAAAAATTTAAGAAATTATTTGACCTGAAAGTTGAAATATGAATTCCAAATTATTATTTTGGATTCTAGAAATTAATATTATAATTCAGAAAATTATTAATTGAGTCTTAAAATGGACATTTTAACTTTGAATATTATTATTTGAATCTGAAAATTGACATTTCAATTCTGAATGTTTTTATTTAACTTCATAAAACTTATTTGATCTAAAAATTGGTATTTGAATTCAAAATTATTATTTTGGAATATTAAATTTGTATTTTAATTCAACAAATTATTGATTGAGTTTTAACGATTTTTTCTACTAATGTTATCCACAATAAATCATTTTTATAAATCATTATAAATGATTATGTTTATTAAATCTAAATTACACTAAATAATTATTGTTATAACATAAATTTGTATATTATCTAATTTATATTCTTATATTAGAAAAAAATTAATTACTTTAAAATCATTTCAATTACTTCATATAAGAATTAATTAGTATGTGCATAATTATTTTCTAATTGGACATAATTATTCAGACTCTATAATTTATAACTTCAAACCTGAATAAAAAATCTGGAAAATTTATAAAGTAGTTAATATAATTATTTTACTGATTTTAATTTCACAAATTATTATATATTATTAAGACTAGTATTAAAAAAAAAGTGATTAATCAGATGATAAATATTTTATAGTAATTTTACAGTAATTATGAATATTAATGTTATGTTTAACAAATCTATGTATTTATAGTTAATAATTACCAAGAGAAAAAAACTACTTGACCTATAATAATGTTTACAACAATAAATGTAATTATACAATAAGTAATGTAATTAGTTGAATAATAATTCTTAAAAAATTTGTGTAGGAATTTACTTTCTAATATCACTTGTTAATTCATTATTTATAATTTTAACATAAATATTTAAAATTATTATTTTTAAATTATAATCATTAAATTATTTTTACATTAATTATATTATATATAATTCAACCAGCTTCTAAAGAGTAATAAAATATTTTTAATTATTTAATTATTTATGAGTTATGTATTAATAATTTGTGAATAACTAAATAATGAGTTTGTTAAATATTTAAAAGTTATTACTTATTTAAGTAATTGATAATGAATATTGAATATTTGTAGTGTATAAATTATAATTATGTAAATTTAGTCATTATTAACTAAATGATTATCTAATTATCTAATATTTGAATTGTTTAAAAATCTAAAAACTAAAAAGGTAAGGCATGAAGAATGTTTTTCAATTATAACTTAATTTGTGAGGAGGTTGCAACTTCAAACTTATCCCATATTATTTTTCATCCTATTTTGAACATTATATAAACAATTGGGTGTGGTCATCATATTTCACATTTAAAAGTTTGTGCACATGGAATGAGCAAATCAAAAGGTTCAACCCAAAACAAAAAAAAATAATTATGCACAATATTTACCTTTTTAACTTATTTATTTACCTAGCTAGGTAGGTATTTAGTTTGACCTACCCATGTAAGCCAAACTATGTACATATTTATAAGAATACCTACCTACATGAGTAGGTATTTTACCTAGGAGGGTAAAACCTACCTACCTATTTTTTTACCTAAGTAGGTCGGTTGATATGTAACCTAGGTTTGTAGGACCTTATTTATATACCTACCTACGTATTTACCAACCTAATTTTTTGTAATAATAATAATAATTTAAATAATCAAATATTAAAACATGTGGTAGCACATCATTTGCCCTCAATTGTGACCAAAACAATTGCATCTTAATCACATGTGACAATACGTATACAATGTACTCAAAAGATGAAATGTATTTGTTGATTTTTTCTTTCATAAAATAATACCCTTTGTCATTTACAACTAATTTATCACATGCGACTTGTTTTAAACGACTGAAGGGATTCTAGTTGCAAATTATCTCTTGTGACTAAAATTTAATCATAAAGATTAGTAAAAAATACATGTTTTTCTTCTAGTGCACCCAAACCGTCAACTTGAAGGCAAACATTAAACATGAACAACAAATTAAATGGGGCACTAATCTCAACATAATTTCAAAACAATGTTCAACAACTATACCCGAACTATGATTAACACTTTAATTATCTTCTTGACACTTTAATCTAGTGGTCAAACTTTGTGGGTCGTAACATAGTTGTTATATAACATGGGGGATCAAATGCCTACGTGGAAAAAAGGTATGTTTAACACATAAATATGTTTTGAAAATAGGGGGGGGGGGGGGGGCAAGGGGGATGTTGCCTCGAATAAAATGAAATATATATATGGGCAATTTCTTCAAGCTAGACGCCCTAGGCCCGAGATAAGGATTTTCCAAGGGAGGATTTCTTTGAAGAAAAAAGGTGTAAGTTGTCCCGGAATGCCCAATTCTCGAATGTTTCACAAGAAAATACAAGGGGTAAACTTTGATTAAATCAAATATCTTTATACGATTGGAAAACTCTCAAAATGTAAATATATTAAATGGTCTTGTATTTATAACTTGAAATTATGCGTTAAAAATTATGATGAAAATAAGAGTTGGGAGTCAAAATTTCCAAGTCTCTTTCTCCCCAACGGAGAAGGGGACTAAATTGCCTTCTCCCCCAAGGAGAATAGCACTAAGTTGCCTTGAAGAGCAATGTCCCTTGCAAACAATTTTTGAATATTTAATGAAAAAGTATAGGGGGTAAACTTTATCCAAATCAAACATTATTTGTATCATTAGAAAGCCCTTGAAGTGCATATGTTTAAAATGGCTTGCATTTTCAATTTGAGTTTATGAACCAAAATTTATGATAAAAAAAAGTTGTGAATCCAACTTTCAAATTCCATTTCTCCTCATGAGGAAAAGGGGAGTAAATTACTTTCTTCCTTACAAAGAAAGAAATTAAGTTGCCTTGAGGATCAATATCCCTTGAAGAACAATTTCCTTTGGGGAATAAATTCATGAATGTTTGACAAAAATATATAGGGGTAAATTGTGTCCAAATCAGATTTTATTTATACAATTGGAAAGATCTTGAAACATAAATGTTTAAAATGATCTTGCAATCTTGTTTTGAGATTATGAACAAAAAGCTATGGTGAAAACATGAATCAAAGGTCAAATTTCCAACGCCCTTTCTCCTCGTGGCGACTAAGTCTTCATTTCCCCAAAGGAGAAAAGGGATTTGGAAAATTTGACACCTAACTTTTCTTATCATCATAACTTTTTGTTCATAGCTTCAAATTGAAAACACAAAATCATTTAAACATTCACACTTCAAAAACTTTTGATTTTGACAAAGTTTACCCCCTTGTACTCGCTTATTCAACATTCAAGAACTTGCTCCCCGACAAAAAATTCTTTTTAGGGGACATTGGACTTTAAAGCAACATAATTTTTTTTTATCCTTAAGGAAAAAGGTATTTGGATAGGGTTTAAGGTCTAGTGTTCATTTTGACTAATGAATATTGGACCATTTGATTGGTCAAATGATTTAAATAATTTATTTTAATAGTATTATAAAAATAATTTGTAGGCAAACATGTAGGTAGGTAGGTTGTAAAAATGTAGGTATGTAGGTGGTAACCTACCCTAGTTCAACCTACTTAAATTAACATAACCTAGTGTAACATACTTAATTGACTTAGCCTAGCTTAACTACCTACCTTAACCCCTAAGCACATACATAGATTACAAGTATTGGGAATTGACCTCCCCAATGATAAACCAAATCTTCGACCAATGGACCACACCATCAAAAGGTGTTCAACTTTTGTCAAGTTTTTTAATTTCACATGTTTATTTCAGCACATCATTACAAGACTATGAGGTACATAGGTAGGTATGTTGTAGGAGGTAGGTGGGCAAGCAGGCGGGTAGGTAAATAAGTAAATAGGTAGGGAGGGAGGTGGGTGGATGGGTAAGTAGGTAGGTAGGTAATTAATAGGTCTTATGGGCAGGTGGGTAAACTAATAGGAGGGTGGTTAGTGGGTAAATAAATACGTAGGGAGGTAGGTGGGTGGGCAGCTAGGTAAGTAGGTAGGTAATAATTAATAGGTGGGTGGGTGGGTGGGTGGGTTGTTAGAAGTAGGTAAGAAGGCGAGTAGGTCGGTAGGTAGGTTGTAATAGGTAGGTAAGTAGGTCAATAAATTGTAGTATGTAAATAAATACAAAGGTAGGTAAATATGAAGGTTGGTAGGTTGTAGTAGGTAGATAAATACAAATGTAGGTAAATAGGTAGGTTGTAATAAGTAGGTAAGTATGTCAGTAGGTAGGTAGATAATAGATTGTAATAAGTAGGCCGATAGGTAGGTAAAAAGGTTATAGAATATGGTAGATAGGTAGGTAGGATGCCCCATTTGACTATAATAATATTGGCCATTTTGACTAAATGTTTTACTTGAACTGAACGCCATTGCCCATTTTCACCAAATGTTTTATTTGATTTAAACCTTATTGGCCATTTTGACCAAAATTGCCATTTATTTATGTCCAACTTGACTAAATGTTCCAATTGACTAAATGTCATTGGGTGGTCAAGTTTTTGTCCAATTTGAATAGATGTCTAAGTTAACAAATAGTCAAATAAGTCATTTCAACCAATTTGATTGGTTAAAAAATACATGTGTCATTCAAGACCCTAACCTCTAATCAAAATGAACATGTTCATTAGTCAAGGAAGACTAATTAATCGGACCGTTTGAAAAACCAAGAATTCCAATAGTGTGGGCAATATGACTTAATTTCACATCTCTCCCTAGCTAATGGGACATTGGGGTACTTATAAACATACACACCCACAATGCAAAAGGTCGTCAATAATTATGGAACAACATCTTAATTAAACTTCTTCATGACTACATGTGGATTATAAAAGGTGATTTTAATATGGTGAATCATCAAATAAATTTAACATTTGAAGGTAACTAATTAGTGAAATAGAAAAATTACATTAGTTTCAATTTAAGCAAGTTCTCCAAGTGGAAGATTATTTCTTATGCAAGGAAGGTTCAATTTTTCCTTGGACAACTTTCAAATGGATAATGAAAGAACTATTGCCCATTTGGGTAGGTTCTACATCACCATTATCCATCCATTGTTGACCAACAATCCTTGCAAGATCATTTCTTATTCCATAAAAGGAAATGATGTGGGTTCACACCACCTACTTGTACTACTATTTGTCCAAATTTAACTTACATCAACAACACAGGTATTTTCGGACGATGGGTTTTATAGTTTGACGAAGTTGATTCACACATTCATCATATTTGGATTAACCTTCCAATTTCAATGAGAGTTTTCACCAAATTGAAAATAAGAGCACAACATATTACAAAAAAATTTGCAAGGAAAAATTTGCTAAATATTAGAGGTCAAATTTAGAAATCAAAAGAAACAATGAACAAATCCAAATCCAAATACAAACTTCCCCACAAAATATCAAATGCCAATAAGAGGGTGATAGTCTTAAGTTCAAATTATAACAAATTAAAAACATTTAGGCAAATGATCAATGACTAAAGGCTAGGGTGAAATGGAAAGGAATTGCAAATCGATGTTCTAAGGAATTTTTCAAGGAATAATAGCCAAGGTCTTTTTTTAATGTGCTTAAAAAATCATCGCCTATCACTTGCATCATCACTTGCACCAATATAGTCATTTGCATCATCATTAACTATTAGTTAACTCCTGATTCATTATT
This sequence comes from Sphagnum tenellum, assembly GCA_963921925.1. Lineage (NCBI taxonomy): Eukaryota > Viridiplantae > Streptophyta > Sphagnopsida > Sphagnales > Sphagnaceae > Sphagnum > Sphagnum tenellum. Next base: position 13,651,006 of record OY998156.1, read on the forward strand.
AGAAAGTTTTTCAAAAAGTTTCCTTGGTCAGTGCACGCATGGAAACCTTTATGGAAGCTTTCTTAAGCTAAGTCTTCAATGGGGTATAACCTCACATAGAGGATTTTTTGAGTTAGGTCCCCAATGGGGTATAATTTAAGTTAACCCTTAGTTAAGTTTTAGTTGTCTTTTAGTTAACTATTGGTTAGGAAGCTTTTCAAAAAGCTCTCTTGGTCGGTACACACATGGAAACCTCTATGGAAGCTTTCTTAAATTAAGTCCCCAATGGGGTATAAATAGGGGTAGAACCTCCCATTACCTTCAATTTTTTCAACACCAATTTTGGGTACAATTTCTTGTCATAACCTTTATTTTCATACATTATCATAATAAAGTTCTATTTGAATCACCTTCTAACATATACCAAGTTCTTGCTTTGCATCTTTATGTTTTTTATTTTGAACTAGATTTAAGCTTACATTTCTTGTCATTTGTTTTCCTTGTTGTGTCCTTGGTTTACTTCTTGTTCTTGTAATTTTTCGTGCATGTGACACCAACGTGATCATTTGGTTTCAAAAATAATAATTTTGCATTATTATCAAGATTTATGTCAAGCTCCAATGGAATCTTCCACTTCCCTAGTTGCATAAAAGATGATTTTCAATAACCTACCCAAAAAAAAACATTAACCATGAAAAAAGATTTGTTACAACCCATTTTGAATATGAAATTCATATGAATTTAATAGACATGGCCCTAGGTTAGTGCCCTAGACTTAATGGTATCATAACTGAATTTTACAAACATTTTTTATCACTCATAGGCATGAACATTGGCAATGATCACTCATGATGTCAATAATGGATGTTTTCCACTAAGGGTTACGTCTCAAGTCTTATTATTCTATTTCATAAAAATGGATTAAAGGAAAACCTATCAAATTAATGTCTAATAACATTGTTAAATGTTGTTCACAAGATCGATGCAAAGGCATTTCAAAAGCATTTTTAGCCTATTTTTGGAAAGATCGTAGACCAAGATTAGTTCACATTTCTTTCATGAAATATATCCTTACCAACATTTTTGTTCTTCATGAAACTTTAAAATGGGTAAGGAAATCCAAGCAATATGTAGTTTTCTTAGGCTAGACGTTTTAAAAGCTTATGATTAGGATTTATAGAAACAAATTTTATTATTATTGAATTTTTATTCATAAATACCTAATTTTTTGTCCATATCAATGGTAATAGTTCATTTGCTTTCGTACATTTGAAGGCTTAGACAAGGGTGCCCATTAGCACCTTGGGTTCAAAATGTTTAAAGTGTGCACCCAAAATGAAATAGAAGTAATCATGAGCATAACTTTTATTTCTACCTTATATTTTGATTGCATACACATTAATGAACAAAAAATTATCAAAATTTGAAGTATGAAATTAAACCACGTTGTATTTTAAAACATCATTATCATCCACGTTGTGTCCATGTTGATAGTGAAAAAATATTAATAATAAAAAAATGTACAAATGGGTGACAATCTGATAAGATTTTTGCTACATCTTTAAAAAAATTGAACTCCTTTATTTGTTCATCATTGTTGGTGGAGGATTAAATAAAACCATCAAGCACAAGTTGTATTAAAGAAAAATCAAAAAATTATAGTCAAATCATCTTGCAATACATAGATGATACTTTTTTTTACCTCTATATGTGATAGACAATCCATCATTACCTTTGGTGGAAACCCTCAAAATTTTTGGAGAAGCTTCTAGTCTTGTCATCAATTGGCAAAAGAGTGTTGCCTATTGATATGGTCCAAATCCAGCAAAACCCAAATGACTTGAAGAATTCCAATGGTAATGAGCTAATGAAGGTGAAATGTTTAAATTATTAGGCACACCTTTTGGATTGAATCTTGAAGTTCTTGAAATAACTTTTTGTATAATAAAGTAAGTAAGAAACTTACATTTTGGTGTAATTCCAAATTATCTCTTATTGGTTATTTTAGTTAACCATGTCTTATATTATCATCCCTATGGTACTTCATTTTAGTATGGGCAGGATTTAGGACTATCACAAAAAAAATATAAGTTATTTCATAATTATTTTTAGAATGGCATTGAACATGTACTTCACACAATGGTTTCCTTGTCTAGGATATAGTTATGTTAAGAAATGTTATGGCATGGGTTTGGTTTCAAAGACTCATAAACAACATTAAATTAACATTACTTTCAAAGTGGGTGATTAATGTTATGGAACCTATAATTTCAAACTTCCAAATTATTTTTTTAATCATTAATTAAATTTACTCAACCAAACCAAATGACAAAGTTGACATTAAAACCTTTTGTGGGCCCAATAAACATGGATTTGGAATCATATTATCATTGCATGGAAACAATTACACATGTTTACCAAGCCTTTTCCAATATAGTGTTAAGATAACATTGTGTACCATATTATATGGTGGGGCACAAGCATGCTAAAGTAGGCCAATCAATGATCCTTGCTCAAAAAAAATAAAAAATGGAAGAAAGATTTTTCATTTTTTCATTTTAAGCCTTTTTCCAATGCTATAAACTTTTTGATGCATTTCCCATATTAAATAAACCATACATGGTCATCCCCAATTTATATTATTATTTATATTTGATTTTTTTCCAAATCAAACTATTCAAATGATGTGTCATTAAATGTTTAAGCCATCATGCATATAGATACACATTTTTTGGAACTTGAATATTTCAATTATTTTAAACCATTTAAAAATATTTTTTCCTTATGTAGGTCTAAAGCACTAAGAACTTTGAACTCCTGATGAATACAAGCTTGAGTGGGTTAATTTGCTTTCATTCAAACATGTTGAGTAACTAACACCCCTATTGCTAGACAAATTATTAAATGATTGCCCATCATGGTTCAACCTTTTTGAGGACAAAAAACCTTACATTTTAATCTAGTTTTTCATGCATGTGATCTTTTTTCACCTTTCTTTCATATTCCCTTGGTAGCCCATATTGTTCGTGTTGAGTCGAAGGTGCCAAATTCATATCCTTCAAGCATTGGAATTTGAACAACCAAGGGTGGTTAAAAGATCATTCCAAAATGTGTGAATATTTTCCATGACTAAAAAAAGGTTTTTAACAATTTGTTTTATCATTGTTCATTTAAATATACCCATATATTACCTCCAATGTAATGATAATTCCAAGAAAAAATAAAGTTAAAATAGTAAGGTTATTTTACTTACCAATTGTATTACAACTATTCATATTGTATCATAACAATATTCATATGAAGGTAAAAGGAATAACTATACTCCTTGAATGGTAAACCTACCTTCCCAACCTAATGATTGTCCTTAACCTTAACACTATCATTTGAAATATAACAAGTTATGCAACAATAAGAAGAACACATTGAGAGAATGGTAGTTCCATGGGGAAGGTAATTATGCCTTGTAACAAAATTATCGCCAAGGTAATACATCGTGTAACCTTCTTAGTGGTATAACAAGTCGAAAATACTCCTTTAAATGGAGAGATTGTTAAATCTACTATTGTTTGCCATATGTCCTAGCCCCTTTTAACCTTCTATTACAAACTACTTCCATTCCAAAAATTCAAAATAAATCAGATAGAAAAACTTTAGAGAGTAGGGGAAGGGAAAAAAAAAGTTTTAAAAAATTTCTTTCATAGGTTTTTCCCCCAAGTGCACTAGGGATTGCGGATCCTTCTTTTCTCCTACACCATAACATAAAAAAAGCTATTATCCATAAGAAAAATATGAGAAAGAAAAAAAACGCAAAGAAAAGGAAGGAAAAAAAAAAAGGAAAGGAAGGAGGCATAAAGAAAAAAATCAAGAAAATAGTGAGGCAAAAGATTAAAAAGATAAATTATTGGGAAGAAGAAGAATTAATCCCCTCAAGAGTTTGAGGGTCAAAGGCTACCTTACCCCTAAATCCCTTTTCTTCCATTTCAAAGGTCCACCTTATCTAAAAATCCTTCCAAAATAGTTGAACCCCTAAACTTCCCTTAGTTTAGTCCTTACCTTTTAAGCACATATTTTACCAACTACTTTCTTCCAGAAATTTAACTAGTTGATTATCTAGCTACCCTCCCTAAAAACTAACTAATTAGTGATTGTCACCTCCCAAAAGAAGATAATAATTAAATTTGCTATTGATAAATTGATATTCTGGGTCACCTTTCCAATTAACTAATTATTAAATAGAAGGTAAAAACTAACACCTAGGTTAATAATTGGATAAATCATGAGCTTCAAATTTTACCCTTAAACATTGGGAATGGTCTAATGGTAACCCCCTCATCTTGAATTACACATTAGAAAAAGGGTGTGAATATCTCAACCCATCTATAACTCTCACAATACCTATTTAAATGAAATGGCAAGGTCACTTGCACCCTTCATACAAATTGGAATGGCTTGAACTTTGGCATGGAGATAAAGTTTCTTAAAAAATTGCATTCTTGTGGTCTTTATGGCATAAGGTTATAACTATTAACCATTGGAAAGCCAAGATCAACGCTACCTTGGATTTGATTGTCCATTTTGTCCTCCATATGTTCAAGAAACAAAATATCATAGATTTTACGATTGTCCTCAAACACAAGATGTGTGGCATTGGGTCACAAATGTTATGTATAGGCTAGCCATTAAACCCTCAAAAGACAATCCTTGGAGAAAGTTGCAAGCCTTTCAATGCCTCTTTAGTAAGAAGTTGGCTTAACAATTCAAGCCATTTAACCATCTCTTCCAATTATTAAAAGGAGTCACCATTTGGATGATTTAGATCCAACAAAATGATAAAGTTTTCAACAGCCTTGACTTGTTTAAAAACAAAGTGGAATATACTATTTGGCTAATTTTAATTGGACTATGGTAGATTAACATGGAGATTTGTTTTTGAAAAATACATACAAGGTCTTTGTTGATGTGGGAATCCTTCACGGGTTTGATGAATTATGGGGTTTTAGACACTTCAAATGTTATAGGGAAAATAGGAAAATATTTTGGTGCTACTAGACACCCCCAAGGGGATTTGCTATGTAATTCTATTCCTTTTGTCATGTTCTAGTGGTGAGCTTGGCTCCATGTTGTGGGTGTGTGGCTTTCTTTATTTTACAATGAATTTCCATTTTCTTTTAAAAGCCGAGTGGGGGGGTTGTCTACAATCTATAGCAGGCACGCAGTATAATTTTATACCTTAGCTAGGATTTACAACATCATATATATTTTGTAGTAGATTAAAAATTGTATTATTTGTGAGTTAAACATTAACAAATTACTTTTGCAATTGGGAACAAAGGAAAAATTAAAGGAGCAATGGTGTTTAGGAGGTGTGAGTAACAAGTGTTGTGGCAAAAATGCAATGTTTTTGAAGCATGGCAATAGTGTTAACCTTCAATTTTAGGTTTTGAAAATGAAAATTCTTCTTGTAGACTCTTTTTATAAACTTTTTTTTTCTATGCAAAATTGCATCTCTTGTAAGTGTTGTTCAAAGGTAATATTGGGTGGGTTGTTAGGGTTTTGTGGTAGTGTCGATGTTTGTCATGTTAACAACTTTTGTTGTTAGAAATGAGTGGTGAGCTTGTGCTAAGATTAACAAGGTGTTAATGGGGGTCATGGCATTGCGTATGGCTTGTCCATCTTTTAAAGGGAAGTCCTTTGTTGACTGAATATGCTTCAACAAAGACAAGAACATAGTTGTCTTATGTTAGCAAAAGTGGAAGCTCCAATTGAAGACGGCATGAAAAAAATCCTCAACTATTGAATGTGAAAGTGATCACTTAACATCACCAAAGCAATGCCTAAAGAAGTGTTGCCACCATGTTTTTCACATAGTTATGTGGGATTTGTTTTGAAAGAAAATAAATGGACTATTTAAGTTAACCAAGATGTAGTCAAAGTAGAAATGGACTATTTGTAGGATCATGTAGTCATCTCATGCTTTGTTGAGGATAAACCTTCTTACCTTGCTTTCAATGCATGGATCATGTACCTAAACCAAATAGTGGGGGGAGGTAAAATGGTGTTCGATTAATCGTTTACTTGGGAGGGGTTTTTTCATGCTCAAAATTGATGGACCAACTACAATAAAAAAGGTTTTAATGTTTACATCATTTATGTCAAATTGGGGCATGTGTATTTTCTTGGATTATAAGTTTTGATCCGGGTAGCCCAAAGGGAATGGACATCCCAACATGGGTTATTTTGCGCAAGTTCCTAATAATTTTGCAATGGGGTTGGGATATTGCCTTTGGGTTAGGTACCATGCTAGGCTTTGATAAGGAATCCATTCATGCAATTGAACAATGTTATTGTGTTGTGCTAAAAATTAATGAAGGATGGAATAGTTGAGACATTAAGGCATATTCAGCATCAAGGCACCACTTTTTGACCGCATGACTCAAGAACTTTATTTTTGCTATCTTCCAAATATAGAATCTAAATGGAATAAATTTAAATGACAAATATTGGATAATTCAATTTATGATAATTTTCATGGTGGTGGTGATAATTATGCATAAACATTTTGGTAAAAAACCAAAAATGCATAAAATGAGTATATAAATTTTTATATACAACTTAACATCTTTTCTTGCATGAAAAATTCCTACACATTTTGCCAACACTTGGGACCACAAATTCTAAGCCTAGTGAATACAAACAATCAACCAAACATCAAAAAGAAATCATTAAATTTCTTGTTGCCCTTTCAAAATGGATTATGTAATTTTCAAAATTCTTATGTCGTATATTATTTAATCAAATGGATTATATGAACATTTCCAAACATAGATGTATGCAATATTTATCCATCAAAGAAACTTGAAATCAATTGCATTTTTTAATACATTCCTTTTGATTCCTTGAAGATGAAAATTGTAATTAAAACAATGATTAAAATTGCCCAAAAGGACTCAAAAGGGCATTTATATTATATCCTTTTTTTAAAAATAGATTAACATGACATCGTTATAGTTACAGTCATGTATGAATCCCCTATAATCATGAAATAGAAATGTGATAAAAATCCAAAATAGTCATTTATAGTCTTTTTTTTCATTAGATTGTCCTTTAAGGTATGTTGATTATGAATTTGCCCATTAGTGGTTGTGATGAATGAAATAACATGTGTGTTTGCCACATTCGGGTGGATTACGTCTTCCTTTTAATTCATTGTAAGTTTTGCTTTGACTCAACTCAACATGTCCTTAGATTGTTTTTCTTTTACGAAAGTTAAAAGGAAGCTAATAAAAAAGGAGGGACATACACATTAATGATAATCAATTCATATGGGGGAGATGGAATGTTGATTGTGCATAAAAGTCATGGTGACAATGGAAAGGGTCAAGTCTAATTTTCTGAAGGTTCGAGATTGTAATAGGCATCCCACGAATGATCATCAACTAGAAGATGTAGAAATATCAAGATAATGGCAAAGGCATGATGGATAATGAAAGGTTTATAGAAGTAATGTACAAGGAAAAAACAAGGCAAAAAAGGTCATTCCTCAACCTATGTGGGTTCTTACACCAAATTTTTATGGAATTTCTACAATTGCTAATAAAAAATTTGGTGGGCATGATGAAGAATAGTTAGTTGATAAGCTCAAGGTTGTTGTAGTGGCAAATGTCAATATGGTGGTTCAATATATCTTTATATTGGAGGTGACAATCAATGAAACAATTGTAGTAGCCAATTAATGAACTCTATTACAGTTAGTGAAAGGTATCCATCGCAATGGGAGCAATATGGGTTCAATGTCTCACACAAAAGGAATGACCAATTTAAAAAAAAGGGCCATGGTGTCATCAGCTTGTAAGATCATAAATGCCAAAAGATTGGCAAAGTAAGAGTTGTAGGTTGAAAAATTAAAGATGCTAAAGTCTATTGACAAACCTCCATCCTCAAGCTTTAGGAGTATTATAGGAAAACTTTTAGCCCTTACTCTTGTTGGGAGTTCATTCATTACCAACTTAGAAAAACATACATGGCAATGGAATAATGTTTGGAATGTATATCCAATAAGGGAACAATACTTCTAATGAACTTAATAGTGCAAGGTGCACTACCAATCCCTTAGGACAGTCAAGTGGTTGATGGGGTACTGTACCATAATTTCATGTTTTTCAACGTTGATAGGTAACCACTTTTTCACAATATAAAATTTAGGAAAATAGTAACACAATTCTAGTCCAAATTAGTTGATGCAAGGGAGGCCTAGTAAAGGCGACCTTTATAAGTTGACATCCAAAATCTAGTTGTGGAATATTGAGCTAAAAGGTATAAGGAGGGGCTAAGGGGGGCTCTTACCTCCACGAATATTTCAAATGAATATGAGGAAATGGTATCTAACAAACCAAAAAAAAATGGTTAAGGCGAACACTAGAAGTAATGAAAAGGAAAATGACAATAATTGGAAAAGGCTTCATCCTTACCCAATTGGGAGAAAAATTCGCAAAAAAATTAAAAAAAAATAAAATAAAGGACTCAAGGCAATGTCAAAAGAATCTATTGCTTTCATTGAAAATGTAATTACAAATAATGATGCATAATGTCCATGGGTTGAATGACCCAACATCAATATTGAAACCTTTGGTTCTATTACAAAAAACAATTCTTTGAACTTGATATTTTGCTCCTTCAAAAACATAAATTCTGAAGGGGAAAAACCAAAAGTTTAAATGCCCAATTGTGAGAGGGTGCACGTGATTGGTATACATAAACATATTTCGGCTATTCCAAAACAAATTTGAGAATTGACAAAGGTGGGGTTTACACATTAGTCGTCAAAAGACTCTATAGTAGAAAAAGGGAAGCTAATGAACAACAAAGTGAAATGGATAAAATTGAAGGGATCGTTACAAGGAAACCTCAATGTAGTGAATGTTCACGTGCCTAATAGTTCAAAGGAGCACAATTTTTTGTGGGTTGAGTTGATCCAAAAATTCCCCCAAGATTATAGATGGATTTTGTAGGAGATTGGAACATGGTTGAATCAAGGAATGACAAATCTTAGCGTGCGGTTTAATATTTCTAAATATGAAAAGCTAGCTTGGGAATAATTAAAAATTCATTTTGACATTCAAGACTACTTTGATTTTATTGGTAACTTAGAGTTATTTGGAATAACTTAAGGGAAAGTGGTACTGGAGTGTTGGTGAATTTAGATAGAATTTACACCCCGAAAATGGAAGGTAATCAACAAAATAGTCCCATCCTTTACTATTGTAGCATGTTGACCATTATCTAATCATTTTTTGTTACAATTTACTTGTGAAGATCCCTTAAGTCTCATGGAGGTGCTTTTTGTATAAACATAAGTTACATAAATGATCCAAAAGCCATCTCTACTATGACCAAGTTGTGGAAGGAAACAAGGGCATCTACCTTTTTTTTTCCAAATTGTGCGAGATAGTCAAGTTTTATAAACTCTTATGTATTTGAAAAGCCAAGGAGTATAGGTGTGCATAAAAGAAAGCTAGAGAATGTTGGGAGGTCGCACAATTTTAATCTATAGCTTGATCTAGGAAATGAAGTAACTAAAGAAGCAATGGGTGTGGCCCTTGATGAATTGAAAGTGTTTGAAGAAAAAAAGATATGAGAATGGAGGTTGAGAAACAAATGAAGTGGCTTGAGAAAGGTCATGTTGTTACTTGGAAGTTCTTCATTGCCATTAAAAAGTAACCACCACGACCATTAATCATGGAACTAGATAATAGTGATGGGAAGGTAATATCCTCTCAAGGAGATTTGGTAAATTATTGTAGGGATGTTCAATTATATGTTAAAGAGGAGAGAGGACAGTATTCAGAGGCTAGGAATTTATTGTTAGATAATTTGCAAGACAAAATATTGGAGTAGATGAAGATGATGTTAATTTGGCCCATCATAGTGGTGGAACGTTTTTTACACACTAGAGGGATTAATAAAAGGTAAAACCGTTGGACCAAATGAGGTTATAACTAAATTCTTTGTATGCATGTGGGGAGTCATTGGGAGGAGTACGTGACAATGGTATAATCATCCATCCAAAAAGGGAAATTTTTAGTTGGAGTCACCTAACTTGGTTAATCACCTTACTACTCAAAGGGGGGGAAAAAAACTTTATCAAATTGGCAATTCATCACTTTGCTAAATGTTGCATACAAAATTTACACAAAAAATTATAGATGAAGCTCCAAGTGGTGTTAATGGAGGTGATTAGTCATGATCAATCAACATTCCTCCCCTTTCGTTTAATCTTGAACAACATTTTTCTCACCCACAAAACAAATATGTGGGCAAAGAAATCTAAATAGCCATTGATTTTTGTGAAATTGGATTGCTCTAAGGTGTATGGTAGGGTGGGAACTTTTTGTTTAGTTGCATGAACAAATTAAGCATCCTAGTGGAATTTGTCAATATGACCATAATGTTTTCTACAAATGTTATAACTAGAATCAAGGTCAAGGGGAACGTTTCCAAGGATTTCACCATTATGAGGGGGGTTTAGCAAGGGCACCTGCTGGCCCTTTATTTATTTCTTGTTGTAACACATGCGTTAAATGCAACTATTAAACATGAATAGAGTGCAAGGATAGTTCAAAGTATTCATTTACTTAACTTAGATAAATAACAATTAATTGCCAAACATATAGATGAAATTAACTTCACCTCGAGGGCTATTCATGCATGTATTGATAGGCTTGCATGGATATTTGATCAATTTTGTCAAGCATCAGGGTTAAGGAATAATGCTATCATGTCTATGCTTTCTAAATCGGGGGGGAAAAACAACTATACTTGAATGGAAACGGTCATTTAAGTATACATGGGCTCCATTAAAAACATCCACAAACTTTTTAGGATCCCTTTGGGTTTTCCTTGACCTCTGCAAAAGCATACAACTTTTTTGTTGGAAAGGATTGAAAAAAGCTCAAATATTGGTCTTCAACCAAGCTTTTTCTAGTTGGGAGATAGGTAGTGGTGAATGGTCTTCTTATCTACTTTATGGTTATTTGTTAATGTATGTGTAGGGACTAAAAAAGGGATCCACAAAATTACTCGAATGTTGATGAATTTCTTTATGCGCTATATTGACCCATAATTATCATTGCCAAGTGGCCCAAGATTAGTGCTACAAAAATAATAGGTCATGAAGGTTGGGATTAGTAGACTATGTGGAAGCCACATATGTTTTATTTACAAAATGGATGTTGCATGCTTTCAAACTAGGAGCTTCCAACTTGTAATGTCTACTTAGGCATCATTTTAAAAGGTATAAGTGGCACATGCATTACAAATGGCTCCCTACCCTTGTATGGTGCTTATAGAAGGATCACAAGAGAACCTTTGGCTCCTCTATTTGAAACATGGTAGGGAGAGCTTGGGCTATGATGGTGAAAGGAATCTAAGTGTGTACTCTAAGAATTGTGGAAGAAATATTGGCATCAAGCTTTTGGTGGAACATTGTGGTCCATCCATGTGAAAAAGGTTTTCCTAAGAAACAAGAAGTTGAAATTTGTATGCAAGGGTGGGATTCAATTGCTGCCATTTGGTTCAGGGATGAAAGTAGGTTTATAACTCCATTAAAGATCAGGGAAAAGTTCAACCTTTCACTAGAAAAGTGGCATATGCACAAGTTGTCATCAAACTTGAGGGATTATTGGGGGGGGGAGGTTGTTAATAACACATAATAAATGTTGTTAGGACAAAAATTGGATTGGGTTATTTAAGGATAATAGCTTGTTCCCCATGGTGATATTCCAAGCTTCCACATTATTTACACCTAGTATAATGAGGAGTAGTAGGACATAACCATTCTCATAGGCATGAAGGTGTTTCTAGCGGGTCCTCAAACAAGAACTTTATCACCATTGGTTGTTACATATCAAGGAGGTTGGGGGGTGTCATTAGAGTAATAAATGTGGTTAGAACTTTTAATAAATAATAATTTCAGCTATATTGTGGGTAGATAAGCAAGTTGGAGTTCAACCCAAACTTATATTGAAGGGAAAGAGGTGAGGTTTTGCTTTCTTATTTTTAGCATTCTAGGATACATGATGTTAAAAGATGTTAAGTCCAAAAGATGGCTTGTGCACGAGTGTAAAGCTTGAACTTTGAGCTTGTAGCTTGTAACTTTTTGTAGCTTAATATGATTTTAATCCACCTACATGGATGAATCTATCCATAGATGAATGATTTCACATGGATGCATTTTTATTGATGAGTCAAGTCAAATAAACAAATAATTGGATGAAATTCATCCATGATTGGAAGATAAATAAATAAAAGCCCATTGTCATCAATGACAATAGGTAGTTTAAAGATATCTAAAGCATTCATAATCCATCATTATTAACAACACTAGTTAGATTTGATGAAAGTTGTGCCATTTTTGACAAAAAAAGGAAAAAAATTTGACCTTGATTGTTGTTCATGATGCTTACAAATAGGTTTGAGGGAAGTTGTGGCACCTTTGGAAAGGAAAGAAAAACAAATTATCATCAATGACACTGGGTCAATTTGCCCCCCAAAAAAAAAAAAACAATGACCATGAGGTGGATATTAACATGATAATAGTAATATAGTTAAGACATGTTGAAAAGAATGACAATTAAAACCATAGCCATCAAATACATTTATAATGGAATTTGTATTATATTATTCAACAAATGTTATATCATATAGAGCTAAATTGTGTTTCATGAAGCTCTATTTAATTAAAACTAGGGGGAAAAAAACTCATTGATAAAAATTTAATGATTATAAAAAAAATTCATCCATAATTTTGATGGAAGTTTTAAACATTAAAAAAATTCATCCATAATTTTGATGGAAGTTTTATACATTAAAAAATGTAAATTCAAAAAAATTCTCATCCATACATAAGATAAATGAAAAAAATCATTCATCCATAACGAGGATGAATGCTTACGTTCATCCCCATGTTGTTTCTCGGTTTACTTATATAACATTCATTTTGTGTTAAATTTTTTGAGTTTTACTTGCATGTGTATAGAGGAAAAAACATTTTACCATCCCAAATTCCAACTTAGGCTTTAGGCTTAGGTTTTAAACTCATGCAATAACTTGCCTCATTAAGCCCAAGGTGAACATTATTATCAAGAGGACTCCAACCAGATTTTTTCAAATGAAAATGGATTAAAACATGGAATAAATAATACTAAAAAAAAACGTTGGTTTTATCTAGTCAATTTGGAACAAAGTGGTGGTAGTGAATGGGTGGAGAGCTAGAATGGATAGTGGAATTGCTTGTGTGTGCCCTTTGTGCAACAACCTAGAAGAGTCCCTCTTACACAAATTTTGGAATTGCAAACAAGCATAGTAGGTAGGAAACTACACTCACGGAATTCTGAATTGCCTTTTGTATGGTTCAAGCTTTATGCAACAAGCTATGCCAATGCAATCAAGGCATAATATCTTTGTAGCCAAGGCACCTTTGCAATGTAATTAACCTGGTCTCTTCTAAAAGGCATTACACTTTGGATAATTTGGATAAAGAAAAATGATGTTAATATGGAAGGTGGAATATGCACAAGGTTCAAAAGACAATTTGGGAAGCTTTGCAAATCTAGTTAGTATTTTAAAAACATATGTTTGAAATGTTGAAATTTAAAGAAAATTACAAAGAAGATATGTATATTTTATTGCTGAAATTTCATATATATTCTAATTGTTGAAGTGGATTTTGAAAACTGAAATAATTATTTAGCACTCAAGTGTCAAACTTGAATAGGTACTACAAAATACAAAGGATTTTTGTGAAAAAAATGCCAAGGTTGCTAGATTTTGAAGGAAAATTTCTAAAATTGCCATATTTATACAATAGGTTCCAACATGTTGCCTAACTATAACAAGATTCTTAATTTTTTAAAAAAACTCTCTAACTTCAAATCAAATTTGGCTAATTCCTTGTGTGAATGATTGGTAGTGTGACTACATCACAAAATTGAAAAGAAAAAACCCCCTTGGTTAATATATATAAAAAAATGTAAGATAGGTGTGTTGAAAACCAACTGTGGGTCAAAAAATGATTAATTGAGTCCATGATTTTTTACCTAGTCTATTGTTCAACTTTCCATTTACTTTAACCCTAGGGTTAGTTTCATCATTAAATAATCCTCAAATTAGTAAAATGAAATCTTGTGAAAACATGCCTCTAAACCCTTGAAAACCATAATAATTATCACAGGCTACAATCTGAATAATTTCACTCCACATATCAGAATATCATAATAAATAATTTAAAAAGAATAACTTCAACTTTATTTTATTTTATTTTATTGGTAAAAATTAACAATTATATGATTTTGTCAATGTGGAGGCTAACCCTAGGCTACAGTGTATTGGATTAGAGGACAATGTGGTGGAATTTAAGTTCATTAAGTATGAGTTTTGTGAACAGATCATTTGTGTAGTTCCCGATATGCGTGAGCATCCAATGATCAAAGCTGTTCCCAGCATTCCATGTTTTCATGACATGAGGGTGACAATTGTTTGTTATGTATGTTTTAAGTTCTACCCAGTCCAGCTACAATGCTTTCAAAATGTTGGGTATATGACTTGATGCAAGGGAGACCCATGTTAGGGCGGTCTCTCTTTCATCACACTCATGATAAATTGTCTGACAATGTGGAATTGGTCCATGTACACAAGGGAAGCGGTGTGATCTTGCATAATAAGTTCCTTATTAATGTTTAAGAGTATCTAGTCCTGGCCTTTTGGACACAATGACAGCCAATGAGCCTCAGTCGAGGGCATCACAAGCTGGCACACGCAGATTGTCTCATGGTTGTGGTTGTTTTAACGGTTTCTGGTTTGCTTGCTTCACGAACAAGTCGAGGGCCTGGCTGGATGAATCATTTTAGTGGTGGGGGGAGCTCTTTTTGTTTTGTTTCATTTGAAATAGTCTTCTAATAGAGTTGGCTTGGACTTCGGCACCTAACTTAGTCCCAGCCTTTGTAAATCACCATTTTGAGAGTCTTTTGTCATTGTGCCCATAGTTTGTGGTCTTCCTGAAATTTTGTACAAAATTCCTTGGTGAGAACCTAGTTGAACTCTTCTAGGCACCTTTGTCACAAGGTTGGATTGGGTCTATTTGGAGTTGAAGGTGGTGAGTAAAGGTGGACTTGGGGCATCTCAACCCCAACCCCCCCCTTATTTGGGCCTCCAATAGTGTTTATCACTTTCAATATAAAGTGTTAATTGTTTGCCCCTCCCCACCCATAAACATAAAACATTGTATATTGTAATACCTTTATCATTCCAACATTTTCTTGATGAATATGTAGGTATAAATCATTTTGGCAGTTGATGTGGGGAAAAAAATGCCCAAGTAAATTTGCACTCCTTAGGCACACACCTCACCACCAAACTTTAAGGAAGGCAGTCTAAAATAATAGAGTTATCTGTAAAGTCACCCTGTCTTCACCCTGTCTTTCACCCCCTATCCCCTCTTTCAGATAACCATCTCCAAAGCTGTGAAATCTTATTAAATCTCAGTATGAAATGCCAAAATTTGGCAATTAATGCACAAGGTTCCACACTAATTATAGTAGTTTTACAGGGAGGAGTAGTGAAAATATATGTAGCAGCAGTAAAGGCGCTCTGGGAAAAGGAAAGGGATGAAACTCAGTTTACCACCAAAATTGGTGGAAAAACTAGTTTGGGTCCCAGTTATTTCGTTTTGTAAAATTTTCATTCCCAGTTAGGCATTTGATGCCCTTATTGTGTTGAAACTGGCCGTTCTCGCCCCGTAATCGCATGCATGCCTTTAGGGAGAACTCTGGAACAGATTTCTAGAACATTGAGCATTTGCAAGCAGTTGATTTTAATCAACATCTATTGAATGTAATTTAATTATTGCTGGAATGGTAAAGGTCCTATGATAGTTTAAAATGGGACTATTTGAAGCACCATCACTTGGGCGAATCACTATGGCTGTCAATCAAAAGCAGTCAAGTCATTTTTCTTTTACTGGCCCTCTTGAGGATCACTACATGTGTGCAATTTACAAGTTCAAATTCAGTTCCAACCCACCTTGGTACCATGGGAAAAATCCCGAGATCCATTGAAACTGTTTCTACATATGACAAACACCCAATTTTTGGAGACTAAATCAAGAGGGTCTCTGAGTTCAAATCTAACAAATATTGTTGGGCTTAATATGGCTACTGAGAGGCCTCACTTATAAAGGCAAATTGGGTATTGAATTAACATGTTACTACTGGGACTCCTATACCCAAACCATGACACTCCCTACTATTCTAACTTCATCTATGTGTGTAGGTGAAACTTGAGCTCTCTCTAGAGTATTCAATCCAGAGCTGAAAAATATATTAGTTTCTTACCAATTCCTTTTCTGATACTCATGTCAGGTATCTCTAGATCTGTACACTAGGACTCATGTGCAGTGATAAGCTTTGTGTTTCCTTACTTGTTGATGCATGATGGAAATTATAGATCTTGACCATGTAAGTGGCAATGTAATAGGTAGTAATGGTGTGTGGCAGAGTCCCAAAATATTCTCTGGCCTTTTCTCCAAAGAAAATGTTGATCCACCATTTTACCTAGTGACTTGGTCTTTGTTTCCTGTAGAGTACAGTTCACAAGCAGAATTCACCAAATGGATTAAATTGTGCCACACATTACATGCTATTCTTGGAGCAATTTTTGAAATCTATCACCCAAGTCTTTTATAAATGAAAAATGAGCAAAAATGAAGAAGTAATCCATTTTTAAAAAAATATAAAATCTATGTTATAAGTAGTGTCTACATGTGGAGGAAAAAGTTATCATAGACCTTCCCCAAAAATTAAATTAAAAAAGACCCATAAATATGATTAGAATTCATAAAACTAAATGCAAACCATTCTTATTTCTCATAGTGTTTGAGTGTTTTTCAAGTTTAAAGAAAGACTACATGACCATATTTCATAGTTGAAAATAGGTCTCCATAGTCTTCACCATGAGCTACTATTAAGCTGTTTTTTCTTTGGGTTCTTTTGTTACTAGACAGTGAATATTTTGAATGTTATATGTTTTGATTCTAACTAATAAAAATTGAGGTTGCCATATTATTAAGGTTAATATCATCAACTTCAAAAGATTTGAATATGCTTCCAATGGACCTATGTTCATATAGGTTATTTCAGAAGCTTGTTTATGATCATTAATAATGATCTTGTTTTCATTCTAAAAGTGTGAAAACTTTGCTTATTCAATTCCAAGATGTTTAACCTTAGACACAACCTTTTGATTGAAATTTAGTTGGCATCCATTCAAATTTCAAATAATGTCATTATTAATGAATGCATGAAGGAGTTGTACCCTATTACCATATGACATTTTCAGGTTCAATAGAAATTATGTAATTTCTTAATTAAAAAATTACTTGCACATTGATGCAAAATATTTAGGACCATCCCACCCTAGTTGAGTCCTTTTCTACCTCTTAAGGTGCAACCTAATCCTACCCTAAGGGGATTAAGCTATCACCTCGTCCTGCTATGCATTTTGGGAACTCCCCCACTTGTGGACTTTACCCATTGTAAAGCACAAGGCAAAGTGTTTCATGAACCTAAAAAACATGGGTAGATCACAAGGCCTAGGAAGGAGACAGTTCCTATGCCTAGTGGGAGAAATCTTACACCTACTCATAGGTGTAAGATGCCTTCTCTTTTAAGGGCTAGTATCATTTCTTTAAATGGGTAGGTTAGTATCTCACCTTGTTTACAAGGATACTTGACAAACACAATTCCTTCTTAATACACAAGGAAATGTTTCCTAATACATAATGATTTCTGTGGACGTGAATAGCATACTTTTAGGGCTTATAAGGCACAATTCTCTCACCAACCTAGAGCAAGAGGTTTTCTGGTTTTTTTTTAAAAAAAAATTGTCCTAAGTTAATCTAGGCCGTCCTTGTTATATGTAAGGAAAGTTTGTGTAAATGCATTTGGACCCTCGACCATTATGTTAGGAAGGCACTAACAGCAATGCCTTCCTTGATACTTTTAGATTCTAGAAAACTAGTTTCACTATTTGAAAAATAGGGTTGTTTCAAAGAAAAATAATGTTATGGCACAAGAAGTCTGAAATGACCTAAAAAATCCAATCTACCCAAAAAAGAAACCATTTCTGGGACTGTTTGTTAGTTAGGGTTTAGGTTTAGGGTTCCTGCTTAGTCAAACTATTTTTGCAGGCTGCTCATGCACACTTCACCTTCAATTTTTTTAAGGGTAAGTTTATATTTATAAGCCCCCTCTTCTTTTTGTTATCCATGTGCAATCCTCTTGCCGCACAGAAGAATTGAGCTGTATTTTATCACTGGGTGATGCCACCAGGCCGATATCTTTAGTTTGAAACACGACTCCATTTGTTTTGTGGGATGTATTTTCTGATATCCATGAGCAAAAGGGGGTTGTTGTTCCCTCTCCCACATACTTGTCCTCCATGTGCTGTGGCATTTTACACAGAGCCTTACAAGATGTCTCAAAAAACAGCTTTTTTGTGTGTTCACTACTGTTACAGCAGACCAAGCATTCGATACAGCAAAAGAAACCTTCCAAATGCAGTCGAAGCAAGCACTACGTGAAGGAGGGCAGACATAAATATGTGTTTTAAATACATGGTTTTGTAGAGTACATCAAGTATGGGTTCATCAAATACTCTGGTACCTTGGCAGTCACTTACATGCTAATTTATGTTATTCAAGTAGAAATGTTGAAATTTTGGGGAAAAAAACAAAAACAAAAAAAAAAATTCTTTTCCAATGAATAGTTTGTGAATGGAATTTTTAGGAATTTTTAATATTTTCACTGTAGAATCTTCAAAATTAGTTAATTATTCAACTGCGATGTGTTGAAACTTGAAACCAGTGCAGTATTGGGTGGTTAGTGGTTACCCAGCTTCACTGGTTAGAACTGCTGGTTTTGGTTAGTAAGAACTGAACTGGATCTGCGTCTGATTACCAGAACTGGAACTGGAACTGGAACCTAAATTAAATTTTCTCAAGAACTGAACCCACAACCAGACCCATGGTTCCATTTTTTTTTGTTTTTTTTTGTGAAACCAAAACTGGAATTTTTCTATTTTTTATTATGAAAAATAGCCATAACCAGAGGTGTAAATCTTCATAAAAGTCAAGAATCGCTCAAAACTAGTTGAAGCTGCCACGGTAGTGTGGCATAGGTTTTTCTAGCCATGCCTGGCATCGGCTAAGTTTGACAGATTCAAATCTATGTGATTAAAGTGTACGCTAAGGCCCCAGGGTGGATGCATTCTCAAACAAAGAGGCCCATGATGATGTATGTGGTAGCCAAATCTGACCCTACTATATGGTCCCATCCTTCAGCTTTATCCATCCTAAGGTTTGAGTTGAATATTGTCACGGACCTACACATATGTAGATCAAGAAATATACCAGGGGGAACTAACGTAGGAGTGCACTTCTCTTTTTTAGAAGTAATATTCATCAATATAAGGCACCCTCCAAATAAAATAGGAATTTTCTTTGAATGGTTTATCGTTGTTAGGGTAAGGTACCATTTTGAGGCTTTTCTTGGGTTCAAGGGCCTATAGGCTCCAAAAGATTCCCCAAAAGACACTTATCAAAATTTGGAACCCTACACAAGTGGAAGGTCTTCTGCCATATTGAGAGCCCAATCGTGGGGCTTTAACCTAGACATACAACTATGGTAGACCTAACCCATGGCATGACATGGCATTGGCTTTGGATGTTGAAGAAGCTAGCCAATTGGTAAAGGTCATTTGATAGCAAGCACACCCCCCTTTCTTTTGAATGTGCTTCTCTCTCCCCCCTCCCTCAATACAAACCTTGTTGTCCATCCAAGGTAGCATTAAAAGCCTACATATGAATGCTATTTGTCCACCACATAAGCACAAACAAATCTAAGGGCAAGCTTTAGAACATTTGGCCAGATTTAGTGCCCATAATCTTAGGGGCACATAGGTATTCTCATACGCCTGAAATTTAAAACTCAGCTTGGTGCGCTTACTTTCTTTTGCACCAGCGCTCCATTTGTTTTCTAATTTCTCTTCCCCCTATTATCATGCCCATTGTTCATGTTACTTACTTTAGTTACTACTACTACAAGCAAACTTACAACCCTAAGGGTTATGACTGATATGTTTGATATTTAGCCAAAATTTGGCTAATTCATCATGTGGATGATCGCCAGTGTGGCTAGGTTTAAACCATAAACCCCTACATAACAAAATTGGCGAAAAAAAGGCAAAGAAAGGGGGAAAAAATAAAAAAAACCCCTGATTCAAATACTTAAGCTTTTACAGATGTGAAAAATATCAAATTATTCCGTTTTAAAAAAATTTCCTGTTGAACAGGAGGGGTGCCAGATCCTAGTCTCACGCTAGAAAATTAATTAAAAATACACATTAAAATGTACAAAAACGGATTCTTTTAATTACTCAGCGGTCCTCGGCTTAATATATATCCAAACGCAAGCTTTCCACACTTGCCTGCTGCTGGTTGAGGCATGTATACGCGGGATCGTGCTCTGACCCTTGGACCGATGGGTAATTACGATGGTTTAGCAAACGCGGCATTCTTTGTCCATGGGAAAGACTTTTGCTACCTACTTAAATCGAGGTTCGGAAATGACGTCCCGAAAGCTGTTCCACTAGGCTGATCGGCAGGTCTATAGCGTAGGCTACGTTGCCTATGTGAGCCGTCCTTGCTCTTCTGCGCTCCGCTCTCGCGCTCTTCTTCTTGCCGCGGACGCCATCGTCTGCTTCTACTGTCTTCGGCGCTCTTTGCAGCGCTTTATTCACATCTTTGTGACTTCTGTGATTCCCGTTGTCCCGATCCACTGATCGCCTCTTTCCCCCGCTTTCCTTCAAGCCATTTGGTGCATTTTTTGTACACCGGAGGAGGCGCAGGATCGGTCTCTGCGAAGTCCCCTATTGTCTATCGCTTTCATCGCGTTCCGTTTGAGGTACAAATCTTGTTGATCGTCACCCTTCCAACTCCCTGCAGTGTTGTTAAAGTGTTTTTTCTTTCTTCTCCCTTCGGTGTCGTGGCACGTCAATCTGCGGTGTCGTGTTCTTTGGCTTTGTTGTTCCCCGTGTGTTGACTGTGTGTTTGTGGCTTTATCGCCTCGTATGCCCCTCTGTGCTCGGTTGCAGCGCTCTAGTTCCTCTTTTTAGTGCCTGTGCTCATGGTCATTGCCCGAATGCTTGTGCCCGGGTTTATCTCTGCCTGTTTTGCTGCCGCTGATTCACGAGAGGTTTAGCTGTCCGCATTCTCCCACTGATTTCTCATGTTTTTCTTCTTTGCGTTGCCGTCGATATTGTGAGTAATGCACGCTTCTGATCTTCGTGGTATGTGTTGGATCGCTGTTGCATTACTCTCGAAATGTACCGGTCTTCATGGGGTCTTTGTTATCTAGCTGAGACGCGTTGCCTTTAGCTTTGGATCTGGTGATATCCCTTTGACATTTGCCACTCCGCAACTTAGTCATCGGCTTGGCTTGACTCTTCCGCGTGTCTGTACTCCGTCGCGCAAGTTACTGCCCTTTCTAATTTCTCTGACTTCATCGTGCAAATGGACGTGGGGTGTTCAGTATTCCCCGTTGGTTTCTTGGCTTGTTTTCTACCCTGTGACCATCTGGATATAATGATCTTATTGTCTTGGAAGTTGCCATTTAGTTGTTACTTGCTTCCAATAACCGATGAGGCCTTCGATTGGTGGTTTCAGGCGATTTGAACTCTCACTGTTCAGATCTATTCCAGAGTCCTTGTTTGTCGTATCTGCTTCGCTTGACTGGTGATCTTCCTGCTTAGACAACGTTCTGAGCGCCAGTAAATTCCCTAATGATTCTGTTTTTCATCTGCATTGTTTTTTGAATTCGAAGTTCCTTGCATTGCACTGATATTTAGCTTGGAAGTCTGATAAGCAAGCGAGCATCTCCAGCTCTATCTTGCAGCACTTGAGAATTTCTCGACTTCTGCATTTCATGATTTGGAGTTTGTGTTACTGCAGACAGATCTATTAACAATGGCTGACGAGGATGTCCAACCTCTTGTATGCGACAATGGATCTGGAATGGTCAAGGTGAGGTTAAATCCTTCTAATGTGTTTTGTGTTTCTCTTATCCCAGGAAATTTGAGTAGTGGAATGTATTGAATGGAATTTCTTTTTGTAGTGTCTGGATTGTAATGCTGTTGCTTGATGCAGGCTGGATTTGCTGGAGATGATGCCCCTCGTGCAGTCTTCCCCAGTATTGTTGGGAGACCCCGACACACAGGTGTTATGGTAGGCATGGGACAGAAGGATGCATATGTTGGTGATGAAGCTCAGTCCAAGAGAGGAATTTTGACTCTGAAATACCCAATTGAGCATGGTATTGTTACCAATTGGGATGACATGGAAAAGATCTGGCATCATACGTTTTACAATGAGCTTCGCGTAGCACCTGAGGAACACCCTGTTCTCTTGACTGAGGCTCCACTCAACCCTAAGGCTAATCGTGAGAAAATGACCCAAATCATGTTTGAGACATTTAATGTGCCAGCTATGTACGTGGCCATTCAAGCTGTTCTATCACTGTATGCCAGCGGGAGAACAACTGGTAAGAGATTTTATCCACCTCTACATAATCTGTCTTTTGTGAATGAACTGTTTGTAATCATGGTCCCCTTTGTGTGAAATATCCCTTTCTGATCAACATTTGGTTTTTTCTGCAGGGATTGTACTTGACAGTGGTGATGGTGTCACTCACACTGTCCCAATTTATGAAGGATATTCACTGCCACATGCCATCCTTCGGTTAGATCTTGCCGGTCGTGATCTGACTGATGCTCTTATGAAAATTCTCACAGAGCGTGGTTACTCATTTACCACCACTGCGGAGCGGGAAATTGTGAGGGACATGAAGGAAAAGCTTGCTTATGTTGCTATTGATTTTGAGCAGGAGTTGGACACTGCCCGCACCAGTTCCTCATTGGAAAAGAGCTATGAGCTACCTGATGGACAGGTAATTACTATTGGTGCTGAGCGTTTCAGGTGCCCTGAGGTTCTTTTCAACCCATCTCTTGTTGGTATGGAAGCAGCAGGCATCCATGAAACCACTTACAACTCGATCATGAAGTGTGATGTGGACATCCGTAAGGACCTTTATGGAAACATTGTTCTCAGTGGAGGGTCAACTATGTTCCCTGGTATTGCTGACCGTATGAGCAAGGAGATTACTGCTCTTGCACCCAGCAGCATGAAGATCAAGGTTGTTGCACCTCCTGAGAGGAAATACAGTGTCTGGATTGGAGGGTCCATCCTTGCTTCTCTGAGCACTTTTCAACAGGTATGTTCTCACTGCTGCTGTCTGTGGTCCTGGTTCCCTGAACTCATTAAATGGGAGAGTGATTGGTGTGTGATGTTATGTAGGATTTCCCACACCCTTATTACCCAAGTCCATGTAACATAAGAAGTCCTATTGGAAGGAAAGATTGATTTTAGTTTGGGGTTGTGATTTGCTAGTCATGTTTTGGCCAATAATGTAAATCAAATTTATATTACTTTTGGAGTAGAGTTTGCAAATCAGACCTAATAATGTATATGAGATGTGTGGTGGTGCAGATGTGGATTGCAAAGGCAGAGTATGATGAGTCAGGCCCATCCATTGTGCACAGGAAGTGTTTCTAGATTAGCATCACATGCAGCTTTTTCCATTTAACTGCAAACCTTCTTATTGCAAATGATCTGATATTTTATGTGGATGGGGCTTTTGGGGCATATGCCATTGCTTTTGAGTTCAGATGGGTAAGCACAGATAAAATAGGATTTCATGCAGGCTAGACCTACGGTTTGTAACAATAGCAGACTTTGGGTGATTGATATAAGTGCTTAGTATGTGTAGTACTGCCTATGATGTCAGATGTCTACATAGTTCGAATCCACAGTGATGACATCTGGCTATGTCTAGTTCCTAATGACGTCAGATGTTGACAGTGTCCAGATCAGTAGTGGTGCTATCTGGCTCTGATTCTTGTCTTTTCTCTTGTAATGCATTTGGGATAATGCAATTTAGACTTAGTTTGTTTGTTGATTGCGCGTTCAAATGTTTTTCTGATCTTGGGTAGAAGTTTGGGTTCACTATTTTACGACTCATCTTTGTGGTATTTAGCCTACTATTTCTGCTGATGTGAGAGAGGATGTGAAGTATTAGATAAATCTGTATGATTAGATTAGGAAGCCCGAAGCCTGTTCTTAAGTGATGTGCTATAGCTTGGTCAACCTACCCACAGGTTCCCACCTTTCTAGAGTTTGTTACCTGCTTGTTTGTGGAGTCCCCTCTACCGCATGAACCATGTTTGGTTCATCTGGTTCAGATGTTGCCCGGACATCTGTATTATGCATAAATTGCTGGACTTGGAGATGGCTGGTGGGAGTATCTATGCTCCTCTCGTATATATGCAATGTTAAGGACATATTCAGGGTGCAGTATGTACTGACAACCATCCTCTATGTAGCCTCTCTATTCCTATCTAGATGCTTCTCTGGTTGTACACTGGCAAGCTGAAGTGCAAGCTTGAACAAGGATTCCATTGACTTTTTGAATTAAGCCAGCTCTCGAGTTCTATTTCAAATCATGACTAAGTCTTCTTTTTTGCTTCTGGTTATTGCTACATAAACTCAGGAAGCAAATTGTTTAGGGTGCAATACTGGTTTCTTTTGCTCCTTGTACTCCATTTGGTAGAATGCATAGAATGGAAAGAGCTCTTCATCTATTGTCACTTCCACCTTTGGTGAACTACACCCAACCCAAAGTTCATCATATAGCTTGGAAATGGTGCTAACTGAGAATTTAATCTCTTCTCTTTTTAATAATAGTACACAATTGTTTCCAATTAAAAGAGGTCCAAAATTCACACCAAGTGATGAGAAGATGCAGAGATAAGAAGTGTTGTATGATGCTCAAGTTGATGACTATTAAATGTTCTATTTAAGATTATGATAATGGAATTTGGGATGATGAATGATTGTTATGGGCTCTTGAGAACTTTAGTGCTACAATCCTTTTCAATGCTAATCATCTAATAGATTTGATTGTTGATCACTGATGTAATTTTCACAAAGTATTTGTGCAACTGTTCAAACACAATTCTTAAATAATGGCATTCAATTGTGTAATTAGCATGGGGGGAATTTTCGGTAATGATGAAAAATTGTGATCGTAAAAGAGGAATCCTTCACACATGCACATGCCTTTGACATGATATTGAAAACCCTATTGTATGTAAAATGTAAAGCTTTAAGATGTGGACAAGTTCATGATGATATGGATTTTTAAGTAATCTTCCTATAATTTATTTTTTTGTAGGTTGTTACAAAGTAACTCATGTTTCATATGAGTTGGTAATAAAAACAAGTTAAATGTCAAAAATCACCATGAGAAAACAATAACTGAAGTATTTTAATTGCAACTTATTTGTAAATCCTTTTTGAAATTGTGTGGTGATTTTTTTTTAAAAATGGTGAAGTTAAAACTTTTTTTTTATAAAGGTAATCTTTAATGAAAGTGAACTCATTTTCAATAGTGGAGTTTAACTATTTGTTATTGGAACAACAATGTTTTTGGCAAAAGCTATTTTTAGAGTCAAATTTTAAATGCAATTCAAGGGAACACAAACACCATGCTTAATGCATGACAATGGAAGTAGGTCAAGAAAATATCCCAAGACTTGAACTCACTCTCACAAGTCTAAGAGACTACAAAAGAATGAGTCCCAATAGTTCTAAATGAATTCCCAATTTGAAAATTAGGAATCATGGAGAGTCACATAATTTTTGGGGTCAAACATTGTCCACATTGTGCCATCTTTAGATTATTGGAAAAGTCTTGAGAAAGTCTTTGAATTGGAGTCCATATTAGGGAGTTATGAACCACAAGTGGGATTTATCACTTGGTAATATGAGGATTCCCCTTTGAAGGTTCAAGGAATTTATGCCATTTTGGTGTAGTCCACGCCACCATGTACAAAGTATATAATTATAGGAAGCAAAATGGCAATTCCTCCCAAGTCCAAGCTATCATGAAGCACGTGAATGCATTTATCATGATTTAGTCCATTCAGTAAATTGAGTCCAATTTGCACTAACGACCTTCTTTCTTGGTTTGTATAAATTGATTCACCTTGATCTCATTTTTGTGAACTTGTGCTAATGCCAAAGCTTCCATGCCTTCTTTCTTTGTGAGAGCAAAGGAACATTATGCAATTTCATTCTAGTGTGGGAGCACATTATGATGAACAAAAAATGTTGTCATAATTTTTTTTTCAAAACTATGTGTTTTTAAACTTTCACCAAGCCAATACTAAAAAGATTTTCAATCATGAATATTATTCATAATGAAATATTTCAAAACCCAAAAAAGCATTTTATTAAATGAACTACATTTTTATCGACATTATATGATTAATACATATATTTGCTGATATAATACTCATAAAATATAAAATATAAAAATATACTCCAAAAATCATTGAAATAATTGTCAAATTGACGAGTACCTAGTCATATATTAAATATGAGTTGATTATACCATTTCAATTTTGTATGAAGGGTTCCATTCATGTGATTTCACAAAAAACATCTAGATGAAGTTTTTCATTCAAATAAATGCAAGTGTGAAAAGTAAAAAAAAAGTTGAAAAATTACTTTGTTTTTGAAGGAAATAAAAATTATGTTAAAGGGCATGTATCCAAATTTTATTTTATGTGTTTCATGGGAGACTAGATGAAATGGAATAAAAGCTACCTTGAAATAATACAAAATTTAATTTTAAAATACATTTTCTTGCCCAAGTCCTCCACCCCACCAAAATTGTGTTCATTCTTGGTTGCAAAATTAGAAATTAGCAATCTTTTTTACTATCAATACCATTTGACAAACCTAAAGGTGTGTAAGAAAAATTGGAATTTGAATAAATAGACCAAGATCATGGAAACAAAAGACCCCAACCTAGCTACAAATACAATGGCAATATATTTGTCATGATAGGGACAAAACCAACAACTCTAATTAAATAATCAAAAGACTCATCGAATGAAGCTTTGAACTATTACTCATACATTCCAATTTGATGTATTTGAAATAGATCATATACAAAACTAGGTGGAACATGTACAAATGATACATCATATGATCAATCACAAAGACATTATGGAGTACAAGCATAACATTACTTTTTTGTAGTTCCTTCCATTCATTAATTGCCACATACAAAGAAAAGTTTTCCAAAAAAAAGTTTTTTAATCAAAAAATGTAAGCAACAATATCAAGGTGGGTGTTTAATACATTCTTCAATTTATTTTAATGGAACTTAGGATGTTGAAAGTACACCTCTCATCTTTAATTAAATCAAGTACTTGCTTCATCATGATTTGAACCAATTTCAAATACTCAAATAATAATTTGGGATGTTGAAAGGCTCCTCCATAATCACAATCATGAGTTAAAGCTTCCTTCATTGTACAAATGAAACTTAATCTTTTTATGTCCAATTTTAAGGAATTTACAATTGCTAGTACAAGTTTTACATCCTTGCCAACCTTCCTTGATGAATAATAAGTAACTTTGATCATAGCAATATGAAAATTAAACAAACTTCTTGGATCAACATGTAGCCACTATTCTAATTGACCACTTGAAAAACTCCATCAAAGATTGAGTTGGTTAGCAACCCTTATGTTACTCAACCAATTACTCATTTCCTTATGGATGTGAAACTTCATTTTTGACATGCAAACATTTTCAATTCATGATCCAATTACCATTTGATCCATATTTATTCATTGCATGTTTGTGTAAAAAATGCATTTGCACAATATATACATCTTCTACTTTATTTATATGCAATCACAAAGAAGATTACATCATTTCACCATCAAATACCCTTTCAATCCGTGACCACTTAGCTAACCACACTTTTTAAAACTTAAATTATACATCTTGGTTTATTTTGGGCTTTCATTTTATTGTAAAGGTGGGAATAATTAGATTCACAACAAGACTTTAATCAACACTAAATGAATGAACTACATTATCATCATTAGGAAGGGGTATTTGATTCATTGTGAACAATCGGTTGTCAACAACATTTAACAAGCAAAAGATAACTACAATGGTGATTTGATTATTTCAAAAACCAAGGCCTTGAATGGAACTTGGTCCTAATAAAAAACCACATAAAATGATTGCCAAATTTTGAAGGCAAGTGCCTACTATGTGCCTTAATTTGTAACTTTAAAAAAGTTAATAGACATCTTTCCTTAGTTCTAAAATATGTGCAAATGAGCAGATAAAAGGAAATTGTTGATAATGATTTTTAGTCAATAATAAATATAAGGAGCAATGAAAATTTTCAGTTCACTTTTCAATGTATTGGAAATCTAGTGTATCAATGCATTGTACCATTATGTGTCCCATGATACATATTCAATGTATCATGAATCAAATGGTTTTGCCCCAAGCATTATAGGAAGTTGGCACATATTATATTCACATAATCAAAAGGGTTGGGGGGGTTTCCAAAGCTTTATTGACAATAGATCACCATGTTTCCAAGTGTATAGATAGGAAAGAATAGCCACTAATGTATTAAAATGCACCAATACGCTACTAAGATGTGTTTCAACAATATATTGAAACATAATTTAGTGTATCAACCATTGGTCAACACATGAATATGAAAATTGACACCAAGTATACATTTTTCACCATTTTTTAATGTAACCAATTGATACTTGTCATGCATGTTTTTAATACATTGATGGTTTTGTCTTAATAAAAATTTCCACATATTTCAACATGAGCAATAAGTTGCCATGTTTCCAACATTATGGTTAGGTATCCACTAGTGTATCAAAAAACACCAATACACTATTAATTTATGTCTCATTAATAAATTGAAACTTAATACCATGTATCATCAATTTTCCACATATGACAATCATATGGCTATATATGAAAAATGACACCTAGTCTCAAACTTTTGACCATTTTTCAACTCTAAAGTTAATTTTATACATCAAGGATTTTTCCTAGTTTTCAATAAGGCCCAAATTATGTTGCAAGTTACGGTGTAGGATCACATTTATCAAATTGATGCAAAACACATTCCATGAACTTTCTCACATGCATATTTCCAAAGGTGTTTTGTAGCTGGTTTCTTACACTCTTACAAACTTCTCACGGGTCATTGCAACCTCTTTTTGTGTAATTTTTACTCACTTTGTAGCTTGTTTTAGGTGTCATTTTTTTCAGTTATCACATTGAATATTGAAGGTGTGAAGACTACTATCTCTTAGGAAATTTCTGTGTTGTTAATAAGTTCTTTTCAATATTTATTTGCTACAAGGATGAATTCATATATGATATACATGCATAGGAATGGACATGTAAATCTTTTGGTCTTAAATTAATTTCAAATCAAAGTATGTATGACATTATCATTGACATTAAAATCTTATTCTTATGCAAACTTCCAAATTAACTATTTTAATATTAACATTTGATTCTAATCATTATGCTAGATAATTGTTAAATCATGCCTTGGATTGTATGGAATAAAATCATTGGCCTCACACCATCTTCATACTAATAATATAAACATGTTCCTAGATAACTTTTTCAAAATCTTCATTTTTGTGTCCATTATGGATTTTTAATTATTATTATTATTTTGGAGCACATATGTGAATTGTTTTTGTAAATTCACAAATATTGATCTTTAAATATCATATATGACATATGTTTCATCAACTCATGTAATTGAAATTTTTTAAATAAGTTTTTTTCCTTGAAAGCAAAATCCACATAATTTGTTGCATGATATATTTGCAAATTTAAAAGTCAAAATATACTATGTAATCATTTGTAATTACATAAATGTTTTGTGGATTACACTACACATATAAACCACCACACATGTAATTGGTTAAAATATTTTTTCTAATTAATTCATTAACATGCTTTATAAAAATCACTTATTTTAAATTTGGGTAGGACTAATTTGCAAGGACCTCTTATCAGAGTCCTGCATTGGGCTTGACAACTGTACCCATACCCGACCCACAACTGCGCGTGGGTCAACTGTACCCACCCATTACCCACTCATGGCACCTTGTCCATACCCATTACCCACCCAACTCATACCCATCAGTCCATCACCAAAATAAAAGCTACTTATGAGTACTTTGAAGTGTTTTAAAAGGAGGGACGTGCCAATGATTTATTATAAACAGTTACATACAAATGTCACGATTAGAGCGCAGGAACATGAAGTTGTTTACCGTTCAAGGCTTCAGTCGATTGCGCTTCTTGGTCAGGGTGTTGCCAACGTTCGAGAAGTTGTTCTCAGACATGGCGCTAGATGCCGAAATGCACAGGGTGGACCGCACGACTTGCGCCACTATCGGGAACAGGTCCTTGCCCTTGCGCCTCCACCACGACAGAACGTGGAATTCATCGCTAGCGTCACCGTCAACGCACTGCCTCATCTCTCCATCGATGACCTTGTGCTTCATGTACGCCTCGTACTCGTTGTTGACTCTTGTGTTGAGGGCGGCGGCGGCGTCGTGACCTTCAACAGGTGGGACGTTGTCTTCCTGCTTGTTGTCGTCGAACATTTGATCGTACATCAAAACCGACGAGTACACCTTCTTCCTGACCGGTGATCGAGCAGGCGGAATGTCTTCTTCTTTGTCGTCCAAGGGCGTGTACCTGATCATCACATCCTTGAGCTTATCCTTGGCCTGTTCGATCTGGTTGCGCTCAACACCAAGGCGGGCAAGATGGGACTTCATGATCGGATCTAGCAACGACACCATGACGTGGATATCATCAAGGACGAACTTGCTGTACAAGAGCGGCAACATGATGCCCTTGACTGCCTTTGATCAAGTCGGAGTCTTTGACCGTCGTCACGTTGCCATCCTCGTCCACCACATCACTCAGGACCAGCCGAAGGTGACCCAGGATCACATGGCGCCACCACCAGGGACATGTAGTCGATGCAGCTTTTAGTCGATGTACTGACTATAGTCTCCAACTATCTACATAGATAGTCGACTAGACTACTAGGCAACGGTTAGATAGTCGACTAGATTACCGGGCAATGGTTAGATAGTCGACTAGACTACCGGGTAACGGACATAATCGACTATTAGTCCGTTGTAGCTGGGTCAATAAAACCTTAAAATAAATGTAACTTGCGACCGGTTGATAATATATTTTCAAACAACATTACAACTTCAACAGCTAGAATCCATTGTCCAAGTGCCAATGGGTATTGTTCTTGATGGAGCTAAGTGCATTGTGATTCATGTGAGTAGTTGAACATGCCAGAAGTCAAGGACCAATTACCTCCATGTCTGCTCAGGCACTGCAAGTGGAGAGTTGAGCTCAGGTTGATTGAGATCCTTTGAGGTAATTAGTCTTGTGCGACTTGGGAATTGTATCGAGTTGCCAACAGCATGCTGGTAGGATGAAGGTTGAGTGAGTGAAGCTGTGGAGGAAAAGTGGGTGGTAGGTGTTTCACTTTGTGTTGCTGCAGAAGTTGTTCCTTGCATGCTTGCATTGCTTGGAAATTCTAGAGGAGGAGCCATGATCTTGTTAGACAAGAAATATTGTATTTGTTTTACAAAGTGGCAAATTCTCTGTTTCCTACATTCCACTAGTATAGAATCACACTTCATGAGACCTGCACATATATTTTACAGTTAGCAATTCCTCTCCTCTTCTTGGGAGTTCTGACAATACTGCCCCTTCTGCAAGCATATTATTAGGATGATCTAAGTCACAGGTTGCAAGACAAAATGCCCATGATGGAAGAAGAGAATTGTGAATATAGAGTTTTCAGATGACATTGTGAGCAAATTAAGACTAAGGGGACATTGATTGTGGGGGTTGGATCAGACTGTGCTATGCATTCCATTTTTGGACAGCGTGCTGCAGCTTGGAACCACCAGCCTTGTTAAGTCATGTACTTCACAATGCACCTGCATCATTTAACAAATCAATCTGACTTGCAACTGTTGAACTTGAGCATTGAGATTACTCATGCCAATAAGTTCACAAATTTATTTTCATATTTGCAGAATTCCCAGTTAAGTAGAGACTACATGTGCATCATAACCTTGTGAGCGCAACACATTACAGACTACAGTTTACAATACACACTACACATTTGTTGTCACTAATTTATCATGGAGTCCCCTGCGCCATCGATCAGCATCTCAGCTTCGACCAATGATGGAGAGGTCGACGAGGCGCTTCATGAACCGCTTGACTCATGGCTTGTGCTGATCAGCGCTAACAAAACATCACCGGTGTGGCAATACTTTGCCATGGTCAAGGACGGGCCGATCACGCACAACAAGATCCAGTACGTTTATTGTTGCTTATTGTGCTTGAAGAAGTGCCCACACAAGTTCTTGGATAGCTTGGTTGCCATATACAATGACACAACCGACAATGCTCGTAAGCACATCGCTTCTAAGCACCCGAGCTTGCATCTAGCCCCCAAGCACCAGTCGCTTAAACCTAAACAACTAATATCGATTTCGACTTCTACATCCATGAGCACCAACAACATTCACGCCTTCATCAAGAATGGCAACGATGCTGTCATCGAGCGCGTTCATGCACTCGTTGCACGGCTAGTCGTCAACCGCAAGGCGCCGCTATCACTTGCCACTGATGTCAACCTGAATGAGGTCATCTAGGCAGCGTCGTACTTGAAGCCAAGGTCATACATTTCGATGACACCTAGTAAGATCAATCGCGCGCTCATCTCCATGTTCTCCAAGTTCACTATGTGTGTTCAGGCGCTTATTGTGAAGGCGCGCGCAATGTACATGCCGGCCGGCTATGACGAGCTTACTGACGAATATGCTGGTTCCAGCTGTGGCTGGCTTATGGTCTGCCATGACGGTTGGGACTCCATCATTAAGTAAGTCTTCGGCATCTCAGTGTACTGGATCTACCTGTAGTCGTGGATTCGATACAAACTAGCGCTCGGCTCGGCTGTGCCAGACGAACACAACGCCCAAGCGTGCAATGATGCGACCATGGCTGTCCTGAAGCGCTATGGCATCCGCCGTAGCGACATCGTCTTGTCGATCAACGATACAACGAACACGTCCCTCGTAACCAGTTGACTAATCGTTGGCACGGATGGCACCTACAACATGCACTTAACAAATTTGGCTTGTGACCATGCAACTAAGAAACGAAAAAGGACTGTTAACAAGGAGGTTGTTGACTCATTTGAAGAATGCGAGGACTTGCGCCTAGCTGTGGGTCGAATGATCGTGTACGTTTTGAATAAAAAGGCCAAGTCGCGCAAAATCAACTACGAGAAGCGCAACGAGCAGATCGGCTACAATGTGATTAAGGTTGGCATCGACAATGACACGCACATCTCAGGCTACGCATGCATGTACCAACAAGCATTATGGTGCAAGTGGACATTGCACCAGTACTTCGCTCACGAGAAGTCATCGGTGTGCAATGCCTATGAGCTATCAGACGAACGTTGGCAGTCCGTGGCTAAGGTTGAGGCCATCATTCGATCAGTTTGTGCCCTATCATTCACGACACAGATCGATTCGCGGCTTGTTGTTAGCGCGAGCTGGCCTAATGTTGTCAAGACCAAGATTGCCGCTAGGCAAATGACTTACTCGGTCATCAACATCGTGCCGTCATCCCGTTCTGGTGAGCAATCAGACAAGGAGGACGACTATGGTGGCAATGGCCAATGGGATGGCAAAACACGATGGGACCACTTGCCCAAGGTCAAGGTCAGAGCCGAACAGTTGGGCGTGATCGGTAGCAAGTTGCGCGACCACATCCAGAAAGAGTTGGACTCATATTTCCCATTCCCTAGCGATCAGCAGTTGGTGGCCATGATATGTGACCTAGTCATGCTAACACTGGCCCTGCCATGGCTATGTGCAGTTGGGTACAAGGACAATGTTAATAATGCCAAGGAGCTCTTCAAATCTGCTCTTGTTGACAAGGCCACATGCTCATTCCAACCACCCAAGCCCGACGCAATGCGTAATGTGCCACTTGACAATGATGACGTTGATGTACAAGTTTGCAATGATGATGATGTGTTTGGTATGGTCAACGTTGGTTCACCTAGCTAGGACATTGAAAGTAGACAAGCGATGCTCTCAACACAACGACTCCAAATGATTTAGCGAACGAAGCTTTCAAGGAGTGGATCTTGCTAAAGGTGGACTGGTTGGCATGGCTTTTGAACGAACAAAAGTTGGACGAAATCGACAAGAGCAAGGTTTGCTCAGCCAACTGGATCTACGTCAGCGAGATTGTCGATGTGTCATAGTGGTTGCGCAAGAACGTTATGCATCACCGCCTCATAGAGCGGATCGCAGCGTGGCACCTCGGCGCACCTGATTCCAACGGTTTGCAGGAACGTGTGTTCTCAGTCTATATGCACATTGACAATGCGCTTCGGCAAAACCTGGGCAACGCCAAGTTTGAGATGCTGTTGATATTGGTGTTCAACAAAGCGTTTATCAAAGACATGGAAAGCAAAGACCTATTCACGGTTGACAACTTGATTGCATCGTTGAACTCAGCAACGGATGCAACCGAGGCAGCCGCAAACATCATCAAATACTTTGATCTTGATGGCAATGTTGAAGATGATGAAACATACGAAGGCATGGAGATAGTAGCGATGTTGAAATCAGCAACTTATGACATCCAACAACAACACGATGCAAACAGGTCTGCCATCGCTCAAAAGAGGGCTCTCAATGATTAAACAACAACAGTCTACAGTTGACTAATTCAAAGCCAGAGTAGTCAACTATGTAGTCGACTATAGTCGAATATCTATCTATGCTAGAGGCTATGTAGTCGACTATAGTCGACTATCTATCTATGGGCTAGAGGACAGATAGTTACAACTACGACTATATGTAAATAAGGACCGACTACAGGTCCCTGGCCACCACACGACCTTGTGAAGAGTCGAGTGCTTGAACTTCTCGAGCGCCAGCGTCGCCTGCTGGAAGGGGGCAAGGAAAACGATCAGTTCCTTGAAGAGCGCCCACGAAATGTCATTGAGCTTGCTCAGCTTGTCCTTCATTTGCAGGAGTGGCACGAGCTCGTCGTACATTTCCTCGATGCTTAGAAGGCAGCGGAGTAACGATTTCCATCGAGTTGCATTCTCCTACTTGAGCGTCTTGTTGAGCTGGTTGTGCAAGTTCACGCACTTGCAGTACTCGACCAGCTTCTTGCACGCGTCGATCAGCATGAACAGCGGTAGCATGTGCTGGACGTCCTTGTACCGGTAAAACGATTTGTTCCTAACGCCATTCTCCATCTTTGGTCGTCTTATTCACGACGGTCATCAACACAACCGCGAGCTTGTGATCGAGGCAGGCAAGCCAGTAGAAAGCCGACGGGATGCCATTAGCGCCACAACAGTTCGAACCGCTATCCGAAACCATGATGATCTGCTGGTACATGTCCGCCATTACCTTGAACACGGCGATACCTTTACTGAACTCCTCCAGGACCATCTCGCCGTGTGGCTGGCTTTTTCAATAGGCTTTACATGCAGCGTGCGGGCGTATAGATTGAACATCTCATCGATGTAATGAATGGTGATGGACATGTACGAGTTCTTCTTGATCGCGTCCGTCCACAAGTCGAGAGTACATGCCACGTTCAAGCCCGAGTCGAAGTGCTTCTTGAGAACGAAGATGAGCTTCTCGCGGCCGTTCCGAGCATGTGAATCGACGTTATGGTTGACCGTCGTCGGGTTGGCGAACAGCTCGTCGATTGTGACTCGGCCAGTGCTGCTCGATCCAATGTCAAGCGCCGTCTAGATGAGCGCCTTGAGGCCCAACCCACTCAGAGACTCAAACGGGCGCATGTCGATCACGCAGTAGTCGGCCGTCGCTACCATCATCGTCTCCTTTTCTTGCTTTGTGACGATGTGCTTCTTAAAGAACACCTTCGCAGCGGCTACCTCGGAGGCGGGAATAGGACATTTGTGCTTTGAAATCATAGTCGTGCTGGTATTGGTTTTGAAGGTATAAAGTTTGTTGCAGGACTTGCAAGCAGCATAATCTAGCTTTACGTTGCTGCGATTATAGACGATGTCGAACGCTTCCCAACCGACTTCTTGCCTGGCCCGTTGTTGCGAATCACGTACTCCCCCCCCATTGCTCTTCAGGTCATGTTCAATTCGTTGAGCCAATGTCATGGCCGGCATTAGCTTGTAACCGCTCTTCTAGAATCCACACTCCCACCTGAATCCGGATTCCTGGACCAGTGGACCCTCCAAGCTAATGCCAGCTCAGATTGCGCCAGGCTATTAATAGCTCATCACCACAGTATAGCACCGTGCTGATGAGCTATTAATAGCTATTAGCGTGGCGCAATCCGAGAGCTATCACTATTGACTACTATACGACGAGTCGCCCTATAATCTGCTAATTCAGTCGTTGTAAAGCTCGGGTCCCTCGTACCCACCCATTACCCACCCATTTACCCATGGGTATGGGTGGGTATTGGGTACCCATTGCAGGACTCTGCCTCTTATCCACTCAAATTATTGGCCCAATCCCAAAACTCATTTGCATCAATTTCGATTACTTCACCTTCACTTCACTTGACAACTTTATATTGCATCTAAATGTTTCATCATTTGCCATTTAATCATCTTCATTTGAATTAACTTGTATTAAAATACATCAAATAAAAAATCCAAGATCATACTCATAAAATTATACCGATCCCATAATTTTAATGAAAGGACACAATAAATACCTCTGCATGGCCACCAAATGTTAGCTATTATTTTTTACATGTGACTAAATTATGAAAGAATAGTTCCTTGGATCCTTACTCATTATACCAACCTATTTACCACGCACATGTTTGATATGAACATTATATATTTCCAATTGTAGTACAATTATTCATTTATATACAATCATTTTCTTTCATTCACCATATTCATTTAATTTTAAATTGAAAAGAAATATCTAAGAATATTCATTTTAAACTCCTAGGCACAAACACACACATACACATTTACAAAGCCACACACACATTATCTCTTCCCTTCATCAAAATCACCATTATATTTCTTTACAATATTCAAAATTGAAAGTGTTAAAGTACCATTTTTTAGATGTCAACCCGTGATAGTCTAAGTCTTCTTCCTTCATATACTCTAGATATGATAGTTATGCCTTTTAAAGAACTATAATTAATTTGCACTTGATAATCATTGTTGACGTGGCTAGTTATTAGCTTGCCAAAGGTTGGATACCTAATGCATGTCAACTTGGTGGTCTACATGTTGAACCAATCCAACCCAACTTATCACATATCAAAACATTGTCTCTTTACATGTACACATCCGCTGCATACATCCAATTCTAGCACCCATCACACCCATGAGTGTGCCCTAGTGTGATCACCTAAATGCTTGTTAAACGCCAAAATCGACAATACTCGATTATTTTAAAGGACTTTAATGGGTTCATTGTCCAAATGATATCAAACAAGTCAATGATATGACTTTACAAAAGTTATTGATGGGTGATTCTGGTTCAAAAATGAATTACCATAAAAAAGAATTGTTGAATGAAATGTTTTGCAACTTGTTCAATAATTTTTTAATATCTCACCAATTATGTGATTACCATTGTTCAAAATATATCTATTTTTTGAAAGTGCGCATGTTTATTTATTTCGTATGAACAATGATTAAAAGTTTCAAATGATAGCAAATTATTTTCATTATTTCATCCTTTTTTTTTTGTTACCTACTTCAATGATGTAGAAGTATGTCTCAAATTTTTAATTTAATATTATTTTTCTTACTTTTTGGTAAATTTTTCAAAAAACCATTAAATTTGTGACAATATAATTAAAGAAATTTGTGAGCAAGAAGTTTTGCACAAAAAAGCTTGGATGACACTCATATTAATCATTTTACATAAAAGTGGAGATGATTCTTTTATCACAATTGAATAGTGGATATGATTTCAATGGTGTAGATGACATTTAATAGTTGTCATATTATGGTGGACATCACTTTCAATCACCATCCAATGATGGTGTGGTATTGAATAACAATTTGGGGATCATGCAAACATTTGATCAAGAATAAAATTTGAGTTCAAAAATTTACAAGGGTGAAACCTTGTGGAATACTTGATGTCAACAAGGAAATTACCTCTCTTTCTAGGGGGAAACATTGTCACAACCCTTCTTAGTTAGGACAAAGGCACGAAGGCAATTCCCAAATGGAAATCAATTTTAATCTTGATCAATAGATAATTTTCAATCAACATTAAACTAAAGGGATTATTTTGAATTGCTATGTGATGTGGATACTATAAATTTGGAATCCAAATCATTTTCAATTGTCATCCAACAATACAAAATTGCTTTTGGTCACCATCCAACCATAGAAATTGCTTTTGGTTGTTATCACATGAAGACAATCATTTTTGGTTGCCATTGAACGGTGGTGATGATTTTTAATTGCCAATATCAATTGGTGGCCTAGATATTGGTGTTGGTTTCTTTGGGGTTATATATGGACCATGAATAATTATCTTAAATATTAATTGACTTACTTGTAAGGTGAAAGACAAAATCTTATGTGAAAATTTATGAGAAAACATTCTTGGCAATAACCCCAACCTTAAGTTGGTTGAACAAAATAATGTGTTTGTTGTGATAGTGCTAGGATGCCAATTGTAAATTTGGCACATCTTGTTTATTTGAACTTCTTGTGGAATTTGGTTGAAGATTAGTGGATGAAATAATAATTTGAAAATTATTTCATGCATTTTTATTTCATCTTGACATTTCATGGACATGAAAATTCTATTATTCATCCATGAAAAAATTAATGAATGAGAGCTCAACTAATCATTGATTGAATTCATGAATGATGTTTCATGGATGAATTTTGATGAACTTCAATGGATAAAAATACAACTATGAATCAATCATATTTCAATGACATTTCTTGGATAAAATTTATTTTCATTTTGAAATGTGATGAAATTTCATCATGGATGTTCATTCATAGAATTTGAACGAATGTTAATAGATCAAATAAAATTTGATTGAACCATCTCATGGATGAAAAAAAAAAGGTATTTTTTGGATGGAATTATTTTCATTTTGAAATATTACAAAGATTTATCCATTTGTATCACTCATCAACTAAATAAATTTCATCTAGTTGGGTCATTTTGCATTCATCAATAATGTCATTGCATTTGTAAATAATTCATACGTACAATTCATCCAATTAGTGGGTTTAATTCATCCATCAAAATTAAGTTCATGCATGGACATGGATTGCTTGAGGCCATGTTTTATCCATACAAACTACTTCGCTTTGTTAGTAAATTTGAGCCATCATCCATTTAGATGATGAGAATCTGAATGGATGATGATTCATCCTTGCACTTTCATGTCCTTCAATGGGCTTCAATTCGATATCATTCATATGAAGATTGGACACAAAGAGAACATAAAACTCAAGCTAAAAAAAGCCTTTCAAATTGCTCTTTGTATGCATTCCAAAGAAAACCTTTAGAGCCTAGCACAAAAGGTCTCCTCTTAGGCTCAAAAGAGCCATTAACAAAAAAAATGGAAAAAGAAAGAGGTTAAGCCTTTCTCTATATTAGGAAGCTTTTATGAATAAATTAATTATGGTCAGTTCTACTTGTTTGGGCAATGCTTTCTTTGATATTGCTTGCAATAGAAAAGTTTGGATGGTGAAGGACAAAAATTTCAAGCAACAGGCGGCATTTCAAAAATTGGGCAGCTTGAAGCATGGTTGGACCGTTGCCATGATGACAAAATGGTGACGTGGAAGTGGGATGGAGGTAGGAAGCAAAAACGGACTTGAACAAGCAAACAATAAAGCAATTGTCTAAAAGCGATCAAAAGCAAAGTGTCACCCACATGTATGAGCAATTGGGATCCCCACACCAAGTGCTTACGAAATCATGACAATTGTGGGTTCAACTAATAAAGTAGTACCTTGGGCGGCTTTGGTGGCTTCGGCACAAATTAGATCTATTATTTTCAAAAATGCTGAAAACTTCAAAAGTACTTTTCTCAAAGAGAAAACTTTTGTGAAGGAAAATGAAGAGTCTTTTGGAATCTTTTGGAATATATTCTGTTTTTTTTCCCGACGAAAATCTTCAGAATTAATTTAGTTATTCAGCAAACATGTGCCAAAGCCGCCAAGGTACTTCCGTAAGAGGAGGATCTCCAGCTGTGCTCAGTATGTGACCCTGCATATTAAAATTCGATGAGGAGAAAAGTGAAAACAACTGACTGTTTTGGCTCAGCAAAATGGTTTTGGCCCAACATTTTTCCAAAATAATGTGCTGAGGCTGCTAACAGGCACATCAAAGTCTAACATCTGTGTAGTAGAAGAGTGTAATAAATATGATATGATTGTTCATCCCTGTTTCTAAATTGGTCGATCATAATGATTGGTCCAGGTGGTTTGCTAGTAATCATCTCCCACCGATTTGCAGTCCCAGTTTCAGTTTGATGGGTGGGGTTCAATCAAGGTAAATTGGTCGATCATAATGAGTGGTCCAGGTGGTTTGCTAGTAATCATCTCCCACCGATTTGCAGTCCCAGTTTCAGTTTGATGGGTGGGGTTCAATCAAGGTAAATTGGTCGATCATAATGATTGGTCCAGGTGGTTTGCTAGTAATCATCTCCCACCGATTTGCAGTCCCAGTTTCAGTTTGATGGGTGGGGTTCAATCAAGGTAAATTGGTCGATCATAATGATTGGTCCAGGTGGTTTGCTAGTAATCATCTCCCACCGATTTTTTGCAGTCTCAGTTTCAGTTTTATGGGTGGGGTTCAATCAAAGTAGTTGATTAAACTTCGATGTAAGAAATATTTTTTCAGGGTCGGTCTCATACCGAGCATCACTGGAGATGCTCTAAGACCTAAACCTATTTATGGTTTTTTTTTTTTTTTAAAAATTTCTTATCCCTTTGTACATTTTCCTAACCTACATGTGTCTATCAATAAGGTTTTACAGAGTTGCATCAAATTTATGTTACATATTAAAACTGTAAAACTTCTTGAAGGCATTCTGTGTGGATGGATGCACAAGGCAAAATTCAACTGTAGCATATTCTCACACGTGTATTCCTTTTGAGCCACTTAATGTTAGAACCATAGTGTAGAATCGTCTTTTGGCATAATTTTTCCAGGGTATAATGGAGGGCACATTATCAAGTGGAATCTGTTGTCAGCAGATGGAGGGACATTTTGAAAAATGATAGAGTCTTGATCACACCCACCCACCCACTTAGATCTATTATTCAAGCATGACATATTCTTGACATTTTGCTAACATCACCATTGAAATTAAAATTTAAAAAAATTTAGGGTATATTTCTAACAAAGAAACATTATCGTATTTTTATTTGTATTGTTCTTCAGAATATATAGTTTTATATCTTTTAGATTTATTATAATTTCCAATACAAGTTGCATTATAATCTTTAAAACTATGGGTATAAGAACATTGATGACAATAGCTGAGTGTGTCTTGAATTTTCATTTATCTTGAGGCAGGGTTGACAATCTACTAGACCTACAAAGACATGCTTTCTAATTTATATTTGAAAACATTTAGACTAATTAGACGTTTTATCCTAAAGAGTGGTGAAGTTATCCTACCTAAATTTGCTAGTGAGGGTGTCAATTGCTCTACATAATCAAAGGGCACATAACTTGAGTTTATCACCTTGATGGTTTGCACCACATGTTACCGAAACGTTTTTTGAATGAATTTGTTAAGAATTTTTTTTGTAAGTAATACCATAAAAAATTGACACTCCATTTCTTAATTGACCCCAAAGTAGGAATAGAATGTAAAAGCACATTTGTAATATACTACTTTTGCTTGCAATTTTTCTAAATGTTATTCACATCTTTATCCAATTTGGTCAATAATAGTTGTTATGAAAATCTCTTGTACCAAGTGTTGAAACCAACAAATTAGGTTTTCGTGATTCACAACTTTGAAAAACACTAAACTTGGGCCATAATATCAAATCATGCATCCAAAGTTTCAATTTGTTGATATTTTATGAACTCATAATAAAATATTACCTAAGTTTTGA
This sequence comes from Sphagnum tenellum, assembly GCA_963921925.1. NCBI lineage: Eukaryota > Viridiplantae > Streptophyta > Sphagnopsida > Sphagnales > Sphagnaceae > Sphagnum > Sphagnum tenellum. The sequence continues at coordinate 13,693,248 of OY998156.1, forward strand.
ATGCAATGAGAATTTTGTGTTGAACATATATGAACATGTCCAAGGAATATGTCACCCATACATAGTGTGTTGTTTAATGTATTTTGGGTACTTTGGAAAGACTAAGTACTTTGAAAAAAAAACCAAATCTAGGCATAAAATTTTTGTCATGTTTCATAATTTGGAAAAGAAATGGTTCAAGACATGAGACAATATCAAGGTGATTGGATTACCAAATTTTTAAAACTTTAGAAGTGGAATTGCCAATAGTCATTTCAAGTAGGTAACATCTAAGTGTTGGTTAATGTTTTATGGGAAAACATTATCTAGTGAAAATGAAGATAAGAATTCAAAGCCATGTGATGTTCCAAAGTGATTCCTTTAAAAAAAAGTAAGTTAAAATAATAATTTTAAAAGTGTAAAAGAACAATTTTGTCAAAAAAGGCAATCCAAAAATGTTTTGAAATATCTTGAAGCAATTACCAAGAAGGTTCTCTTTATTCTCCTTTTCTCCACGTTTAAGGCGGCAAAGGTACACAAAGCAAACGAGGGTAATCCTTATAAAGCTTCTTCTTGCAATATGTCATGCACCTATGCGAAAATAATAGTTAAGGGAAGTTGGAAGTATCTATCTCTAAATGAATCAATGGAGAGGTCAAATATTGGAGGAGTGCAACGAATGGCACCTGGTAGTGGAACACATAGTTATGCCTTGAACTCATGGGTGCAAAGTTTGGCTATCCAACGTTTACACCCAATTCTAAGAGATGCAATTAATCATTTCAAACTCCCCAGGGATGGCAACATTCGTGTGGCTGATTTTGGATGCTCTAGTGGTGCAAATACTCTTACTTTTGCAAATATTATATCCATTGGGTTTTTTGCAAATGGTGCCTCAGAGATCCAATATTTTTTCAATGATCTTTCAACAAATGATTTCAATACTCTTTTCCAACAAATGCCACCTTTGAACGTTAGATTTGGTGGAAATGACAATTCTTTTGATGTCAATTCTCTTCCCTTGAAATCGGGTTTTGGAAGAAGCACAAAAAAAGCAGAAAGGAAGATCGACACTCGAATATATTATGCTGCAGCTGTCCCAGGTTCATTTTATGAACGTTTGTTTCCTTCGTCAAGTCTTCATCTTGTCCTTTCAACTAATTCTTTGCATTGGATTCCCCATGTAAGCATATTTTTTATCATGCATCTTTTTTCCCTTCTTGTTTTTCATTTCAAATAGGGATGGTCATATCCACTTGGAAAAATAGGTGAATGGATTGGCAAGATAATGATTGTGATTACAATTGAACAATGGCCATTACATAAAATATTCCATGTATATCTATTATTGATCTAAGCACGATGATCAATAAAAGCCTCTTGTAAAAAATTAATTACTTTTCATGTTACCTTTAAGTTTATATTTGATTTTTTTTGTGTAATTTAAAACAAATGATTGTGATGTAGTTGCCCGAAGTTGTTCAAAACAAAGCTTCCATCGCATACAACAAAGGACAAACTTTCATCAATGCACAAAATCCAAAAGCTCTTGAAGCATGTGGGGAGGTTTTTCAAGAGAATTTTCAAAAGTTTTTGGTTCATCGAGCTATTGAATTGGCGCCAGGTGGACTTCTAGTTTTGTTATTCCGTGGTAGATGGACAAACCTTCCTACATTGGAAATTGTTGATGAACCACCCCACCGATGTATGGATTTTGGTATGGAAGCTTGGGAGGCTAGTTGGGACGACTTAATTTTTGAGGTGGGTGAAAATTTCTTCCTATTTAATGATGTGCAACAATTTCAATTCTTAAATGTTATTATGCACAATTCATTAATATAATTGTGGAAATATATGTATAATTTTTTCATGAATGAAAGGAATGCCGAAAACCTATGAAAAGATCAATTGATATTCAAAACATTATATAAGGATTAAGAGTAGATGTGTTTAAAATTGTAATACATAAAATATGTAGTTCAAATCATACACAACTCCCATTCATATTTTCTATGCATAATATGATTCTATTATAATCATTTTCCAAGGTTCATAATGTCCATTATTGGTTATATCACTTTAAATGAAAACTAATCACAATATTTGAAATATATGGGTATAGGGTTTGATCAATGCAGAATTAAGGGATTCTTTCAACATCCCAATCTATCATGCAAGTATGGAGGACGTTCGTATGGCAATTGACAAAACAAATGTCTTTGTGATTCAAAAACTTGAATTACTAAAACAAGCTATTTCGACTGAAATGTCTAAAGAAGTTCAAAATTCATTATTTGAAAATCCAAACTTGTATGGTGACCTAATGTCAAATGCCATGAGGGCTACATTTGGAGAGCTTGTTGAAGTTCACATTGGTTTGGAGCTTGCAAATATTTTTTTTCAACGTTTAAAAGAAAATTTTGTAATTCGTGTTCCAAAAACAAATGATGCATTCAATAAGGTTTCAGGTGAATTTTTAATTGTTCTTGTTAGTAAGTAACATTTTTTCCCTTTAGAATATGCTACCTATATTTGAAGTTGTCACACATATTAGTTAATAGCCCAAGTGGTGAGGGCTAATGACCATTTTTCTAGTGTTTGTTGAATATGATCACCACTTTAGATCTTTATCATCATCATTTGTTATAGTTTACCCAACTATAGGAAGATTCTAGGTTAATTAGTTGCCAAATATCATGTGGATATTTGGTGGTCATCCATGAAAAAAGCTTTTGCAATTATGTTTCTTTTAGTGGAAATTGATTAAAAAGTGGTTAGCTTTGAAATGGATCCAATAGCCTTCAAATGTGGAAAACATTGTCAAGTTTAAATGACAATTGATTAAGTGTTTTTTCTAGCATTTTTTGTTTTTTTATTATTTGTTTTTATATGAATGTTTTTTTTTTTTTTCCAACTATAGCATTAAAATTAATGCATATGTATTCTCAATTGTATAATAAATGACCTCGTCAAATTATATCAAATAAATTGGAACTATATGTGTATGCAAAGTTATTTAGATTTATGAACTTTAGCGATTTAAAAAAATGTTCATTATTTAATTTAAGGTATTAGTAAATTATAATCAATTTGAGGGCATTTAAAACAAAATGATATTGTATTTGTCAAATTCTCATCTTATCATTGTTTTCATCCCCATATTTCAAAATTAAAATTGCATTCTACTAGGTAGTTCTCAATTCCATAAATTTTTCAATTATACTAGCTTGATGCCAAGATCAAATCTCAATTGAGAAACTTTGTAAAAAACATTGGCACTACATTTATACGAAATGGTTATATGAAAGTTGACTAAAGCTTGAGGTTGAATATGTATGATGGAAACAAGTATCATTATGAAATCCATGCTTTAGTAATCTTCAATAGGAATATATTTATTCAATAGTCCAACAAAGTGCAAGATTATCATAAATTCAATCAAAAAAATAAAATTAGAAATTGACTTTACTAGCATTCTTATTTCTCATATAAATTTAAGTTGAAAGTTGTAGACATGATAAAAATGATTTATAACAAATTTTATTTGGTAATATAACAACCTGGTGGGTGTGATCCATTAGTACATACACAAAAAAGACAACATAATTTTTTTTAAAAATTGGAAACTAGAAGAATTTTTTTTAATGGGATAATAATCAAATTCACATGCTACCTAATAATTTGGATCTTTTGAATTTTCTAACAAATTTAAACTAATTTGATAATCATTTATGGACTTGGGTTGTTCCAATGTGATTGATATCAATACTTAAAACATTGTTCATGACATAAAGTCTACCAAATGGCCACCCTTTAATGTTTTCAATATTACAATACAAATTACAAGCATGATGTTTTTGTTCTAGGAACATCAATATTTACAATACATTTAGCATCCACATGTAGCATGAATTTGATTATTATCCATTTAAACTCTTTTCTTCTAGTTTCTATTTTCTCTATTTGGTCAACACCTTCATTAAGAAAAAACACTTGGATAAGAATTCCCATTGAGATCAAATGAATTCTAAGTAAAGCAATGCAAGGATTCAAGGAATGTTATATAGAACAATAAGGAGATTCATTTGCTCAAGATCCATGGAAAATATAACCCACAATGCAAGAAGGTGTGCTTTGCATTTCACAAGGCACACTTCATTCCATTTTCTTGTCTTTTGTAATGTTATTTCAGAAGTGGTGGACATTCCTTGCATGCCCAAAGTTGGTAGTTGAAACATGTAAACAACTAAATTTGATCACCAATTATTGCATTTAAATCCAAACACTTGGTGACTAGATCTTTGGTGACACAAAATTAAATCTACATAAAAATTTTGGTCCTTGATTATACATAGTTAAATCTAGAACATAAGACTAATCAATATGATTTCCTAAAGTAAAAAATAAGAAGAAAGAACCTACTTGTGATCAATAAATGATGAAAATTAATAAACATTGCAATACTTGTTCATGCAAAAAATTAAAATTAAAATTTCATATTAATGAAAATATTATAACAAGGTAGAAGTGGTGCTCTACTCTACACATAATTAATCATCAGTAAGGGAAGGACAATCCAATATTGGGTTCTATGATATGCCACTATGAACATTTATTAAATCAATTTTGGACTTAAATGTTGATTTTGGACTTAACTTGTTTTATTGGGTGCCCTTAAACCCTTGTGTTAGCCACCATAGACTAGTAGATTTTCACAAGGTTTAAAATGTATTTAGTTGATTTTGGACTAAACTATTCTTTTTTTCCAACATAGTGGTTGGGATCTATTTTTCTACTAATTTTGAAACAAAAAGAAGTTAAAAATTTCTTTTTTTATCATCTAATGAACCAAAATATTATTAATATCTATTGTTGCATCATTTGGTGGCCCCCAAATCACAGTTTTCTAACAATTATGCAACTTTCAAATGGTCAATTGTTACACGATTTTAAACAAAATTGTTAGTTTTTCATTCCTTTCAAAGTAACTTATTACAAAAAAGAAATTTGATAAGAAAATATTGAAAAAAATTATCATTGTTGTACACAACTCCCACACATGATGACATATATAATACACTTAATGGAGTGAAAAATAAAAATTAATAGTTGACAAAAACAAAATGGTGGCCATGGCTAATAAGTTTTCATTTTGAGAATTTTAAGCATCAACATTATTTTTTTACAATATGTTTGTTATTATTTTAATTTGTAAGTTCGAGGCATTGTTGAATGTTGTTCAAATTATCTCAATTTTTTATTTAGAGATATTGAAATTAAGTTATTAGACTTAGATATGAAAAAAACCAATAAATCAAGTAATTACAATATGACACTGGTTTTTGGTGGCCACTAGATGCTAGTATCATACACTTTAATTCCAAGATAATGAAGCTCAATTATTTAAATTAATTATTTAAAAAAACTAATAGTTCAAGTCATTGTGGGAATATATTATTTTATCATTAAATGCATTCAAATGAAACATTCATCAACAACAAATTATAACCCACATTAGGAAGTTTGTAAGAGGAAGTTTAACGATTATATTCCAAAAGACTAAAATATTAATCAAGTAATGAATCATTTTAATTGTTATGGTGACCATCACTTAATGTATTATGTGTGGTTAACTTCATTAACCACATTAATGTTTGTTCTAGCCCAACTACCATACACATCACTAATTTTTATAAGGTTTTTTGTGGTTGTATTTTTTCTAACAAGCAATGGCAATCAAATTAATGTTTGGCCATTACATCATGTTTGTGAAGTTGCATTTCCCCCTTCCTTGTCAATAGTCTTGATACAACTTTGCATTGCTGCATGCTTTTTTTTAAGGGCATCTACCATGGAACGTGCACTATTAAGTACTGTTCATCATTTTTATCCTTAACAACATCAATGTGTGTTCTTCCCATCTATATTAGGTACATTTGGGGATCAAGTGGTTGTGCAAGAGTATAATATTTGTTGTGTAAATCTTTTAAATGAATGTAAGTTGTTATCTTCAAAAACACCTTCATGGTTTTAGGGTCACAATAAGGAGGGATAATTTGATCTTCCTTATCCTCAAGGACATGTGGAGTTGGAAAAGAAAATCGCACACAATTAACCTTCCTGTTGTTGGATAATTAGAATCCCTTTTACAATATGAGACTTTGTTATGGAAGTGGTTTTGACAATAATTTTGAAATACCTTTCCAATATTCATTATGTTTAACTGCCAAAACTCCAAATATTTTGAGATTATGTTATTGATGAATTCCTCGTTTTCAATTGACTTCAAAGCACCATTACCCCCAAATAGGATGAAATTTAATAACTTTCAAAACTCCACTTAGTAACTTCAAGCAACCTTTATCATCAAATTTCCACAATCCAATTGTAGGGCCACCTTTCAAACTCCACATTACATTAGTTGGTGAAACCTTGTATTGCATCACTAACCACCTAGAAAAATCCACAAAAAATAAAAATAGATGTGTGTTCATATCTTTAACCAATACCATGGGGCCATTCTTTACTAACCTTGCACTGAAGATTTGAAATTAGGAATTTCCATAAAAAAATTCATCAAGTCTACCAACACAATTATTTTGCTTTGTCAAGTTTTTTGACAAATAGCCAAAACTTTTGTCAATGTCTTCATGGGTATGACAAATAAAAAGGAAGCCCAATTGCACCATTTCAAAAACCTCCCTAGCTATTAATAATGACAAAAGGCAAGCAAATTTTGTTTATTTTTATTATCTTCCACAAAGTTGTCTAATTGGAACAACAATTTTTTTAGACAGAGGTTTTGCACCAATAAACTGTTCAAATGCCTTCAATGCTTTCACACATTGTTATCTCCTTGCATTAGTTGCTCAAATAATTCATTTCATAGTTCATAAACAAATAATTTTCACCATTCATAAACTAAAAAGATCCAAATGGTGAAATTCAAATAACTTGGCCATAATTGATTGGAGTATGAACAAACACTTCATTCACGTGCCCATGAACAATCATTTTAGTTAGAGTAATCAACAATTGACTCAACCTTGCATTTTTTTTCACTTCCAGCTTTAATAGTGCAATTTTCAAATGATTTATCTTATTATGAACAATGCACAAAAATTCCTTGATTTATTGGATGGATTCCACTTTCCAACCATGGTATAATCATCTACACGACTCCTAGTGTTTGTCATGTCTTCTAGTTTCATTTCATGCTCCTTAGTGTTAACACAATCTTTTTCAACTTTGGGTATTAGGTCTTTCAAAGACTCACATACTATGCATTTTGCAAACGTCAAACCTCTTTTTTGCACATCCACATTGAGATGATATTTCTTCTCAATTGGTTCATATTACACAAAGAGATTTTATCAAATTTTAATTCATTATTAATCTACAACCACAAACATATGATAATGAAAAATAATGAGATTTGATCTGTTGATTTTTTGGGTATATTTACGAATTGACTCAAGTGAGGACAAGGAAAAAAATTAGAATAATTAACATGATTATATACACATGTGTGACATTTGGCATACTTCATTACTTGGAATCAAAAGGTGAACATCTTGTCAACAATTCTCAATTCCTTTGATTTGATGTGGGATTATAGTAGTGCATTGGTCAATAAGAGATTGAACATTGCATTTTGGTTACCTAGTTATAAATGTTGTTTTTTCATTCCAAAATTTCCGTGTAGCCTTTGCCTTGTCCCACATTTGTTATCTTGAAGAAAGGAAAGTAAATCGCAAAATGTCAACAATGGTATATCAGGCCACATCACAAATATCAACTTTTCATATAGTGACAAACTTTTGTTTTCTTATTTCAAGTCTCTAGTGTAGTCTTCTTGGAACATCCAAGGTATATGATATTTTATTTGTTAAAAAAAAGTTCCAAAACTCATGTTGGATGATTGATGTCTTGATTTAGGGGTCCACAAATTACTTAATCTAATTATTACAGTGGGCAACCTAGTGATTTCCTAGTTATTAATGGTAGATTTGCACTTACTAGGAGGTGACTCTACTTGGGTAGTTAGTTCTTGATGATAAGACGACTATTAATTATGGGTAGTTTGTGAAAGAGATTTAAATAAAGGCTTTTGTGAACGGTTATTATGGAATGAAAACTAACAAGGCTCCCACACCCCATAAGCCCCAAAGGCCACCTCATCCCCTCCTACAATCTAGGCCTCAAGAAAAAAAAAACCAACAAAAAGAAAAGGCTAAGTGTGGGAGCCTTGTTTGTTTCCACAAATTTTTATTTATTTTTCTGTTTTGGAAAAAGCCAAGGTGCTTAGGTGCCATGTTAGTTAAATCTTGACTTAATTTAGTTGTCACTTGGCCTATGTATAAACCTATGTACTTATATGTCACACTTGGCATGTGCCATAGGTTTAGGAATCACTAATTTGGTGCCATAGGGCAATGCTAGGTCTAACTGCCATGTGGGTTAACTTTAGGCCTATCTTAGGTGGTTAGACCTAGTTTAACAAAACCTAAGCACCATGTATGTTAAATTAATTGACATGATAGCTTGTAATTATTAGCCCAAGTTAAGATCATATTATATTATTATTAATTGTGACAGTTATAAAAATGTAAGTAGCCTAGGTTAAAATTAATTACAATAATGATAATAATAATGATATTATTAATGTACATATTAGTTTCAATCTTTATAATAATAATAATAACCTATTTGATATTATTACCTACAATAACTATTAGGTAGATTGAGCTAGTTATCATACGTAGTAGTTGTTTAATATTTAGTCGGTACCTAAAACCACCCAACACTAAACACAAGCTTATTACTAAACATTTTTCAATATTTTTTTAATTCTTTGATGAAATTGAACAATTTTTATGCCATTGGAAGCATAAACTAGAGGATTATAATTGTTCTTTGAACATTGGAAGCAAAGGAGTGAAGAAGAAAACACAAGAAGAGGAGGAAGAAGACAAGTGATATTTTGTTCCAAAGTTTTTGAATTTTTTTTTTGGACCCTTTCTAATTTCAAACCCCAAATCTTTTTCATTTTTAGTCCATTTTGAAAGATTCAAACACTATGGGTGCACTGACTAAAGATCTACAATACTCTATTATATTCCAAAGGCAACAAAACAATAATAAAAGAATTTAATGTCAAAATTCAAAACTGTTTTAATAGGTCTATCACCAAAAACAAACCCCCTTACACGAAAACCTGCATCTTCATGGTTCCTTTACCAAATTGAGTGTTTTGTTGTAGCATTGAAAACATTAGGTGGAAGGCTACACATGTTCTTTGAGCGGCAAAAGTAAAGGAACAATGTGTGAAGATTCAACCTCCTTTGAAATCTTAAGTGTATGATGGTGGGCAGTATTACCTTAGTTGAAATTAAGTTGTAACCTAGTTGCAATTTAATTGCAACTAGGATGTAATTAAGGTGCAACTACAATTTTTATTCCATATTGTTTGTCATAGTTTCCAAGTTTGGTCTATATAACAAAGTTATTGCATTAGGCATTTTCAAAAACTAAACGGCACTTAAGACAAGCCAATAAAAAAGATTTGACTACAAAGGTCATGTGGAAAAAATGGATTATTTTAAACCTACTTACCTAGATTAAGCCTACTACCTATCTATTTAGCTAGGCTTATATTAGGTAGGTTTATATAAATAGGTAGGTCTTTCTTCTTACCTACTTATTTTAAGCTAACCTACTTACTTATCTAGGCCTACCTACCTATTTAGCTAGGCTTAAGTTAGGTAGGTCTATATACATAGATAGGCCTTTCTTCCTACCTACTTATTTTAAGCTAACTTACTACTTACCTAGGCTTAGCCACCTATCTCTAGCTTGGGTGACATGTCAACAAATTACTAGTTAGAATCTTTGCTTGGCCTAGTTGTAACATAGTTGAAATCACAACTCAACGACCTAGTTGAAATATAGTTAATTGTGCTTTACACCTTCATCACACTATGATTTCAAAAATCGAGTAACATGGGAATGGGTCCAAAGCAAGATGACCTGTATTGGTGCTCATGACTCTTAATACAACTGCTGCAATTTCAAAGCACAATACTTTTGCTTCTGATCTACTCCAGCAAGAAATCAAACCTGGGAGAATATTAAATTTGCTTTATACCTGGTCAACCAATGTCATGGGAATGGATCCATAACAAGATTGGCCTGGAATGGTGCGCTCATGACTTATAACACAATTGTTGAGATTCAAAGCACAATCCACTAATTTTGCTTCTGATCTACTCCAGCAAGAAGCACAAGCCTGAGAGAACGTCAATTTTGCTTCATAGCTAGCCAGAAAAGGGCTTCATAAACTCACCCAGATATTTCGGAAACATGGAGGAGAAGCTCTTTAGTACACACACCCTTTTGTTGAATAAAAAGCACTGCAAATCCCGATTTTTTCTTTGAGAGAAAGAGTAAAAATCCTGCCATTCTCCTTTGACAATCTGCAGCACGCACCACAAGGTGTTAAGTGTCAAGCAACCGATTTCTTAGAGCATCTCCAGTGGTGCTCAGTATGTGACCCTGCAAAATATTTTTCGCAACCCCACCACCCACACAACTAAAACTGGACAGCAAATTGGTGGGGGGTACATACTTTTTTGCAACCCCACCACCCACAAAACTAAAACTGGACAGCAAATTGGTGGGGGACTGGCGATAGGAAACCACCTGGACCAATCATTGTGGTATGCCAATCAGAAACACTAGTAGCACTCTTTTCTGCAGGTGCACAACATTGCTGTGCCTTTCACCAGCCACCGCAGACCGTGCAATTATGCTGAGCAAAAACTATTTTCTTTGAGTGAAACTGGCATATTTGGACTCTTCTTCATCCAATTTTACAGTGTAGGATCACACATTGAGCAAACTCCAAGAATTTATAAACAAATCACCACCTCATAACCAATGCCAAGAATTGAACAATAATCCAGGGTATGACTTTGAGAGTCAAATTGATAACCAACAAGTTTAAATTCTCAAAGCAATTTTGGCATTGATACCCTGTGTGGTCTAAAAATTAGAAAAATAACTTCGAATAATCTGTCCAATTGGTTATGGAAAAAAAAAAGCCAATAAACTGGCCAACACTTGCCCAGACATCAAGTGCCCACCAGTGCCCATGATGTTGTGATTACTTTTAGAAGAAATATTTGCCCAAGATGTTTTAAGTGTACGGTAAAGCCCAAGGGTTAGTCTGAGTGTGGGCTTGAATCCAGTAAAGCCCACTCCTGAGGGCCTTACATGAAGTATAAAGCTCAATGCTCATATATATGTATCTATATTCCTACGATACCCAGAGGGTACCAGTCTCTGGTGGGTATCCAACTGGTATCCTCCTAGTATCATGAGGAAAGCCTGACTACGGGTATCTCAAAAAATGGAATGCTCAATTGACATTCTATTTTTTGAAATGCCCTCAGGCATTTTATGCTCTATAAAGGTATCTGCAAATACACTAGGAAAAAACAAGCAGGTCTTCTTTCTGTACTAAGGGAAGGCCTGATCCCACAGGCCTCCCCTAATTTGAGGGTTGTAGCCTTAAGGGCAGTAGCCTGCAGTTGTAGGTTTAAAGATTAAGGGAGGCCCTGGGAGCAGGCCTTCTCCAGCCTAAAGCAACAAAAGGAAAACTCTGTATATAAAAAATGCAAGGATCGCAACCCATTCACAATAAGGACAAGGCAAATAAAAGTTCCAGAATATAGGTCACAAATTAACACAACAATCAGGACACTGCTTTCAAAGGAATTGAGGAAGTGGCACTACAACAATTGGAGCATGCAGCATACTCTACTCAAGATGAGATAACTCCACAGTTTCCTGACACATACCTAGCTTTGGCAATGAAGAGGCCAGTACTACTGCACTTCCTCTGGTATACTTACCTTTATGTGACATAAGACTTTCTCACACCCAAGTTGGGTTGGAAGGTTGGGACTCAGGTCTCAGATCCATGCCACAGGTGTCCATGCAGAAGAATATCCTGGAGGCAGAGACATGTCTATGAGATTGCAGAGAAATCTCCACAGTAACATTTTGAAGGTAAATGGTAAATTGGTTGTGGCCAAACCAAACAGACACAACAAGAACAAGTGCAGGTAGAAACTTGAGAGAATCACTCAAGGTTATGACCATCACCCTCACTAGCTGCCTTCATTTCCCATGACTTATATCAGCTCCTGACAGTGGGCATAATAGATAAGAACATTCTAATCTGATTGGAGTTTCAAGCACTAAGCCTAAGGCATACAGAGGCCTACATGGAAGTTAATAGTTGGGGTCTCCTGCACTCTGACCATATCCTTTCAGCAAAGCCACTAGAATCAAGAGGACCCAGTGAATGATTTTCAAGAGCTGATACTCACCATGTCTGGTGTAGGAGCACATAGTTGAATAACTAATGACTCCATATTCTAAAACCAATCACCCATGACTGCACATTCTGAAAACCAATCTATACAAACGCAATGTTTATAATCTCTGATGAAGCCTCCATCAAGAAACATGATCAACTTTTCCTTGTGAGAGAACTTGCCATGTTCATACAGATCACGAGACTAAGAGAAATACTTACAACATCAACAGGGAATATACAAATACACAATGTATCTGTGTACATATGGAAGGTTATAAGTATCAAGAATCAAGAAAACATAGATATTGCAGATGACCCACTAATAAGGTTAGAGATTTCAGATCAAACCACGAGAGCAGCAAAGTCCTTAGGAACATAAAAGAAACATCAACTAAAAATAGCACCATAGAACTGAAAAGTACCAATTGTCTGATAGTCTTCACGTGTTCAGGCACCATCAACAACTAACAATCATAGCATCCCATAGCATCCCCGTCTGGTTCCCCATCAATTCAGGGCATAGGCCAATCTCAAACATCAATCAGTGTACTGAGTCTCTGTCACAAAACTCAGAAGTAGTAAGAAGACTCATCCAAAATGTTAGCTAGCCCACAACATGAAGGCAATAGAAACTCTAAATACAAACCAAGAGAAGAAGGGAGAGCAAGAAGAGAAGGGAAAGGAATGCAGGAAGAGAGGAGAAGATAGGAAATCAATTTGACTAAACATTCCAAAAAGATAAACTCATATGCAAAAAGATAAAAGAATAGGCTAAATTCACATTTTGTACCCAGTGGGACATCAACTGCTGCTTGAGAATTAACTAAAGGAAAAATTCCTTAATCAGCATCCTTATAGTACTGAGAATTTTACAATACTTCCAATGGAGGACACACTGAAAAGAATCGAGAGAATATCCAATCATAAAGGATATGGGTATTTCAGATCTGGCAACAAAGAGCAAGCATGAAAAAAGGAACCCTAAAGAAAAGAGAAAACAAAATTGAGGAGCTCTTTGACTGTAGTCATATGCATCTTTGAAAACCTTCAACAGCAACATGTATTATTGACCACCTAGCATAATATCCCCAGCTAACTTGATCAGTTCTTGGCAATGGGTGTAGGTTAAAGTCGAATATTTTTGACCAACACTGAGTTTCCATCACAAGACTGGCAGTGATGAGGACTGGCAGTAGATGGACTCACCAACAAGCATCAACAGAACAGAGCAGACTACAAACACAAAGCATGAACAATACAGTGCAAAGAAATGGAATCTGAATTACTCAGGAAACTTACTGAAGAGGGAAGGCATTTTGAGAGAGAGAGAGAGAGAGAGAGGGATGCACCATGTCTCAATGGAATCATCAGTATCGTGGAGTGCATCAATAGAAAGTTGAATCTCAAACAATTGCTCCAGAATTCTGTTGCTGCAACTCACAACTCATCCACAACTAAACCCTAGGTATTCTAGAAGAACCAATAATATGATTGAAGAACCAGCAGACAGTTTGCCTCTTTTTGAAATACTGAACATCAGAAGAGAAGTGACACACATCGCCACAGATGAGCATTGCTGATCTTCACGACAGTTTGTTTGCTATCTCATGTGTCTCTTTGCCGCAGCAAGCCAAAGAGGAGGACCCATCTCTAGTCATCGTCCTTGGGCTTGCGGTATTGTGTCTCCAACTGCTTTGCAACCACAACTCCAGTGGTGACGAGTGTTTTGACATTGGGTACTGCATAGTTCTGTGCGATATAAACTCCCAGTAATGCCCCAGTCATGAAAGAGAAACTGCTGCGAATAAACCCCATCACAACAACCCGCAAGCCTACGCTTCCTCAGAAAATCTCCTCCGATTTCAGCAGAATAGGAACGGAAGAGAATCTTCTTCTTCTTCTTCAGTCTGCTCGCTTGCAAATATCCCTTGTTACAATTTTCCTGTGGCAAAAACACCTTCAAATCAGAATGGAACTTGTGACCTAATCCACCACATTGCGAATCTCAATTCCGCAAGATGCGACCAGATTTGCAGCAGCAGTAACTCTCTCTCTCGCTCTAGCTTACAAATTCAGATCCTTGTAGCTTATGGATGCTGTTGAAGCTTTTTTCCAAAACCTGGAAACAATCAATATGCGCTCTAGTTTTTTGGCTCTTCTCTAACCTAAAATCAGATTCTATAGAGTCGGCTGCATTGATGCCACAGTGAACGCTCTTGGATGATTTCAGGCGTGGTTCCTACGCCATGAGCGATCATGGGTTGCCGTAAATTCTTTTGCATGTTGCTGCGGATGTCAATAGAAAGGTGTTGCAATACTTACAACAAATTGTGTCGTGGGTTTTGCTGCAGATGGTTGCGAAGATGTGAATGGGTTGGCGGTTAAGCAGTAGATGAGGTTAGAGGCGTTTCAGGCTTGTCGAGGGAGGGAGAGGAGAAATGGGTACCAGTAGAGACAAAGGTCGGGTGTTTGTCACGGTGGGTACAACTTTGTTTGATGCTTTGGTCAAGGAAGTGGATTCACAGGAGTGCAAGCAAGTGCTAGCCAGCCATGGTTACTCCTCCCTTCTCATACAACTCGGCCGCGGCTCGTTTTTGCCTACCAAGGTAATACCCATCAGACTGTCTTCACGCATCAGATTGGCAACCACAATTGGTCTCCTTGATGGATTTGGAAAGTTGTGGGTTCAATCCTTCTTGTTGCATTTCTGGGTCTTTTTCTCTGGCTGGCTGGCTTCCTTTCTCTACTGATCGCCTCTCATGCGAGCTACTGCTGCTGCAGTCTGATGGAGAAGATGGAAGCTTGAAAGTGGATTACTTCACTTTTGCTCCAAACTTGGCTGACTACATCAGCTCATCTGCCCTTGTGATCAGCCATGCAGGTGTGTGCATTATTGGCTTCCACCTAAATCAAAAGAAGACAAGCCTTGTAGGAATCTGAAGCCTGTTTTCCTTGCAACCTTGGAACCCTTTGAAACACCATGCAGGTGCTCTGTAAGGATGGATATCCATGTTTGGATTCCCTGTTGCTTCCAGAATGAGGTTATGATCACATTCATTCTTGTTGTCTTACTTTTGATTTTGCTGGAATTGAAAACTGACAGAAACTTGTGAGGTTTATGATCACACTCAATGTTGTTGTCATAATTTTGGTTTTTCTGGAATTTAAAGCTGACTGACACTCTTGAGATTAGGATCACACTTATTCTTGTTGTCTTAGTTTTGGTTTTGCTGGAATTGGAAACTGATAGAAACTTGTGGGGTTATGGTCACACTCATTCCTTTTGTCTTAGTTTAGGGTTTCGCCAGAGTTGAAAACCAACAGTTAATTCAAATTCTTGTCCATGGGAGTTTTTTTCTCTGCACCTTTTTGGCATATTAAGATATGTTTGGCTTTGTTGATTCATTGTCTTCTAAAAGCTAATTTGGAGCTAAGAGGAATCTTGGAAGTCAAGATGTAGTCGCATCTTTCTGCCATTTTCTCCAAGCCATTGAACTTGTTAGAATTTGTTTTTCTTTGCCTTTTTCTTAAAGCTCAAGGGTGATTGACATTAGTATATATGAAGTTTCTTCTTTGTGTTCTTCACTCTGGCTTTGATGCTTTGTCCAACTGTTGACTATATATGTCCTGGGTTCTTTCAATAATACATGGGAACTGAAGTATAAGCACTTTGCAACTGAGTTGTGCAGGATCAGGTAGCATATTTGAGACACTGCGGGCAAAGAAACCTCTGGTGGTGGTAGTGAATGATTTGCTGATGGACAACCATCAGCGTGAGCTGGCAGAGGAGCTGGCAGATAAAAAATACTTGCTGTGTGCCAGCCCTTCTTCTTTGGTTCATGTGCTGCGGAGCATGGACCTTCAGTCCCTTGTTCCATATCCACCATCCACCCCATTTGCTCTTGTCAACACGTTGGATGCATTTCTTGGCTTCAGCGAATCCTATTCCTCAACTTGAGACTCAAGTCCAAAAAGTTAATTCTCTAACCCTTAAATCATAAGCACTGGAATGTATACCTTAGCAACATGCCCAGAAGTGCAAGTTCCTTCCCCCACAGTGGGTGGTGTGAGGATTGTTTGATTGAGTTCATGCATTATCTGATTTTGAGCTTTGCATTGTGACTGTATTTCTGAAGCTATAGTGTCTGCTCCAGTCGCTCCTCAGGTTCAAAGGCCAAGTGAGAATACACATTAGTGTGGCATTTATCACACAGTTACAGCAATATGTTGCCAGGGCTTAAGGTCTTGATTTTGGTGCAAAATGCATGAACAATATATGCCCTTGTTTTGGCACTTTTCACTGCTTCTCATTTCATTTTACCAGCAGATGCAAACCAGGTGCCTGAAGAAATTGAATGTTGATCCCCATAGGACCAGACCTTGCCAGAAAAGCTGGGCCTTGAATGTGACCACCCAAAAGAGTCTTAACTTTTGGATGTGATACTAGTGTTTCTAAAGAAACTCGTGGAATCCAACATTCACAAAGGTTAGTGTTTTGGCATAGGTTGAATCTTGCTGAACATAGATCAATGGTCTTACATAGTTCAGCTGTGAACAATTGGAGTAAGTTCATTTGTGATTTTCTGACTCTATTTTGGCACTTCCCTTTTTGCTGATGGCTGATGGTACAAATGGACTGCCTTTACTGCTATTTTATAGGTTCTTACTGCAGATTCTGGACAGACCTTTCATGGTGTTATGGCAGATTCTAAGTGAATATTGGATTCTTATCACAGTTCAGGTAATGACTAATGACATTGACATTCTGTTTGAGATCCATGAAAATTGCAATTCTAACTCCCATTTGGACAAAGACCCACTCCAGTCCTACTGTTGAAAACAGGTTTCAGAGCTTCCTGTATGGATTTGTAGCCAGTTAAGCTGCCAAGAGTAGCTCTCAGTGGAAACAATTTTCCTGGTGTGACAACCAATTCTTTAGTGTTTTGCTTCAGATGAGTATACAACAGATGTTGAGGACTGGTTGTGACTAGCATAAGAACTGTTGCAGCCATTACACCAATCTTCCTACTATTGGACTTGAATAACTTTTCAACATGAACAAATTTCACTTTTTCATTGGAGCAGACGGCTGTCAACCCAGGACTGGATGCAATGTTAAGTGTGACTTTGCTTACATATCTGGCATGCAGCAGAAACTCCAACAATGGGTATCAGAGTTCTGGATTGAGCTTTACATGACTGGTTATTTGCAATAATTGGTGATGCACCAGAGGCTAATGGGAACCAATAACCTATATCATCATTCCGAAACCTTCAAAACCTTTGCTGGTTCACTGGTGTTTGCTCAAAAATTTCAACTGTGGTTAGCTTGAATCTGCTGTAATAATACTTGTAAAAACCACTTCATCTCCCATGATACGAAGGTGAGATTGAGCACGATTTAAATTGCTTGAACATGAGTGAGTGGCAAGAGTGAAGCAGCACCCACAAGTGCACCACGCGTGACAGAAGGTGTTTGGATGGGAAGAGTCTTATATCTAAAACCATGGTGATTTGCTCTGTACTATGCAGTGTTGTACTGGTATGATCTTGTTCACATATCAGGCTGATATGTTCTTGCATACTAATATACATGATATCAGTACTATATACCCAGGTTGCTCCTTATTTATATCATGGCAACATTGGTACTAACCATCACATGCATCTACTTACCTAGAAGGCACCAAGTTCCTTTACCTACTTGCCTACCTACAGATACCCATTTCTATTACCTAGTACCTATTTATGTAGGCTATTTACATACTTAGATTGGTAGTGACCTAGGTAGTGTGAGGGGCGAACTAGGAGGGTTTACAGGATGGAAAACTTGGTAACTAAGTTGTGCATTATCTGCAATTGTGCTTGTCCAATGGATGGTGCATTGGTAGGTAGTTATTGGGTCACATAATTGAGTGGGAATCTTATATATAAATTCCCTTAGTGCGTGCGTGCGTGCGTCCGACGCGACAATTCTGCGTTTTTATTGACCGGCAGAATCGGTTCTGCCATAGAAAATGCAGAGGCCGGTTCTGCTGGTGAATAGTTCTGCTGGTGATGATCATCTTCTGCTGCACTATTACTGGAGTCTTGGTGGTAGTGGTCTGGAGTTTGGAGTCTGGGCCAGAGCTAGCTAATTGTTCTGAAGCACGTCGTCCACTGATCATGTCCCACATGTGTGTGTGGCTGGCTTGGCTTCTTTTGTCTCATTTTTTTCCATCTTCTTCTTCTCCGTCTGCAATCAATCTCTTTCTCCTCAAAAACACAATTCACGCAAAAATTCAACACAAAATTTCGCACCTTTTTCTTCTAATTTTTTTTTTACACGGGGACAAGAGAAGGAGATTGCTATGGTGGCGTTGGGGGGTCCAGTGCAGGCCCGGAACTGTGAGAAAACGTTTGTTTGTCGACAAACAAACGCCGGTGATGGCGCCAGCGTCAAGACGGGGCAGGAGTGATCTTTGTAGCCAAAAGTGGCGATGATCCCACAATCAAGATTTAGCCAGATTTGGCTACAAGCTAACTATGAATAAATCTATATATAAATATGTTCTATATTTTTGGCTAACATACTTCAATCTTGGAGATTTTTCTTCAATTTTTTTTTTCCAAATTCTGGCTAATAACAATCTAAAAAATAAAGAGTAAAAAATAAGAAAAAAATAAATTTCTTATTTTTTTCACAGTGGCTGAAGGTCACGGGCACCCACGGGGGACTTCACAGTGGCCTTCGGCCACGGGCAACCCACTAGTTAATAGATAAAGCACTAGGTGGTGCAGTGCAATGCTCTATTGCCTTGGGCATATGCACATCTCAGCCCCCACTTTGCCCCCACCAACTTTTGCCCTCACTTTGCCCCCAAAACTTCTGAAAAGGGCAAAAGTGGCACATCCTTTTTTTTAGCACATGCTGGCAGTTTGGCAGAGGTGAATACTGAACTTTTTTTACTTAGAAAAGATACATATTAGAATTTTTTTTTATCATATTAGGGTTTAACCAACATTCAAATTTAGGATTCTGTGTGTTGTTTGGATTTTAACATTTTGAGCTCTTAACAAAGATTTAATTAAAATTCCTAACCTTACTACATAATTTTAATATTAGGGTTACACTAATATATATTACATTTTATATCATACAAAGACAAATTCAAGAAAGCTAAAGCAAAAAAATCACTTCAAAACAACCATAATGTATACACATACATAAATATTATAAATCAAAGAAAAGAAATCCAAAAACTAATAAAAATAATTTAAACATCAAATACATACCAATGTAAGAAGTGTTGTGGAGTTCCAAGTGCTATAAAAAAAAAGAGTTTTTAAACTGTGAAAAGTCTTAAATAGTGTCCTAGACAGTTGGTAATTATTTTTTATTGTGGTCAAATTTTATAATAATTTAATTTTACCCTGATTATTGTCCTTCTTTTACCTGGGGCGCAGCTGTTGCCATGAGACTTTACCGATGATGCCCAAGGGCGTGATCGGTAGGCAAAATGGGCGGTTGCTGGCAAAGCCCCCCATTTGCCCCTTTTAAGCGGTGCATGTGCCCAGCCTATATGTCTGCGAACAATAAGCCAAATGAAAATTTCACAAACCCTAATCATGCAACTTGATCGGCACACTCCTTCCTAGAGTTTTCACACCCAAGAGGAACAGGTTCAAAGGAACAACAATTCTTTGTGGAATTGACCTTCTATAGATTTGTTATGGCACACTCTGAATTTTTGTCAAATGAAGGTTATCCTTAAAGTCACCTCTCTTTCACCCGCTATCCCCTATTTCAGTGTTATCCCCAAAATAATTTATTAAATCTCAGCATGAAATGCTGAAACTCAGCATTTAATGCACAAGTTCGAGAGTAATTATAGTAGTTGGACAGGTAGGAGCAGTGAAAATATATGTAGCAGCAGTGCAGGCGTCAGGAAAGAGGGGACGAAACTCAGATTACCGCCAAAATTGGTGGAAAAAAACTGGTTCGCGTTCCAGTTGTTTCGTTTTGTAAAATTTCATTCCCAGTTAGGCACTTGATGCCCTATTATGCCCGAAACTGGCCGTTCTCGCCCCCTACCTAACCGCCTGACTTTACAGATAACGTTAATCAGTGGGTGCCCAATTTTTGAAAATGGGTGCTTACTTTACACAACTTTTCCCTATGTATTTCAGATAGGTGTGAGATGGGAATCAAAGGTGTTCCCATTGGTGTTCAAATTGAGTTTAACCTTGTAATATAACTTTATTAGAACAGCTCCATGAGTAGTAAGTACCCTCCACAATACTTTTCCATGAAGTGCAATCAAGTGTTATATGCCGATTGATTTGGTGTAATGATTTGCCTTTGGGCCAAGATATGTGCATAAAATCCAATGGGTACTGGAGCCTGTGAAAGCCATTACACAATATAATATACCACTATTGATTAGTCAAATAAAATGATTAGTCCATTTGATTTTATTTAAGTAATCTCCTGCTTTTTACAGTTTCAATTTTCATATCTATTCGTTGGGGTTGAAAACAAAAGTAAGCCAACCGTCTTGAATGGGAGAAACATTGTTGGAGGTCCAAATAAAGGCTATTGGTGTAGCTGCCATTACTTGCACTCCAACATTAAAATAAATGTTTTATGCCTCAACAACAAAAGTCCAAGAATCTAAAGGACAAAGCTGTTTTGGTATTACAACTTTCATTGCTTGAAAAAAAAATCCAAGACCCGATAGTGCACAATTCCAATTGGTCGCATAAGAGTTCCGTATCACGTTGAAAGCAGTTCGGGACCAACTTACTTTTTACTTGTTTATATCAACAAAGGAATGCATTTACTTTGAAAGTCATTATGGAAGTCCATTTCTCTTCTACATTTCTTTGGCTTTGATGAAGAAGTAGAAGAAGAAAAGTACTTTGGAGTTGAGGAGTGCAAAGGACATCCTCACAAAATTCAAAGAAACAGGCAATGAATGGTTCATGAGGAGTAACAAAGAAAGAAAGAAAAAACACATCAAGTTGCATCATGGGTGGACTCTAGCAAAGCATTTAAACAACATTACAATTGCCACAACATGTACAATAAACAATTGGGAACTTTTCATGCAGATGTCACAAAGAGACCGAGGCCATCGGTGGGTGACCAAAATAGATCCCAACCATCCATGAGTGACTGGGATTTGATCAGCTGTCCATGGCTGATCAAGGCAAAATACCAACCTTAATCTTTATTGAGATTGAAGCTTAGCCTTTGGAGGAGTTGAGTCCAGAGGTACCTTTCTTGCTGCTGTTTCCTTGGGTTGTTGATTACACTTACACTTTTTGTTTTTTGTTTTTGCATATGGTGTGAAATTGGAAGGTATCTATCTGTTTATTTTATTTTGTTTATTAATTTATTATTCATGTACATCTAAAATTGTCACAAGTCTAACAAGGAACAAGCAAAGTCCAAAAGAGCATATATATTCCCTCCTCAGATGCAACACATGAAAGCTCTAAGGCTCTGACTTCCAGTACTTTTTCACCTCCATTTTTGTTAGTGGTGTGAAACAATTTACCTTACACTACATTTGAAGTGGCTAGAAAGGTGCTTCTTACAGAGCCAGCCATAGAAATAGAAATCCCTTTTTACAAATTTCTCCAGTCTTTTTCAAGGGTGGGGTTCTGGTTCTTATGGTGCATTCACACTTGATGTTAAGTCAGTGTTAAATGCAAATCTAGGTGGCATCCGAGGTGGCACCCCATGTTAAATGGGCCATAGCTCAATGTTAAGTGCATGTTAGCATAACATTAAAATTTTCATGGCAACTCGATTTAAGTCCTAAATGGCTCGCATGGTGGTAGGGGACTTAACCTTTGAGTCCCTACACCAAGTGTGAATGCACCTTTACTTTGGGCTGCACAACACCTTCCAGGGAAGATCCCCAGTGAGTATAAAAATCAGAATGAAAGAACCGCCGGTTCTAAGTATTTGAAAAAATAGGTTCCAGGAACCACTGGTTTCGAGTATTTCAAAAAACTTGGAAGAACCGTTAGGATTCATGAAAGAACTCTTGGCACAGACTCAACAGCTTTTCTAGGGTATTTATTATATGACTTTTTTATGAGATAAATTGAGAACCGTGGTTATATACAGCAGCTGCGTATTTGAATGTTTTTGATAAGCATTATGATAAACTTTATAGACTGATACCCGAATGATACCCGGAGGGGGTTTGATGCAATTCAGAAATGCACCATTATTTTTTTGGGTGGTATATGTACTAAGTATCATCATCCGTGTTTTGACCTCCTTTTTCCTGAGCGCCTCCCACCGCTTCTACATATATATTTTCAAGAAGATTTTCTGTGCTCGTATAATTACTCTCGAACCTTGTGCATTACATTCTGAGTTTCAGCATTTCACACCCAGATTTAATACAGTTTCCTTACTTAATACGGACCTGACCTCAGTCAAAGAAGGGATAGGGAGTGAAAAGAGGCCCCCCAAAGACAGGGTGAAGACAGAGTGACTTTAACGAAAACTCCCAATAGTCATGCATACGAAAAGACAGATGATTCACCTGCTTTTTCAGGGCATGAAATAAATCTTCGTTCTTTCCGTGTGGACCCCCTCATGACTGGACACAGGTTTACAAAAGCTGTTATCTGGGAGATTGTTCTCTGGATGGGTGGAATTATACTTCTTTATTCCAAGCTAGAGAATCTAAAGCACTGGACAATAATTGAGTTGGGCCAAGGCCAAAGCTCGTCAATAATATATCTATCTAAGTTAGCATCTATGTCTCTCCGTATTTTCTGTCTCTTGACATCCTTTTTGGTCATTATATTCGGATATTGTCAAGAAAATGAGGACAGAACAATGGATCAGCACAAAAGCTTATTTCAGGATCCTCGGAAGGAAGAAAGGAAGGCGGTGAGAGCTATGGGTGCAAGATGGTGTTGGTTTTTTTTTTGATACGGAGGAATAGAGTGGAGGTAATTCTAATTCTAATTGGGGGGTTTTGTTTTTCCCAAACCCCAAACAATAGTACAAACACACCCGTTCATTAAGGGAAATCTAAACCTTTAACCTTACTTTGGACCCTTAGAAAACATGATGGTTTTTTTTCCTTCGATGGTGGGACTCACCCCCTTTATATTTGTGGTTTTGGAAAAGGGAGAAATGATTAAAAAATGGAAAAAATACTTTTAGAAACAAAATACATTGAAAGAAATTGGGTGACCAGAGTTCCGGATATTAAAGTTCTAGTGATATTAATCAAACATATGTTGTCAAATGTGAGTGAGTATGGGATGCCATGGGATTTCAGGGTTGAAACTAGGAACCAATTTCCCTTCATATCCTATTCACCTCTCCTATTAATTAGATGAGGGTGTGCCTACAAAGTTTAAAAAAAAATTGCAACGAGCCAAAATAGAAGGAGTATACAATGTCTCCCATGTGGCCCACCTACATAGGCGAAAGGACAACAACATTTGCCAAAGCATATGGGATACAAGTGAGGTGCAATGAAAAACATGTTGAGGAACACATCAGGAACCGGATGTGAATCCACTGGGAACTTGAAGAGAACATAGTGGGAACACATTGAGAACGAGAGAAAAATGAAAAAAAGAATCCTTCCCTGGGTCCCCCTCTCCATCTTTAAAGGAAACAAAAGCAAGGCACCTTGAGTGCGTGCTTGGACCTTCCCATTAACTGCATGGAATTTCTCTTCCCAAATGAGTTTGTCACCATTTTTGGCCTGGGCTAATAATATCCCATGTAAAGAACACCCTACCTATAGACTTCATCTTGTCTAGGATAGGGCCCCACACTTTCTAACGGACATTCAAAACTTGTGAGCCTTATGAAGAAGATGATGAATCATTGGAAAAGTAGCTTTTTTGTGAAAAGAGAGAGAGAGAGAGTGTGGGTGTGTGTGTTTCTTTCATAATCACAATTGTGTCCTACCGATGATGAATGTATCCCAATTTCCAAACTCCAGAGCTTGTTTCCATAATAGAAGCAACTCACAGGGTGTTGTTCATCACAATAAATAAATTATAATCTACAAAAAGCCTACAGGCCGAACTCCAATGTTAATAGTTTCTAGTTCCTACCACTTGTTGTAGTACACTTGTGGCATGTTTGCTTTTGTTTCTTCTTTGGGTTGTGTTTAACTTGTGTTCTCATTTGCCTTGTACTTTTAATGGATGGGTTCTGATCCTTGATTGCTTTTTATTTACAGGGTTTTTCTTCTTACTTGTGGCATGGTAGATGAAGCACAAAATGAAAAGATTCCAAATGATAACTCGAATTGCCACTTTCTATTCACTAGTGGTAGTAGGTTCTTAACTCAAGGAAGGAAGGTTGGTTGTTAATTAATTGTGTGAAACTGGTGAAATAGGTAAAAGCCAATCAAAATGTCAAGATTCTCATTTCCTTCAGTTATGGCACTTTGGGTGAACCCACACCCACACTCGTACCATGGTAAAAGCCCCTACCCAATTTCATCGAAATTTCAGCTTTTCATTACTTTACCCTAGTGTCAGTTTTTTCATTAAATAATTTTTAAAATAGTGAAAAAAATGGTTTTTTTCATGAAAATCTGAAGCTGAGTTGTGGAAAACCATCACAATTAGTGCAGGCTACAATCTGAATAATTTCACTCCTCATATAATAATATCATAGTCTAAGATGATGGGGGTAAATAAAATAAAATCAAGTTTTAAAAATGAAATTATGTTTTGGAAAAAAAAAAATGTTTTGCCAATGTGGAAGCTAACCCTAGGGTATTAGAAATACCTCATGTGTTTGGATTAAATCAGGGTCTCTGAGTCCAAATCTAACATTTCTTGGGTTTAATTTGGTCACTAAGTGGCCTCACTTTAGAAGGTGAAGGTACTAGTGTGGACGGTGGTTCACCCTGGCTCAGTTATGCCACCTTGGGTGAACCTTTTACTTCACCAAGGGTAATTGCTTGTAACTTGCCAAACCCCAAGTTCAGAAAGGCCTCCCAAATTCAAAAAATTTCCCCTAACCCCCACTTCATCTTTGATCTTTTTTTTCATCGGTGGTCACACTAGACACACACTTGCATTTTCATCCAAGTTCAGCTTTTAGTCAAATTCTATAAGGCGAGTATATTCTATTTTCATGTAGTGCATGCCTTTACACCGCTTTCCACGGCCCCATGCACTTTCTTCCGACACGATCATTGCCTTTCAAATCTTGCATCCCGATTTTGAGGTTTCAAATTGTGTGCTTCACCTTGCTCAAAGAGTTGGAACTTTTTCTTTATTGTTTTTAAGTAACATTCAATCCTATGCCTCATCTTAGGGTTCTTTTAGTACCGTGGAATGGGGTTTTTACCATCTACAAGGTTGATTCAATGTAGAGGATTACAAAAGCTGGAGGATGTTAAACACCCCTACAAAGTTTGCAACTTTCACTAAGTGAGTGATGTTTTGCATGGTTGTGCAATTCATGATCTCCATTATCACACTTATTGTTTTGCAATTGTTTATTAGTTTCTAACCCACAACCATACAAGAGACAAGTACCTACCAATAGCCTAGTTCCATCCTTTGGAATATTTTGGTATTCTAATTGATTTGTACTTATAATGTTTGATACTATTCAAACGTTGCAACAAATCCATCCGGATGTCACACATGATGTTTCATTGACACCCACAAAGTTCATAGAGGTGTTTACCATGATGCTTCCCACAACAATTTAATTACATTTTCATATTGCTCATGGTTATTTCCACCCAAGGATTGCTCATAGGTTGGGATTATTTGCCTTTTGTGCCACAAGTGATCTTCCAATGGTGTGAAACCACATTGTTACCTGGGAAGTTCAATATTGTCTCGTAGCCATTCCTTTTGTCTTCAACTTTTTGTGTAAAGATGGTGTGTCCACCAAAGAAATATTGTGAAACTATTGTCCAATGACATGCATTTGTCAATTGATCTTTTACTTAAACTAGGTGATATTGCAAGTCTTTGAAACAAATGGTTTAAAATTTGTATCTACATGTTTTAAATAGGTTATAGATTTTGTATCTACAAGAGATCCACCCACACCAAGGTATGTGGGCTTATCCAAAATGGTGTGGAAGTTTTTTCCCATCCCCATCATAACTGTAGGATAATGTAGAGCGAGGATAATTAAACATAACCACGTTGACTAATCATTGTGATCAATCGATCAAAATTGATTATATTTACCCACATTTAAAAAAACATTTTATGCTTTGAATAGTATAGGTTTAAATTCAATTTCAAATGATTTAAATCATGAATTTTCTCCAAATCATTGTGTTTATACATCTTGAAATATAAATATTGGGTCTTAATTATAAATATGGGGTCTATCGATTCAACTTTACAAGAATGTAAATGGTTTCCACTAGGCTTTTCCCTAAGATGACAAACTTTTCTTGTGTTTTGCACCTTATCAAAAGTATGGGCATGTTATTTGCTCCTTTGGGTTCTTCAATTTTACAATTTCTTTCTTTAACCTTGCAAGGAAATCATGTCCACAACAATTCATGTGTTTACAATTTGTGTCCAAATTAACCATTTTTATGATTGCCATTTTAATTTAGCTTTATGACACATGGTAAAAAAACTTATAATCGCATGTTCTATTTCAAGGTGGTTTTAAATTGTAAATGAGATTATAACTTGTTACTACCATTGGTCTTGACAAAAATGAAGATGAAAACATTTAAAGAATATATAGCAAATAAATATATAAAGTTATTGAACCTACATTCAAAAAGAGTAATGCTTTAAAAAAGGCTTGATTATTGTAATAATTGCATAGCTTCATGGGCTTTTGTAGTTATTAAGTTATGTGCATAGGTAGATAAACTAATCAAGCTAATTACAAGATATTTAATGTTAGTCACCTTTATGATAGATCGCACCTTGTGTTGCCTAACACAATGCTCTTTATCATTTTATGCACATAGTTTCACATTCACTAAAAGTAATAAATTGTCATGCTTTCATATCATCCAAAATTGGTGACGTTCAACTATGAATGAAAATTTAAGTGTTTTTACAACTAATTACGTGGTCCACATGTGATTAAACATGTGATGTCTTGTTCAACTTAAATTATGACTATGTTTTGTAGATGCAAATGTACATGTGTTATTAACAAGCTATTGCAAACAATGTGTCATGTCAATTGAAGTAGTTTAAGCACCCTAGATAACCCTTAAGTAGCCCCTAGGTACTCTAAGTAATCTAAGCCTACCCTTAGGGAGCCCGTAGGTAATTTAAGTAATTCCTAGGTAGATCTTTAAGTACTTTAATTATTCTAAAGAACCCTTAAGTAGTCTAAGTAAACTAGACAACCTCCTAGGTAGGCCCTAGGTACATTAGTTAGCTTAATCAACCACTAAGTAGCCCTTATGTAGCCTAGGTGCCTTAAGTAACCCCTAAGTAACCTTTAAATAGCCTAAATACCTAAAGGTAAGCCCCTTGGTAGCCTAAAAAACTTGTTTTTAGTCCTTAAATAACATAAAAACTTCTAAGTGGCCCTAGGTAACCTATTTAACTTAGAAGCAAGCCTTGGGACGTAAGCTCTTAGATATGCTAAACAACCCCTAAGTAGCATTTAGGTAGCCTAAATAACCCTTAAGCAGTCCATGCATAGGCCCTTAGGTAGTTTGACTAATCTTTAAGTAGCCTAAACAACCCTTAGGTAATTTAGGTAACCTAAGCAATCCTTAGGCAAGCCCTCAATAACCCTTAGGTACCTTAGATAACCCCTAGGTAACCTACATAGATCAAGGTAAGTTGAGTAGGTCACTTAACTAGGTTATTAACAATGTTGATTGAAATGCGATTCCATTTTATATTAAAAAACATTGGTGCAATTTTAAACACTTTGCCCCTCAATGTTGAGGTCAAGGGATCAAATTTTTAACTATTGTAGTTTATCCACCTTAATGTAGGCTAGGTAGTTTAGGCGTTTATTTTAGGCCAAGGTGTTTACCTAAGCCACTTAGGCTCCTTAGCCCATGGTTTTGTCCTAGGCACCTTAGGCCAACCTAGGTAATTAACATGGTGCCATTTGTTCAACTTGGAACTTGTCACATGTCAACATTCTGGTGAACAAAATAACTTAGGCATTCTTACATTTTAATTGTAACAATAGTTACAAATGCCCATGCCATGTAAACAATTGCGACCACACTTTAGTCATAAAAACTAATTGTACATGATTGCACCATATAAGGTAGATGTCAATTAGATTAAAAATTGGTGTTAATCATGTTTTGATGTGATTGTTGTTTTTGATTAGGTGCCATGTAATGTCTATTGTGACTAAAATTTTATGTGACTTTTCCAAAACAACCAAAGAAAATCCCATCACATGTGACCTTTATGACTAAATTAATTTAACAATCACTTATTAATACACAAATTCCTTGTAATGCTATGAAGGCCTATAAAATGTATGCAACACACACTATGCCAAAAATGCCACTATGATTGGTCCTTATCAACTAAACTAATCGCTTATGCCATTTGTAGTTGATTCAAACCTGTTGTCTATACCATTTTTAATCGCTTATCCACTTGTACTCATATAGGATTAGTCATAAAATGACATTTTTGGCGTAGTGACATATTAATTTGTTTAGTTGAAAAATCTCTAAATGAAATATCCATATTGCAATTCAATAACATTTTGAAATGTTCGTTTTGTTTGGACATGATCATGTTGTAGCTCTCTCAAATCACATACCCATCACCCCACTTTTGGTTTGAAGTGTGCTTGACAAGGTGATGTGCATACTTGTTATTTCATAACTTTTGAATCAACAAAGCAAATTTTATTGAATTTAGATAGATTTTCATGCTTCGATATTACTTTTTAAATATTTTTTTCATAAGAACTCTGAAATTAACCCCACTTTAATTGAAGTGATATTGGGATGGGTGATTTTGCAAATTTTTAAATATATTTGGATAATTGACACATGACCTGCTAGGTAATCATCATTAAATTCTAGTGTAAAACAAGCTTTTTTATGCTTCTTGGACCAAGATTGTATATCTAGTAAGTGGTAGGGGACTTTAACTTCTTGTGAAACCATTTAACTTATATCATTAAAAGGTTTGATTTCAACAACCACCATTACCTTGGTCAAATTTTGGTTTATTGGGTTCGGCAAGTTCAACCCTTGTTTCAAGTTTTTATCAATAGTGGGTGTTAAACTTATGTCTATTTCAACATGGATCAACATTAATGATATAAGTGAAAATCAACTTTAATTGTTAGGTGTACACATGGTTAGCCTGTAATGTTTGTTGATGAAATTAAAGTTGATCCAACAAACAACCTCAAGGAAATTATTTTTTAGATTATCTTACTTTAAGGTCAGTTTTATTATCAAACAAAATAATTCAACAAAAGTGTGTGAAAATATTAAATTGAGATGTTGAAAATTATCATAATTATCATAGGTTATATTCTAAATAATTTCATTATTCATATGACAACATCATAGTAACTCATGGAAATAATTAATCATTATTTCCACAATTTATTAATTTAAAAATAATCATTTTTGAGATTTTTTAAAAATTTTATCAATGTGAAAACTAACCCTAGGCTATAATAGCACTTATCTCTTGGAGTGTCTCCTTACACTTTATCTCACATTACACCTTTTGACATGTATATATGAAAAGTAATTTGTTTTGTTTTGTAAATAAATATGAGATCCACCAAACCGGGGCACTTTAGATTGTGTTCTTGGTATCTTTGGAAAGCTCTTGATGAGGAAGGATCCATCAACTTGGGTTTATGATGTTTGGACTTGTGGTGTAAAAGTTCTTGAATATTGAATGATTTTTCACTAAAAAATAAACTATATCATAACTAGAAACTGTGTTGAAATCTAGAAGCATTCTTGGTGTTTTTGGAAGGCCCTCAGTGAGTCAAATTTAATAGAGTTTATTTCACAATTTTCAAATCTACTGTGTGGAAGATATTCTTTTTTGAGTGAATTTTGTTGTTGGAAATTCAAACAAACTGCAGAAATTGGGTTTGGAAGGAAAAATCAGTTGAGCCCTCAATTTTTGCACATGCCAAATTTAGAGATTTTCCATTATGAAGATTGTGCAAATATATTTTGTTGTGGGAAATTGGATATAATGTGGCACAATATTTTTGAAGTTGCAACAAAACATGTGTTTAGTTGGAGCTTCATTAGAAAATCAACAACTTGCAAATTGGTTGCTTGAAGTTGGAAGTGGCAAGTTACATTGATCAATTTGATAATGGAAACATTCCTCTTCCTTGATCAATGGTACATAGTTCAAATTTAATATCGTTCATACAAATAATGTATAATGATAGTCAAAATGTAAACTCACACACTAATGAATATTTTAAAGATGATATCATCTTATTTACTTGGAATGATACTATTGATAGTATCAACAATGGCATAATTGACATTTTCCCTAGAGTTTGTCAAACATTGTTAAGTGTAGATGTTGCCCTTCTTGAGGTAGGTGTAAACAACCATAATTTGTATCCTATTGAATATTCTTTAAACTTGTAATGATTACCACCATCGAAGTTGCATTTTGAAGTTGGATTCCCCATCATGTTGCCTTGCAAAATTGTGGACTTTGCAATGGTTCACGATTCATAGTGACATGACTAGATGGTGATGTCATTGGGGCATACATTTTAATTGATGCACATACTAGAGAAACAACTTTTGTCCTTAGAATTAAGTTCAAACCAACCACATTAAAAATATTTTTCAAATTTTCTCAAAGGCAATTTCTTGTGAAGGTTGTTTTTGCTATGATAATTAACAAATCACAAGGACATTTTATAAAATATGTGAGTTTAGAAATTCGAACACTTGTATTATCTCATGGCCAATTGTATGTAGCACTTTCTAGGACCACATCAATTTATTCATTGAAAATATTTCCTCCTAAACAAAATTTACCAAAAAAATGAACATTATATTGAAATATTAATAGCAACTTTTCATCTCCAAACTTTATTTACAATGTTGTTTTACCTTACTTAGTTCATTCATGCAAAGGCATGGTTTTTACAAAGCAATGGATTTTTATTGAAATTTATTGCCCCCACTTTGGCTACATTGCCATCACCCAAACAAGCATTTGTGTGATCTTTCAGCTTTTGGTTCTTTTCAAAAACAATTGTCCTTCGAGTTCTGAAACTATTGTATGTTGTTTCTATGCTTTGGCTAAAATAAACCATGAAACAAGTGGTAGAGGGCATGTGGTGTGAATACACTGAAAAGTGGCGTTGTGAATGTATGTAAATTGTGTTGTTGATGAAAATGTAATATCATGAATTGGGGTGGAATTAGGGTTAGGGTTGAAAGTTTGGCATGGCTGAAATTCTAAACAATTTGTACTAAAATGGTAGAATGTGTTCACACATGGGCCCTCAATTTTCACATTGTCAAATTAAAAAAATTTCAATTCTAAAGATGTGAAAACTAATGAATGTGTTCACACTTGAGCCAACGTCACAGACTACACTTGTAAGCGATAAAATAAGCAGTTGATGTGCAGAAAGGGCAGCAAAATTAAATGGAGAATGATCTGTTCTCATTGCTTCCTTTCAAGTTAAGGTTGATGATAATAAGCAATGAGTTCAAAGACATAAGCAAAAGTTGGACACCCACTATTCATCACAGGCCATTCCTTCCTTTGATGTGTTTTGGCTCATCTTGGCTGAACAAGTTTTCCCCTTTCCCTAGACTATCTTGAGATAATAAGCTCATGATTTTGTTTCCACTGTTAATAGCCTACATGCTATGATTTGTTTCAGTTGAACTTGTTGAACTGGTTGAACCTTGGCCAACAAAGGCCCAGCTCACAGCACATTATTTAAGCCCATCAAACTTTGTGCAGGCTGCCCTGCATGGGGTGATCCAGTGCCCATGGGTACCTATGCTGGTATTATGTGTAGGGTAAAGCCCTAGGGTGGGGGCATTCTCAAAATAAGGGGCCTAGGACAAGGCTATGGCTGAGTTGGGCCCCGCATTTTGGGAATGTCCCTCACCCCCATGGGCTTTGCTTTACCTATCGAAAAGCACAAGGCAAAAAAATTATCATTAACAAAACCTATGTAGATCATGAGGTATATGAATTGGAGGGTTTTATGCCTACTCCTCAATAATGGGGGGGGTCTTACACCTAACGTAAAGTAGGCATAGCTTCCCTCCCACCCTTGAGGAATAGGCATAATATCACTCCCAATTTCTAGGAATGAAAGTCATGAATATAATAAGGTGCCTTCTACATACACTACAAATTTTTCTCCGGGTGCTTTACAATTAAACCAAAGAAAGAAAAAACAGCCACCAACCATGAATTTTCAAACACCATGAATGTCCAAGCCCAGTTGTACAATGAAGCAGGGTCCACTTAGAAGCCTCACTCAATGATGTGAACTTACGAGTGCAGGTGCTGTTTCACGGTGCCCCTTTCTTCATCTCCGATTTTCAGAGTCAATCGAACCACTGAATAAGGTAGCCTTAAAATGTGTTCATCCAATTACACATTTGGTGCTGTGTGGTCTGGTTGGCCATATAACAGATACTAGATGGTGTGTTCTCCCTCCCAATTTGCTGGGTCAATTGGATCACCCGATAAGTTAGCATTGTGACTATAGCCCACAATGTGGGCATTTTGTTGGGATGGCCACCACGATTGGCCACCAGATCCACCGACCTCTGAAACGAAGTTACTAATGTTTACTTCCAGAACATGTCCATTTTCCTCACATTTTAATCCTCTTCTTTTGTCACCCCCACCTTCTTTGTCTTGGAGTAACCACTAAGGTGGAGTAACCGACTAAGGTATCTGGGGGCCAAGGAGTGGGGTTGTTCCTGAAATAAGGCCCAGCTGAAGCTAAAGACACGCAGCTATGGCATATTAAAAGGGCCATACTGGAAGCAATTTCAGATTGGACCTTAGGATAGTTTTGTTTGGCTCATGGTTCAACCTTAGGATGTATTTAAAAATATATTCATCTTATCATTTTTAGGCCTAAGGTTGAATATAATGGAAAAGTGCCTCAAAGATCGAGTATTGTACGCCTCAAGACATAATGAGGTGGGTCTAAAGTTAGATTCTTTTAACAATTTGCCTTAGACTCATAATCCTTTTTAAGACTTTGGGTTATGGTTAAAATATTTTTGAAACTTTGATCTTTGGTTGAAATTTTGACCTAAGGTTAAATTTTTTTTAGGTCTAAGGTTAGGATATATTTGGACCCAAGGATTAGAATATGTTTAGGCTGAGGGTTTTAAGAAAATTATTATTTTGGCTTAAGGTTAAAAACAATTACCATTTTCGCTTGGGGTTAGAATTGTTTTAGCACCTAGGCCTAACACTCAGAATATTTTTAAGACTTTGGCTTATGTTTTAAATATTTTAAGAACTTTGATCTTTGGTTGGAATTTGACTTAAGGTTAATTATTTTAAAAATTATTTAACCTATAGTTATTTTTTTATTTATCAATACTTTGGTTTAGGATTAAAATATATTTAATGTTTAAGCCTAAGGTTAGAATCTTTTTAACATTTAAGCTGAAGGCTAGAATTTTTACAATATTTTGGCTTAAGTTTAGAATCCTTTTAGGCCTAAAAATACTTGGGCCTAAAGGTTAAAATCTATTTAGGCCTAAGGATTAGAATCTTTTTATTATTTTGACTTAGGATTGTTAAAATTTTACCATTTTGGCTTGGGGTTAGAATCTTTTTATTGTTTTGACTTAGGAATTTTAAAAAAAAAGCACTGAGGCTTACAATTAGGTTTAAAATTTGGCATTCTAAAAAATCCCTTAAAAACATTTCTCAAAATGCTTGAAAAATATTCATTAGTTTGAGAATCTTTATTCTGCCCAATATATTTTGGGCAGATTATATAGGTTGATTATTTTTCATTTTTGCTCAAAAATTTGGGAATTCAACAAATCCCATGCTCGGAAATATTCATGAGATTTGTTTTCTAAGATGCTTGAAAAAAATTCAGGCAATTTTAGAAATTTTAGCTTGCTTGGGAAAGTTATAAATGTTGATTTTTTTCATTTCTGCCCAAAATAATTGGGCACTCTGAAAAATATCCATGCTTGAAATTTATTGGCATTTTGGGAATTCTCATTCTGCTCAATAATAACTGGCACCTTTAAAATGTTGAGGATAGTTTTCATTTATGCCCAAATTTTGGGGCATTCTGAAAATATCTTCATGCTTTAGAAATTTTGGGCAGTTTGAGAATTTGTTTTGTCCAAGAATTTCCAGCAGGTTTTGAAGGTGAAAAAACTGTTTTTTTGTCACTGCCCACCTTCCCGGGTGCTCTCTCACATGAAAGTCAGTATGTTGGGTAGACCAACATTAGGACAAATGTCTTGGCACCCTTAAGACAAATGTTTCGCACCCCTAGGACAAATGTCTTGCTCCCTTAAGCCAAATGTCATGTATTCCCAAAACAAATGTCCCATGCCCTTGAGATAAATGTCCTACACCCTTTAGACAATTGTTCTCTACCCTTAAGACAATGACCTGGGGTCAAATTGTAATAGCCCCAAGCCATTGCACCAAGAATTTTTGTGTATTTGATGCAAATACACATTCAAAATAATAATAATACATATATATTGGCTTAATGTTAGACCTCATGTCAAGAAAGTTCACCCCAAGACAAAACTAAATTTTGCATATATGCATATTGGCTTAAGGTTGGAATATATTTAGAGAATGTAGCTTAAAATTAAAAAAAAATTTGGGCACTTTGGCCTAGGATTAGAATCTTTTTAGCACTTTGGCCTATGGTTGAAACATTTTTTAACAATTTGGCTTGAGGTTGGAGCCATGTACGAGTATGGCCCTTTTGATATTTCACAGAAAGCCAAGTAAGGGCACATCTTTCAGTAATGCCCTTGCAACCAGGGCATTAACTGACAGGAAGCACCAGAAGATGCTTGTTGGAATGGGCATTCTGCTCTTGAAAATGCCTTATACCCTGGGTGGAGGAAAAGTTCCACATGCGGGTACCACATGCGGGTACCGTACCCTATCGATACACTAGAAATTTTTTATCACCAATGCTTTATGTCTTGCAGGTTAACATTAAAATAAACGAGGCTCGAACCAGACTACATTGGAATTTGAAAAATCACTCAACATTTTGAAAACATGAGAAACAAGTGTCAAAAACCCCTTGATCCCAGACCCATGATGCTGAGAATATTCTTCTGGCCTGGGGTCAACTAGTTGGGGGTTTGGAGAATATTCTGAACACATGTACATAGTTTCAAAATTTCAGGTTCCTGTATTGAATTTCAGGCTTTGTTTGTGAGCCAAAAATAATCAAAATTTCCCTTTTCGCACCAAATAAAAAGACCAATTAGTTATCTGCCTTCTCAAAAGTATAGTCATACATTGTATTACCCTGGCAGCTTTGGCATAAATTAAATTATTTTTTAATCTCTTGAAATTTCAAAAAAGTCGCTTAAATGTAGAGGTCTGGAAGCGGGATGTTAAAGGGAGGATGTTAAATGCAGGTTCACTTGATCACTAAAACAATTCAAATTATTAAAATAAACAAACCTTACAATAAACTTACTCTTGGTTGTCAAAAATTTCACAACTCAAGTGTCGAACCAGGAAACTGAAGTTAAATTAATTATTTGACATTTGTGTGCTGCATTCGCCAAGGTACTATGATAATCATAATATACTATATATATTATAACTATATAATATAGTTGGTACAGAATGAAAAGCCTCATCCTTTAGCTAATTAGGCTCCTTGCAAAGGAAATTTTCCCATTAGGAGCAACTCCAGCATTGCACTCTATTTCAGGTATTTATGACATTTAAATTTAGTGTTAATGGTTTTACCCCTCCCCAACAAATAGCCAGAAAGTATTGTGTTCTCGCCATGATAAGACTCCAAAACCTTAGTTTAGTAAATATAGGGTCTAATATTTCATGAAGCGAGTCATAGTATTGTTCTCCTTCCTTAATACAACACCTTAAGGATACAATGAAAGTGTCAAATTATCCATGTGTCAAAGTTTCAAGAATTTGACATCTGAAGGTGTATTGTTGTATTATAGAGGGCGTACATTCTTTTCAGAAACAAAGGTGCTTTTTGTATATTTTAATATTTTCTCATACAAATTTGTAAATGTATTTGGAATCTTGAAAACACAAGCAATTTTTTTTAATGAAGATGGAAGATGAACTAAACATAATAAGCATCTTTTATTGAAAATAAGATCTGAAAGATGTTGTCCATCGAGACTTGCAATACTCATCTTATTGAGGTGAAGAATATTTGAGCATGATGAAAAGCATCTTGCAATTTCAAAGTAAAATGATCTCATCAATGTCATTAGCCTCATCTCATTCTCAATTCTTAGTTCTAAGTTCACACAACCCTTAGTATGTTTGCCCGACATCCTCACGAGCCATTTCCACATACTCTGATAAAGATATTTCATTTCGACCAAGAGAAAGCGTTTGGACTTTGTTGGGGGCCATTCGAACACTTCAAGATCTCAACGTAACATAACATAGTTACAAGATTTTGAGTACATACATGTACAAAGAGACCTCAAGAATTATGTGGGTCTTCCCATTTTTATACAAAAGGGAGTTTTCTAGATGTCATGTAATCAAAGGTCATATTGATATTAGGGAAAGGATTTAACACTCCAAAAGTTTGGTCACATGAAAATTTGTCACATTATTGAATGTCATACTATAGAGGTGTGCTTGTATTGGGCTGGAAAATTGTGAAACATTCCCAACCAACATTATTTGGTTCCGCAAAGTAAATTTCATGTGATTTTTAAAACTATAGCTGTTTACTTGGGCCATGGGTCAAAAACTAGTGTTGGCCTACTATGGAGAAAACTATACACAATTATTACTCTAGCTATTAAATGATAATTGGGTGCCTACCAACTGGTTATTATTATTTTCTTAAAACCCATATATAATCTACCCACCTAGTACATATCATTCCAAGAACTGGAAAGACCCTTATGGTCTTGGTATTGAATTTTCAAATTTTAATAACCTACCCAGATGGCTGAAATTTCATTTAGGTAAGTTATCAACTCTAAAACTCTGAACATGTTTATAATAGAAAAAGAAAAGAAAAGAAAAAACTCCATAACCTACACTACCTAGGTAGTACAATCAATTGTTCTCAAAAAGTATATATTTGAGACGTGACATTTATGCATAATCAGAGGTTATTCCCATAAAATAACTGAGTAAATTGAGTCCTTATGAGTAAGAGGGATCTTACACCTATAGGTAGGCATAATTTCCTGTACCCTTAAAGAGTGGGCATTAGAACCCTCTTCTTCTCTTGGAGGGATATATTCCTAAGGACTAAGTGCGAGAACCCATAAGGGCCATACTTTTAAGATACTCATTGCTTCCAAAAGAAAAATTCCATTAGCCCAAGTAGATATCATTAGCATGGGATAGAATTATATTTATATTTATATATTTTCTTCTAGAGCCTGTGATTTCAATGCCCCTAGTATGGGGTTTTTGATTCCAAGTGTATTTAGAATTAAAAATCGTAGGCCCAAAATCAAAAACCCCATGCCCATAATTAAACCCCTTCTTCAGAATCAAAACACCACCCCCACCCCAATTCCAACCATGGGCATGAGAAAAAAAAATTTGGAAAAAAAAATCTACCTTATATTAATAGAATCTACGCTTGGCTAATGGAATATTCCCTGAGGAACGTGAACGGTAAAAGTATGGCCCTTTTGGTATTTGATAAGAAGGTGCCGTCCAAATACACTAAGAAATTGCTCCTAGTGCTTCACCTAGAAAACAGAACATAAAGGCGGTGGGATTATTACCACAGTATCCTGGTTGCTGAGATTAGGAAAACGAGTAAAAACTGAGTAAAAAAGAGGAGAGACATTAATTATTCTGCCCAATGGAGTAGCCGACGACGACGACATGTTTTCCCACGCGACGTTTGCTTGCAATGCAACCAGTGTGTGTTTTATTTTATTTTTGGAATTTTTATTTGTAGCCAAAGTGAGAATAATCCACGGGAAGACGTAGAAAAAGTGGCAAAAATCATGTTTACTAAGATTTACTCAAATCTGGCTATAAACTAGAAATAACGTACTAAATCTTTGATCACTTTTTTTCTTTTTCGATTTAAAAAACTTTTAATTTCACTTTTTGGCGAAATTTCGACAGTAAAGAAAACAGCCTTTGAACTTGCCCTAATTTTTCTTTCCTTGTGAAGTTTTTTAAAAAACACAAGAGCAGCGGAAAGATCTCCTTCCAGTCAGTCGTCTCCTCCGTCGTTTCACACTATGTATATACCTTCGTCGTCGTCTTCCCGGCGGTGCGCACCGTTTCCTCCCTCCTCGACATCTCGTGCTTCTACCGTTTTCTTCTCGGGTTTGCACAAGACTTGGCACGGGCTGGCTGCTGCATAAGAAGGAACGCGTAACTTCTGTTTTTCTACTATGTCTTGATTAAGTTCCGGTCATTCATTCGTGTCCGTTAAGGAATATATATATTAATCCCTTTGTGCTTCTCTGTCTCTGTCTCTCTCTCTCAGAGGCAGGTCCCTGAGCTTTCTTTAGTTCCACTATTGTCGGCAGTTTCGATCGATTGTCGTACCTAAGATGCGCCAGAAGTGAAGTTCACGTTTGCAGCTTGATTTTCGAGGATTTGAGCGAGTTTTTCTGAGCCGAGTTCTGGTGGTTTTTGCTTCAGATCCTGGATCTAAAATTGTCGTCGATTTTATATCGGAAGATTTTTCGATTCTGTGGAGGAAAGTTCTCTTCAAGCTTGCTCGTGTTCTGACGGGAACGTTGCTTTGTTTTTTTCTTGACATTTGGAATCCGATTTTCCGCCGTAACCTTTTAGGCAGATGTCTGTTTCATCGACTTCACCGGCCTACGTTTTCTCAAGAATAGAAGGACTTCACCTGTGCATTCGCGAAGGTCTAGCTGTCTCTTTTATGGTGGCTGTACGTTTGTTTCCTGCCCCTGATCTGGAGCTTTAGGAGTTGTAAGAAAGGAGGTCCTCTTTTCCTTTGTGCTAGATGCTGATAATCAGGCCGTATATTCCGACGCTTCTTCTCTTCATCGCTCCCTGCGTTTTTACTCCCTTCCTTGTCATGTCTTCCTCCTCTGTTGCCGCTCGCTCAACGTGCATGTAGATGCAACACGGTAGGACTCTGAAGTTCTTAGTTTCAGGAGTCAAAAGCGGGCGGAGGATGTTAAGGCGATTCGACTACCTTCTTCTCTTCTCCGATTCTCTTGTACTTTTCTGTGATTGAACTTCTCGCCTGCAGCTCTTTGCGCCTCCACGTGCAGGCTCATCGACAGTTTAAGAAAAACTGTGGACGTTGCGGCCGAGTGATTCTTCTGCAAGATTTTCCTTGATCCTGATCTGTAGCGATGGACGCATGTCACGGGGAAATATCGTTTGCTTGCTGTGCTTCCATCTTGCCATATCCATCTGCAGCTTCTCCGGTGTTCTTCCACCTCCATTTCGGGACTCTGCGCCCAGCAGCGAGGAAGACGATCTTCGCACACAACCTTTGACATTTAGTTTACAGATGCGATCAAGCATCACGTTATAGGTTTACCTTGAACTCCAGAAATTGCGTAACTTTCCTCAGATTTGCAGAACTTTGGGCTTTGGAGCTTCGGATCCGGATCATCGGGTTGTGCAGGAATCATGACGTCGGCTAAGGGCAGCAGAGTGTCGGAGAAGATGCAACGTGCGGTGCGCAAATTGCAGCACAGAATTGCAAACAATTCTACGTCGTACCAAAACTTGGTCTCAACTGACGAGATGCAAAGTCCAGCAGCTCTGACTCGAAGGCGATCATCACTTTCCCGCAGCGGCCGCTCCGGTTCATCGAGCAGCGAGTTGGAAGAGTCGGACGAAGTCGACCGCCCGGCTGAAGAATCCCCTCCATACGATGTTCCAAGAGGCTTTTTGGCGGTGTACGTGGGGAGAGAGAAGAAAAGGTTCGTCATCAGCGCCAACTACCTCAACCACGCAATCTTCAGAATGTTACTGGAGAAATCGGCGGAGGAGTTGGGATTCGAGCACAAGGGAGGTCTGCCGATTGCGTGTGATGCTTCCTTCTTTGAGCACCTGCTATGGCTGATTGAGTCCAACGACCCTGCCCTGCGCAACATAGAGATCAACGATCTTTGCGGATTCTGTGCCTATAACGACGCAATTTAGTTAGTCTGGGAGATTGTCAAGGGATCATAGATGCAGCCAAGCAGCAAGTTCCAGCTATGTGTATATTTGGAGCTTTGATGCAGGTGACCCAACTGTTAAGCTTTCATGTCCAACTGCAAGATTTTGTTCACATTACCCACTTACTGTAAACAAAATTTGCTGCATTCTGAGGAGCATCTGGCATAGCCCAAAAACCTTGACAAATGTATTTAAAAAATTGGTTTATAAATGCAACAAATCTCCGACTCTAAATTTGAAAGAAAGTCCAATTTTTTTCTGTGTGGAGTGATTCTGGCGTCTGCATCATGATCTGGGCTGTAACTCAATCACGCTGCCTGCTGATTGTAATTAAAAGTTTGCATGAAAATAGTTTCCACTTCTGTATGGAAAATCTTGAGCTGTTGCGACAGTCCAATCCTCAAAGAAGGGATATCATTTCTCTGCTGCAACTTGCTGGGTGGATTGAAGGGATGTTATTATTTCAGGCTGCTGTTTTGTCGGGATTGAACCATGTTGTCATCACATGTTGG
The DNA here is from genome assembly GCA_963921925.1 of Sphagnum tenellum. Classification (NCBI taxonomy): domain Eukaryota; kingdom Viridiplantae; phylum Streptophyta; class Sphagnopsida; order Sphagnales; family Sphagnaceae; genus Sphagnum; species Sphagnum tenellum. Next base: position 13,734,423 of record OY998156.1, read on the forward strand.
TGACCTGACAGATTTACTGTACTAGAGGGTATCCTTAGCTAGAGATTTTTTTGGCAAGATTTCATGTCTGCTTCCCTTCACTTCTATTATTTTCAATGCATTCTAGTGTGGAAACAGATGACAATGTCCATACAGTGAAGTGGTATGAGGAATCAAAGTTGCAGTGCTCCACCATCACATTCATTTTTCAACAGACCCAAAGACACAAGCATTTGAGTGCAGGAAACCAGATTGCATGGGCATTATCTCTTTTACACTTGAATAGAACAGGTGCCCAATATCAGATTGCTTCCTTATTGTTGTTGTTGGTACCTTTTGTTTCTTGTATTTCAAACAGGCAAAGAAACAGAAATAGTTTACACATTTACAGTGGATCAAACATGAATTTTGTTTCTTGTTTTGTATTTGCCCTAGTCATCATGCATACCTTCATGCGGCAAATCAGTTGAAAGTTCGATGAAATGTAAGCTTCTCTTGCCTGATTGTATTGCCATCATGCAATTCCTTCATATGGCAGATTGAAAGCCAGATGCAGTTCACTTCTCTTCAAAGCTCACTTTCTAGTGTGGAGAGATGGTTCTAGGTTTTGCCTAAATTTCTAACAAAAGTCTTCCAACTCTAGCGTGGGACCAACCTTGGCCAAATTCTTGTCATCAACAGTACAATTTAACTGGATGTTGTCATGCATGATATAAGAAGCTTTATAAGATTTCCTGACCATGTGTAAAAGCTTGTTCAACTACGATTGCTTGCAACATGGTTTCATCCATGCAACAAAATTCTCTGTGACCAGCTAATACATAAGCAATCCATTATCTGCATGATGTTAGCTGAATCTTTCACTGCACAAAACAAGACTAGTACTGTGACCCAAGCTTGCAAGTAAAACAAAACCCAATGTGCAGCAACCATTGGAAAAAAAGACACAAATATCTTGTGCAAGGGGAAAACTGCAATGACATCATGAGCTCCAAAAGTTCCACATAATGCAACTGGCACTAGTGTTCTGCAAGTTCATCAACAGTACATTGAGCTTGCTAAAAAGTTGTACTGAGGTAACTATTCCTGAAATGTATGTGCAATATGTACAGCTGCAAACATTACAAACAGCTTTACTTGTACCATTCAAACGCTAGGATTGGCAATGACACTCTCCAGTACACCTATCTGCAAGTAAGCTGTTGCAATTCTAAAAACCCAAGAAACAACTAGCTAGAACTCAAAGACCTGTGATTGAGCTCTCATGCATTTGTCAGCTAAAGCACATTGGTGTTGTAGTCTCCTCTATTTCTGCTGCGGCCGACTCAAGAAAGCCAAGCTCTGATGCATCATGGGAGCAAGCTGATGGCAACCATCTTTTTTGTTCATCATCTACACGCTAGCTAGTATGACTGTTGTTAGCCTGTAAAAACCTTTCAAAGCACATGTCCAGTCTCTATCAGCTAGTCTTTGGAGCTAGCCAGTGCAAAATTGTAAGACTTCATCATCTGCACACTAGCTAGACATTTCAGCCGAAGGAAGCTGTTACAGAGGATGCATGATGTTGTGATGCAGTGGGGTAGCATGTGAGCATTGCACAGAAGTACTACTTTAACCTAAAGTTTGCAGCTGCGAGCTGATGTGTGATCCTGGTTGAATGCAGCAGCTGTGAGTGAGCATTGTCGAAGTCATGATATCGATTTAAACTTTGGGATTCTGTATTGCGGGGCTTGAATTTTCTCAATTGATCAAGGAGGCGGGTGATGAGCCATGAGTACCAGCTGCAGTTCCCTGCTCCAACCGGCAGAGCAAGCGCTGGAAGACATCGGGCTCACAAGCAATCCGCAGACCTCCTGGGTTGTCGAACCCAAACTCCTCCTCTGATTTGGCCAGCAAAGTTCTGAAGAGAGAGTGATGCAGAAACTCAGTCTGGATCACAAACCTCCGTTGCTCTCCTCCCACGTAAACCGCGAGGCAACCGTGTGGGACATCCCAGGGGCAACTGGAATCGGATGCAGCTTCTTCTTCTTCTTCTTCTACGTTAGTCCAGCTGCTGTCATGAGAATCGTAGGAGTTTCGCCAGCTTCTCAGCTTCGGGCTGTCGGTATAATAATCCCAAGAAGCAACAGTTCTCGTGGAACTAGAGGCCGCGGGACTGGAGCTACCCACATCGAATAATGAGCTGCTGGAAGATCTTCGCCGGAAGCAGGAATAGCTACTGCTGCGACTACTAGAGCTCAAAGTCGATTTGAACTCGTCGTCCTCCTCCTCCTCGTGATGAGGAGCAGCTGCCGGAGCTCCTGCTGCGGTGGATGGGTCCAAGAGCAGCTTCAGACACTTCTTCACAAGACTTACGAGTTTTTTCGTGGAGGGACTCATTGCTGCTGCTGCTCTAGATGGATTGCAGAGAGTATATACACCCAGACGAAAATCTAGTTTCTAAACCTATAATCGTCTAATAAGGAAATCTCCAACACATGGCGACACTTGGGTACTGAAGATCACGTGTGCAGAGTAATCGACTCATTTTGGCGTGAAAAACTCAGTCGCCAGCTGCCGCAGGCACTTTCCAGATTGGATTCTGACTCTAATTCCACAGCTAGTTCTTTCTGTAAGTTGCACAACATCTATGGAAATGAAACGACTTCCTTATAAAACTACTGTCCCAAAGTCAATTCTCGCGGGAGATCATGAAGCAGTAGGAACAAGCAAAAGCGATAGAAATCAAGAGTGAATCGAACTAGAACTAGAACTATCTTCAAGCTGTGAGCGAGATCTGATGATAGTAACAAAGGTGCAAACAGTGGCCGGTTTTTTTTTATACACGATTTGACTAGACGAAGTTCTGCCGAGAAAACTAATTATCTCCTGTAACTTGTTCATCTAAGGCAAAATTTCTCATCAATCAAAAAACAGGACCCAAAGGAAAAAGCAAAACGTGATGATGCAGAATTTTTTTAGTTCTCACAAGTCCAGATGCCCAAAATCTGGTTCTTTATTATTAAAAAAAGAGAGAAACCCACATTTAGTTCTTCTCATATGCATGTACCGAAAAGTACAACAGATGAAGAAGCACTCCTACCTAAGCACATCACATCCCATGACCTAGTAAGCCTTTTTGGAACAGGGACACATGTATCCCCTCCCCCCTCCCCCCCAGATTTTACAAAACGTGGATAAAATGAAGAAGGGGATCTAAAAGGTACTTCTTAGACCCTTTTTTGTGTTGTAATTCCCTAAATTTGTGTGAGAACAAGGGTAAAATTTGTTGGAGAAGAAGGAAGAGGTGTCAAAAGCAGCTCGAGCAGGATTCTGTGACCCAGCACCCACCACTGCACCATCAGCTGAAGATTGTTGTGAGTTATTTGTCCTAATGATGACCCACAGGTTCAGTCACCAAGGTTGAAGCTTCAGTCACCAAGGTTCAACCTTGTTAACCTTTCTTGTAAGCCCCACCTACCTCCCCGTCATGCACTACCTGGGTGATGGTACCATATATGCGGGTAAGTATTGTATCATAGGTAACAAGTTAAGCTCGAAGTAAAAGTGATTACTATCAAGGTACTAGTAAGGCACTTGGTGGCTTCCAGGTAGGCAGATGCATGTGAATTGTTAGTTCACAGTTAACCATCTTGGTTAGCTATGGGACAGAAAATACAACAAATCCAGTTCACACGTCATCCACCCATCCTGCATTTGTGGGCTAGAGGAAGCTGGTTCACTTTAGCTCATTTCACATGGGTTTACAGCTTTGTCTGATGTAATTGCATATGCAGTTGTGAGAACACTAATGGCCCACAGATGGTTTGAGTGCTGTAGGGTGAAAGATTAAAAGAACAGCAATTGTTATGTGCGAGTAATGGGATTAGGGTAATGTTTGTTATTAATCAAACTCAAGGAATTAGCTCTCTAAAAGAAACATAATAGAAGCGTTGAAATAAGCTGTGTATAATGAGTTTTTCTTTTGGACCTGGCTTTTGGAAGTTCCCTCTGAATACTTTAGGAAAGAGAAATAGACATTCTTTGCCCATTTTCGGCATGGTTTGTTGCATATTCACGCCTAGAATCCTGTAAAAGATAGAGGGTTGGAAAAGTGTCACTACGCGTGAACCATACTATGGAAAAGTTATTTGTTTGCGAATTTCAGACGTCACCAAACTAGTAATAGTATTCTCAGCCATTGAAAGACAATACGGAATCTCCAGAGTTCCACAACTCACTATTTTGGAGGTAATCCAAGACTTGAAAGGCCAGACATAAAGTTTATTTTACGCTTAACATCAATACAGTTAAATAACAATGAGCATCAATTCCTTATTTCAGGACAAAGAAAATTACTTACGAGGCCTATCTTGACAGACCCAACTAAGAGAAAGGAAGGGAAGTCTATAATACATTCACATGATGACAAGCCCTGTGATTTAGATAGCAGCTGACCACCGCCACAAAACAATTGGTGGGCCTGAAAATTAGCTCTGCCACTAAGGACTGATTTTCCTAGCTTTTCTCAATTCATCAACTCTTCCAATTATTTCTCACTCCGAGTGATGGACTACCTAGGCCATTGGGTGGGCCTTCCTGATTTTTCTCAACCCCCTTCCCTTGATTTCTCTGCAAAGGGGTCTCCTTTTAATGCAGAGGTGTCTCCTAGAAATAATGTGTTATGGGACACACAAGTTGTGTTATTGGCTCTGCACATATGGTACTAGGTAGAGACTTTGGCCCAGTGACTCTTTAAAAAAATTGTGATGTAGCTGAAGTTGTGATCATCCATAATGAGATAATTTAGCCAGGTTTGGAGATTAAAAATATGAACGTAAAATGTTTTTAGCCTCTTCTATATTTTTGGCTGTCTATTAGAACTTACGATAGAATCTGACCATTTTTTAAAGAATTCAAATTCAAATTTGAAAAATTTGAAGACTTAAAAACCCAAAAAAACACTAATTTTTTTCCATTTTGAAAAAAGAGTCAGCCAAAACAAAAGGGCATGTTCCATAGAATTGCATGTATCTAGATGAGAAATTGTAGATCCACTAAGGGAAGATTTTAATTTGAAGTTTGAACATGCCATAAAGGGCAGAAGAACCATTGGGCAAGGAACTGGTTGCTCCCACAAAATAAAACATATTGACGAAAAACTGGGTGAATGGTTTGCAAAAGGCATTTCATCGCAAACTGTATTAAAAGTAAAGGACATAATTATTATATCATCAGCACCCTTTTGCCATTGCCTTCCCTCCAGGCTCCACCTAGCTTGTGTAGTACTATTCTGTGCCACCACCCCACAGTCGAGACGAAGTTGGCTCTTCTACCACACATTTGATTCAGCATCACACCATGGGGTCCACAATGTGCACCACCCTACCATGTTGTTATTATGCACTCACTACTAATCCTCAATAAAAAGTTGGCCACTAAGATGAATCTGCCTCATGAGTTTTTGGGGCTTTTGGGGGCCCACAGGGATGGATGGTAGGTGGACATGAAACACATTTTCCATCCTGTTTCACTTCCCTAGCTAACTGATTTGTGGTTATGAGTTCGGTCAACTACTATGAAATCCCTAAGACCACACCCCACACGGCCCAACAAAAACTTTGGAACCAAAATTATGTTTATGATTGCTAGATCAATTTAAAATTCCCCAAAAAGTCCCTTTTAGCTTAGTTAACAGTCAGGGCGTAATATGAACTTCATTAGGCTTTTTGGGGCAGGGAGTGGGGTTTAGCATTATTATTTTTTTACATCGCCAAATTTTTGAAACCAGAAAATTGAAAATAAAACCTTGCGGACAACCCACTAGTCCTTACATATGTATAAACTACAAACCATCTATCTGCATCAACTTCCCAAGTATTTGCCTATTTTCCAACCAAACTATACCTACTCAACCTCTAGTTAAGGAGTTGAGTTCCTAATGGAACCGGAGGTGAACCCAATGAGTCACGCTGGCAAGATATTTTTGTGCAGTGCTTGAATGACAGTGTGAAGGTCAGAACGTTTCTTGAATTTAAAGTTAGTTGCTTTAACTAATTTTTGCAGTCTCTCTTTTAGGGGCGGTTTACACTTGAGGGGTTCTGCAGTGGCCCATTGAAACCAAGAATCAATCATTGGCCCATAATGCCAAGGGTTTAACATTAAATTAATTTGAGGCCACAGCAAAATGGAAGTAGATGAAGAGTCGACATCTAAGGCAAAAGAAGAATTATGAAAACTCAAATATTTCACCATGCAAAAATGTAATCTTCAAAAAATCCTCTACAAGAAACCAAATTCCTTCAAGATCGTATTATAACTCTATAATAACTAATCTCAAGTTTCAACACAAGCCCAAAAATCATCTTTCAAAAATCCTCATATAAAAATAGACCTACTACTGCCTAGGGGCCAAAATCCGTTAAGCTACTATACTCTGGAATGAATCTCTTTAACACAATATCCATGCCTAATCACACCCTTGTCAAGGGATTTCTGACAGTGACAAAAGTCGATTGGGGTGGCCCATGGTTTGGGAGGTTACAGAATGGTCACATCCAAACAAACAAAACACCTAGCTTAACATGTAGATTCCAATTCAGCTGTCGCTTGGATGATTGCCATGGTTAAACACCAAACCCATTTGAGAACCTGAAGAGCTTAATTTTACTTCTCCAATTGATGCAAAACAGTCAGTAGGGGCAAAAGAATTCAGTGTGCTATCTATCTGTAAAGGAAGGTTGTTTGTTTGGTTTGTTTTTTTTGTCGTGTTGAGATCTCGCAAACCATGGTGCCTATTGCTGCACTCTTGGTATCATTAGAAAGCGCTTGATGAGTAGAGGTGCACCAAATTGGTTTCATAACTTTTCAACCTACAGTGGATTCATTATTGAATATTGAAGATGGTGAAAAAAACTGTATCAATTTGATCAGGTCTCTCTAAAAATGGTTTCTTGCTGAGCTGCTGTGGACTGTTCCCACTTCAGTATCGAGTTTACTATTGTTCAAAGCTTCCTGTATGTGATGTTGAAAGCTTCAGAAGCTGCAAAAACTCCAAAACTTGGACTCGTCCCACCCATGATTCACACTAGTACCATCTCTTTCAAAATGTGAATCAGGAAAATTTATTGGACCTTGACACTTTCAACAGCTACACAATCATGAAAAGTATGACACATTCTGGGATGAAGTGGGGAAATTTTTTTTGGCAAAATATCCATCTTTTCAAAATATTCCAATTTTGTGTGTTAGTTTTTGAAGTTTGGGTAAGTGGAAACCAACAGCTTTTGCTAAAATAATAGAACACAATACACAGATGCCACTATTTTACAGGAGCAGACATCTGAGTATACCAAAAGAAGATTCAAAGACACATTATTTGCATTATGAAGATACAGGTGCCTATTGTAGAACACCATATTAAAAATTCAGCTTCTGCAAGAAACTTTGAAGCTTCAAGACTGTGACCACTGTACATTTGTTACATCTAAATTCCATGCCCTAAATCTCCCGAAAAACCCACAATTCAATGTTAACCACCCTGTACCTGCAGGTGCTCCTTTCTCCTGCAAAGCCAAATTGAATGTTGAAAAGCTGAAGTGCACATCCACTTGATGAATTCTTTGCATCTTCGCATGATGCCTGCAAAATGATTTTGGTGTCTTTAGTATCACTGATATTATTGCATATAGCAGGCAAGTTGTTTATCGTTGACCAGATAATGTTGCTGATCAATTTCCCTCAACTAAGGGTTAAAGAATCATGTGACTTACCAGTGTAAAGTCTCAAATATCTACCAAAACAAGTAATGAAAGACAAACTGAAGGTCGCACCTCAGTTTTGCTTTCAGGGTTTTTGTCTCAACACACTCATGTTCCTCAGAGATGAGAGATGCCAGGATCGTTTGCTTGTTGTCTATATGCGAGGCCCACGTTTTCCTTTTCGTCCCCCTCCAACATCATTGTCCATTATGCAAATACCAAAAAAAAGTGAGATCCAGACCAGCGCAGCCATGAAAATCTTGGATGACATGCTGGCTCGCTGCCACGAAGGAGTCTGTGATGCTTTAACAACAACCCCAGTCCACACATCCAATGCCAGTACACACTGTCAATAACATGTGTATCGTCATGCTGTAGATAGATAGTCAAGTTGCTCAACATCAAGAGAGTTCAAAAACCAGCAGAGGTGTTTCTTCCCATCTGGAGCCCGTAAGTTCAATTCTGATCACTGTTTCACCTGGTTACCACCCCAATCATAGTTAGGGTTTTGGCTAGTAGGGCTGCCAGCAGTGGCCATGAGGCTGCACAAAATCAGGGCTGCTGGCTTCATGCTACAAAAAAAGGCACAAAGGGAGTCTAGACATGAATGAGGAGAAATACCATCAATTCTTGGCGCCGGCTCCAGTAATTCCTTCTCTTCATCTTCCTTCTCTGCACATGTGACAACAGACTGTAAACCTCCAAACCCTAACCCCTGCCTCCGTCTTCGTCGTCCCCTTGAAGAAGGCACCTGAATACTCGATTTCATGATGATGCCGAATCTGGGGAGCCCTAATGGCTTCACATATAGATCCAATTTCCTTGTCCTTAAAGAACCAGTCACCAGCACAGCAGAACTTGGGATCACAGAAGTTGTTATCAACTGAACCTCCATAGGCACTACTACTGTTCACGGAATATGATGACTCCCAGTCCCTACAAGGACGCCAAATGACAAGTGTGAGAATTTCCAATACATCAGAATTAAATTTCAAAGAGAGGGATCTGTACAGAATTTTCTGATTATCCTCCAATCAAAATCAACATGATTCAAAGGGGCAAGCGATCTGTATAGAATATTCTGACGATCCTCCAAGCAACACCAACATGACTCAAAGGGTGAAGGGATCTGTTACCCTACCCAAGCCCTAGATGATGTCAAAACTGCCAAAAAAATGCGTTCTAAGTTATGTGAATCAGCGATTCCAAGTGTACTAACGCGTGCCGCGATGGGTACCTGAGAATTGGGAATCGAGCGCCGCACAAACTGTGAAGGGACAGCCAAATTGAAGACACAAATCCACTGCAGCTCTGCCCTCGTTTCTTCTTCTTTCTTTTTTCTTCTTGGTTGCTTTCTTCTTCTCCGGCTCGCGTGTGCGCGCTTGGAGATAGATCCACCGTAGGATCGAGACGATAGGGAGATCTTGATCGTTGGTCTGTTATTGAGTTTTAGGTCAAAACAGTGGATTCAATGTTATGGCGACGCGTGGCAGGACAAGCGGCAGCACTTAAGGCACAGGTCAGTAGGATAAAAGTAAATAACTTGAGATTTTTTCTACCAATAGCTAATCCAGTAGTATGCTAGGAGCTAGTACTTGGGGCTATGATTTTTGTTTTCGACCAAAAAAAGAATTGGGAAATTTTTGGAGTCTTTTGTTTCAACTCTTCCTAGTGTAAAATTTGACTAAATTTGCTAAATTTTTGGAAATTTTTGCCACGTATTTAACATCAAATGAAAAAAAAAAAAAAAAAACCAATATTTCAAGCTCAAGGAATTTTTTTCAATTTTTGATGTGGCATCATTGACTAGCATCTCAATAAGGATTTTGGATTAAATGGCAATAAAACATGTAGGATAGTAAAATAATTTTGTAATAATGTTGTTTGGCTATTTGCAAGAACAGGCCTTTTAAATCTAGCAAACCTATTCCAAAATCCCTACTTGTTCAGTGAATGATTTTTATGTAACTTTTGTAGGGATCAAATCCCCCAAAACATTAACAATTTGGCAAAATTTTGCACCAATTTTTTTGTTTTTTTGTTTGAGCTTATTTATTTTCATTCTACATTTTTAGAACTCTACTTGGTGTAGAGGTGAGCCAATGATAGATCTTTGATACATTTATTATACAAACAATGAGAAATTTTACTTCAGTAAGTGATGAAGTCTTTAAATGTTGAGCAAAAATTGATCGATTTCATAGGTGCATTAAAGGGTAACAATAGATCACTTACTAAAGACAATAGGTATTAATGTACATAATATGTCATTATTTTGTGTAACAATGAATCAATAGATCTCATGTGAGTCACAGTTGAGACATGAATTAGAGCATGTTGCCTTTGGTAATTGTAGCATGTGAAGCCCTTTCACAACCATTGGTGTGAATAAAATTGAGATTGCAAGAAGATCTATGTTGTCACTCACCATTTCATGTGCATCTTTCACTTTGTATGTTATAGTTTGCCTAGGATTTTACATATGCATTTGTGATACCAAGTGCCCAAGTTTTTTATTCAGTTAATGTATGTTACAATGGTCTTTGGATTTTGTAGCGACAAATAGAAGCACCCACAACGATCACAATAAACATTGTGCTAAAATCAGACTTTAATTTTCTTTTGCACTTATTTTTCACTTAGAAATAAGACAATTTGAAATTCAACCCAAGTTGAACCTAATTTAAAACAGCCCTAAACCATTCATTATTATAGTCTCCCATTCCTAAGAGATTTGAACAATTATAGGGAACAATCGTAGGGTTCAGTTTAGCAATGTTATTTGATGCTTCTACTTTAATTGGTTCTCCTCTAGCATAAAATGATGGTCATGTTTTAACTTCAAGCCCCTCCAATAACTAGAAACACACCCCCCCCCAATTAACTAGAAACACACTTTAAGAATTCACCTTACATGAAAAAGGTTTTGTAAAAGTGAAATCAAAAATTCACATGTGAAAAAGGTATATTATTGCTTGCACAAGTAGAAATGTGGGTCTAATTTACTAGAAGTTTTGTTAAACATTTGAGTGAATTCATCACTAATTCATTAAATTTACAAATTTAATTTACCATGTCTCTCCATGATCAACTACAAGTTGATATGGAGAAGTGAATTCACTAGCATGTGGTCAAATCGGAAAATGACATGTAATAATGTCATTAAGTTATGTTTATAATAATTTGGTGATCTGATCATTTATTCATTTTTCATATTTTTAAATGTACATTTTGTATAGTGAACATATGGCATGTTTTTATATTATCAACATACAATTGTTCGTATCAAGGTTTGAACCTTGATTTCCAAGGAGACAATCCATTGTTTTTGTCAACCAACTACCATTTAATACTATAACTTATGTTATCAAATTTTGAATATATCACAATTACACACAAAAAATTATAAATTAAAATTAAAATATCTTCATATTTTCTTCAAATGAAACAAATGAAATTTCATTTTTGAAATATTTTTCAAAAGTTTACAAATGCATGTTAAAAATTCGAAGTCATTTGAAGAAAAGGCATTTGAGTGTTATTGTTTAATAATAACTAAATACACATTTTTTCATGAACAAATGATTTAATTTCAATAAATAGTTTTATAATGAAATTTGAAACTTTTTAATGAAAATTATTTATGATTAGCATAAATAAAATGCTAATATTTTTATTCCCAGATTTTAACCATTTCTTTTAATTGCAAATAAAAATTTCATTAAAGTTTTGAATCTTACATTACAAAGTAAAAATTATATTATGTCCCAATAATAATTATATTTTTTTGAATATTTTACCTACTAAACGTTAATTGTGAAATATAATATGAATAATTCATTAAATATAATTTATCAACATGTAATAACATTATGTTCAAAACCTCTCAACATTAAATAATGTATTGGGGTGGTGGTGCAATGGTTTAAAATTTGATTCCTCAATGTGGAGGTGAGGAGTTCAAATCCCCACATTTGCAACCTAGGCTACTTTGCCTACTTAGATAGCTTAGGTTGCAAAGTTTAATAGACCACCTAGCCTAGGGGGCTTTGCTTAACTTAAGTGGCTTGGTATAGCTTAAGTGGCTCAACTAGGTGGCCTAGTTTTGGCTTAAAACATAAGGTCAATAGGTAAATAAATAAATAAATTTTTGGCATGATTAATTATTAGGTAGGTACATAGGTAGTTAATTAATTAATATGTTAATATAAATTTGAAATAAAAAAAAAGTTGGTCGTTGCCCAAATCATATTATTATCACGGTGGTTCAATAAAAAAAACCCAGTCAAAAAAACCAACCAAAAAGGCTAGTCAAAATGGTTGGGTCCAAAATGACTTATTTAAAATTGCATTTTGGTCAAGTTGGACATGGGGGCCAAAAAACCATATGTGAGGTTTTTTCGACCAAAATTCCTTGTTAAAAAGGCCATGATCTCTTGTAATGTTTTGAGGTTTGAATGCTTTGAACATCCAAAAATATTTCTGATTTGTGTCAAACTTTGAGCATGTAAATTTTGCAATTAATGGAAAATATTCCAAAAAAATTATGACAATCCAAACTTCATTTGTGATCTTTCAAACATATAAAATGGTAATTTTAAAAAGTGCCCACTCATGTGCGTGACTCCTTTGACTGTATTTTACCCCTAAACCATTGGGCATTTCACCCATTTTTCAATGGAATTTCACTAAGATGGTTTTAGACTTGCACACAATGGATTACATTAGGAAATGGGTTGAATGGCAAACAGTTCCATTCATTTTCCACCAAACCATCTCCATAAAGGTTGTTTGGTGGTTTTAGTTTTATTTTTAATTTGAAAATTTTTCATTTCTATTTTTAATTTAATTTTTTATACCCTACCCTTTTCATATATTTGGATTAATATTTATTTTTTATTAATAATAAATTACTTTTTTAAATAAAATTTTATGAATCAAAATATGGTTTGTATATGGTCAACACACGTTGTTTATATTGTATATTGTTAATGTAAGTTGTTAACTATATGATCTTAATAAATTTGAATCATCATTTATTAATAAAAAGATGGTTCACACATGGTCAATGTACACTATTGACCAACAAAACATTCCATTGGGTTTGAATGTAATTTTCCAAGGTGAAAATTCATTGCACTTGCCATCCAACCATTTCTTTTTTTTAAAAACAATTGTGGTGGTCATTTAATTTATTATGTTGACCCTCCAAATGTTTCACAAAAACCAATTTTAACCATTATTATCTTTCACATACATTATCCAAATGAAAATCTTTAAACCATTTGTAAATAGCCCTATCTAAAATCAACATTGAACAACTGTTTGTGAAAAATGTTATTCATCTCCACATATTAAACATATATTTGATAAATAAAAGTTGTATTATGTTGATTTGCAATGAGTTAATTATTAAAAATTAATTTGAAAGCACAATATCTAACTTATTAATATGTAATATACTTAAGTGCAACATTTTTTTAATTTATACAAAGTATTAACATTATGTTGATTCTAATATGATTAACTTATACATATATATTATGATAAATGCAATATACTTTTACATATACATATACACATACAAATTGAATTTATATGGGATTTTTTATAAAACATAAATTAATTTTTCCATTTCCACATAACTTCCACAACATCACCATTCATACACAGACAAGGTGTATTTCAATGGTAGTTTTTCACACAAAATCCACTAGTGACCAAACCACATACAAGTATATACATGTACATCTCAAGTGTTTCAAAACATAATGGCTTGAAACCATGATCCACAAAGTTTCAAACTTCAAATGAAAATATTGATTCTTTTAAGTTTTCAATGGTTTTACATTCTAGGACTTCAAAGATGGAACTTTCAAATGCTACATTAATGTGCCTTTAGGATGTAGCTACTACAAAATTGTAGCACTTTGTAACATTAAATTTTTACTGGTTTTTTTGTTTTTGTGATTTCCAACTTGGGTAAATTTGTTGATAATGTGGCATTAGATAATACATTCAATCTTTAGTTTCTGAACCTTGGTTGATTTGTGAATGTTGAATTAGTGCGAACAATGATTATAAATCACTCCTGTTGAAGAACAAGATATTTTTTAATTTGGGCACTAATATATTGCAAATTTGCAACTTGCAAACTAAAGTTTTTTTTTTCTTTCAAATTTGTGATGTTATTCAAGTGACGATCACTTACAAGTATATTTAGCCAAAGGGTAGCAATATTCAAAATAGGAAAGTAAAAAATCTTGAGCACTTACAAAATTTATCCAAGTTAAGGTTTAAGGTTTAGGGTATTAGAATTCTATCTAGGGTTTTATGTTTAGGTTTCACATAAATTTGTTGCACATTTTAGAGTCCTTATGTTCCACCTCTAAATTGTGGAACAGATTTAATTAACAATCTTGAGATAGACATTTCATGTTGCAAAAATATGTTTCATTCCTATTCATTTGTGAGCATTAAACCTCATAGGTTAATTTAAGAAACTTATAGACTTCTGCATTGCTCAATTGCAATTTATTTTTAGATCATTTCAAATCATTTTCATTACGCCAAAACTTGACATCTATGATTGGAACAAATATGACTAATGACCACTTCTAGTCATACAATCAATCATATATGCCATGTTTTTATGTCTAGTTGTATTTATAACCATGGATATGACTAAATGACTAAAAGTCTTCATGGATAGGAATCATATGTGATTAATAATCTTCTTCATGAATACCATATAATTATTTAATAATATGTAATTTCAAACATTAAAAACAAGTAACAGGGAAAAAAAACTATAAGTTTTACATATGTACCTAGTAAGCATATTATAAGCTTGTACATGATCAAACACATGATAATTATTGCACAAGTAAATAACTAATACCTTATAATGTTTAGAATTTTTGCCTTATAGTCACTAATTATTTAATGTGAATTTCTGGATAGTGGCTAAAACAAAATTTGGTGAATTTTTTTCAGTTTTTAAAAAATTGCCAACAAATGGAAAATAAATTGCCAAAGCTCTTGAAACATAAAATTAAATAAAAATTTGATGCTTAGAATATAATTAAAACATTTTAAGTTGAGACTTTTACTCAAAGGTTTATTTAGATGAATATCTTTTCTGGATTTTTTGAAATTAATAATGAAATATATTCTTATTAATGATATCCAATGAATTTCAAAAGAAATCCACATGCCCCAAAATGGCATTGTTTTTCATGTTTCCATGTGATGGGTAGCAAAGAATATAAATTTGATCTCAATTAGTAATTTATCAAAATATTTGGTCATACAACTTGGAATTTTTAAATATTATATATATAATCACATTTAATGAATTAAAAAAAAGATTAAATCTCACTACTCATAATAAAATTTGATAAAAAATTACGAAATTAAAAATTCATGTGTACAAATTAATATTTATGACATTTAAATAATTTTAATACTTTGTACAAAATTTTCAAATGTTGAAAATAATATCATATGTTTCATAAATAACATATATATATTTAGAGTTATAATTTAAAAATAAATATAACACATGGTAATAAGCACAACATTTATACAATTTTTATTGATTCATTATATTTTTAAAAGGTGGGAAATTATATATATATACTCATACCCTATTCATAACCCTGCCTACCTATCATACTACTTACCTTACCTATTTAAAAGTAGGTAGGTAGGTAGGTAGGACTCATATATATACATACCAAAAGAACCATGTTGATTTCAAATATGTTTATTTACAAATCATTTTATGAAAAAAAATATTAAAAATATCTTCAAGATATCATTCTTGTTCAGATGTATGAAATATTGAAGATTCAAATGCATTTTTAGTCAAATTACTTGATATTTTTGTTATTTTTTTTTTATAAATGTGTAGATCTTGGAAAAATATTTCCAGAATAAAATTTATTTCTTTTCATTTGGACAAAGTATGAAAAAGATAATAATGATTGAAGTTGGATACTTTTGTATGCAACAAAGGATGATAAAAAATAATGTTGTAAATTTATCCCATATCTTTTGTCAACAAGTTCAACTTTGGAAACTATATAACTAAGTGAAAAATTGTTCGTCTACACATATTATATGCACCAAATATATTCAAAGTGCAAATATTACTTGTGATGAGCCAATTAAAAAGTCTTGTCACCAAAAATTAAATAGGATCTTACTTACCTACCTATTTAGGCCTACCTACCTACCAAATGGTTGGATTAAATTTATATATATATATATATATATAATATTCAATAGCATTTACAACTACAAACCTAGTTATGGGTGTAATCATATTTGCCATGTTTTGGTGTAGTATTGTAGATCAATTAAGATTATTTGTAGATCGATTAAATCATTTCTCATAGAATTCATCTATGTTTGCTCATGTTCATTCCTTGATTTCTCATGTTCACTAACCATCCAATTTGTTTCATGTTTCTTACAAGATAAGCTGAATTTGAACAATGAATCAAAAACTCATCCACAATGTAAGAACCACTCAAAACTTCACCCTCTACATTCCAATGTTTAATTTAGATGTTCATTTCTAGTCGATGATGAGAAAAAAAGAGCACATGGTGGCCATTAGGTGCCTTAAAATTCCAAAAAGATGGAAAAAAACGCACCTTGTGACCACAAAGTAAAATTCACATCAATGATGAGTAAACAGAACAATTGGTGGCCACCAAGTTCCCCCAAAATCAATAAATAGGAAAAATGACCTCATGGCCACCAAGTCCCCATATACTACAAAAAAGAAAACAAAAAGATTCGGTGGTCACCAAGTGCACTTCCTCTTGATTACGAGGAGCTAAAAGACCCAATGGCTAGTAGATCCCCTTATATTCAAAGAAGGAAAAAAAACCCGATGGTCACCATCTGACATTTTCATCAAAAATGAGAAATAAAACAACTAGTGGCCACCAAATGCGTATTCAATCAATTATGAAGAAAAAAAATTTGTTTGCCATTTAAGTTCCTTTGGATTCCAAGAAAAGGAAAAACACATTTGGTGGCTGCCAGGTGCCATTCCCATTGAAAATGAGAAAAAAAACTATCTAGTGGCCACCAAATGCACCTCCTTTCAATTCAGATGAAAAAAAAGACTTGGTGGCCACCAAGCCTTTCATACTCAAAGAAAAAGAGAAAAATAGACTTGTGCCACAAGGTACCATTCTAAACATGGAGGAAAAATAAAATGTTTAGTGGCCACCAGGTCCCTTTTACTCCAAGAAGAGAAAAAAATGAACCCAGTGGATGCTAGGTGCAATTTTTGTAGAGACAAGAAACAAAGGACTTAGTGGGAGCTAATTGCACCTTTGGAATCAATTAGGAGGAGGAAAAAAAGGCTTGGTGGCCACTAGGTCCTCTTAGACTCTAAGATCAGAAAAAAAATCTTAGTGGTCACCATGTAATATTATAATTTAAGATGAGAAATAAAACACATGGTGGCCATCAAGTGCCGCACAACTTGATTACAAGCAAATAAAAGACTTGGTGGCCACTAGGTGCAATTATCATCAAAGAGGAGTAACAAAAATCACTCAGTGGCCACCAAGTTCCCTTTTAATGGATTGTGAACAAAACCAACATTTGGTGGCCACTAGGTGCCATTCTTGTTCACAAAGAAAAGGAGAACAACTTAGTATTTATGAGGGGCCATTATCATTGATGATGATAAAATAAAAAAACTTAGTGGGCACCAGGTGCCCTTGCACTCAAATATAATGAGATGAAAGACTTGGTGGTGGCTAGGTCCAATTCGCAATTCGAACAAAAGTCACTAGGTGGCCACCAAGTGCCCCTCTAATAGATTACGAAAAGAAAATGGATCTGGTGGCCACCAAGTACCCATACCTTCTAATAATGTGCTTGTGAATAGGACTAAAAGAACTATGAGTATCATTTGTTGGATGTGACTTTCTTTGTAAGAATCCAATTGAAAATCCCTCTAGCCTTGTCTGGAAAGTCTTGGAATCTATGTTGGTTTTTATGAAGATCAAGTTCCTAGAATGAACCTTGGAATATGGGAACTAGCACTAACAATTGCTTCATGGGGTATTGAATTGGTGAATCCAACAAACCCATCATTTGAATTCCATGTCATTATTGGCAATGGAACTAATGTATTTTGATGGGTGAAAGTCACAAACTTGCTCTTGTAGATGTGAAATCCAGCCAAGGTGCTTGTGTACATTTACAACTTGTTGAAGAAGAAGACCTTGGGATTGGTCTATGATCGCAAGAGATTTAATGAAAGCCTATAGCCATTGAACATAGAGAGGGGCTTCAACATCAATTTTTTGGAAAAGTCAACAGGGAGGGATTTGAAGCTAAGATGGGAGGAAATGAAGGCTATCGTAATTGTGGATAAATAGGAGTAAGATAAAAACATTCAACAATCCTAGTTACATGTTGCGCATGTGGAGAGCTCCACAACAATGCATAAGCCCGTCAAGAAGGCCAAGAAGGAAAAGATGGTGGAGGAAAAGGAGAAAATAATAAAAGACCTTGTCCTCCAAAAAATTCCTATACCATTCAATGTGGCCGAATGTAAATTAGTGGATGAAACAATAAGGGGGGAGTATGGTGACCTCTTCCCACTTGGGAACAAGCTAATCAGGGGGGTCAAAGTTCACGTTCGTCCTTTTTTTCTCATGCCGAGATGCATTGTTTATCACCATTTATCATAAAAACACAAGGATGAGATAAAAGTGCAAATAGTGCGATACAATTCCATAGAGTAGTCTACCCAATTTTTGTTCTACCAATTAACTCTCGACAATCCAAATGAGATTGCAAAGGAAAAGCCAAGGTCTTGGGTAGATATTGAGAACTCAAATTTCTTCCTTTTAGGCAGCCAACATATTGTCATGGTTATGAAGGTATGTTTATGCAAAACTTAAATTATTTTTTTCTAGAATTAGATTATGTACTTATTGTTAAAAATGAAAAATATCAACAAGTATTAGTGTAACATTTTAAAACAATAAAGATTGTTTGAAATGTTATGCAAGAAATCCTTGAGTTACTTAATACTTCAAAGGACATCAATAATGATTACTCTAAGTTTCAAGTAATAGTTGTGTGGTTTCAAGATAATATAAAGCTATGTAAAATGTCAATTGTGTTAAATACCTCTAAGGCAATAAATGACACATCCCTGACATATTGGGAGAGCTTCATCCACGCATGACAAATATGGATTGAGTACAAACATTTAGTCAAAGATATTGATGAAAGAAATAGTGAAAAATATAAGGTAATTTCCTTTGATATCTAAAATTTCAAACTATTTCAGTAGGGATAATACATGTTTATTTGCATGGATGTTATTTTTTAACTTGAATATCTTGTGCATTATCTTACAAGATTTTGAGAATATTCTTCACTCTATGTTCAGAATGAAGTCAATAAAGGAATGTTTCAACATTTGTTGTTGCCTAATGAAACCTATGGCTTATGGGAAAAGGGTTTCCTCAAGCGGGAAAATGGCAATATATTGGATGGGATTAGGAAATTGCCTTTAGGGAAGGTCACACCAATAGGCAAATTAACCTTTAACCACCTGGTTTGCCTTTGCAAATTTTAGATGGTAGTGCTCACTTGAGGTTTATTGAACCATGAGTATATGTTGAGGGAAAGGTTAGCAAAATTCAAAGGGAAAGATAATTTTAAAACTATGTTAAAGTAATGTTGGGATTGTAAAAAGCACCATTAGATGCATAATGAAATCATGGTTTTTCATGGGTTTTTGGACCTTACATGTAATAACCCAATGCCATACTCGATGAACGAGTTGCGGGAGAAGAAGACATTACACAAGTATGATGATATGATCTCAGTTTTAAATAATGAACTCATAAAGGAGTTCTATAAATCCAAAATAAGGCTAAACTTGTCACTAAATCCTCCACCACAATCATTTGCATATGTGTTGTAGCGATGGATCCAAAACACGGACTTGGATTTGTTGAAGGTGGAGTCGATCCTTCTTGAATCACATTACAAGTTTGCTATACTTTCAATGTCGCAACCCTAGTTTTGGGCTCACGACCAAGGCAAGGGGTTGCAAGGTTATGGGCCAAGAGGGAAGCTCAGGAGTGCAAGAGAGTGTATGGGAATAAACCTTCACACTCCCAAGGGAACTCCCACATTGGGAGTTGGAGTTGAGGTGGACTCTTGAATGTTCAGAGAACAATTGTAAGGGTCAAAACACAATGGATTGAGGAGTTATTTATATCATTGGAAAGATATTAGAACTTAGATGTCTGAAATGGGTTTGCATTACCCATTTGGACATTTGAAACACAAGTTATGGCCAAAAGAAAGGTCGGGAGTCAAATTGATAGTTTGACTCTCGACCATTAAAAGTTTAGAATAGACCCAATTTCGTTGCTTGCAGATGACGTGGAGCACATCGTTGAAAAGCTCTTAACAAGAGCTACACCTTTGCTTTAGACCTCATCTTAATCTGAGGTCTGCATGCAAAGTTATGACGCCCCAAAGTCGCAGGAGTCCCAACTTTGGCAATTTTGGGACTCCCAGGACAAAAAACCATTTGGATGTGGGCCTTGTGGGCAGCCACATGAAACCCCAGAGGGGGGAGGGGGCAGCATCCCCTTCAATCATTAAAGAAATCCAGAAAGTACATGGAAGTGAGGAAACGCCACACGATGGTGGCATAGTCCTCCCCAAAGATGTTCAACTGACACCACTCAGCCTTGAAGGCTTGATCAATCCTATCCTAGGTGACGGGGTCCCTAATGGACCGACGAAAGCTAATCAACTTCCAAGTGGCCATGCCGACTTCGACAATGGCAAGCCAGGCCCGATGAAGGACCTTTCTAGAAGAATATTGATCGTCAAAAAGTTTTCAGCATCTTTGGGACCAAAAGAAGTAAAAGATGAAGTTGCGGAAGATGTCGAGGGGCTGCCTAATGTAGGAGAAACCCCGACATGGTATCCTTGGAGGCTGGGTGGGTCGTCTTTGCTGACGCACTCCCAACTCTTTGAAAGACTCAAATGTGAATATGTTTTGGAACATGAATATGGTTTAAAGAAACCGGGGGACTGCATAGTGTCCGAAGGTCACGGGTACCCACTAGTAAGTATATTATATATATACTTGCTTCATACCATCGAAAAATCAACATTGGACCCTAATAGGTACCAGGACCGACCAGGCTGCTGTGAAAAGAAAAGAAAAAAAGGGGTATGTCACACTGTGGCCTTGACATTTGCGTTAAAAAGTATCTTAAAGCAAAAGAAGAATTATGGAAATTCAAATATTTCACCATGCACAAATAGAATCTTCAAAAAATCCCCTAAAAGAAATCGAAGTCCTTCAAAATATTATAACTCTATAACTAATCTCAAGTTTAAACACAAGTCAAATTATCATCTTTCAAAAATCCTCATATAAAAATAGACCTATTACCTAGGGGCCAAAATCCCTTAAGCTACTGAAACTCTATAATGAATTTAAACACAATAAGGTAGCTTGTTCTATGACTGTACACAACCTATGACCGAAAATTTTATTGATATCTTCCTCATCTTTTCTTCATTTTGAGTGATTTAAAACTTTATAAGTGCGCTAATTTGAGCTCTCCAATTCCTCTTTGCAGCAGAGGCGAAGGACTAATAATAGACGAGTAAGAAGACAAATAAGCTTTTCAGTGTTATAAAACTTGATTTTCTTCTCTTCTACCCGTCTTACTTCCAATGCTCATAACTTTCTCATATCTTGTTCAATTTAAGTGATTTAGAGTGTTATATAAGTGCAACCTTATGATCTACAAATCATCTTTGAACCATAAAGGCAATAGAGAGACTTTCAAAGACTTTTTTGGGTGTTCGGTAATAGTCTTCCAAGTGTTCGGTGGTTTTTCGTTTCCACCATTTGACCCCTCCCCCCTACTTTGGAGGGTCACATCTGACTCATTTCTTCATCTGTTTCAACGATTCAACCTTCTGTGGGTGTGCAAATAGTAGGGCTACAATTCCTAATTGGACATGAAATTCAAAGGAGCACTCTCCAGAAATTCGAAAACCTCTGACACACTAAGTGGTCGGTGACCGGCCTGGCTATCCTATCCTTGCCTTGGTAGGCAAGGTCAATAAAGAAACCAGTTCCACGTTTGTATGAATGCTTTCTAAAAGATGCATTCAATACCAGGCTAGTATGAAACTCTTGAAAAAATCCAATACCAGTACCAGCTGGTATGTCATAGAGTTGGCACACTTTTAAAAAGATCCAATACCAGAACCAGCTGGTGTGTTCAAAAGCGGATACCCACACAACATTGGCCTCGCACTATGCCACGAACTGCATTCATGCGTTGTCGTGGCACACGCCCGAGGTGCACAAGTTATGGTTCAACTCGTTGTGTGGTTGAATGTGGGAAAGCTTTCAGTTATCCCTGTTAGAAATCTCTCTTACAACAAATGTGAAAGGGAAAATTCATTCTTTTCCCTGGATCGACAAGAAGAATGTTGCAAAACTCCTTGTTTTGCACAATAACTCCTTTTTACTTGTGTCAATTTAATTTTCGTCTACTCTTGGAGGTCAAGTTGGACAATTTTCCCACAAGGGAAGGAATCATCCAAAAGCTCCAGCTTGTGGTGTTAGCCGTAGGTGGTGCCCGGGCGCGGCCGGGGCAGCCGTGCGTCTCATCGCATGTGTCGTTTCATCTCGCGCGAGTGCAAATGCAAAGTGTTGAGCATTGACAGCAGTGTCGCTGTTTGCAGTCTGCGCTAACACGTGGCTGCATGCATATCCAACGTACGTTGCAGCTGCCATTAATCACACAGTTTCCACTGCAGCTGGATCCCCGCCCGCCCCGTGTTCTGAGCAGAAGTCGCCCCCTGGGCAGCTGGCTGCTACAGAGGAATCGCCCTTTCCAACTCTGATCCCTCCTGTCCAGATTCTTCAACCGTTTCCTCTCTGCCCCAGCATCCATTCAGTATTATCACACGGAAAAACTCTCCAAGGGAATTGTGGGACTAATATTTCAACGTTTTATTCTAGTTTTCCCATCGTGAAATACTGGGCTGTAATTTGTATTTCCCCATTGTCAAACAAACCATTTCATGAAATAATTTTTCAAGGGGAATTCAAGTTTTTCTTGGTCGTCCCACAAGGAAATTTCCTAAAAAAGTTTGTTGTGAATCGCCCAACATACGTGTCTTGTGCCCTGCCACCTTCACTTTCGTCTCTCGGCTCTATAAGAGGAAGAAGAAGAGCACGAACAGCTACTGGAATTTATATGCATCCTCTATTACAATTGATACTCCGAGACTTGATCACCTTATATATCTAATTCTTCATCTTCTTTTGTCGAATTCCACTTCCCAGCTCATTTTTCAATCGTTTGGTAGTTTGAAGGATAACGTCGTCAACGCTTGAATTGCTTACGCATTTCTAGCTCCTTTTCAGGTTTGTGCCGATCATCATACCCAGCTGGCAGTGTGGTTACATACACTGTACTGATCTGGAGTCTACTAGACTTTCTCGCTTCCTGCACACATTTAAGTTAACATAAATATATTTGCTGGTATGAGGAATTATGTTGATTGGGATCCGGGAATATGGAAATGAATATTGGGTACTTATCGATTCCGATGATGAAGTGACTTCGATCACGGTTCACTGATTCATGGAATTATGGATCTCTCAACTCCTGGATTGATTTCAAGGGAGTTCAACGTCGTACTGTCAATCCTCGTAGAGCTGACTACTTACAAAGAGAAGTTCCTGGTTTGTTTGTGACTGGTCGGGGTGTTGCAGTAGTGGGTCGGGACTCGGACCTGTCGAGTCATATATTCTTCTTCTTCTTCTTCTGCGGCAGCAACAGCAGACATGGGTAAAGGAGCAGACATTCCGCGTTTCAAGCTGAACACCGGCCAATACATCCCCGCAATTGGACTCGGGACATGGCAGTCGAAGCCAGGCTTGGTCGGCGAGGCTGTAAAGACCGCCATCAAGGTAAGTACATACCCTACTCAGTAGAGAACTGGCTGTTACTCAGGCAGTTTCTCCTCATGGACATGGCTAATTCTCTCCTTCCTTCCTTTGCTTTTCATACTCTGCATGATCTTATTCGGGATCGAATTTTGTTTTCTCCAAGAATTTTCTTAGTAGTCACCTAAATGGGCAGGTGTGGCTCTTATTAATTAGTGTGTTGCACCGGGACGACAACATATCCGGCAGCTGTGGCTGCTATTAGTGTGTTTGCACGCAGACACCATATCTGGTGTTGATGCCCATCATATGGGTTTGTCTTATTTATGGAGCAAGTAGTCTAAGTTTCTAACTGTCTAGAGGATGATAGCTGCTGGTGCACTGCTGCTGCAGGTTGGGTATCGACACATTGATTGTGCAAAAGCTTATGGGAATGAGAAAGAGGTGAGACTAACTAATTATATACCTATGTCTGTCCATCAAGCAATTAGCTACAGTAGACTTTGAAACCCCTAACTTGATGATTCACATTGCTTAAATTCAATTGGCGTGTTTGTTTTGTGAAATTAGGTTTTAGAAAGTGAATTTCAGTGTGAGTTTTTATCTTGGCTGGTGCCCACATTTCCTAGGAGTCCTCCTCTAAGACCTGTGTGGAGTTGGGCATTGGCCACTGCAGATTGGTGATGCTTTGCAAGATTTATTCAGGGAAGGGATTGTAACACGTGGAGATTTGTGGATCACTTCCAAACTCTGGTAAGTACCCGCTTTCTCTGCTTATGCTTATAATCAGCTTTCTTTGTTTAGGAGAAGAATCTATCCTGAGGGTTTTACCTGATGTAATTTGTAGGGTAAAGCCCCAGATGGGTGTTTTACTGAAATAAGGGACCCCGAGGTGGGTGGCAAGGGAGTTCCAAATTTTCTGTAAAGCTCTTGTCCCTAGCCTTTTATATGGTGTTAAAATCAGGCACCACTTTTTATTTTCTATTTTTTTCCCCATAATACCCGGCTGGTACTTCCACCAGATACCCACTGGGTATCAGAGGATCCCAAAAAAAGGCCGCTTTCTGAGCTTTACCATAAAGCCCAGCACAGCCATAATACACTTTGTAAGAGTAGCTCCAGATACACTACGAAAATCTGGCCAGGTTATTATGCATTGGCAGAAATTTTCTAGTGTATATGGAGGGTACATCATGGTTGTGGAATTTGTCCTCCCCAAAAACCAATGGACCTTTCGTTTTTTTCAAAACATTCCATATCTTTTTTTCCCCTTTTCCCTGTGAAATAAAAGAAGAAGAAAAGATGCTGCTGGTGCTTTCCGTTGTACATGTCTACTGGACGAGAGTGACTTCAACTTTGTAAAGGTCTACTGGAAGAGACATAAACTCAGTAAAACATATTGCAACTCAGGAAAATTGCAGTTCCTTGAAATTGGGGGTTATGTGTACAATTGTTGCAGGAATTCTGACCAGCACCCTGATGATGTGCCTAAAGCTCTTGCCGGATCAGTTGAGCGTCTCCAATGTGGCTACCTTGACCTCTACTTGGTATATACTTCTGACCCATAAAACACCTTCATTTTGGATTCAACCTTCTTGGAGGTTTTTTAAGCACACTAGGGTGGAGCTAGTCAATAACTGATCCTGTATTATGATACATTTACATGTATAATAGAAGTACTCTAAAACATGATGCAATTAAATTTGGGTTTTTAACTTTTTGAGAATTTTTTTGTGCCGAAAATTAGTGGTAGGTATAATATATGCTATATAATATAACCCTGTCATACCCCTCATTTCAGGATTGCATTAGTATTTAATTTTATTAATCATCCAAACCAAATAATGCAGATGCATTGGCCAGTGGCCCTCAAGAAAGGTGCTCAAGGGACGGCACCTGAGGACTTTGCACCTCTCGACACCAAGGCAACATGGCAGGCTATGGAGAAGTGCGTTGAGAGTGGTGGTAAAACAAAAGCCATTGGTATTAGTAACTTCTCTGTGGAGAAAACAGAGAAATTGTTATCATACGCCAAAGTTGTGCCTGCAGTCAACCAGGTTGAATGCCACCCAGTGTGGCAGCAGAAAAAGTTGCAGCCCTACTTGCGCTCAAAGGGCATTCATTTGAGCGTAAGTCTTAGCTCCATATGTTGGTAAATATTTCAATGAAAATCTGGACTTGGTTCTAAGTGAGCGATTCATCTGGTTGTAGCAGTCATTCTTCCTTGATGATAATAATATCCAGAAATCAAGAACCTAAAAATCAAGGGTTTAAATTGGCAAACTCAAAATTTCAATGTTGGTGTGAAATTGTGGGGATTGTAGGCTTATTCGCCAATCGGATCAGGAGGTAGTTCATTCACAGAACACATCAAGGTATTGGACCATCCACTGCTGGAAACACTGGCTAAGAAGTACAACAAGACACCTGCAGAAATTGCACTGCGGTGGAATGTTCAATTGGGACATAGTGTACTGCCTAAAAGCACCAACGCCAATCGACTTGAGCAAAACATTGACATCTTTGACTTTGAGATTTCGGAGGAGGATATGGAGAAATTCAATAGCATTGAACAGGTTTCCATTTACTCTTCACTTATGGCTTGTTTCTTCATTCAACTCACAAAGGGTGTAGATTCTGGACTATATAACTCCTGTTCTTCATTTCTGGGCTGTAGATCATAATTTATTTTTTTGCTTTAGGCAAACACATATGAACTGAAATCTAAGTTAAATTTGTCATACACATAAATCAGAATCTATGTGAATAAGTGAGAACAAATTTAACTAACTACTGAAAGAAAAACTAATAACAAACTAACAAAAAAAGGAGGGGGAATTTTTATTTATTTAGTATATAAACAAAAAATTCTGGTTATTTTGTTTTGCAGGTGCGTATATTGAGGGGGGATGACATGTGGGTGCATGACACGAACAGTCCTTACAAAACTGTGGAGGAACTGTGGGATGGAGATATTTAAAGAGGAACATGAAATCAACATGCATACATGAGAAAAACTGGTTCATTGACATGTGGATTGATTTGGGTAGAGTTTTAAACCGTTCTGTTGCCATGGAAAACTCAAATTAGAGTTTTTAGTTTCATCATGTTGGAAATTGAACATCTTGATGGGTTTCCAACAGTGTACAGGACAGAGCATTGAGACAAAAAACCAATATTTCCTCTGTAATGGAACTTTTGATAAACTATATCTATGATATGGAATTTCTGTCTGGAATTTAATATCTTCTGAACAGGAATTTTTTAAGACTATTCCACTAATGCACAGCTAATTTCAAGTTTCTCTTCTGGAAAGCTTTTATGACTATTCATGTGCAATGAAATTTATATATCTAAAATTTGTGGAGTGTTTTTGACTTTTGGTAAATCACAAATCAACATCATCTAATAGGTGAGTTATTGTCAACTGACCAATAGACAATTATAGTATGACATTGACCTGTATTTTGCACCTTTATTAACTCTTTCCCTACAAAAAAGGATTTTGGCTTTTAGATAATAAAACAACTGCAATAATCAACACTGTCAGACAAAAATGTGTTTTTTTTCAATTTTGGAAGGTCAAAAAATTGGTGAAAATTCCCCCAAAAACAGTAAATATAATTCAAATGGCAATGAAAAAACATATTTTCCCACAATTTTTTCATTTTGCAATATGTTGCCCCAAAAAACTATGTTGCTGCTGGGCAAGAACATAAAACATCAACATTTG
Source organism: Sphagnum tenellum (assembly GCA_963921925.1). Lineage (NCBI taxonomy): Eukaryota > Viridiplantae > Streptophyta > Sphagnopsida > Sphagnales > Sphagnaceae > Sphagnum > Sphagnum tenellum. The sequence goes on from OY998156.1 coordinate 13,761,877, forward strand.
CCCAACTTGTTTTAAAACTCAACTCCCCATACGCATCATATTCATAGGGTTTTTCTTTCACATTTGTTGAAACACTTTGCACCAATGCACATTCCCAACTACACATTCCTCTGAAAGCTGTCATTCATAACCCTACCTATTGAGTGAACCAGAGTTATCATGAAAACAAAAGATAAAATTGTAAAGGTGTTATTTGAGAAGCCCCATCCTAAGCCCCTTGTTTTGTTTTGTTTTAAGCCCCTTCAGTTTTAAGCCCCATCCTAAAATACATGTTACAAAGAAACATGCTAATTAAAGATATAAGCCAAATGTCTCAATACATGAACAACATCTGTTTGTTTGTTTAGTTGTTAAAAAGCTTGATTGGTTTTTTCCATCTTAGTATGTATCTACATGTAGCCCTTTTTTGTATGTCTTTCTCATTGTCCCCTTCGTCAATTCATGATAGCCCTTGGCTTCATTGCTCTTACCTTTAGACTTTAGGTGATTTCTCGAAGCATGTCAAAAATACTCACACTCATAGTAATCTCATCTCCTAAACTTGTTAGCCTACTTTGTGTTTATAAGCATCTTCTCCTATTTTGCTACACTTTAGTTCTATTCTTCTTGTTTCTTGGGATTAGTTTTAAACTCAATTTTGTTTCATTTGGGGGTTGTTTGAAGTTCATTGCACATGCTTTTCATTTGTTTCATAAGATCCTTTGAATCATTTAGGACAACTTCAAGCAAGCTTCATTTACCCCTTGTCCAATTTACTTTAGATCGAATGGACAAGTCAACATAGTTCCTTTTCTTGTTGCCATGTTGGTGTTTGCATTATAATTGAAAAGGTTGTTCAGGTCAATGAAAGGTTTTTACTCGGCTTTAAAAAAATTTAGCATGTGCTCCCTGTTCTCACCACTCTTTGAATAATTCTTCAACCACCCATGCTCCCTGTTCTCACCACTCTTTGAATAATTCTTCAACCACCCATCTTCACCAATGTTTGATTTTGAGTAAAGTTGGAAAATACAATCATGTTGTTAAAGCTTTTCAACCCATTCCCTTGGAGGATACCATTGGAACTCTACATCCATTGCACCCCCTTCCATTAAACCATGTCCTTTCCCTTATTTTTTACTATTAATTTAAACACATTTTTGTCTATGTAAGATTTTGTTTACACAAGTTTTAACCACTACTCCCCATTTGTCTTCGAATTGGCTATCTAAAATGGTTTACGAACATTTCTCAGGATGTTTCATACTAGATGACCCATCCTCAAGGTTTTTGGGATTATTCCAAGCTATTGTTATTATTACCCGCAATGATATCTTTAGGTTGGTGGCTTTACTGGTAGAAATTAACATTTTTTTGGTAATGACCAAAAGCACTAAAGGTCTTTGTCCTATTGTCGGAGGTGAAATATTTCTTCGATTTATTAGTCACTCCATTGTCCTATAGCTTTGTGGGTTGTTTCAAGAACACATATGCCGCCATTAATTCGAAATATTGACCCCTAGAAGCTATGAAACCATCCCTTTTAACATCAAAACCCTCCTTGACCAACACCCTAATTGGGTTGTGATGCAAGTTGACATCAAAAACATTTTTAATAACATTTTTCAAAATGTTATTTTTAGAAAACTACGAGATGTTGGGGGTCATTTGGTGAACATTATCATGTTTACCAAGTTGTTTCATATGCTCATTTTTTTCTTTACTACCAACATGGGCAACATGAAGAAAGGGTCACCATTATTTAATCATTTTCAAGCACAAGGTAAAGTGAACCCCTTGGAGGTCTTTTATTTTCCATAGCCCATTACCAAACACTCTTAGAAACCATTGCACGGGCCCTAAGTTATGTATTTCCATCCTTAATGGACAATACCCACATTGTGAGCCTTCTGAGTGAGATTATCCTTGTTTTTTACCACCTTTCGACCCAGTTAACCTTAGTTGGGCTCAAGGTCAAACTATTAAAATGTAAGCTTTGGAATCCATCAAAGATTTTTTCAAGCATAAGGATTTTTCATGGCTACATTTTGGTCACATATGGCTTACGCAGTTTGGGTGTGTCAATGGGTTCTCAAAACTTTGTCATCCATTTTTTGGATGAGGTTTGATTTCAAAATGTGGCACATATTGATGATTTTCTTCTTATGGGAAACACACAAGTTATTTTGGGCATTTTGTCTTCATGTGTCATTCATCGACCATCTTATTTCATTCAAATAATATTTCATTTTCTTCCTTCATGTCTTTTTTGGTAGGTTTCAACAAAAGAGTTATGTAGGTATGTGAGGACATTATGGGTCCAAGGTCACGAGGGTCTATTTAGGGCCTCGTAGCAAAATGTCAAGCCTAATTACTAATCTCTTTTGGTGGTATAGGCCTTTCATTTATGACAAATTGTGCCCCATCTGCTTTTCCAGGGAATTGGGCTTTGGTGGTTCCATATTTGTGCCCCAAGTTTCACTTTCGATACACTCGCTTTGAAGGAATATGTTTCTCAAGTTAAAGGGGGCCCACACATCCTTTAATTAGGCTTTTGTGCAGCTTAGGATAGTTTTCCTCTCGTAATTTAAAAAATGCACCTTTCTTTAAAAACTTTAGCAATTATCGAAACCTGAGGTTTGCATGCATCTTTGAAAGACATCCACCATGACACATCTTTTAGGTCTATCTTGGAAAATGATTTCATTTTTTCAACATCCAAAACCCACATTTGTTTATATTCGAGCAAAAGGGCAAATGTCACAACCCTAACTTGGCCAAGTGTGGGGGTGAAGCCCAACACTTGGAAAAGTTAGGGATTTGGAGTCCTCCGGGACTCCCGAATGTTCAAAGCTCGACAGCAAGACCCAAAACACCTTGCATTGGGGTGTTCTTGGCGTCATTGGAAAGGTCTTGAAGCGTAAATATTGAAAATGGACTTACATTGGCCATTTCGACATCTGTCGCCCAAGTTATGGGCAAAAGCAGGGCCGAGAGTCAAATTGGCAATTTGACTCCCGACCACTAAAAGTCAGGAATCAATATTTTCCCGACCTTCGAATGGAGAGTGCGTTACGTTGTTGGAAAGATCTCGACAAGGGCTACAACTTCGATTCAAACATTGTCACGATCGGAGGTCAGGGCGAGGAGCTATGACCTCTCTAAGTCCCTGGAGTCCAGAATCGGGACATTTGGGTGAATTTCGAGACTCCAACTTGGGAGTCCCGGGGAAAAAGAACCATTTGGATGTAGCCTCAGCGGAGCGTCGCAGAGTATACTATATGGGGGAAGGTGGTGGCTTCCCCCGAGTCCAAGCCGTGGTGTGTCTTGTGGTTCAAAGTGCCCGTGACTTGTCCCAACACCCAAGGGTGTTCCGAAAATGTGAACTAATCATTTTATGGTTTGTTTTGATGCAGATTCAAGCTTGATCAACTAATACATCTTCCTAATCTAATCCCTAGGCTTCTAACTCGACCCTCTACCCCTTTCTAAAGTTGGAAGCCAGGAGCGTGCCTCCAAGTCTCAACTTCCGCAACTTGACTTTGTGAGACCCCCAAGTGGGTTTCACCCCGTGACTTGGGAGCGCGTCAGCAAAGCTATGGTTGATTATTAAACCATTTATTCATTCATTATGCATTTCACATTTTACTTTCATCCTAACGTTGCATTTTCATTTCAATTTTATTCAACCTTTGGCATTTAGTCTTCTCACATGTGAATGTGGACATGGGTTAGATGGATCTAACACATGTTTGGCACACATTTGGCATGTTGTCCATTTAAAAGTCAACGAATAGCTACACATGATGTCATTAGAAATGTCATGTATGTTACCATTCGAAATAGTGAGCACAATGTATGGAGGGAGCAATGATACACCCTCATGTTAACATTTTCATTACAAATCAATCTCTACATGACCTATGAGGACCAAATCTTTGTTGTCACTGTGGTGGTTACAAACCCAACACATGAGACAGTAGTTATGAATGTCATTAATCAACTTGTAGGTGCAGCTGCTAAATTTAACACCAATACTAAAATCTACAAATATAGAAGGATTTATGAGGGGCACCACTTTATTTCAATGGCCATGGAGGTGCGTGGCACACTCGGGCATGATATGGATCATTTTAACAAGGATTGTGCTCGTCTTTTTCACAATAGACAATCAAGAGGTCATTTATCCTTGTCTTTTTGCATTCAACTTTTCAAACAATGTGTTAGTATTACTCTTCAACACGCTTTAACCTTTACTATAGAGAAGAAGATTATGAACCGTGATCCAAATGACATGTGGCCAATTGAAAAGCAGCAACCTTACCAACTTACTGGGCATTTTAACGTGAACAAAAAAAGCATACAATAATACACCAAAGATGTTAACATACTGCATAAAAACACCATGGGTAAAATGAGAAGGCATTCTAGCATTGGATGCTCAAACTTCATTCCTTCAGCTCCGCTAATCTTGCAACCAAGGGAGTGATTGGCAAACACCTGTCCACTTTGTTGGGATCATGGTGCAAAGAAAAGAATATTATTCCAGTGCCATTGTAAAAGACTGATGGCAACAGTGATATCCTCTGATGCAACCAGCATCCTCAACATGAATGGAAGTGATTGTCCCCTGTAACTATGATTGCTGTCCCAACTATCTTTGCAATGAACTGGGCAGAAGCATGACAGCCAGCATATACCAGCAAAATCCTGAGAATTTAGAGTTCCATATAAGTGGGTCACACACCAGTGATCAACTGCGTAGATAAATTGGCCAGTTTCACACTATGGTGACACAAAGTGAGCAACTTTTCGTCTTTGTCTGCACGGTGCAGGGATGAATCCCATCTTTGACACAAAACCCACAAATTAATCCAAGTGCTGGGACAATCTTTTGTCATTTTGCATGAAATTGAAGTCATTTGAGAATGGTTTTGATCAGCAGATGAAGATAAGGAATTCCATGACAAGAGTCATGGAAGACCAAATCTTCCATTACTCTAGATCTAGAGCCTTAATATATGATAGGGCACCACCAACACAAGTATCTAGCCAGCACAAGTTACTATCATATGTTAAGTCAGCACTGCTGAAACTGCTCCCCTCTTCCTCCACTACACATGAACTCAGAGATGTGCAGAAAGGCTTGTCCACAAATGAGCTACAAAACTTGGGACAAATAGCACAAAGCAATTCCAACCCTAATTTCAACTGACCAGCTATAGAGGGCCAACCTCCATGCTCCTGGGCCTGTCCAATCAACAAAGAACTGGTTCGAACAAACTAGTCCCCACATCTAATCAGGAACTTTTTGTCTTCTATTGCAACCTCGCTATCCTCTGCAAATGTGAGAATACTTTGCAGCAGATGCTTCTAAAACTTTCCAGGTCAGAAATCACAACACTGAAAATGCACATTATTCATGTTCTATCCACAAGCCAAAGCACAGAATTGCAAAAGCACAGCAGACAGCTTCTCGTCCTCTCAAGGCTTAAGAGAAATTGCCAAGCCCATCTTTGCAGACTTATCTAAAGCCTTTGTGTCCACCTCTCCTGAAACAGTGACCAGTGATTTTGGCCTCCACTCATGCTGCACAAGTGCTGCCAATTTGCCGTGATTGTTCAATCGTGCCTTCGCTGTGGTCAGTACATCCAGCTCATATAAACCACCCACAGTGAAGGTGTTCTCATTCTTTGAGATCTTGTGTGCAATCTCTGCAGCAACCGTTGTCCTTGAAACTGGACTCACAGTGTGTAAGTAGGAAGCCTTAAGTGTGTCCCCTTTGTCCGCCCTACAAAGATAGCCACCACTTTAATCAGTTTTTAGGGCACTAAATCTGAAGGTAAGCAGATCTGCACCCTTCCTAAGTAGGATATGGGACGAACAAAATATGTTGTCCCTAAGTCAGACCAGAAATGGGTTAGGAAAAGCTTACAAAATCAAAGATGCATTGAAATCCGATTTTATGAAGCTTAGACCTGCATTGTACTTGGTCAGGTTCCCAGATGTACTGTCAAAACCCAGTTCGCCACCAAAAGCAAAGCCATCACTGCCAACAACACCAGTGGCTTCTACAATTGGTGATTGTGTCAGGCCAATGGTGCCTGTGATGGCTGCATAGTCTTGGCGATATTGCAGTTCAAGCTGCATTCACTAAAGCAGTGTCAGACAATGTATTTACCTCCAACTATGGTCAGGTAATCAACACACAAACAACCACATACAGAGGTAGCATTGACAAAAGATTACAACCAAACCCATTGTCTCACCTAGTTAAGCACAAAATGTGACAACCAGAAGCACCAATGCCTACTGTAACACTCCAGCTATAATTTTCTCTGGAGTCAGCTTTCACACTTATTTTCCTAAGACATTGTTGAATTGCTAACACAGTATAAGGTGCTATCCAAAAATTGACAAGTTCCACAACCAGAAGCACCAATGCCAAGTGTTACACTCCAGCTATGATTTCATGTGGAGTCAGCTTCCACACTTATTTTCTCGAAGACCTCGTTGAATTGCTAACACAGTATGGGTGCTATCCAAAAACTGACAGGGTCCATATCAGTAGGCTATCAAGCAATGGAACAGCTTCAAAAATGAATGAACCAACAACAAGGAGAACACAACTGTAATCAAGCTGAACACATGCATTGAAAGAGACACTTACCTTGCCAGAATTGTGGTCTGGAATTGTAAAGGACAAGATACCCTTTGTTCCAGGTGCAAATTCATCAACTGTGATGGTTGAAATTATCTGCCAACAGGAAATCAGTGATTTCAGTACATGAATAAACAAAAATTCCACACCACATAAGTCAACATTCCATTCAGCTTCCAAAAACATTTCCAAAAGAGAGTAATCCATGGGAAAAAATGTAGCTTACAGCTACAACACAGCAATTCAACTGAAATAACTATCAAAACTGATAATTGCAAAACTGAGAAAAGCAGCAAAAACACACCAAAGAGAGGTAAAAAGAATCCACAGCATCAGGCAAAGCATACTTACATTGGACTTTGTGTCAACTTTCACATCAGCAGTGATGTTCTTGTTTCTGAATGATGTGGTTACATCTCCCAAGAAGGCATCCCTGTGCTTCACTGCATTGGAAGTGAAGGCCTACAGAACAACACCAGAAAAATGTCAACCCTCAAGAACTGTTAGGAGAAACTGCAAAAAACCAAACATAGGGAAGTTCACATAGTATTTGATTTCCCAAACAGTTGCACCTTCTGTATGGCTAATATGTTCCTTACCAATCCAGATTGTGTGGTTGTGGATATAACAAATTTGTGGTCATAGGTGTAGTCCTTTGTCAGAAGATCTGCAAAAAGAGAACAATCCATCTTAACCAGATTGAACTCTGTCAATGTTCAACAAAGAGTATCAAATGAGGAGTGGGATCTACAGTGTGGTACCTACAGATATTGTTGGCATTGCCATCTCTCGAATCATTACCTCTTAATGTTCACAATTATGTTTACCACAAACTACTCATTCCACAGACAATATTCGTAATCCTGTTGTGAAGCTAGTTAATTCCTTTTGCAAAATCAGAGTTGCAAATCATCATCATCTACACATCACCTCACATATCTACACCACATGCCTCATTCAATCAGTCCTTCCTACAACATTTTGTGTTCAGCCGTGGCATCACATGGGCATCTTGTTGGAAATAGAGAGGGGGGAAAAAAGGGAAGATTCAAGTTGCTTCACAGTATTTGTCAGTACAACACTAGACGCTGCTTTTAAGAAGTTACACATTATCATGCGACAGAGCTGCTGCAATACAAAACAGCTTTACGCTTCTTCACAAAACAAATCCCCACATAGTTCACTCCTCCTTACTCCGTCCAGACTTTCGGGAATGGAACAGTATCAGCTGGGATGCAGTGAGGAGGCAAAAACGAATCACAAACGCACAGGCACACACAAATAAACAAAATTGTACAAAAGCAGATGGAAAAACGTCTTGGATCTAAACGGAAAGAGCAAGACTGTAAAAGGAACAACAACAGACGAGAAGACGACAAAGATATCAGGGGAGAGGAGGAAAAAACCACAAACCTCTGGCCTTCTTGCCGATCTCGGAATAGAAGATAGGTCCCTTCCCCATGACTATACCGTGCTCTGCACAAGAAGAAAGAATGCCTGGAAGGAAGGAAGAGAAAGACGCAAAGGTTTCGTGGAATCGCGCCTCCACAGACACACTCTCGAGCGGAGGCGCGCGCTTGCTCTCTTTTTCTCACTACGATGCAACGCACATGCACACACAGTCTCCAAGGATTAGGGTTTATGATGCCACTCATCCAAGAAAGCATCAATCCATGCAATTTAGTTATCGTCTATTCAACAGATATCATCCATCCTGGCATGTTATATGCCATCCAAGGAATCACCCATCCATGGTCGTGCGACCCTCTCAACCTATTCCTTGTCATCCTTCCACAAGTCATCCATGGTCAGGCACACTCACCAACTGCTACTTATCATCCATCCACAAATCATCAATGGTTCAGGCACCCTCCTTCCACATGTTGCTTATCAGCCTGCACAAATCATATATGGTTCAGGCACCCTCCTTCCGCTAGTTTCTTTTTCATCCATTTACAAGTCATCGATGGTTCGGGCACCATTGTTCTACCTGTTTTATCATACATCCACAAGTCATCTACGGTTCAGGCCACCTCGTTCCACCCGTTGCTAATCTTCATCCACAAGTCATCTAATGGTTCAGGCACCCTCGTTCCACCCGTTGCTAATCAGCATCCACAAGTCATCCAATGGTTCAGGCACCCTCGTTTTCTGCCTGTTGCTTATCATCCATCCACGAGTCATCTATGGTTCACGCACCCTCGTTCCTTCCATCCTCGTTGTTTGCTCATCATCCATCCATTTCACCCTTTCTCTTCTTCCTCTTCTTCCCTCCCCGTCTTTTCTGCGACTCTCCGTTTTCCAGGAACAGACAGGACAGAGACACACACACACACAGAGCCACAAAAAACTGGGTTCTGGAACAGCCTTCTTTAATGGGGCAAAACAATGGGCGGTTTTATTAACACTTTTTTAATTCAGGAAACAGAAGAAGACAGTTAAGGTCTGGAATTTGAACAAACTGAAGAAGACACTTTTGAGTTCTGGAACTTGAAAGAAGACAAAAAAGAAGAAGACACCTTTGAGTTCTGGAAATTGAAAGAAGACAAAAAAGAAGAAGAAGTCACTTTTAGGTCTGGAACTTGAAACGAAGAAGACGGCAGCAGCAGTAGAAGATGAGAATTGTTTAGGAATTTGGTAAACTCTTGATGTTTATTGGATTTGCCTACCAAGGCAAGGATATATAGTGTTTAGATTCACTATAGGGTATAGTAGCTCAAGGGATTTTGTCACCTAGGTAATATGTCTCTTTTGATATGAGGATTTTTGAAAGATGATATTTTGGCTTGTGTTGAAACTTGAGATTGTAGTTATCAAGTTATAATATACTAGTGGGTGCCCGTGACCTTCGAACACTATGAAGCCCCCAGTTTCTTTGAACTTGGTTCATGTTTTAGTTTTTTTTAGAAACTTTTAACTTTTTTATTTATTTTGTTTCTTTTTTTTTTTCAAACTGCCTTGGCCGCCCTGCCTTGCCCTGTCCTGTTTTGTTTATCACCACAGACAGATTCCAACGGGAAGTGCAAGGGAGGCCAGGGTAATCAGGCCCGTTTTCGGGAGATGCGTCGATAGCTTCCGAGGCCCGGTCTGGTCCGGTCTATAGGGTAGGGTGGTAGGTACCTAGGTTGATCCCGTGGATTCAGTAGGCTCTGTGACCCAAGCACGAGTCAATAGACCGGGTGGATGAGATTGGGGAGTGGACCGGGTGAATGAGATCGGGTGGATGAAACCCGGTGTCAAAGCACGGCGATGGAGCTTCGGGCGCTGCGGCTACGGCAGCTGTGCATCTCTGCCTTTGTTGCGTCTTCGTGATTCTTCTTCTAGGAATGCCGGGCCGGGTCCGGTCGGCCGGATGTGATGGACCCGAGCTCCGTCATGGATGGATGGACATAGTGAATTATATATAAGATTGAAAGGTTTTGCTTCCTTTTAGAAGATTTTTTGAAAATTATATTTTTGCATGCTGAAATATTTGAGTTTCAATAATTCTTCTTTTGCATTAAGATACTTTTTAATGCAAATGGCAAGGCCGTGTGACAGACCCCTAGTTATGAAGTGGAATAATGAGGTCTGTCTGCTATGAAGGCTTGAGCCAAACCTTTGTATAAATTGCAAGAGACTAATTGGATTGATTCACTGGATTTTGGGTACTATTGTTAACAACTTGAATCTTCGTTATTCTTCATTAACAACTTGTTAGTGAAGATTTAAGTTGTTATAGTTAACAATTTTAATGTTAGAATACAACCCTTTCCCTACCAATATAGAGTATAAATATGAGACAATTTATAATGAGCAAGCATGAATGTCACAGCTAAGACTATCTCATTGTGATCAACAAATGAAAAGAAATCATCTATATTTAAATAGTTGGTAATTTCCTTTGTGCCTAATATATATAAACACATTGATAGTTGTTATAGATAACCATATGGCAATTATTCAACTATAAATTGGGAAGAATATCATGAAAAATGTGTTGTTGGATGGTGGATCAAGTGTGAACATCATCGCATAACAATTATGAACCAAAAATTAAATTTTACTTAACTTAAACCTACTTCACACAATCTAAGGATGACAAATCAAACTACCACGAAATCAATGGGATTGATCCATGATCTATGAATTTATATACATGGCATTCCCTATGTAGTTCCATATATTGTATTACATAATAATGTGGTGGATTTTAACTATTCAATATTGTTGGGTAAACCATAGTTAAAGGATGCTAAGATAGCACATGATTAGAGTAATAATATGGTCACTATAAAGGGCAACAAGACAATCTAAACCATAGTTGTCACCAAAAATTTGGGTAGTAATGTTAAGCAACTTGAAATATTGTTGTTATGATTTTTAGAATGGCATAACAAATATTTTTGATTTTGAACTTGAGTTATTCTCTATAGGAATTATTATCTTACTTATTAGAAGCAATATTATTTTATGTAGTCAATATAACCAAGGAGAAAAAAACTAGAGAAATAACATATTTAATTTTAACACCAAAAGTAATACAAAAACAAGTGTTTGGTGTCAAATACAAGAGTGTCACATAAACCTATAGTTGCCTTGGAAGACATAATGTATTTAAAAACTTATTACCACCATAGAAACAATTCTTTTCTAAAAAGTATTTTGATCCCTTAAAAGTTGTTTCATAGGATAAAAACATAGTGGGAAAATGTTCATCCTAATCTACCTTGTTCTCACTAACTAGTTTGGTTATCAACATGCCAATGACCTCATTAAATGATTTAGTCTATCCATTTCCTTATGGATAATAAGTGGTTAAACTCACATGTTTTAGCATAAAATGAATAGTTAAATACTTTATGGCATCATTAATAGATTACACCCCCTAATAAGTAACTATGGTTAATGGACACCCAAACTTAATCAATATGAATTCATACAAGAATTTAGCTATAAAATACATAATGATATTTTTTTTAAAATTTAAAGTTGATGCTTGGTAGTGGAATCAAATTTTGTGGAAATAGTCACATCACCCAAAGATGCAACTCAAATTCAAAGATTTTGTTTTGTGGTTTCCCAAAGGAAATAAAATTCATCCAAGGAAGTTCATAAGGAAGTGTTTTGCACGTTATAAAATGTAGTACAATTTACCTAATAACATTGTGTTATTGCAAATTAAAGATAAGTTTAATCCTAATATTATGTTTATAAACGTGAATAATTGAAACCATATTGGCATATAAAGTAGGAATATAAAGTTTGAACACTCCCAAAACTTGTGTATTGGGAAGGGTGGAATGATGATTAGATCATAAATGAAGATGAGGAAGAAACATCTATATCCAATATCTGGGTAGGTTGAGGTTAATTAGAATAGTTAATGGACATCTATTCTATTAGTGTATGTTCAAAAATTAACCTTAAGTAAATAGGACAAATTTAGTTTCGGTGGGCAGTTGGTTGTAAACCATAATTGCAAGTGTTGTGTGTTTTCGAAAACACAACATCGAAAATAATTGCAAACAACTATGCGCAGAGCTATGGACCAACCACTTCCAACTACATCCATGCATACCATCCAAAGAAAAATTCCATAGCATACATCAAAAGGCCATGCTCATTAGTAGTGAATGCATAATCTATGAAAAGGGAGGAAATGCAAGCTAAGCAAGAGAGGATAGATCTTGAACTCCAATTGAAGATGTACATTCGAAAAGGGAATGAAAATGATCTTCAATTCCAATTGTAAAGGAGCAACTATGGTTTCCACCACATTTAATGGTAGTAATTCAAGAACAAAAAGTGAATCCTAAACTTGCAATTGTGGCACCATATGAGAATGGGCTAGGTTTTACTATTTTTTATGAAGGAGCACTACAAGAAAACATAATTTTTTAGAAGGTTAACTTGACAAAAGTGTCCACATTGACCAAAAGGTATGTCCATTTTGACTAAAGGTTTGAGGCATCAAAAGACATATTACATCTAACTAGTACATTTGATTAAAATGACGTTTTTGACTAAGTGTCAAGTTGAAGATTTAATCAAAATGGACAAATGTCAATGGCCATATTGAATGGATAGGGTTTAATCAAATTGACCATCTTGATTTACCCTTAGTCAAATTAACCATTATGATTTGACACTTGGTCAAATGAACCATACTCATTTGATAATTTAACCTACTTGTTAAACCTAGGCTACCTATTTAACTTAACATAACTAGTAGGTTAAGTTAAGCCTAGACTGACACAGTCCCAGCTCCTTGAGGGATTCAAATGTGAGTCCCAAACTGAAAACAACAGAAGAGTAAAGAGTTAAAGCACGCTCCTTTGTTCGCAACACTTTGGAAAGGTAGTAAGGTGTGTTGGAGCTTCAGGATGGGATTAAGAAGAATTAACAAGCTTCAATTACTCACACAAACCTGCACAAAACCAACACAAGGTGGTTAGTGCATAGTTGGAGCACTTTTAGTGCTAGCACGAGCCACGGGCAACTTAGACTCACAAAACTAACCACGGCCTGGATTTGGCGGAAGCCATCACCTTCCCCTTTCATAGTATACTATGTGCCTCTCCACGAGGCCCACATCCAAATGGCATTTTGTCCCATGACTCCCAAATGGGAGTTCTAAAATCACCAAAGTTGGGATTCCTACAACTTTGGGGGCCCATAACTTCGCGTGCAAACCTTAGATTGAAATGAGGTCTAAAGCAAACTTGTATCCCTTATCAAGAGCTTTTCAATGGTATGTCATATGTCGCGTACACGTAAGTAAGTCGAATCAATTCTAAACTTTTAGTGGTTTGACTCTCGGCCTTTATTTTGGCCATAACTTGTGTTTCAGATGTCCAAATGGGTCATGCGAGCCCATTTTAGACATCTAAGCTTTGATAGCTTTGCAATGATATAAAGAAATCCTTAATACATTGGGTTTGACCTTTGCAATCGCTCTCTGAACATTCGAAAGTCCACCGAGACTCCAACTCCCAATGTGGGAGTTGCCTTGGGATTGTGAGGGTCTATTCCCTCACACTCTCTTGCACTCCCAAGAGAATGCGGCATGACTCCCAGGCTTCCTTCTTGGCCCACAACCTTATAACCTTTTGTCTTGGTCGTAAGCCTAAGGCTAGGGTTGCGACATAAACTACCTATCTAATTTAACATAATTAATAAATTAGTAGGTTATTTGTTAAATAATAACCTAAGTAGTAGCCTAGCCTAGACCTATTTAATAGGTTACCTAAGACATAACCTAAGATTATTAAATAGCTTATAACTAAGTAGTGTAAGCCTTCTAGGTAATTACCTTAGGTGATTTGGTAGACTATGTAGGTAACCTACTAACCTAAGCTTACTATAGGTATATAACCTAGGCCTACTACGTAAATAACATAGGCCACTTACACATAGTAGGTAAATAGCCTATCTTACTAGCTAGGTAAATAACTTAAACCACTTAAGCCTACTAGGTATAAGGTAACTTAACCTAGGTTATTGAAGTCTATTTGATAACTAAATATATAACGTAGGCCACCTAAGTCTATAAAATAGCACAACAACACATCTCGGGTTTCATAACTAAATTTTGTGACTATGTATTAGTCAGGAAGGATGCATGCAACTAGTCACTCATGAATTGTTAAACCCATGTCATTTCACCCATTTAGTCGCAAAGGACATTTAATCGCAAAACCCAATCATCTTATTGATTAAATTTTTTAAAATTTTGGTTTAATATTAAAATTCCATGTCATTGATGATTTTGGTATGACGTCTAAAGTGCATGTCATTTCAATTTAGTCATTTTATTCGACTAAATGTTACAAAAGATGCCTTGATGGATGGATGACATGTGTCAAAAATCTATAAGCACATTATGAGTTATCACACATGACCAAAAGTCAACTTAGTTTAGCCCATGTACTAACATAACCAAAATTCAACCTAGCTTAACTTAATTAGGTTAACTACATATGTTAAACAACCTAGGCTACCTAATTTAAGCTAGGTGGCCTAGATTAGAAACCAACGTTAAATTCTTAACCCGAGAAACTTAGACTAGGCTACCTAACCCAAATGGCCTAAATATCATAGGTTACAAGGGGGAGGATTTGAACCCCTCACCTTCATTTTACGATTCAAGTGCTCATCCATTACTCTACCACATTTTCTTATATTAATAATATTTAACACAAAGTTATAAAGCTTGAAAGTTTAAGCCTTGAATTAACCTTGGCCACCCTAGTTTGACCTAGATTAACCTATTGAGTACTTACCAATTTAACCTAGACCTAGACCTGCTTAAGTTGATTTAAGATGAACTAATTTGTCAACATATACTATTTACTAACATGGCCTAGGTTAACCTAGGTATTCTTAGGTTAAGAAAAACCTAAGATGATTATGTCACATCTAATCACATCATAGTTGCATTTAGTCACATCTAATTGCATCTGGTCACATCTAGTTACACAAAAACTTAAAGGTGGTTACAAACTTGATAAAATATCTTTTAATGAGACTACCTAGGTTAACTTGGCAAAAAACCTAAAGCTAAGAACCTAAGCATGCCTACTTAAATTAACATATTAATAGGTAACCCATGTTAGGTATATTTAAACATATTAAACATAGTAAATTTATTATGTCTAGTTAAGTAATTTACAAAGTAACCTATATTACAAAATAAGTTTATACTAGGTAGCTTTCATACATAGGTTAATTCAATAGGTATGTTAACCTAAGCTAATGTGTTGAAAAATTACAAAATCAAGGAGTTATGTGTCATTTTTAAAAAAATTTAAAATTATAATCATAATTAGAATTAACAATAAATTGTTTAGTACACATACACATGTATGTGAATTCATGACTTCAAAAATTTCATGGCACACAAAAAAATATGACATGTCATGACAAATATTGGTGCCATAAATTCAAAACACACAAAAACTTATAGTGTCACAAAAAATCATGGATAGCCATGAAAATTTGTGACACCTTGTTACCAAATGGCATGCCATGTCATCATCACAAGGAAGATTAAATTGATATTAATCATAAACGACAACAATATTTTTAACTATCTAATAAATGAAATTAATTCATCAAATCAATGACATGAAACATGATTTAAATTATTGTCACAAGCCATGAGGTGTTGCAACTACTATAGTCAACCTCATTGCCATGTGGCATGCCACATCACCATCACAAGACCCTAAGTTGTTATTATTCACCAAAAGTTGAGGGCATAAATGGAAGTTTGTTATGACCTAATTTTGATGATTAAAAATACATTAAAAATACATTTTTTGAAAAATTAATGTATGTGAACCTTCAAGTCATGATATTGATTATTGTCACAAAATGTTAATAACATGTGACATCACAATGTCTTTTACAACTACGTAGTCATCAACATGAACTTGTAATTACAATTGTAATTTTTTAAAAAATAGTCATTTTATTAACTGGTTGAAAAACCTAAGATGTGTTGTTGTGTGGGTAACTTAACCTAGGCCATTTAGGCCTACTAAGTACATACTTAGTTTAGTTTAGGCCACCTAAGCTTACAAGGTAACTAGTTTAACCTAGGCCTATCAAGTAAATATATAGCCTAACCTAGGCTACCTAGGCGTATTAGGTAGGTACGTAACTTAACCTAGGCATACTAGGTAAGTGCATAACCTAATCTAAGCTACCTAGGTAAGTACATAGCCTAGGTTAGCCTAACCTAAGCCTACTAGATAGGTTCGTAGCTTAAATTAAGCTATTTAGGCCACCTAAGCTTAGTAGGTAAGTAGCCTAACCTAATATTAGGTAGGTAATTTAAGCCTAGACCTATTTACTAAGCTAGGTTACCTACCTAATATGCTTAGGTTAAATCTATTAATTATAGGTTAATAGGTACCCACATAGCCTATTAAATAGCATAAGTGTAGGTAGGTATAAACATAAATTTATTAGGTACCTATAATGCTTAATAAACTATAACTTGATTACATGTTACCTAAACACATGCATTTATTAATAGGTACCTCCTACCTACCTAAACTAATTTACTTATAACCTACATATTTATGTAAATAGTGTAAAAATATTCAAGTTCATTTAATGATTTATGTTGAAAAAAAAATTCATAGAAATTGATTACAATATGTTAGTCCAAAATCATGTTCATTACAATATGTTGGTCCAAATCATGTTCATTATAATATTTTGTCCAAAAAAAACACCTTATGGGATGGTGGTGCAATGGTCAAGGACTTGACTCCTCAATGTGGAGGTGAGGAATTCAAGTCCCCACATTTGCAACCTAAACTACCTCGACTACCTAGGTGACCTAGGTTGCAAAGTCTACTAAACCACCTGACATAAACTACTTGGCCTAGCCTAGGGGGCTATAGTCAGAGTGGTTCAATAAAAAAACTTGGTAAAAAAACCCAATAAAAAAAATCAACTAAAAAGACCTAGTTAAAATGGTTGGGTCCAAATCGACTTGTCCAAAATGGCAATTTGGTCAAGTTGGACATGGGGGCAAAAAAACCATTTGGGGAGTTTTTTTTACCAAAGTTCCCAATCAAAAAAATTGAGATTTCTTATAGTGGAGGTAATCAATTCCAAATTTATAAAAAAATTGGATTATCGTTAAAAGAAATATTTAGGGATGTTAGTCCATTGTTTCACATGTTGTGGACATTAGGTTCTATTGGACAAGAGGTGGAGCAACATAAAAATGTTGCTAATATGTTCCATCAAATGGATCAATATAGCCAACATATGCATGTTGTGATGTTATTTAAAACAACTGCAAACTAATTAGAATAGATAAATATATTTTAATTATTTTTGGTGGGAATATTTGAATACCTTTCCATGAGGATTTAGAAAAAATAAAAATAAAAATTTGGGAAAGTATTTATGTAGATCAGAGAAAAGAGATTAGAGAAAAGAAACAAATTAAAAAGAAACTATTTTGGATTTTTTTAGTGCATATAACTTTCTATTTTGAATGAAAAAGAACATTGGTGCAAACTTTTGTTTTTGAAGTAAAATTGTGTGTAAAAATTGTACAATAGGAATTGTAGTTTAGAATTTATGCAATTTTATGTTCTTTCTACAAAATTCATAAAGTATAAATTAGAACAAAAATTATGTGACAAGATATTATAACAATTATGCATTTTTCACATCCGAGACATAAATGTTATCATAATAATAGAGAAAATTGCATTGACCTTCTGCATCAACATATTGCATTTATTTACCTTCTCCACCCCTATTACTATTATCCCATCAATGCAAAGGATGTGAAAGCATTTACGCCAATGATTAAACCCCAACATGATAACAACCAAGAAAAAACAACAATACTCAATCAACAAGACATGTGAACTCTGATGCGATTGATGTTCCATTACCCTTTTTTTATCAATGATCCCTTCATTGCAAAGGATCCAAAAAAACCTCTCAACACCATTTTTTTCTAACCTATAGGGATTATTTAAAAACCTTACTTTCAAATCATATAGTTTAATCATATAGAAAGCCTTCATAAAGTTATGTGCCTTGCATGGAAGGTGACCAATTTTTTAATTTTCTTTCGATGATATTTAGGTCAAAATCTTTCAACAAATAAACTAACTACATCTATTGCGAAAAGAAGGTTTTAGGGTTTATAGACAAACACAAAGAGAGGAACAACACAAGAAAGTTTACAAATTTTGTGATCTCTAAATGCCACCTCTATTTCTATCTTGTGCGCTTTGGGAAGAGGTGTTGCGTTTTGCGGAAGTTGGAATTTCAAGTGCACATAGTAGCAACAAGCTCCTCCTAATTGACCTCCCTCTTCTCCATGTGGTGGTGGAGTTGCTACTATTGATTTTGTGATCAAGCAAAGAGAGAAATCTTGCAATTGCAATTGCACTTGTTGCACCATTGATGAAAACATTGCAAAAACATTGGCAATTGCTATTTTTCTCTCTCTTGCTCCTCGTGATCCAAAGTCATCCCAAGTTGACCCAAATGCAATACCTCTACACCGTCCAAAATAGACCCCAGTGCCATTTCTCTCCCACCGTCACCTATATATTTCTTGGTGGGACCAAGAAACCCTATACCCACTAAGAAATGTAATGTACAAGGGTATTTTTGTCAAACTCTTTAATGAGGTCCCTTGGCAACTATCCCCGAGATTAATTAAGCATTAAATGCCAATGGTCATAGTGGGCAGTAGGAGAGATTGCACTAATAAGTAAATCAAACTGGATGATGGTGGTTTGAAACAAGCACAATAATTTCTCATGAGAAAATCACCAAACCAGAGAATTTCTTAACCACCAAAGAACATGACAACAATCAAATTCCTCCAGGACTAAGAAACAGCCAGAGTATATGCTAGACTGATGGTAGTCTGTGTAGTGCACAATCTCAATGCCTCCTTTACTCAATCCTGATCATAACATTACAATGATCAAGTTTTTGGGTGGAGGTCTGCAGACATAAGACCTTGTTGACATCCCATCCTTGAAATATAATTTTGGTTAAAAGAATACTGCATATATTATGCTCATCAGCATCACCTATTTTATTTGCTCAGCTATACTAGATATTTGCGAAGGTACTCTACCCGAGTTGGGTGCTTCATCCTCATTAGACCCTGGAGTTCGTATCTCCTCACCATTTCTCTGGAGAGGTTCAGGTTGTGGCCAACTTCTGAAAGAGAACGCTGGCCTTTACCATCTAGTCCAAATCTTTGCCTCAGTACCAAATTCTCCTTGGGTTTCAATGAATCCAGCTGCTCCACACAAGCCCACATGTCAGCACTTATCATGCTTCAAGCAAAAGAGTATGAAATGTTTAAGTATGTGGAAATATCTCATACAAAACTATCAGCCAAATCTTCTCTGCTGAGGTAAAAGTAATAGCTTTGACACTGCACTGCCCAAAACTTCATGCATCCTATTCAAAGAAAAATCAATTGGCTTATAAAACACACCTACATTCACATGCGGGAAGCATTCTCAACTGTTGAGTAAAAGAGGCAAAAGTGAAGAGAAAATGACTTACCACATCATCCACTCCAGCACGAAGCATATTTCTTCCTCCCAACATCATCGAACTTGCATCATCTGTGTCAGCTAGATTGTCTATCTTCTCCTCTCCAGTAATTCTATCTCTCAAGTGCAAAGATGTTGTCTGCATAGTTGTTCGCAAAATATCGTGGTAGCGATCAACGCCTAACCCTAACCGCTGCATAACTTCTTTACTTGTTGGACTTCTCCCCAACTCAAGTCCAAGGTCCAACTTCGCACGTTTAATGTTAACCTTTTGCTGCAAACATTAGAGAATCCCAATCAGTGATGACAAAACCTGGGTGCTCAACATCTCTGACACAACATATAATAACATTTACAGAAACCTCCTGCTCAAACTTTCCACAATCAATGTTAAACTTTTGCTGCAACATTAGAGAATCCAAATCAGAAATAAAGAAACCTTGACAGTGAACATCTCTAACACCACATCTAATAATATCTATAGTAACCTCCTGCTCATGATGTAACTTCATTCATCTACGTATCTTCCCCCAGGGAAGCTATCACATTAAGCCAATCCAAATTAAGGAAATGGGACAAGAAAAATCGAGACTCACCATAGATACATTGATTGGTGACCGCACCATGTGCCCAGACTTTGTCTGTGCCCGTAGTATAGAATTTCGTATCCAGTAAATAGCATATGTTGAAAATCTATATCCTTTTGTGGGATCAAACTTATCAACACTGTGCATCAAACCCAAGACACCTTCTTGACACAGATCATGGAGAGAGAAACTCATGTTCCCCTTATAATACTTGTGTGCCTGGGACAAAACCAAGCGCAGATTATGCTGCACAAGAAATCATAATATCTCCATATAAGTATTGGGAAATTATTAATAGGTACTTATGGTTGAAGGTAACCTGACAAGAATGAAGAGACAAACTAAAAACAAATTTATGGATATTTCATATCTGACAATATAACAGCAACCAATCAGCAAGCATGAAAAAGATGAAACCCCACCCTAAAGAAAAGAGAAAACAAGACCACAAAACAGAATTGAGGAAGCATTTTGAACAACGGCAATGGACATACAAATGTTCAAAACCTTAAAAGAAAACATAACAATAGGAAAAAGATAACCACATGTAGGACTCTTGTTTCTAACATAAGAACTAGGCATAAATTTTCTTAATTATTCTAGATGGGATTAAATTGTACATATTACATAATGTCCATACAGCAAGCACCCAACTTAAAGAGCCTTGAACCATCATACTTCATATCAGATTCACCATTGTGCAGTTAGCCCAAACCATTAGGTTCATACAAATAATATAAAAATTAGTACAAAATTTACTGCAAGATAAGGTAAAATGTTCAATCATGCTCACTTGGATAAGCTTATTTCGTGCTGCGCGGCTTAATAGAAGTTGACGCTTCAATGTTTGTTTATCCAATTTAGCAGCAGATGCCCACTGCTCATCTGTAGGTTCTTGTCCAATGACATCCCTCAACTCCTCTCGCAACTTTTGGAGTTGCTGCACATTACCAGAAACAACATAGACATTATGCTACTGGCAGAGAAGGAGCAAAGGAACCCAAAGAGAACAAATTATCAAGTAGTAGAGAAATGCAACACACTATCCACAATTTAGTGATGATATGTTGTCTGTCAAAATTTTGCAAATATCAAGTGAGGCTTATTTCAATCACTCTTTTGGCTTACCACAAACAGTCATCCTCACAATATACATAACACTAAGCCAAGCAAATTAAGTCTCTTGCCCCCTTTGTGGTTGACCATAATCTGGAACTGCAAGTCTGACAAATACATCACTCTTGTCCATAATGTCTTGTATATTCCAAGGAGGGCATACTCACATCATGGCCAGCCAAAAGTGCCTGAATCGTAACCATGATATCTCAAGCAAAAGAAGTCAACACACCTTCACTGGTTTTAAAAGAGTTGCAAGTGAGCGTTCCTCAGTTGCAGTAAGGAGTCCACCTGGTAATTTGTCCCAAAGAGGTGGAGTAAGATCTAGTGATGTGTTATATTTATTGATTAGCTGCTCTGCTTCAGATGACCACAGATCACATTGCCAACCTTCCATACCAGCAGCAACATGGCCAATCCAACTCCCAGAATTTCTTGCCTTTCTCTTCCTCATCGCAATTCGAGTCAGCAAGCTTGAACGCCGCTTGCCCCCCACTGCATCTGACACCAATGTCTTTGCCAATTTTGAAGGAACTGTGAGGCTTTTCTTTCTAATCTTCTTCACAGAGGGGCTTTTGATAGCTTTCATGATCTGCTGCTCACCAGCTGTATTTGCTTTTCTAACTTGAGTTTTCTTGGTTGACTTTGGGGCACCATCGGAAGAGGGTTCATTGCAGACTTGAGAATCATGAATATTATTCACATTTGAGAGTACTCTTGACTTGGTGTCCAAATCACTGACCAGGAGATCAAAGGAGGGCTGTCTAAAGGAGTTTTCCAATGCATCTGACAAACTATCTTTGTAAACATGTTCTAAAAGTGTAGCTGTTGCTTCTAGGTCGATTGTATCTACAGGAGGAGGTGAAGAAACTGGGTGTAATGCGGCACCTGAACCTCTTACTTTCCTTCCTTTATTTGGCTGCAGCAGTTTCTGGTTTTTATGAACTTCATGAGGGCTCACTAAGACATCATGACCAGTACCTGATGTGGCTAGAAAAGCAACAGTCTGAGGACTGCGACATTTCGGCCTGCAGTTAGATGCTCTGGTACTTGTGAGACCGTGGGAGACAATCCCAGTCGATGATGATGCACTATCTAAGGCTACTATCGGAAGGGGCAATTGCGGATGAGACACAGTGTTAACAGATGCAAATGCCTTACTTACAGACAAACATGTGTGTGGCATCAAAACTGCCCCCCTGGTCCAAACTCCTTCCATCTGCCCTAGAATATTAGCGCAGGAAGGACTCGGTAATGAATCTAGAACACCAGCAGCTCCAACGTCGCACTGATGACAAACTTTGAACGCAATACGAGGTCGAATAGAAAGAGAACTTTCCTGCAGCAAGTCACAGCAGTTCCTGGTTCAGTCAAGATATAATCCCCGCCAAGCAGACACTGCCTCTAATAGCTACGGATTAGCATGGACATGTCAGCTGTGATGTCATTTTTCGCTTCTAATACCCACAGAGGACCAACAAAACAAAAAACCTTCGCGCAAGTACGCAAGCTGCTTGTCTTCTCTTTCCCTCAAGAATTCGATTCATGAAATAGTGTCAGCAGGAAATCCTGAACCAAAAAAAAGAAGAAACCCGGTCCCCGCCACAGCAAGGTAGGCACGACCAGGAGTGGAGAGAAAAGATTGAAACCAAGAAAAAACAGAGAAGAAACAAATTAGCCACGGCATTAAGGAAATGGAGCAGAGAAAGGATTGAAAAGCGAGAGAAATCAGAGAAAAAATTACAAACCTCTGATCTTTTTGCCTGCAACCAATATCTTCGGAGTGGAAATCACAATCTTACGTCCTCGAACGCGCTCTCAGCTACGCGACTCTAGAACTCTCTCTCTCTCTCTCTCGCTCGCGCGCTCACCGGGGCGGTGAAGGAAGGACTTGACGTGACTGATGCCACGCTGCAGCAAGCAAGCACGCACGCACGTACGCTCTCTCCGACACAAAACCCACATCCATTACAAATCATCCATCCAGCTATCCAATCCAGCGGTGGAAAGCTGCAACTGTTCCAGACTCAAGCCCCCGTCCATTTACAAATCGTGCAGTCATTCCATCCACAGAGTGGAACGCTCCAAGTGCTGCTCCAGACTCCAGACTCCAGACTCAGCATCCAATTGGATGAGAAACTTACCCAACCCTGGGTTGGACAAGTGTTTGGTTTGACAAGTGTTGAGAGGTGATCGGTAACCCAATGATAGTTACCAATACAAATCGGGCTGCACATGATGATGATAAGGTACCTACGAGGTGACGGGAACGTTGATGAAAACCCCCACGTTCTACAAACAGTGCAGAGAGGATGGCCATGGGAACAACGGCAATGCCCAAGTTCTCTGCACCAACTAGAATGGAGGGATCGAGGGGAACGCGTGCAAGGCCCCCAGGTTCTCTGAACCACGCAGAGCGGAGATCGAGCCGAATACGGAAAAAGACCAAGTTCTCTGAACCCCAAGTGTAGTGGTAGTCGGGGAACGAGGTTGAAGCTCAAGTTCTCTGAACCAAAGCCATAGTAGAAGAGGAAACGAGGATGAAGTCCAAGTTCTCTGAACCGGAAATGGTCCGCACCTGCAGATTCGGCAGCTTTTCACGCCATCTTAAATGGCAGAATCGGCCCAAGATGAACATTGTTTCTACTTCTAACTCAATAAACTATCCTTAGTTCAATGCATTAGCATTTAGGTTCTCCTTATCTGATATGCTTCTCACGAAAGGGGGTGGTGGAGGGGGGGGAGGGTGAAAGGGGTTTGATTTGTTCCCGTTCCTCTTGCAATTCACCCTCTTTGGAGGATTCTTCATTTGCGAGGACTTAGGTTTTTTCATCTTGTATTTTTTTTTTGTTCCCCCTCTTTTGTCACTACTTTGTTTTATTGATCATTGGCAAGTTTTCATCACATTTAGGTGGTTAGCAACTCATATTTCCATGTTCAATGAATTGGCACTCAACAAACTAGTTGCTAATTCATTGGTTCTCCACCCCCTCTCCTCCTCTCATAAAAGCAAACCAAAAAATCTCCTTCCCAAAAGTGAGGTCTCTTGTCTCTCATTGTTTGCTGCATTATTTCATGGGTTATCAAGATTTTTTTTTTGGGTCCATTTCCAATTTCCTCCCGTAATAGTACCCCATGTGCCTACTTATGTAGGCAAGTTACTAGTTTTAGCAAATGAATCAAACCTAGTGTTAAACTAGACTTGGCTCTAAATTTGTTCGGAAGTGCTTTACATTTTTATCTATCTTGATGATGAGTAGTGTAAAACACCTATGACTAAACCCTTAAAGGAGTAAAAGTAAAGGGAGAATTCAAATGATCAAGGCATCTAAAGAGATTTTGTTTTTGAACCTTTGATGCATCTATAGCCATTTATTAAGCTTAATCTGAGTGAGAGAGAGAAGGGAGATCTTGTCCTTCAAAGGTGAGCACCTTTAAACTAAGAAATTACATGCCCAACAAACATATGGGTTCTTATGACTAAAAATCTTGCACCCTATAATCAACCAAAATATTTTTGACATGTGAATGAAGATTAGCCATAGAGCAAATGGACGAACACAAAAACCAAAAATTTTATCATGGAAAATTGTTCATTAACCACCAACAATGGAAATCAAGTGTCAAATAACTGACTCCCATCAACAATGATGGGGTGTAAAGTGTTTAGTTAATCCTAAGTTTTTAACTAGTTACCATGAGTGCCATTGCATTGTTAGGCCTCCCATGAATCCCATCTAGACTCCAAGGCTTGCATTCCGATAACACTATCATTCTTCATGGCTTGTAGGTTTAGTTGTGTTTTGTCTTTTCATCACTCACATTCTTTTAGTCATCTAGGGTTTTTCGTCCCTTATTATTACTACAACATTTGGTTTTTATGTTGATATTTTTGCTTGATAATAGTTCCATGACCTTTTCCTTTGTTTGTGATGTGGGTCTTTACATGATCATCATGAAGATGTCCCATTGATTTGTTGTTGTTTTGCAAGGTGAACACTTAGTTGCCTTTTATTTGTTTTTACTTCTAGTTTCTTGTTTCACATGCATCTATGTTTGTGCCCTTGTTTTAACCTCTCTTTGAATCAACGTTATAATGTCAAAGTTCAAAGAGGAACCCCCTATTGTAACAAAACGCTTAAACCAACCTAAAAGGCTCAATGTTATGGTGGAATCTTTCCCCTAATTCTTTGATAACTTGGGCAGATTAAGTTTTGTTGAAGATTGTTTTTGCATGTCTTTCAACTTACCTTTCTCCTTGTTTGTTTGTTACAATAGTTGATTCAGCCACTTGTTGAACTTTCCTTTCCTCCCTTTCCTATTTCCTAGTTTCTTTTATTTATTTTATTGTTTCATTTTCTATAACCTTTCATCGTAAAATCTCCAAACATTCATTAGATGTTATAACATGTGACCTATTGTAATCTACTGGCAATTCAATCCTTCTTGTTTTTCTTGTAATTAAACTTGGTAACAAAACATGTTCCCAAATTATTTTTCTTTTAGATTACAATTTGTAACTTGCTAGATTTCAACTTGAACTTCTCAATTTGATGTAACCTAAGCTTCTTAAATAGTTACAACTTGAGCTTCTTGAATAGATATATATAAGTTTACTAAATGGATTTGAAATTCATTTTTTGTTTCCATTTGTTGTTTCTTAAGTTCCTCCACATTGTATCTTGTTTATGGTTATTTTAAAATGTGTGAATGATTGTGAACCTTTTCATTGTGTGCAATTGTAACTACATGTTGATTAATTATGTTGCAACTCCATGTTCCCGCCATCAATTTCCATTGGTTGCATCATTTGAATTGTCATTATCATTATTTGATACACCCATGGTGTTTGATGTTAATGTATACAAATCATTAGGTTTGGTCTTTTCATCCATGGCCTTGGAATTAAAAAGCTAAATTTCAATAGCCTTAACCCAAATTTCATATTTTTTTGGATATCAATTGGTCTAGAGCTTTGTCCACCTAACCATGTCTTGTTTTTTATGATTAATTTAAACCATGTTGTTATTTCTTTCTTTTTTGAAAATTAATTTGAATGGTTAAAACAATTCACATCCATAGGCTATAATGCATGAGAAGTATGTGAAGACATGGTTATCATTTATAATCTAACTTGGTGTGCTTGCTATATTGCTTCTAAAGTAACATGTTATCCAACAATTGGATTGGGAAATGTTAAGTCTAGTACTAACCTTGTAAAAAATGAAAGAAAATCCTTTTAAAAAAATGTCATCCATGTTCTTTTGTGCATTGCCATACATGATCTTAGATTGCATTTTTTAATGTAATCATTTCTTTTTTTTTCTCCCCTAAAAATATAAAATCCAAGTAGAACACCTCTTGCTACATTAACAATACAATTAATTGTCAACCATTTTTTTGACTTTGAGATTTTGTTGTAAACCTATTGTGAACCTTTTTTTGCCAACATCCTTGTTCTTGATAATATACTAGCTTGAATCCTCGTTTCATTTGGTTCCATATTCGTTCTACAATGTAATCAAATGTTGGCTATAAAGTGTTTGTAAGTTCCAATAAAAAGAAATGCATGCATTTTTTGTCAATCATTGTGTTGTGGAAATCTCAAGTCCTTCTACTAGTCATATTGAAAATTCTAGATGTTTATATTTGAACCAATACCACCATCAATTTCCCAAGATCCCATCCTTGAATGGTGTAGGTTGAATTTTTGTAAATTCAACCTTGAATTTGTGCTACTATAATGTAATTAACAGTCCATCCTACATGGTTCAAATCCAAGATACAACTTATGCTTCTTTGCCTTTTAAACACCTAGTGGGCCAACCACTTTAGATATTATCTTGCCATTTGAGTGGTTTGATACTGACATCATGGGCATGTTCTAGTGGTGGCTTACCCTCTTTAACAATGTAAATCCTCTTTCCATGATATCCATGGCCTCTTTTAAAGATTCAATTGCCTAGCCACCTCTTGTAATTATAATTGTGCCTCTAATTGTTCTTGTTTTAAATTTTTGGTGTCATTGTGTTCCAAGTTGAGGAGGAATGTTTGCCTTGTTCACAACTTGTTGATCTAGCATGTTACTCCTTGTTTTACATGGCACATGCATCATCATGGTTGATTTGATCTTCTTAGCCCTAACCTCCACCAAATTAAAGGTTCTTCATTCAAGACCAACAAGCGGTATTCCCTTATTCTCCCTAAAATTTTCACATTAAAACATCACCAAGAAGACTCTTCAATCTGAACTTAATAGCAAACAAGATAGAGAATCAAACTTTCATAATAATTATTAAATATTAGAAATAAACTTACTTTTGATGTGGTGTATTATAAGAAATAAGGTGTATGTGTTCAAAAGTTTATCATCCAAATCTTGAAAACAACACATCCCCTAAATATAAGATATTTTCACATTAAAACATCACAACTAAGCTTTTTTCCTTAATTCAACAAGAAACAAGATAAAAATCAAACTCTTATAATAATCACTAAAGATTAAAAAGAAACTTACTTCTGATGTGGTGTATTCTAAGAAATAAGGTGTCTATTTCCAACATGTTATCATCATGTTTCACTTTATGAACTTAATATTTGAAAATACTTTATTTTATTTAGGAATGTAATTCTGAAATTTATATAAGAAAATGTAAACTTTCATAAGGATACTGATATTTAGTTCTAAAATTTATGTATGATTATACAATCAATATTGATAAATACATTTAAAATTAAAGGGCTTTAAAGTCCTTGAATTATAAAATTTGAATGGTTAGGAACTCTTGATAACATAACATAAGCAAGACCTACAACAAACAAGTTTCTAATATCAACGATATTTTTTAATTTAATTGTTGCACCTTATGCTTTATGACATGTGATTACATATGTCAATACAATTGGAAATGATGTTTTCTAATAATATCCTTCATAAGTATATTTATGTTGAAATGTTTATCTTTTTAGTGTCAAAAACATATTGGTGTTGAAATTGTTTTAATACTTGTAACCATTTTATCATTATTAAATCCAATAGAAGTTATCATAGAAATGGCTCCATTTATAGCTCCTTTTGAAATATTTATATTTTCTATAAGCACAACAATTGTTCCCATAACTACATATTTAATATGATTAAATTTTTGATCATGCAACCAAGTTTTTACATTTTCAATATCCAAAGCATTAGTTTCCATTGATACATCAAAAAAATTGTTTGAAGGAAAAAAATTTATGTATAGATAAATCATTATATTTATCAACATCTTCTTGATGTGAACATAAAATAGTTGTGCCACAATCAATGTGTGATAACAAATCCTTTTCTAAAACATAACAACTTGAAAGCACATGATCAATTGCATTTTGTGTTGGTTATTTAAAACAAATATTATTTAAAATTTGAAAAAAAATAGGATCTATAGAATGTCTAATAGTACTCATTAAAATATGATGAGTTGCCATTGACCAACATGGAGCCATCGAAATGTGACAAATTTTACAATATATTTTTTTCTTAAAAACAAATGTCTACATATTGCAAGTAATTGTGCCAAATCACTTATTGATAATAGTAAAACATTTGCAAATGGATTTATATTACCTTGAACTTGTTTTAAACATTGTTCAATTGCACATAGAATAGTACTAGTCATCATTGACATTTCATCAGTAATAATAACATGTGTGTATTTTAGTGTTTGTAGTATGTCATTTGGTTGTGGCAAAACAAAAGAAAAAACCACATATTAGTATTTTGAATTGAGTATGTATAGTGCAAGCATGTTGTGATAATTGTAAAGTAACAACTTTAGTTGTGGCAATTAATAATACATTTTTATTTTACGTTTGAAGATAATGTAAAAAATATTTCAATTTCTTTTCCCCACTTCCAAGTGTTCCCTCTAATACATGCAATCCTATTGAACGTTTATTTTAAATATCAAATATTTTTAACTGATTAGAACGAAGTACATAATTTTGGATTTCATCTTTGAAATCACGTTAAATTTATTTTATAATATTATATAGTTAATATTATATATATATATATGTTTCAGATGTTAACATAATTCGTTCATTGTTTATATTTGGATTTTAAGTATGGGTGTTTTTCAACAACCATTTCAACAAGTTGTGTTTGTTTTCATGTTCAAACAAATTATGATTTGCATATTTGCATCAAACATGCATGTAAAGATTCAATGTTATGTAAAAATCTTCTTATTTGACATTCATGCACATACAATAATTCATTATTATTTTTAGATAATAAATATTTTTCATCATGAAAAGATACTTCTTGTAATAAAATATTGAAAAAAAAACTTCATTATTATGCACGGGGTAAAAATTTGTAAATCACACTATTTTTTTATATTCATAAATAATGAAACCAAGACTATTTTTCCCTACATGTGAACTATTAAGATATAATTTATGATCATGCGCATATTGTTTAAAATATTACACAAATGTTAATTCTTCAAATGCAGTTGGTCTAGAAATATAAATACCAACTGGATGAAAACCTAAAATTCTTGATTTGGAAATTAATTTCATATGAAGTAATGGTGGTTTTGTGTCGATATATTTAACACCTCAATTTTTCTATACGATTAATATTTTTAAACATTTAAGTGCTACTTTTGTAGATGATACAAGTTTTGAGTTAATTAAATTAAATTTTTATTTCTAATCTTGTTTTTTATGCATTTTGTTAACCAAATGGTTGTGAATTTTTAGTATCCAAATTCAATATTCTATGTGATTCACATTTCATTGTGTATTTTAAAAGATAAAATGACCAATAAAAAGATCTTATACATAACATATTTAAATGTGCTCCCCGTAATAATAATAATGTAAGATGATACATGACAACATTTCGATCTTCATGACATGGTCTATAATATTCCCATCATTTTTATTTTTATTTTAAAAAAATTGATTCAACATGTGGCAAAAATGGAAAACCAAATTTATAATTTCCATTTCATCCTAAATTTCAAATACAATTTTTTTGAGATTCATGAAGATGATTTCATAAACCATTTTAAATAATTTAAATTGTAAGGTATCATTTGGTGGAATAAAAGTTTTAATTGTTTTATCAAATATTGCAAGAATAAATGCTACTATTTCATTTGTTACTTTTTCCAAATCATTGTCATCAAACCATAATATGATATGTGCATGAACCTATCCATGATGTTGTAATTCATAACAAATAACATATTCCTTTATTTTCCTTAAAATCCCACTATCAATTAATATATGTTGATGCATAAACATATCAACATGAAAATGAAACAATGTTACATATTCCACAAGACATATTTCCATGACATATTTGTAGCTATTTGTTTAACAGGATGTTCCATATTATCATTAAATTCATGCCACCTTGATTGTGTCATTTCATTTGTAGTTAATGTCAAAAACAAATGAGGCATACCAAATTCTTGCACCATTGTTAACATTTCTTGTAATTGTGATTGATGCCATCAAAGAGAACCTTGAATTGATGATGGAAGATTATATTTCACTATATGTTGAATAACTTATGCATTAGTCATTTTTGGATTTTCTTTTCTTGCATTTTTTATGTCTTTTTTAAAACCAATATTTGAAGTTTTCTTAATCAATTGGATTGATTGTCAAAGATCATACATAATTAGTAAATATGGTTTAAACAATGTAAAGGTGAAAATAATGAATTCATGCAATATTTTAAGTAATGATGTATTGGTATTTTACCATCATAGGCACCATGCCCGTGTGGAAAGAGGAATGGAAACAAACTAAGTTCTAAAGTTATGTTTGTAATTTTTTTTGTAATCTATTACATTCAATAAAAAGTTGTTCATCACATGTTTTATTTCCAATCAATTGTTTTTTCAAGTTGCCCATGATAAAAAAAAATCTTTTTTTGTAGGAATTTGTGAATTCATAGACGTTTTGAACAATAATGATAAATTTTGTATTTCATTAATAACATGCATACTTTCAAATCCACCATAAGAAATGTCATGTTTTCTAATGATGTCATCAATAACATTTGAAGACAAAATGCACATATTCTAAATATCATTTGATTGTTCAAAAACAATCATGTATTGTTCATACCATTGATTACTTTTCATAATTTGTGATAAAATAGGAAAAATAATACTTGAAAGTTGTTCTTCAAATATTTCTTTATTTAATATTCCATCCCAACTTAATGAAAGACTATTTAATAAACTAACATCTATGATCTTACCAATATTAAAACCCCAATTTTGACTTTGTATATGTAATCAAATATTTTAAACATATAACAATTATATATAGCATGGGTGTTTTATAAAAGTTGCTTTCATATATGTTGGTGATTGAAAAACAAGATATTTTCCATATGTGGGTGCATCATGTTCATTACAACATTTAAAACATGAAATCATGTTTCCTCCATTTAAAGTGGTTGTATAATTAGATAAAAGACAATTAGCAATCCCATAAGATGTACATCTAGATTCATTAGTATTTCATTTGTTAAACAAATTATTCATTTTTAAAAATTGTTTGTGTTGATGGTTGAATTTGACTATTCCACATATTGCATAACATTTCATTGTTTGAACCACAACTTTAGAAGAGTTAAATCCATTTATCGTATTTAATTCATGTTGAGCATTCCAACTTCCAACATAAGGTTGATAACATTGCATTCGTCATAATCATACACAATCATAAATATCTTTGTTAAACCTCATTATTTATTTACACACCAAATAATGTGCATATTGATATATAATAAATACCTACAAAACAATTTTCAAAATATAAGTTCATCATCAAACATGTAAATTACTATATAAGGTTTTGGCATGGTTGGGTGGATCAAAATCCGGCAAAAAAAAAAACTTGGCCCAAAGTCCATTTTGCAAGCTTTATAGTGTGCACAATGTTGACAAAATGATGATGACAAAATGATATCTATCCATTCTTAACATTTTTTTTCCATATGTGATTTGTGTATTGTAGGAGCTAGTGATATATATTAAGTCTCAAAAAATTTAACTCAAAACACCTTTTTAAAAAATGCTATGAATTTTTTAAAATAAGGCATGTTTTTTTAGTAGTCAAAAGTCCATAGTGTAATACCTTCAATTCATAGGATGCAAAACTCTTTTGCATTGTTTTTATTAATACATTTCCACCTTGACACCAATTCCCTAAATAATTTTTAGATCCATCATTGAACCAAATTAAAGTCCATTAGCCTAATTGTAGGTGGTGTTACACTCAAATTTTTAAATTTCAAAAGTCCATAGCTCTTGGGATTTTTTTCTTTTGCATTAAAAAGAATTGCGCCATGTAAATATTAAAGTCTATTATTTTCAAATGAGCTTTATTAACCAAACCCAACATATGTAATAAGATCTAACACTTGCAATCACACCCATTGTAGAAAAAGTACCTATGTGATGGCAAAATTAGTCCACCCTACCATGCCAACACCCTATAATTTTATATCAAACTAAATAACATACATAATAAGTTTTTAAAGTTTATTATTTTATTTACATAGAAAACACCAATGAAAATGATGAAAATTAATTACAATAAATATCAAGAATGAAATATTAACCTTGTTATACAAAACTTTTTATAAGAACCTCCTATAAACAACACAAACCAAAACATTTAAAGTCAATACAACTTTTCTTTTTAATTAGTGAAATGAACACAATTAAACACAAAATTTTATACAATATCGTACAAGAGATGTGAAAAGCTACAACATAACCTTTTTTTTCTTTATTCACTTTTCTAGAAATTTTTTATAAAAAAAACCTATATACGTACTATTTTTTAGTTGTACACCTTTGCAATTCAAATGCGACTTTTATTATTCAATTTTGACAAGTAGCACATATACATGATGTTTCAAAAATTTCAAGTTGTAATATAAGTGAATTGGCATTAATTAGTGACAACAACTAATCAATGATATTCATGATGAAGGTGACGATCTTCATTCTTTAATGTACATTGCAAACTATTGCCATGTTCTTTTCCTACCCTCATTTAACATGACAAGCTAATACAATCAAACCTAGGTGGACTAGCCACATGAGTACCAATTTAGTAATTTTTTTAATAATGTGATCAAAAGAATGCCACTTCCCAATGTAAATATTGTAAATCACTCATAAAAATTACTGCAAAGTTCACATTGAATTATTTCTAATGAAATATGCCAAAATGATTTGTTTTGTCATACAAATGTTAATGATAGTCCTTCCAAGACCTCTTGGAAACTAAAGAGGTTAACGAACAAAATATTTTTGAAACATCTCAATATTTTTGAAAATTATATGATTACTTAACTTTTTTGAGAATGAAAGTGACTTACAATTATGATACCAAAATTTATGCAATCAAAGATATGTCAGCAATGCACAATATGAGATCAAATGGAACTTTCCAACCAAAAAACAAATTGTTCACCCCAATCAATCCAACCACTTAAACCTCTTTTTTTCTTTGTTGACTATTAATGGGACTTAAAATGATGGATCATTTTATCTTTGTTATGAATGGCAAAGGCAATTTTACCAATTAATGATGTTATTCTTGAGGTGAAAACTAAGTATCATGAATGTAGCAAATGTGAGCATGAATCTTCAAAATGTAGGAACAAATATAGGTCTACCACAAGAATTAATATTACAAGACCATTTGAAATATATAATTATAGCTCTTGATGATTTTTCTATTATTGTAATTAGTTTATGTATGTTGTACATTGTGGTATGGATTTGAAACATTCAAAAAACTTTGATCTCCTCAAAAATTGAAACCCAAAAGAATTGGAAAATATTCAACATTGGGTTAATTTTTCAATGAAATACCGACTTATTAAAACAATTGGTGTGAATTTGAAACATATTCAGAAATCTTGATCTATTAAAAAATTGAAACCTAGAATAATTGAAAAGTTTTCAACATTGGGTTTATTTTTCAACGAAATACCAACTTGTTAAAAACATTTTACAAAACAAACATTACCTGGATGTACAAACTTTTGGAAAGATTCATCAACAAGACTAGAAAATTGACAATAGCAAATTAGTAGTATGTACAAAGTGGATTACAAAAAGCAAAAAATGAGGCATGCTTTGACATATTAATCTGATTTCCATTTCATAAACATGAAAAATCCAACAATTTAACATTACAAGACAATAGCAAATGAGTAATATGTAGAAATTGGATTACAAAAAGCAAAGAATGGAGCCTGCTTTGACATAATGATCTGATTTCCATTCCATAAACATGAAAAATTTAACAATTTCACATTACAATGAAGATACATAATTTGTTTATTTACTAAATATTCTAAACAATAATAACCTTTTTCTCATCATGTTTATTTAATTGTTCTACAAGTCTTAAATCGATCACTATGAAATAAAATAAAATTTAACCACACCTTCACAATTTCTAAACCATCTTCTATTGGTCTTCACATTTGTTTTCTCCTAGTTCTTCTTTTGTGAAATATATTTACACTTTCTTTCTAATTGCTTTTTACAAACAAAAAGCAAACCTTAATAAACTACCATATTTTCCCAACTCATTACAAAGAATGAAGATGCAAACTTATGAATGTAACACAAAGGAAAATTATTTTTACAAACTCTAACACAATATTTTCACTATCATTACAACAAAACAAAAATGAACACCCTAAAAAAACCAGCCCAAAAACAAATTATTTTAATTTCTTACCTCCAACCACTTTCATTTCTTCATTTCAAAAACCATACATGTAACATGTGCTCCGCGACACAGAAAATCCATAGAAATCACAAGACAAACCTTTAGAAATGCCACAAATCAGTTATTCTGTCTCCAAAAGTCTCCTTCAAAAAAGGGACCAACACAACCAAGAACAACAAATCCCACACTACAGAAATACAAACAAAATTTCCTACTAACAAAAAAAAACCCCTTCATAAACATAAAAACCTCTTTGTCTATCATGTTGCAAACCCTAAATAACAAAAAATTCATTTGACACTTCATTTTGCAAACCCTAAATAACAAAAAGTTCATTTGACACTTCATTTTGCAAACCCTAAATAACCAAAAGTTCATTTGACACTTCATTTTGCAAACCCTAAATAACAAAAAGTTCATTTGAGACTTCATTTTGCAAACCTTAAATAACCAAAAGTTCATTTGACACTTCATTTTGCAAACCCTAAATAACCAAAAGTTCATTTGACACTTCATTTTGCAAACCCTAAATAACAAAAAGTTCATTTGAGACTTCATTTTGCAAACCTTAAATAACCAAAAGTTCATTTGACACTTCATTTTGCAAACCCTAAATAACCAAAAGTTCATTTGACACTTCATTTTGACATGTTAAATAAACAGTTGATGTGGGTGCCTGTGGAGCCAGCAATCTTGTCTGTGATTGGAATTTCATCCAAGTGGGTTGTCAATCCACAAACCTTAAAGATTTTTATTACAGAAAAAAAATAGAAGTAAAATTAATATAAAACCCTACCTAAACAATATAATTGGCAGTTTTCAAGGTAGGCATAATTTGAACTCCCTCCCTTACACATAACTTGTTATTAACCCAAAAAAACCCAACAAATTCACAATTGGGGGTATTACTTTGATATTGAAATTGATAATTAGTGAGTTTGAATTTTCAAAAAGAATGATAAATTCTATGGTCCAAAACAAAACAAAACATACTTAACCTAAAAAGAAAAAAATTGACCAATATTGGTTTAAAATAAAGAATTGAAGTGCATAGAATAAAGGATTCAATGGTGGAAGGGGAATGGACAAGAAGGTTTCCACGGGAGTGAAGATAATAGCATGTATGGAATGGTTTAAAGACTTAGGGAAACTATGATTTTATACAATAAATTTAAAATATACCATTGTATGCATGATAGAAAATGCATTCAAAGCCATTTTGATTCTATTAGATTTCATAATCATTTACCATGAGGGAACAATAAAAAAATTATGAAACAAAAATTTGGTCAAGCATAATGAAATCCAAGTAATGAAAGTTCTTGGGAGTTCTAGAATGCATGACATAATTCTTCTTTAAACTTAAACCCCTTTTATTATGTACACAAAAAATTTAAAGTTTGAAATTTAGTGTAATTGGAGCCTACATTAGATTTTGCACTTATTGACACACCTTTAGGATTATCAAATAAGATTAGTTGTAACTATTAATTTTATAATAACAAGATTTTGCAAACTGAAGGTATAATCCTTTGATCCTCATGACTAAACCATAGGTGCAAGGGCTTCAAGATGCCTAAGACAAAACAACATGCTTCACACTTATTTTATAGTCACGTCATCTACACATATAGGCAAAGGGGACGATTAATGCTTTTGAGTTGAAAGCAAGTCATGGACTTAGCATGAGCTGACACAAACACACCACAACCCAATTAACTCCTATGGAAAACATTATTCTCCTTATACTATATTATCATTTTAACATGGAAATTACATCCCAATGGCATTTCCCCAAAATCCCCCAAGCCTTTTTGTCAAAATTGAGACATTTTGTTGTCTCAGAACTTTGAACTTCATAACTTCCTAGAAACGTTTATTTTAGCATATGAGCACATTGTTTTGTAGTTTTCATTAAAAAATAATTTAATATTATAAAGAAATCTACAAAGTAACCCTACTTTTGGGCCCTCCTTTCAACTTGTACTCCCCATGTCAACTTCAGACCTCACTATTTGCAAAGTGAATGAATTTCACCAAATTAAGGATGAAACTCAATACCACTATATCTAATGCACAAGATTTGAAATAATTATGATAACTTAAGCATTTCATATTCTTATGAAACAAAAAAAAGATGTGGTGAAGCTCAAATTACACTAAATTTTGTAATAACTAAAGTTTCACTCCCCAATTAAGTGCAATCTACTTTTTTTACTATTTAGAAATAAATTTCACCCCCCTCCAATGGCCATCAGTGTGTTTCCTTCATTTTACAATTGTCTCTTATATCAAGATTTTAATTGGATATGAGTTGGGTTTTAGAAATTGCCCTCCAAATGGTTGGGAGTCATTTGAACAATTTTTGTTTCAACCCTTGAACCAAGGTTTTTTTCTACTGAATTTTCACCATTTGATTTTTTTCCAAAAAAAAATCTATCAAATATTCCCTTTTAAAAATTGAAATTTTTGAAAAAACTGTTTAAAATCACCATGTTTCAACACATCGTTCAAGCAAGTACCCAAATATAAATAAATTTTAATAGATTTTTACTTTCATAGTTGGTCTATAGCCAAATGTGACTAAATCTCACAACATCACATAACATGTAGATTTCTACTTGTATTACAACATCACAAAATTAAAAATACAAACATTTCATTAAACCCCTTGTAACTTTCAAGAATTTTTTTTTTTTGGCAAAGTTAGATTACTATGTTATAACTCTCGTTGAATTTTTCAATGATCTATAGAATGATTCAGTCAAACATGTTTCAAACCTCATTTATAAAATCAAAATTCTACAAGAATCCCAACCCTCCAAAGTGGGAAAGCAACTTTGAATCTTCAAAGTTTTTTCCTTTTGATTTTCACACATCTCTCACTTTCAAGATTAAAAGGGTATTTTATTATCCCATGATTTTGGAGCTTGGTAAATCCTCTGAAACATACTCAACTACAACATGCAAAACCATTTCCTTAGCCTTCATTAGGTTCTTTAGATTTTCAATTGAACATGAATTGCCTTTCTAAATGATACTCTAAAATCATCAATATTCTTTCAACAATTTTGTTCAAACCTTTCAAGCCCTCATAACTTTCAAGAAAAGTTTTTGATTTAAACATATGAACCCGACATTTTACAATTAATTTTGATCTATTTCCAATGATCATTGATTTAAAGGAGATTTGATTTGACATTTTTGGTGTGAATTCACATTAGTAATCCCTTGGGTGCCTCCCATAATCTTTCACACTTCCTTTAAAGGTATGGGCACATTCACCCATACATTAGTTTCAGGCTACACAGTCTTTTTTTTACCCTCACCACATTTCAAAAGGCTGTTTAGCCTAATTCGTCTTTCATGAGCCTAAATCCAAGGTTTGGGTGACAACATAATTGTTTGTGTTGGCCTTCAGAATGAAATGGAGAACGTGACATTCTTTTCAATGATAATTTGTCAAATTGATATCCATCAATTTAACCAAAAACCTACAATAATTTTTTTCACAAGCTATATTTCAAAAGAAAAAAAAATTCAATAAAATTAATATGGTTTCTTAAAGTTTGGGGAATCATTTTTACCTTACCATGTTCAAAATTGAAGCTTGAAAGTTACACTATTTTAGAAATTGAGTCTTCATTCATATTCATATAATTAATGCCATTCCACCAAGGTTTAAATTTTATTTTAAATCACATGTTGGGGGAATTGTTCTAATATTTAAAATCTTGGATTCAATGAAAAGAAACATTGTGTGAGACTTCATCATTGAACATGTTAAATTTGATATATCCTTTTTTCCCCCAACTTTCACAATAAACATCAAAGCCCATAGACAATCATTTTTAAGGTTGTTAACATGGCATCCCTTCAAGTAATACAAATAATGATTCTTTATGGTTTTAATTCATGTAGGTTTCAAAGTGCATCCCATACACTTTCACATTACCATGATATTTGATTTTTGCAGTGTGCTCACATGGTCCCAAAACTTCTCCACATCACAATAATGTCTTATTTTTACAATGCCATCAACTTATAAATATCTAATTCCCAAAACCCATGTTTGGAAAATATCATGCAAATTCTGAATTTTCCAAAGTGCAAGTTTTTACCACCAAAATTTCCATCACTTTGCCTATTCTAGTTGGATGGGGACATGGTTGCATTCATATATGTGGAAACAAACCCCTTCTTTCCAACACAACATTTTACACAAATAGCTCAAGTATTAAAATGTCAACAAAAATTGAATATGTGTTGAGACTATTGGAATATGAATTCAAAACCCACAACTACCTTATAAAAATGATTTACATAAATTAAGGATTAAAAAATTCTCAAGTTGTGCAACAAAAAGAGGGCCCAAAAAAAAACCATTATTCCCAATTAATGTTTTCTTGGGGGGGCAAGTTTTGCAACTTGGTGAGGAGAAAAGATGAAGATGCAAAAGTTACAAAGGGTTTTATGGGGGAGAATGTGGACCCAAATTGGCATTTTATAATTCACCAAATTATGGGACAAATCCTAAATTTGTCTACTTCCCCTCTAACCTCTAGCCAAATTTGGCTAAATCCTCTCGTGCATGATTGCCAACCCACTACTTCACCAGCAGTCTTCTCAACAGATCACACAACCAAGTCTGGTGAAGGTTAACAGTTATAATTTACTAGAACTAATATTTTATTTACAACACATAATTAGATGGACAAAGCTATATGTGAAGATGAATGGATATGCTTGTTTGGGTGTGTGCATGCTAGATGTTAAGACAGCCATTCAGATTTAAAGTTCAAATTTGGAGCTCCAAATTCTTTTGAGCTCTATATCATGTATTTGAACTCATGGATGGAGGATATTGTTTCAATAATTTAGGAGAGTGTTACTCATTGAACCAGAAGATTTCTCAAATTGTGGAAATACTCAACTCACTTGGGTACCAGAGTTGACAGCACCATAGTAGAGTAAACCTGCATCTGATTCAGAAATGAAATGACCTAAAACATTGGAAATCAATTATCATGGAACACACCATGCAGTCAATGACAACCATCAATCTCCAAATACCATATGGCCCATAATTTTTACTTCACCAGTTACATATCTCAGAGCAATCGATATTTCTAAGATTGACATTGGTAGATCAAGGAGCCATGAGCCCATTAATCATATAAGAAAGAGACCTCTGCCAGTCAGCTTTGAAGAGCAAGTTGTTGAGAGTTTGCACAAAGTTGAGTTCTGGATCCAATTTGCGTTGCCATCCCTGCACCAATACACAACTTCAATTATTTTGATTATGCACATCTCCAAATGGTCTATGCAAAGTTCAGCAAAGTTTGGGGAGGAGCAAACCTCCCCTACATTATGACAGTGCACTAATGCCCAACAGAACAGAGGTAACGTTTTACCTCAAGAACAAGGGTGGTCACCATGACAGTACACACATCACCATCAATGTTAACTTTGTGGCGCCGCACCTGCTCCAGCAGCTCCTGCATGCACTGCCCAGGTTGTATTGAATCTCCCAATGCCTTCCAATACTGAAATACCTGGTCTACATCCTGTATGATCACCACCCAACCAGAAACATGAGAATCAAAAAATCTCCATATTCATGACTAAGAAAGCCAGGACAAAGTTAAATCTTCTCCTTGAAGTCAAAGAAAGACTTCCAGACAAGGACTGAAGAATAGGGAAGAAGAAAAACACAGAAGGTTAGAACTAAAACAAAGAATATCTCTCATAAGAGTCGAGAAATCTCCATTCTCATGATTAAGGCAAAACAAGGTTAACACTTCTTCATCAAGTTACAGAAATTTCCAGAGAAGGATAGACAAAACCGAGAACAAAGGACCATAAAACAAATACCAAACAAGGAAATAAAACCAAAATAAACACGCTTGCAGTATGAAAAACAGTGCCAGTCTCCACCTGTTCAGGGACCATAAACAGTAACATGTATGATAATGACTGCTCTGTCACAACTTCCCCACTGACTTCATCAGCTCCATACAGTGGGTAAAGGCCAATGTAAACACTAGCCTGCATACTGAGTTTCACTACAACAAAGCACAATAAAACTAGCAGTATGAAGAAAAGTGAAAGTCTCTCGCTTGTTCAGGGACCATCAACAGTAACATGATATCGAGTTATCCATCACAACTTGCCCACTGACTTCATCAGCTCCTACAATGGATATATGCCAAGTGCAACCACTACACCTGCATACTGAGTTCATGTTGTAATTCCAGTCTCTCACAATTACAGAAGAACAGGAAGACTCAGCCATGATATTGGCTGACACCTTACACCACAGAATGAGAAAACATGTAGAAGAACCAAAGAGTACTGCACAATAGGAAGAAAGACAACCAAAAAACAGACAGAAAGGGAAAGACAAATGAGGACCAAGTAGGCTTCAAAAAGCTCCCCACTTACAAGACTCTAGAAACACAAGAAACAGATGGAGGAAAGAAGAACACAAAAAAGAAGACCTTGTCTGGAAAGGAACATTGACTTAAGAAAAAGATCAATGCTGCGTAAAACAAAACCATCATATCACCGAATACAAGGTAGCTGGAGGGGACTTCTGGTCCCTGAACATAAAACTTTAAGAGCCCAGCTGCTCACTGCTTTGCCACAGCACACCAGCTAAAGTGAGTAGAAAAAATAGATCTCATGAGAATCAAGAAAACTACATACTCACAATTAAGAAAGCTAAAACAAGGTTAAAAAATTTCCTAGAAGCCAAAGAAAGACTTCCAGATAACGGCCCATATAGAAACCAACACAACACCCAGCTAAAGAATGGCAGTAATCCAATCCTCAGAGTTGAATACTACAGCAACAATGTAACTCTGAGCTTTTATAGAAACAATCATACAGTCAATACTGTGGCAACATAAGTCTAAGGAAAATTTTCTTTGCCATCTCCTACATGTCCCAAACATAAGACATTCCACCAGAAAAAGTCAATTTGTTAATTACAGAACAGTACTGTTGGAGATTGCCACCAACTCCAAATCTTGCTGCTACATGATGTGACAATGATGATAGTAACAGGACAACTCACATCAATGAAAGCTGCTGGGTTGGGGCAGCCCTGGGCTTGAGAAAATCTGAGGGTACATTTGGCTGCCTCACGGCCATCCCTCACAGCCAAAGCTTTGAAAAAATTTAGAAGAGTGTATCTGTCACGCTGGGAAAGCTCTGCTGTCATGCCCACATCTAGTAACACTACATGTGGGTGAGAGCGGAACATTTGTTTGTTTGGTGCTGGATTGCCAGGTTCCATGCGCACCAGGATGTTGCCTGGATGCAAATCTGCATGAACAAAGTTGTCAACCTGACACATGCGCAATACAAGTGCTTGTAAGGCAGTTGATTATCGTGCACCCAGAACCTCCAAAGTCATCTCATTGCTAAAGCTCATGTAGAGTTATATTCTAGTACTTGTCAGATTCAAGCCTTGCCACAGCAGTTACATAGATGCCATGCAGCAAAGACCAAGCTCAAGCTTCTTCACTAACCAAAGAACAAGCTTCTTCAGTAAGAGTCTGACCCTTCACCCTACACAGTCAATACCCCTTACAAGCACTGCTGAAAGGCACTGCAAGTGGCATCCAAACAGGAGACATAGAACAATAAGAGTAAGTTTGGGCTCTGCACTATAATGTTTAAAGGCATGAAAATGTACCAGCATCATCTTCAGTAAAGTGTTTGTGCCAATTGAAGCAAGTTCACTGTTGAGACGGGTCTTGCCAGGTCTGTCAACAAAGCGTGCAACACTCTCCCCTTGTTCATAACTTTCCACCAACACAGCAGGGTGTACCAAAGGGTACAGAGGCTTTGGAAATGAGACATCCTTCCAGCTCCGGAAATTGTAAATGAAACGACTCAGGTGGGCAGCCTCCCTTGAAAGATCAACCTGTGAAGCCCCCAGGAACTTGCTCAATGAAGACACAACATAACTGAAAACCACATTGGGGATTCAAGGCCAGCATATTTATAGATGCATGTACAATATATGCCCATGATCTACATTCAATGCAGATCATATCAGTGCACTGTGCAATAATATCCACAAGAAAAAATAACTCTTAAATGGGTTTCAACATGAAGTGATTCCATTTAATGCCACCTATAAATAATGAAGAGTCACTGGACCTTGCACACCTCACAGAAGCATGCATGCAGATAATACCAAAAGTGTTTTTCTTTGAAACAAAACGCCCATAGAAATTTGCTTGGCATACCTGTGTTAACATGAATGATGCAAATTGTTGGACACTCTCATGGAGTCGAAGCCACCGCAGGCCAGGGAAAAATCCGCAAACATTTGCGATCCAACTAATAATGGTAAAATCTCGTCGGATTACTTCACCAACTCCAGGATGCCGC
Organism: Sphagnum tenellum; assembly: GCA_963921925.1. Taxonomy (NCBI): domain Eukaryota; kingdom Viridiplantae; phylum Streptophyta; class Sphagnopsida; order Sphagnales; family Sphagnaceae; genus Sphagnum; species Sphagnum tenellum. Next base: position 13,805,451 of record OY998156.1, read on the forward strand.
ACTTTAACAGCAACCACCATGGGTTTGGATTTCTGGCCTGGGTATCGAAATCGCAAAACTGCTCGATGGACCTGGGCTATGCTCCCAGAAGCAACAGGCTCTTCCTCAAAATCCTCAAAAATTTCATGAAGTTTGCGACCAAAAGCACCTTCAACTGTCCGCCGAGTTTGACCAAAATTGTGTGATGGAGCCTTGCTGTGTAGCTTTGAGAGCTCAGAGCAAAGATCTCTTGGAAAAAGGTCAGGTCGTGTGGCTGCCCACTGACCCCACTTGATAAATGCAGCCCCTGCCTGCTCCAAGGATAAGTGCAGCAGGTGTAACCAATTTTTTCGGTACTTCCCTCCCCATAAATCTGCAAAAGGAGCAAGTAGAACCGCAGGAGAAAAGAGCACTGCCAAATACAGTACCCGCCATAGCAAGGTTGAGCCCTCAAAAAGTGACACAATCAGTGAGACAAAATAATCAGCATGATGTGGTGCTTGTGTGTGTGGAGAAGGAATTTGAAGCTGCTCTGCTTCTGCATTGCCGTGATATGCCAAAGTAAACTCCCCAACAATCAAAGCAAAGATACGGGGTACCACTTGACAGCGAGTACACGCAAAACTTGCTGCAGTCACAATTTTGACAATTGGAGGTAATAGATAGCCATGAGAGAGCATTTGCCAAGCCACCTGTCCATGGGATCGCACATCTGCCCTCACACCAGCCACAGATTTGCCTGTTAACTTCAGGACCTGCTCAACATCCTGAAGAAACTCTCTTCTGAGCTCCAATAAACCTCTGAAGAAGATACCATACCATAGATCTCCTACTCTGCTGCTTGCAGTTCCAAGAATCCCCATGATTGGTGTCTTGCTGCTGATTGAGCTTGAGTGGTGTACACAAGCTCTGATGTGGACAGGCATGGCCTTAGAAACCCCATTCAATTTGACTCTTGTCAATGCACTTGACTTGAATGAGCTACCTCTTATGCTATTTGAAAGAGAGGTAAAATCCCTGTTTGGAATCTCTTTGAGTCCACTGCAGACAAAATGACGTGATGCTTGTGCTCCAACATTGGCATGTGCTACCTGGTAAAGTTCCTTGACATCATGTCTGCAATGCACTCAGATAAACAATGTTATGTCTTTAATTTGAGACAGGTGCCAAAGATTTGAATATGCAGAAAGGAGCAAGGCACAACAGAGGGCTTCTAACATATCCATGAGATTGCAGAGCAAACTCCACAATAATGCTTTGAATGTAAACATTCTGTCAGTTCCAGCAAAACCAAACTTACAACAAGAACCCAAATGTAGAACGAGAATGAGTGTGTTCATAACCTTATGAGTGTCACTCACAAAGTATGAGACCATCACCTTCATCATGCATCTAGCAGCAACAAACTCTCACATGTGCCCACTGATTTCATCACTCTCAACAGTGGGTGTAGATAAGTGCATTATAATCTGCCAGAAATCTAGGGCAAACTACTATACACACATCTGCATCCTCAGTTTCTGTCATATTTTGGGAAGCTACTGGAAGATTAAGTCTAGCTGTTGGCTAGCATATTTCACAATGCATTCAGAATAATTAGTTCACAATGCATCCAGGCACAAAATGAGGACTGAATGGATCTTGATACATTCTTTCTGTGTCCTTCAGAAAAAAATAGAAAAGGAATCAAGAGCACTTTTGAACAATCATATCATTCACCAGACTCGTTCTGGTCAAGAACTGATCATTCAATTTAAGAAGTTCCTCTGAAACTGAATGCACCAATTCCTTGTTTACTGAAAGCATGTAAACCCTAATTGGCTAAGCTGCTGTTATGGACAGAGAAGAAGTTCGAGAACAATCTTCCAACCTTCAAACCACCTTCCATGTATACTTCACTCCCTTCCATTCTTGAATACCTGAAATAGTACCATAGTTCGTCTCCTATATCCGATTTCTCTTCAGGACTTCTGATGCTTATGGACAGATCCTTGACAGCCCAACTTTGTGGATATCATGTGCTTCCGAAATCGCAGAAAATCTCTCACAGATCTAAAGACCTGCATATGCTCATTCCCATGCGGATCTTGGAGAGTTTGTATTGATGGAAAATCTAGGGTTTGAGGACAGCGTACTGAGGACTGGCCCCCAATTGCTCCGTAAGAGAGATAGTACCTAAAGAGATGCTGGGCCTCATATTCCAGGCGGCGGAGTCCACCAGCAAATAGGAAAAGGTGTCGCGCCATTGCTCCTCCTCACCCTGCTGCGGCTTACAACTTCCTGATGGCTCTCCGTGATCCATGCTGCTGTGAATGGATCCCCGCGTTCATGTGTTCAGCCGAGTCTTACACACCTTCATACTTGTATCACATTCTCTAACTGAATTCTATCATCCTTCTCCAGTCTTCCCCCACCTCTAATGATCCTAACCCCTAACTGTCCGTCAAAACCCTACTATACCGCACCGCCACAAATCTCCCAATAAACAATATCCACGCACAGAGATCTCTCTCTCTCTCTCTCTCTCTCTCTCTCTCTCTCAAAAAGATCAATCAGCCTTGCACTGTCATTACCCTCGGTCCTTCCAACTCAAACCACAAACAGCACACAAAAAGCAGCAACAACAAAATCCTCTTCAAAACCTTCACTAAACTCTTCACTTTCACGCAGCTATTCTGAAGAAATCTCTAATACAAAAGCATTTCCTTGCTATCCAGTCCCGGTTGATGCGCACTGGAAGGCAATGGATCTCGCTGTTGCAACAGGAGAGAAGGGGGGAACGCAGTGCAGAGGAATGTGGCCTCGTTCGATTCCTTAACATGCGTCGCCCGCCGGCCCGCCCGCGCGAAGACAGGTTAGGTTCTAACCATGGTCACGACACGATCAGCCGTCTTAGGTACGCAGCTGTTCGAAACCCCTGGCCAATGAGTGACACGCGGAAGACCGGTGAGCAAAGCCATGGAAGCCGGGAACCACCGGTCATTCCCCACAAGCGGAAGACCGGTCAGGACTCAGGAGACCTAAGAAACCCGGGAACCACCGGTCATGCGCCATGCGGCCCTAAAAGCGTGCCCAACGGCAGCAGTGAAATGGCCTACACAGTATTTCTTTTAAGATGTAGTGTTGCAGTTAAATGTTGTGAAACTCCTTTGGTATAGGAGAAGGGTCTCCATACGGACCCTTTCTCTAAGGGCCTTGGAACACAACCAAAATTCTAGAAGGATCTCTTTACCAACCCTTCACCTATGCTTCAATTCTAGATGTGTGCCTCCATCATTCTTTGTTTTCATGCATGTTTGCACGTCCCTACTTGGCAAGCGAGCATGTACACATTATGTTTGCATCCTTGTTACATTTTACATTTCATCTCTTGCATGCTTGCTTTGTGTTCTTTGTGACTTTTGTTTCAATGTGCTTGTTACGATTCTTGCCAAACGATTTTTATGTGTCTTTGTGTTGTTACATTCTCCATTTTGTTTCCACATTTCATCATCTTTTGATATGTATGATTTGTGTATGATTTGTGTTTTTCACTTCAATGTGTTTGTTGAAATTTTTATTGTAAAGGCTTTTACATCTTTTTGCATTCACATCAATAGCTTTTTTTCTTTTTTTTTGAAATGTGACAACCTTTATTGTTGTTGTGTAGCTACATCAGTGGAAGTCATTTGCATTATGGGCTTATAATGCTACTTCTTTTGCATTTCTTGTTAGTTATATATATATATGTTTGATTATGTGCAGATGTGGGTGAGGATCATTATAGTTTTTCATAATAATGTTTCATTTATATTTTTCTTGGGCAAGTATTGAAGTTTTAAAAGAATTTAACTTAATAAGTAATTGCATTCCTTTCTTGATTTATTATAGGATGCGTATTAAAATAAATTTATGAAAAATATGTTAACAACATAGACACACACTTGACTCCATACTTGACCCAAAAGACATTTTTAGTTAAGTACCTACAATTTGTGATTCTATAGAAAGATTTTGAAATAGAAAGCCAGAAATTTTTTTTAAAAAGGGTCATTGTGAATTACATGAAGATCACTAGAAGATGGGTTGGTGGTTGATTTTTACATTTCCATTAATTCTATTTTTAGTATCACCATCTTCATCATCATTGTGTATGTAATCACCATGCATTTAATTGTATATATATAAGGAGGAATATTTGCAGGTTCCATCATATGTTGTATCACTTTGATTCTATAATCTAAAACACTTATACTTGTGAAATTATCACTGTTTACATGGTATCAAAACAAGTAATAAGAAAAATCAAGTGAATTAGGTAAGATTATATGTCAAAGGTCTCATAAGAGGATTAATTCAACCCAAGTGAACTTTGCTATTTGACTTTGTGTTGAATGTCCCACAAGAAAATTAGTTTAACCCAAGTGACCTTTGATATTAGATTCATCGTGTAGAGTGGCCCATGAGTAATTAAATCAAATTTTGAGTAACAAAAATATTTAAGTGAAAAAAAAGTGTCAGAAAATGAGAGCTAAGGAAAGTGCAACTAATCTACATTCATTTCATCCACAAGAGTTGAAAAACATTCTTTCAATTTTTCTAAAAGCAAAAACTCAAAGGAACATCTAACTATGGTGTTTGTAAAGTAAAAATCAAGACCTTGTTCAAGTTTTTTTTGAGTTTTTGACCCCCTTTACTTTGGGGGCCATAAATTTTCAATTCTATTCCATTTTTTATGATTTTTAGTGCCCCATAGGTGCAAATAGGAGGGGTCCAAGTTTTGTTTGGACACTAAAAATAATGGAGCCCTCCCCTTGGATCTAGCTTGCCTTAAACATTTAAATGTTATAGTTACAACAAAATTACAACTTAATTTGAAACTTTAAAACAACAACTAAAAGATTTAACCCATATATTTTGTCTTTGAAACTCATATTACAAACTATATAAATAAAACTTGCATTGATCTTTCATATTTTCACATTAAAATACAAATGTAATTTTGGTATGAGCTCAAAAAAGCTTAACCTAAAGGCAAAACATGAAATAAAAAATAAAATTTCATGGTTATTCTTTTATTTTTCTACTTACCTATGTAAATAGGTAGGTAGGTAGGTAGGTCTTAAAACCTACCTACCTACTGACCTATGGTTATGTATGACCTACTTAACTACTAAAATAGTTTTTTAAATTATTTTATTTTAAAATATAATTAAATATGCCATTTGGAAAAAAATTATTGTGCCACATGTCACAATTTTGGACCATTATTAACAATCATATTTAATGATGGAGATCAATATTTTGAAAATTAAATAAATTTTATGTTAAAAAAATCTTCATTGTGACATGTGTCAAATTTTAATAGATGGATGACAATCAATGATGTCAACATGACGTCATAGGTACAATTATAACGAAGTTGCATAATAGTTGAAAATTAATTGTTTTGATTTAGTTGCAATTAAGTTGCAATGAGTTGCATCATATATATCGTGCATTACAACTTCATGATTGAAAATAATGAAAACAAGAAGATTAAAAATTTAAGGATAGATAAGGGTGGTGAATTTTTCTCCAATTTGAGCTTAATTTGTATTGTGAATTGCATGGCATACAAAAATAGATGACAACTACCCATACTTTCCATCATAATTGTGTCATAGAATGAAAAAACAAAAAAAATGTGGAGTGAATAAGGAACATGTCTATATAATTAACAAATATCCTTTTTACTTGTGGACAAAAGTTATTGACACAATAGTGTGTTTAGTAAACAAGAGCCCTTCAAGGTCCAACGGGGGGCTTTCTTTTGATTAAGTTTACAATGAAACATCACCTCAATTTGGCCACTTGATTGAAGACATTTGGATGTTTGGTAAATGTGCACTTAAACAAATATAGAGGAACAAGATGGAGTCAAAATGTTTGTTAGTGGGTTATGATGACAAGTCAAAAGCATATCATTGCTACAACCTTGTTACACAAAAAATCATGATTAATAAATATGTGGTTTTCTATGAACAATTTGTAGGTTTACAAGGGTTACCAACTAAACAAGTTGCAAATATATGCAACAAATACAACTATCTTCTTAGAATTTTACCCCAAAAAAAATTCAATCAACCAAATAACGTTACACCACAAATGTATGGTTGATTAGAACAAAACACAATCCAAGAAGATCTTCTAGTAGGACCTCATGTGGAGTTTTTAGATCGTGAAAAGATTTGTTCACCTTCAAGTCTTAAGGCTATTAGATGAGGGGAACCACCTGCACCAACCAGGAAATCCACACGACCTTGCAATGTTCCTATGCACTCGAAAGATTATATTTACACAAATAAAATTAACACAAAAGAGCCCACAAATTACTTGGAGGCAATTTAACATCCAAGTGGAGAGTGGTTATGTGGTTGAAAATGGAATCCATACAAAAAAACTTAGACATGGGAACTTACAAAATTACCACCAAGAAAAATCCTAAGTACTTCAAAGTGAGTTTTTAAAAATCAATTGAAAAGCAAATGGACATGTCAAAGAGTTAAGGGCGAAGCTAGTAGTTCAAGGATTTGAATAACATAAGGGTTTGGATTTTCATGAAACTTTTGCACCTACTATCAAGTGGGCCATAATTCGTGCAATTGTTGCTATTGTGGCACAAAACAAATGGGGGATAAAACACTTGGACATAAAAACAACTTTTCCAAATGGGGATTTAGAGGAGGAAGTTTACATGTTCAAACCTCAAGGATTTACAATTCTAGGGAGTGAACACCTTGTGCACAACTTTATGGACTAAAACAAACATCACGCACTTAGTACACAAAAATTGATAGTTTTTTACAATACTTTAAATTACTTCACATTCAAACAAATTGCAATTTGTATGTGCTTGTAAAAGACGGTCTTTATGTTATCATTCATCTTGTACATTCATGATCTACTTTTTAACACTTGGAACCACTTATCCAAGCTATTGTGGCTATAAGAAGAACTTGAAAAGGGGTTTGCAATGTCTTGATTAGGCATCACGCAGTTTTATATTAGTGTGGAATTTTGATATGTGCCTAATGGAAATAGGTTGTTGTAATGTAATTGTGCACATATGATACTTGAGAAATTTTGCATGGAAAATTGTTTAGCTATAATTACACCAATGGAAGAAGAAATGCAACTAATATAGATCAACATTCAAAGTACAATAGGAAGTTTCATTTTCCTCACTTGTATTCATTGAGACATTTGATACATGGTAAATTATTTTAACAAGTACACGAGTGCCCCAAAAGTGTCACATTTGGAAGTAGCTAGAAGGATCCTATGGTATCTCAAAGGAACTATATGTAATTTGGTATCATTTTCTCAAATAAATCCAACACCAAGTTGAAAGCATTTATGGATGTGGACTAGGGTCAAGATTTGGACAACCAACAATCAACAACTAGCATGCATTTCAAGTTTGGACTTAGTTTAATTCATTGGAACAACAAATTGCAATAGATAATTGCACTTTCAACTACGAAAGCTAAATACAAGTCTTTAGGAAATGGAGCAAAAGACATATTTAGTTTAATCAATTTGAAGAATATCTTGTTTGAAGAATTACCTCATATGGATAGTGCCCCAACAATATTTTTTTGTGACAACGAATTTGCCTTTAAATCAGTAAAAAATATAATCATGCATGTGTGAATTAATCACATAGAAATTTAGTATCAATATGTGCAATAAAGAATATTAGCATGATAAGTACAAATTCCATACATATCCACTATTGAACAAGAAGTTGATATCTCGACAAAACCTTTGAATAACTACCTTTTCAAATTTTTAGATGACACATCGGAATAACTAATCATTTGCAAATAGAAGGTCAGTTGTGAAGAAGGGTGTTAACAACATAACCACATGCTTGACCCCATACCTAACCCATGAGAAACTTTTAGTTAAGTTCCTACGTATTTGCATCTCCACCAATTTTATTTCTAGTATCATTGTTTTCATAATCACTATGCATATAACTATCATGCATTTAATTGTGTATATAAATAAAAATATTTGCAAGTTCCATCACTTGTTGTATCACTTTGATTCTCTAATCTAAAGCACATATACATGTGAGATTATTATTTTTCACATAATATCTTTTATGTTCAATGGTGGGTGATATTGAAAAAAAGATTGAATTCATTTAAAAAAATTCTAATACAAGTGGTTAATCTTTTTTTTTTTCATGAACTTCAAGTTTTTCTGAAATAATAATCACCACAACACCATCACCACCTTCTATTGCGCTTTCTTTTATCATTACTTTCATGTTTGATAAATTTCCAAGTATTAATTTTATCAATCCCAATGACCTTTTATATTGCTCCTCCTACTCCTTTGACTATTCACTTGCAATTCTTCACTCACCTTTACTATTTTCCAATTACACCATACCCAATTGAACAAAAAGTTGCACTTCTTTTTTAATAAACAACTTGTAGGCACACAAGTTCTTAGCATCACTTACAAGCTTTGATAGTTGTAAAGGGTAGTGGAAAAGGTGACATGAAACACATTTATGGAACAACTCAATACATTAAGAGTAGCAACCACAACTGAAAAACTCCATTCCCTCTTTTATAAGTCTAGTTTGTAAAGGGATTTCATTAGGAGAAAAAAGGGAAATAATAATAACAATAAATAAAAAGATGAAAACACATAAAGTAACTTCCATGGGTCGAAAATACTTTTACAACATGGTGAATAACCTCCAAGGGTTGAAAGATTTTTTTATAAATTGATGAACCAATACCAACATTTTGGTCTAATTCAAGTTAGTAAATGTCTTAAATTTACAAAAAAAAAACTGATTGGCTTTTTACAACTAGTAAAGTTCACATGTTAACAATGCCTCACACCAACACAAAAATATTATTATTTTTCATCAATCAATCATTTTTTTTGGCCCATGGGGTGAATCTTAAATAGTTCTTCATTTTGTACAATCCATTTTATCAAGTTTATGAATAAAAATGGGGACTTAACATTACACATTGGATGCGGTACATGCCAACAAAGTTTTAAATGGAGGTTGTCATTAGGTATGTTCTTAGTATGTTCTTATTAAAAAAACCTATTCAAATGGTATGTGGCAATGCTTGATGTTTTAATGTGATTGCCACTTGGTCCACCATGTACAAACATTGATTCAATATAAGCAATTGGAGTCACATATGGTCAATTTAAATTCAAGATATTTTGGGTCAAGTATGATTAATGTATAATGTTCATCTATAAGAATAGTTCCACAAGTGGCATGTGTAACATATTTTAAATGAAATATAATGTTTATATGTCAATATGAATTTAAAAGTTTGTCAGTTGGGCCAATATATTTGCACAAGATGTAATTTTTGTAAAAGGCATTTCACAACACAATGAATATTCTCAATTGGTTGGCTCATATATATATATATATATATATATAGATGTCCAAATGCTTGAATATATTAAAGGTTTTTCATTTCATATTATTTTCATTTTCCATGTTTATGGACAAAAGATTAACAAATAATTATACACCGTGTTGAATGTGAAAATTTTAAACCCCATGATCAAAGAAAAAATTTCTAAACTAATCGAAGGTTATTTAATGTCAATTCAAGAATCTCACAATTAATAATAATTTTTATATTTTCATTTTATCTTCTAAATTAAAATATTTGATGGTCATACCTTCTAAGGTATGAAAAATCATGTCCTTTGTAATTTGACGTTGTATGCAATCAATAAATGTCATTTGCATCTAAATGCATTGCATAGGGATATGTGCATTCACCATTATGCATACAACCTTGAATTTGTTGCATTAATTTCACATTTTTTCAGAACCTTACCAACAAATTCAAATACAAAAACACTAGTTAGAAGGTCTTCCAATGTTTTGATCCTCCAACCCTTCTCTTTGGAAGCCCAAAAGACCTTGAAATCATATCAACACATTAATTACAATCTAGATGATACACCAACATTAAAACATAGAGGTGAAAGTCAAAAGTTTTTAAATTACAAAAAGTTATCTAAAGTCATTCATAATTTAAATGATGTTGCATCCCTTGTTGCACAATTTGATTGCCACAATTTATGTTGCAATTATAGAGCTCTTGGCACTCCTTGATGAAATCTTGCACAATATGGCCCCTACAACATTTGACACCTTGATAATTTGTAGCCATGATATAATTCCCCAATGGACAAAAGTTGATGTCCTCTGTTGTAACCAACCCCATGCACTGAAATAACGCACATAATAATGGTTCATTACATAAAATTTTATACATTGGTGACACACATTTAAGTTTCAACACATCAAGTTCAAATAGTTAATAATCTCAAAGTACATATTAAACAACTTGGAATACCTATCAATCTAGTATTTTTTGAACAATCCACTTTGAATATATGCACACTCCCCACCACCATATTGAACATAATTACAATTGTTGGGCATTTTGACATAATTATGTTGACAATCCGAACAAAATTCTTCTGCAGAAAAGTGTGAAATGTCACACCCATTCCCCACATTATGATTGAATTTTTTTTTTCAGGATGTATGTGAAAGGAGAGGGTAGAGCCATGTTTATTGGATTGATTGAAATAGGGATAAGAACACACTCTAATCCCCCACTCAAATCCTTAGGGTGATCTTGCCAAAACCCTTAGTTGTCTGAATTTAAACTCTACAACCACATGCACCTATAATTATGTGTAAATGAAAACTTCCATAATAATGATCAAGTACCCTATCAAGAATTTACAACAAAACAATATAGGATATAAAAGTTATTATCTCAAAGTTCAATGGCAATCTATTCTTACATCAAGTCCCAACTTTTTACAATTATAAAAAAAATAGAAAAATGTTGGATATTACAATTTTAGCAACAAAAAAAACTCCAATGTTATACCATATAAGCATAACTCATTACTAATGGTGAAAAAACCTCTATTTTTTGGTGGTACTATTGGAGTGTAACTACCAAAATGTGGAATCCAATATGGAGGTTGTAGCACATTGCAAAACTTCATCATTACAAACAAAACTTGACTACAAAATATTTTTGGTATATTCGATTACATCTGTTAGGTTAGATGTGTTATAACATTACAACTTACAAGTGTAAAGTCATAGCAATCAAAAGTGTGAACTTGTGGTAAAAGAATACTCAAAAATGCCACAACACAGTTTACATTAACGTCAAGATATCTAATAATTAATGTATCAAGGACAACCACCAATATGCCCTAAAGACCTATGTATTACAATAATATCCTTCACCTTTAAATTACCCTTTTGCATTATTTGGTGCTTCACAACTTTTGCCTTCTATTTCCCCTTTTTTGAAGTGTTAATTAATAATCATTAGTTGGACTTCAAGTTTATGTCTTCACATTTGCCTTTATGTTCACCATCACATCTACACCCTTCCCTTTTGATTTCCAACCATGCTTCTGCTTCCCAATTCCTTTCCCCATGTCATGCATATCAATAGTGACCTCTTGGGTCTCAACAACATTAACATTGGCTTCACGTTTCACATTCCCTTCTTGAAAGGTAGCAATGGTTTTGGGTTCAAGAGGAGGCGGCACTATTGTGGTTAAACCATTTTCCACAACTTCGTAGACGTCAACTTCTTGGTGGGAACTTGTTGTCTCTTTCACATCCTCTTCTTTAGAACTGTCACTCTCGTTGCTTGAAGATACATCATTAGTCTCTAACACCTCTAACACATTTTATTTTCATGCTCTACTAAGAAGGCAACACGGTGGAGTTGCCAACTTCTTCATAAGGTCCAAATAAGGCAACAAGTTTTTTGGAACATTTGATTGAAGTGGTATATGTTACTTCTGACAAACTCCACATACTGACATTTAAGTGAAGTTCTCATAGGTGTTCTAAGAGTTTTAAGCACACACTTAAGGTTAAGAGAACTAACAACTTGAGGAGAAATCATTTGGGAAGTTTGTGGCCCTACAACTTGGTTGGTCTCACCACAGCTCCCATCGCAAGTGTTTGCATTGAATGGTTCACAAAAGACCTTGAATGAAGATCCTGCATCCACATAAAATAACATTCATAATTATACTCGAAAAGTCAATTCGTTAACTAAAATAGCTATGGAAAACCCTAGATTATACAAAACTAGACTACACAATATATATCTAGGTACATACAACACAATACACATTAATCCATCAAGTGTGGTTAATCTCCTACAACTACACATCAAAGTCTATATATGTTAGAATATTGCATACAACAAGACAACATATAAAATCAAACAAGTATGATTTGTATTTTATAGTCTAATGGATAGACACAAATGCAACATAAACTATTCATTTATCTGCAGTCAATTGTAATACATACATTACAGTAAGGAACATACAATGGAAAGTCATTAATGTAATGGGTTGCACCTACTATCCTATTTGTAATCGAAATTTATACTCTTAGCTCCCACTTGGATCCATGGTACCCATTTAATACATACACAAGTTTGCAAAATGGGTATTGGAAATATGTACTAAGACTTTGTGTACACTAAATGTTCTACTATTCTTGTAGACAATTACAATCCATACAAGTTGCACCACTACAAAAAAATTGACTTAGTTGTTATAATACACCTACACATAAGTTGTAAATTAGTGTAAAGAAATTGCAACAATTAGAGATTTATAATTGGACACTAAATTTCAATGGACAAGTTGCACTAAGTTCATCAAACATTTTTACAAATATGGAATAGAGATTTGACTAATTGACAATTAGGAGATGAGTTAAGGCTACAACTTTTCTTTGTTGTACAATTATACATCGCACAAGTTCACACTCCATATCCACATACTTGTCTTCCAAGTGGTTATCAAACTTTACAAATCCAGATCTCTTGTATTAATTTGGGTGTACAAGACCTTCACATAGATTGTCCTTACACCGTGTGTTTTTTTTGAACCATATACTAGCACACCATGCATGGTAAAGATGGCCACAACTAGAGATAATGATGTCCTTAAAAGGAAAACTGAATCCACAAAGTGAGTAACAACTTAAGGCTATAGTATGAGGTCTCATATCACATACATCACTTGCATAACACATAGGATAATGGTTAAATACAACAATTATTTTTTTCCCTTTCTTCAATTGTAACTAATGGGCATTCAAAACATTAAATTGAAGCTCAAATGCTTTTTTTTTTTGGACCCCATTAACTATTATGTCCTAAACATTATTAGACTTCAATAATAATTCTTCATGGTCAAATTTTGTCTTCTCCATTGTGGACTTATAAAATTCACAAATCATCTTTTGTTTGTTTAGGTTAATAAGATTAATAGTTGATTTTGCAACAAGCAACCCTTGTAGCCTACTTTCAACTTTAAAAACATTAGCTTGCATAGAATTTAAAACAACTTTCCCTTGGCCAAGTTCAAATGTCAACTCCTCCTTTTCTTTTTTCAACTTCACTAATTGAGCCCTAGAAGATTCCAACTCCAACCCAACAATGTTCGTCAATTCCCCCAATTCCAGTTTACTATTTTCAAAACTAGGGTTGATTTCATCAACCTTCCCAACACCAACACCAGACTCAAATTTTCGTTTCATTTTCCTTTCTCTGTTCATCAAATCCTTTACACCTTCCTCAAGCTTCACTTCTGCTATAGTCTTGCCCAACAAAACAACCTTTTTTTCGATGCATTTTTCCATCCAAGAAAGCCACTTGGACCTTTGGTTAGTGTTGGTTTCATTACTAAATCTTGGCCAACTAACATTCTTGCCTTCACAATTTCTACAACAATCCCCCTAGCAAACTCCTTCGTAATCAATTTATTCCTAAGCAAATTTGTCTTATCATAGACAATTGAATATCTTTCCTTGATTCTATCCATGACTTGAACATTATGACAATTAACAAAAGAGTATCTACTCCTTCCTTGAGCTTCCCCAAAGACCCTTTAAGTTCAATCTCTTGGACATTTTTGCTTTTTATCCTATGCGGGTTGGTTCTTTCAATCGGCAATCCATAACCATCCCTAAAATCAAGGAAATCAATGACAACATGGGGCAAAATTCACATAAGCTTTGCAATTTTGGCATCCACCTCGTCCAGAGTGTCTTCTTTGACCATAGTTTGAATCACATTTGTATCATCCTCACTGAGAGGTTGATCCTTATTTTGCATGTTCCTCATGATGAAGACACATTAAAAACAAAGCCCCAAACAATACAACCTTTATTTCTTTCAAATTATGCATTATGCCATTTGTAATACATATTTACATATATCCCTTATAGCTATGAAATCATGTATAACATACAAGACTAGCCTTTGGTTACTCATTAAAATAAAATAAAATCCCATATGCATAGTCTTCATTCGTGAAGTTTTTAATGTTGCAAAGTTTCAAAAAACTTAATCAAAGGCATAAGTTTTCCTATTTTGATCTCATGCAATATCATTCATTCACCAAATCTTCAACTTTGTAGATAACGTATAATTTAATTTACCACTATTTAATTATAATTATTCATTGATAATAACATTGGTTTTATACATTAGGTTTCAAAATTTGCTTCATGGGAGACAATTCGTTTATTGACATAAAATCTTAGCACAATCTGGGTTCATGGACTAATCGCACATGTGACTGAAATGTATTATTCAAAACGTGATAAGGATAACTCTAAATCTACAACTAGATTATTAAGGTGAAAAATCTTCATACTAGATTTGGGTCCGAGCCTTGGCTTTTGTGTGAAGATTTGTGAACTTGTAGCATTTGCAACTTTCCTTTTACTAGTTTAGTGTCAAGTAGCACAAACCCATTGCTTCTTGTCATTCCCTGTCATACATGAATTCATCCATATTAAAATCTAACATTTTATAATCAAATGAAAATTACAACAAAGCAACCAAACAACATACTTAACAATTCATTTCATTGGTACACAAGTATTGACCAACTTGGAGAAGTCAAAACTAATGTTATGTAAGTTGCTTGACCCAACTCCTTTCAAATCAAGTGTTGTTAAAGGGATTTTGCAAAAACAAAAATATTGTCATAATACACTTCTCTTCTTTAAACACATGGATCATAAAATAGCCCTTGAATTTAAAGGAAAGCTAGAATGCAACAAATTAAATTCAATATCATCAAGGCATATATGTGGACTATTGACAATCACTTAAAACAAATGGCTAAAGATTTCAGACTTCTACTATTTCAATCTTTATCAACGTTCTTGTTAGAATGGATGCAAAAGACTTAAATTTATATTGAAAACAAAAGTTCATGGAATGGTTCTGCAATTCATAACATTTGCATTGCACCCAAAGCCAACAACATTCATCAAATTGTTAGATTACTGAAATTTTATTAACATCATACAAATTTAATCACAGCAAAATTTGAAAACTTGATAAATTTATTATTCCCTTTAGAGAATATGTAGTTTCAATGCTTAACAACATGCTACCAAAACTAATGTTCATCAAATTGAACTTCAATACAACCAATTGCACTTATTTTTCTATTTTTGAAAAGAATTTTTCTTTCTTTCCACTATGCAACACTAACATTACATTCCTAATTTCTTTTAGGTTATAATCAAAATACATGTTAACCTAGGAAAATGAGCTTAGACACAACTTGCTTCCAAATTGTTGTAATTGCAAACATTACTGATTTTTTAGGGGTTTTATAATCTTGACCTTTTATAAATACATGATAAACAAAAAGAATTGAGCTTCATGCAACATGTTTGAGGTTTCTATCTTAGAAAATCTATATGTAATAATAATCTTTGGGTGAACAATAAGGATAAGATTAACAACTTGTCCAATAAATATTTTCATGGTCATTGCAACTTTGATATAAAGTCTAATTTTGTTCACATGGTTAAGAAATAAATGCACTTCAGATGAATGCTTAAGTTAATAATATTTGAATCAGCTAATTATGGTTCAGAGCAAATGAAATAATTATTGGTGAACATGCATTGCCATAAATATATGATTGACAATATCATGAATTCAACATATCCTCTTGAGTTTGGAGTAAGATGATCAACTACAGCCCATGGGAAAAATTGTAGCAACTAGATTTTGTGATCATTATTATAAAATAAACCATCATTGATTTCTTGGGGGTTTTATAAGCTCGACCTTCTAGAAAATTCATGACACTTCAATTGTAGCCCATCAGAAGAGTTGTAGCAATATAATTTAGTTTTCATTAATGCAAAATAAGACCTAACATTTCAATTACTTAATTCCAACAAACCTTGACAACAAACTTTCCAAGAAATGATCAAGAAACAAACATATTTATGTAGAAATGTCATGGTGGTAGTTGCTTGTGATTGACAAAAATTGTTAATCCATACTATTACCAATGTTTTCACTCGGAAGAACAATACATATTCAAATAAAGCTTTAAAAAATGACAAATTTCACAAAGTCGTTCAAGCACTCATGCCTACTATACGTGCTTGTTAGAGATCACAAAAGCTTACTTGTTTCAAATGTAGGTCAAGCACAAACCTTCAAGTTGTGGAAAAATGTACATAACATTTTTTCGAGGTGCAATAATTGGGGCTTACCAACCTCTTGTTGCTATTGCATATGGTGTGTTTTCCATTGCCTTGGGATGCTTCCAAGCTCATGCTCCCTTATGCTTCCAAGTTCTTGTTTGGTTTCAAAATAGTTCACAAAAGTTGTTTCAACACAATCAACACACTCTCATGATGTTCATTGATGTTGACAACCAATTAGCGTGGTTGTAAATTATAATTAGTCCATCAATACTTGTTAATAATAATTAATGGGCATTATCCCCTTCCCACGTCTATTCATTGAAAACTTGAACATGACAACAACATAATTTGTATTGAAATTGATGGATTTAAATACCCTATTTTGACTTCATGTTGGTGGCAAAAATAGGTGGCTAACTTTATTGTGTGAAAATTGTATAATTTGTACTTCAATAAACATTACATTTTTTTGCCCCAAATATACCACTATAATGTGTTTCCATCCAATTGTTGAGCTCATCGATAGTCAATTTATAATCCTATTCACATGAGTCATTACTACATTAGTAAACACCATATAGGGTGTCCCAAACAACTGTAGTCATTATTGCTAGTAGTCCTAAACTCCTATTCAAAAACCTTCTTGTCAAGACTCTATTTGATCCACGACCCAAGTTTGTTGCAAATCCAATTAATACTCCACCTTTAACAAAATTCGTGTTGGGTGCAACAACTATTTCCACTCATGTGGTTGTTATGACAACATTAGGTGATTGAATAACATATATTCTAGCAAGTTGTTTCTGGATTTCAGCAATTGCCACTTTTAACACTTTTGGTGAAGCTAAATTGATTTAAGTTTAATGATGCCCCATTTTGTGGTTACCCATTGGTATCCTTTGTGGTGCAGAATGTGGATGTGAATAATTCTTTGGTACTTTGCTCCTAAACTAAATGGATGGATGAATCTATCAACTTTGTGGTTTCGATTAACCTCCCAATTCCATGCCTCTCAATATGTTATGGACTATAGGAATTCCTAGTTCTTGGTCCTATGATTGATCCATTAATGTTCCTGCCACATGTTGTTACTCCACATGTTTAACAATATTTGCTTTGATCATGTCAAGCCTTGTCGACTTAATGTTGATGGTAGTTAAAGTGATGTGTTTATTAATTAGCCATAGTGCAATATCCCTTGTAATAGTAATTGTCGATTGTTGATGAATAAATTGAATGAATGTGTTCATGAATTCCACAATTATGTATTAAAAAATAGTGGGTAATGGGCATTGGGATCCCTTGTCAAATTATTGTGTCTATATATGATTATTAAAGCATAAAACATTCTAACAATTGAGATGTAGTTGTTCCAAAGTAAAAAAATTGACAAATTGTTCATTCACATAATTCAAGTTCACCACATTACAATATAACCTTCACACTTCCTTCTTACCCTTGCATATACTTGTGACAAGTGCATATTAATGCATAAATCAAACATTGAAGTAAAATAATCTCCATCTTAATATGCTAAAAAAATAACATAGCCATATGAATAATAGGTTCACCTAATTGTTCATGATACAAATCCAGCTTGTTTAGGATTTTTGAGCCAATTAAACGACACTTTAAAATTAAAAAAAAAACCATTAAGTTTTTCCATTAGATCATTACATGGTCTACTTTCATATTTAAATACTAGTACCTTTAATAATTTAGAATGAACATCTAATAAATTGCAATTATATTTTTTATTTCGAGGAATTGACTTATGGTTTAAATGAATGAAAACCCTAAATTTTTCATTCCAATGTGCTTACTTTTTAATGTGTATTGTATTATGTTTTGAAATGATTTTATTGATTGAAATCATTATAAACCAAACTTGCATTTGAACTAGTTACTAATACAATTTGTTTTTGACTTAAAGGTTAATTATGATCTAACTATTAAGTTTATGAATCCCTTAAATATAATACTTGTGTAAGCAATACCAAGATTTGTGTACCTTTAGACTCCCATGTAAATTGCTTTGTCAAATTTTGACAACAAATATGAAATCCCACACAAAAATTTCTTGTAATTGAACACATTCTCTTAATAAATGCATGTATGTTTCAATAAATGTAATACACAACAAAGCTCAACAAAAGCTTCACATTAAAAAAAAAGATCAAGAGTTAAGAAGGCTACTTTTAGTTCATAATTTCTTTGCAATGCCATTTTTGACAACTATGGCCTTGTAGTCAGTCACAGCCTTGATGGCGGAGTTGAATATGTTAATCCATCTAATTCAAACATTTCTAAAAATCTAATTGCTTTTGGTTTTATGTACAAGCACTTCCACTTGGTTTTGGAATTCAAATTGTTGTTCAAGGCTCATGTTGAAATAAACATAAAAAGTTTGAAGTAAGGATTAAAACCTATTTGTAAGGCTCATATTGTTCATGGTTTGTACAATCAAGTTGGTGTGATGGGCCATACAATGAACCCCACCACAAAAGGTGCATGGTTCCCTTGTACTTAAATAAGTACACCTCTTCTTCAACCTAACATAACGTTCACATCATTAGTTCCAAAACAAATGAAATAATATGCCATGACAACTTGAGTCCTAAGTCATATTCTCACAAACGAACATAACTTAGGTAAACAATTCATGTCAATTTGCGAGTCCTTGCCTCATTTGTAATTTGTTTAAGTGATAGGAAGATAGTGATTGTACATCAAATTTAAATTACACATACATGGATAGAGGGTAACAAACATTGATAGTCAAATGCTTGTTACCTTCTTATAGGAAACAAATGCAAACCTAAAAGTATTGATGGTATCTATAGTGGCTTACATGACCTTATTATGCATATGCTTATTTAATCCCTAATGTCAACTATTAAATCATTGTTTTGGGGACTTGTTTATAACCTCTAGTTATTGAATAGACTCTTAAGAGTTTCATAATTTGTCGTAGGTCTACTCTAATTTAAAAAATGTAAATATGTTATGAATTGCATGCAATTGCTTGTTTTGGGTGAATCTTTTTACAAATTATTGCTAAATCACCAAAGCTTTCAAACAACTTGCATGTAAACTACAAAGCTTCACTCTTAACATATTGACTATATTTACATACAAAATATGTCAACTTGGTCAATTGATGTTGCTACGTCAACCTTCCATCCTCTAGAATGGTTTGGAATACAAATATAGGTTGTAGACCAAATTTTGTCCTCCTTTTCAATTCTTCAACAAACCTTGCACCTTATAATATGAATTGGCACATTATCACTAAACACAACATTTTCTACCCAATTGAAATTATGAGAACCCCATGGACATCTAGACATCTCTTGTGCAAGAATTTCATGTGAGCAGTATCTTGTTCATTGGAATATTCTCAAGCTCCAATCTGAATCACCTTTTGCACAACTGGGCAACTCCTCACTGATCAAATATTGACTTTCTCACCATGGTCACGCATGTTAAGGCAAATTTTGGAAATTGATATTCGCCATTTTCCTTTTGCCTAGCTGATTAACCACTTTCTTAAAATACATTTCAATTGCTAGACTAAAACAACAATGTCATAGAAAGATGGAATATGTCAAAAAAATCATTTCAATTTTACAATGGTTGAAAGTTTACCATGCGCTCGATCCTTGTATTGGGTTTAAGCAATTGTTGGGTGAATGGGTGATGAATGGATGGTCCACCATTTGGTTCTACAATGAAAACAAGGTAGATTCCTCGCGCTAGGAACACTTTTGCACATGTTGTAACTTTTCCATCCTGACCAGAGTGAACTGACAAACCCTAGAGGCAAGCACCCAAGAGGGATAGAGATGGTGGGTGAGGGTCAAGGGTGAACCAGCAGCACCCACACTGCTGCCTTCACCTTCTTGTGTGAGGCCTCTTAGCTACTTATTAACCCTTCCCTATGTTCTAACCATCTGCATGCATCTACTTTACTAATAAGCTACCTCTTATCCTATCTACCTCTAGCCAATCTCAGCAATTTGAGGGTTTAGGGTATATCTAAACCCTAAACCCCACCACCCACAAGAGATCTCTGGCTCATTCCCTAACAAGTTAGCAAGGAATGGTTTAGTGCAAAGAAGATAAATTCTAGCAAAGTTGAAATTAAGAAAATAACCGTTGTGGAAAAGACAAGATGTCCCCTAAAAAAACAAAAATAAAACACAAAAAAAGTATGAGAAAGATCATAGATGGGAATGAAACCTTGGGAATGATAAAAAAAAAAAAAAGGGTTAAAGAACCTGAAAAAGGTCATGGTGGTGGTTGAAAATGTGGGTATTGAATCTAGATGCAAAATGAATTATTATTGAATAGGCTAGCCTTACCTTTGTCATTATGTTATTGCAAGTAAGCAAAATGTCAAGGGAAGTTTGGCCCTCACAATCTGAAGAATCAGAGATTTCCCAAAAAAAAAAAAAAACATTTTATAAGGACTGAGCATCATTAACCAAGCATGCCCAAACTTGTGGAGGTACCCAATCTGCCTTGGAGATTGAGCTGCACTGAATTTATTGTGCTCTTTAGTGCTTGCACATCACCCATCCCTCAAAACCCCATTCCCAATTTTGACAGTGTAATGACTTAAATGCCACTTGACAATTTGAACTTGACCACACATGTGGACAAAAGCTTTTAACCTAACCCAGTTTCTTCCAAGAGGAAAAACAGACTTTGTGAGAACTTTGCCCAACATGACACTAGTTGGATTTGTAAAACAGTTTTCCCCCTTTGGACCAAGACCCTCCAACATGGAAGCATTCCCTTATTTGTGTTTCCAACTGCACCCAAGACAACTAAACTAACAAACAACAAAAAAACAACAAAACAAACAACCCTAAAAAACCCTCCTACTATAAAACAACCTACTTTCTGTTATCTCCCCAAGTTCCAACTCCACAAGGGAAGTGGCCATTAATGAATCTGTCCTTTTAAGTGTTGAGTCACTTGGGGTGATGTGCTTGGAGGTTGGTGAAAGAAAATTGGGAAAAAAACCCACATTAAATTATCACTAGTCAAAAACATGCTTTGTAGAATAATTTACAAAACTCACCAACAAAAAATACTGTAATTTATTCTGAATGAGCTTCCAAGTTTTGACAGCAAAAAGACAATTCTTGGATCATAAGGTTACAAAGACAACTTAGTACAAACCTACATAACAACTTCCATATAGCAATGTCGAACAGTTGGAAAATTTCAACATGGGCACTTTAAGCATGAGAGAGAGAGAGTGATGAAACAAAACACTAGCTTTTGTTGGGTTGGAAGTATTAGGTTCCATCTGATGGAAACACTTGGAATGATGGAAATACTTAGAGCAAAATTTGAATAGATTGAATTGAAATAGGGAGCGCAATGCTTAAGGGAGTTTGATGGGTCATATGCTATATTGTATGGAATTCACTTACCAACATGAAATTACATGATTTGTTTACTAAACAAGTCCCGCCCATTCTGGCTCCAGACAAGACAAAAGGACTCTCAGGTCCAAAAATATTATTATTGCTTTGTGAAGTTTGTCAAAGTAAGTCTTTGGGTGCAGAGTGGATGTGGAAAGTTTGGGGGGAGGTGTGGGGGGAGGTGTGGGGGGGGAACAAAACTGTTTGAAATTTGAATGCTTACATTCAACTAACAAATTATAGGTACATCAGGATGCAAGATTGCACATATTTACCAAGTACTTCCATTCAGTGTTATTTACTCCAAAGCAACGCAGCTCCCTACAACCCACCATCTCAAAAAAACAACAATAATTGACAAATTTTTCAACACACTCTCGACGTCTTTATTTTTTCCATTCAGAAAATTTTCCTACTAAAAAAGAACAGCGCACACAAGAAGTGGATGTGTCTAAACTTATTGTCTTGAAAAATCAACCTAACAAATAGAGTTTTAAGTAAAAAAGTAGCACAACTGGGGGTTGTCTATCATTTCACATAACATATATATCCATAGTTTACATAGGCTATATCAATTAGTGTTGGTGTTTGGGGGAAAAACTCTGTAAAAAAAGACTTATAACATGTAAATGACTCCACGAGGAAACCTAAAAAATCAGGAGTGAAAGACCCAATTTGATTTCAAGTTGATTCATCCATCATACCGCGTCCAAGTTCAAACTTGAAACATGCCAACAAAATTGCAATTAATGCTATAGGTAATCACGACAATGATATGTAATAACCGTAGGTAATGACCATAGTTGATGGTGTCCCATTACAACTTATATAGTAACTGAAGAAGGTAACGATTTCTGTGGTGGTGTTCTGGAGTTAACAATTGTTATGGTCTTATGGAACGGGCTTTGAGAGGGGAGTGTGAATTATGCAAAAACTATGAGTTGGTGGAAAAAAATTTATGCAAAAGCTGGTATTGACACAATTGTGAGTTGTATCAAAGCAAAATTAATTCTTACATGCATTCTATTCCCACCAAGACCATGCACATAACATTCAAATGGATTGTGGTCAACAGAATCAATCCATTGATCGAAACAACAATGTTGTCAATCATTCATCAAAACCACACATCCACGTATTTCTTATCGTCTTGACAAATATGGAAAAAACCACCAATAAGGCTTTTATGAGTTGTTTTTGATTTTTGGGGTTAGTTCACATGCACATAAAAGAATAACCACAAGCCTTTTTTTTCTCCCTCTCCCCCATTGTTTTTTTGGAGTGATCAAAATCCAATTGGTGGATTTAGAACTTTATGATTCGTATTTTTTTCAGTGTGGGTGAAAATCTTGCTAAGTACTTGTGTTTGGATCTTTGAATTTCTTAACTCTTTGAGTACAAACTACTTAAAGATGGCTCTACAGGGTAATGTGAGAGAAATGAACTTGTTTTAATAATAGATATTCATTTAGTGGGATGGACATTATAAAATTTCACAAAAACCCATTGAATGCAGAACTTGCAAAAAGATGTCAAAGAAACATGATGATAAAAGAATTTGTGTTTGCACCCGCCCAAAAAAACCAAAAAAGCCTCTGTATACTTAAGAAGTCAATTATGGACTCTGAAATCTAGATGAATTGGCAGATTGCATAATCTTCCCTTTCTAAGTAAGCACTAAGCACATCATGGAGGCAAGAAATTAGACTTGCAAGAAAGCAATATGTAAAGTACCTACAACATAATTTCTTAATACTAAGAAGATGGGGTCATAAAGCTCTCAGTGACATTTCTTATCATATTTGGAGGGCACCTTAGAATATCTCTCTTAATGGGATATCCCTCCTAATGGGATTATTACAAGGTCTTGGACACAAATTTCTTACCCTCTTGGGAGGGCAATTTATATTGGTGGATATCCATCCCTCTTATGCCGTCTACAAAGAGGAGCAATTTTACACCTACTCCTTAAGACTTTGTAGGATGTTACACTTGCATGTAGGAGGGATCTAGCACAAAACCTATTCTGTAAGAGTGGGAGAGCTCTTACACCAACATATAGGAGGGATCTAGCACACACACACTATGGAGTAGGTGCGTGATCCCACCTATATGTATCCATAGTGTGATAGATCCCTCCTATGTGTAGGTGTAAGAAACTATGTTCCTCGGCCTCTTCTTACACGTTGTGATGATCTATCTATTGATACTTAGGTGATGCTTAGGTTCATATAACAATATATGCTTCGAGGTTTACAACCGTTAAACCCCCCATAGGTGGAGGACATTCCCAAAATATGGGGTCAGACTTTACATTGCATAGCACCTCATCCTACACCAATTATCTTGGGAATGCCCTCCCTCCCCAAAAAAAATTGCAAGAAAAACAAAAGTTTCACCTTAGTTAGAGTGGGAAGAGGAAGAGGATGAGGGACACAATTAAAAGCTTAAAAAATTTGGCTCTCAAAAGAAAATGAATTCCCCACTAGGTAAGTAGTATTGCCCCTTTAACAAATTCCCTAGTAATATAATACTACTAATGCCCATAAATCAAATTCCCCAATGGCCAAATGCTCATTGTAACATGAGGGGGGCAGGGAGAGGGGGGGGGGGGAGGAGGGTTAAGTAGTTGGCGGCGCTTGCAATTTGTCTGTTTGCATTTGATTGCAAATGTGCCGTTTTGGGGGCCGATAATGAGCTTGACAATAATAATAATAATAATAATAATAAAATAAAGGGACTCCAAGTAGGTACCTCACTAAGGGAAGCTAGACATTAGTTTGTTAGGAATCTAACAACCTTAGTTTGTTATTGTTGTTGTTTGTAGCTACACTTATGATTATTCATACTTAATAATAAATATAATAATAATATTGTAGTGTGAAAAATAATGATAATCAAATTATTATTACTTTAGTATAAATAAATAAATAAATAAAATAAGTAAAAAAATATTTTTGTGGCTAAAATTTGCATTTCATTTTTTTGATTTATTAATTTCTTATGGTTTTGTGGTTGTGTTGTGTTTGTGTTTTTGATAAGTCTTTTGTTTATGTGTGTTTCTTGGGCCTGTTTGTCACCAGAATTTGTGGCATTCTTGCGTTATGGAGCTTCCTCTTTGCTGCTGACCGTTTTTCGTTTTCGGCTGTCTTGTCTTGTCGTCGCCGTTGTCCGAAGGTAGCCTTTCTCTCTTCGTCGTCGTCGTTGATTCTTGGCGTTCCATCTTCTCTCCTCTTTGGAGAATCAACTGTGGTTTTGGTTCGTTTGTGTTTCTACAGCCGGAGGAGAAGGAGTTGGAGTCGCCAATGTGTATTTTCTTTTTTCTTGGTTCCTTGTGGCAGTCTAATGGATTACAGAATTGCTGATGAAGCACGCAAGCAAGGAATCAAGCTCGACGTTTTTGTGGCGAGCGGTGGGTTTTGTTGACAGCTGAATCTCGAAAGGAGAGGGAAAAAAAAAGAATGGACTTTCGTTTAATGTAGCGACCGTAATGTTGCATTTGATGTTCACTCATGTAACTACTTGATAGTTGTTGTAGTGGTTTTGTCTTCTTCTTCTTCTTCTTCTTCGGTGTCTTTAGTAATGTTCTTGCACCTTGAAGTTCTTAATGTTACTCAAGGAGAAGTTTCCCCTACAAGATTGAGGAGCAAAACGAAGAGCTCATCTTGCTGAAATTTATGACTTGGGTGAAGTCTCAAGGGCTTGAAGCATGCATTCATTCATTCATTCCCGCCGCTTCCGTTGCTCTGATCGCTGCTGGTGTCTTTTGTGTCTTGATGGGGTCGCTGAAGAACTGCTGCTGCTGCACTCTTGATACAATTCTCTTACACGTGAAAAATATTCTCTTGGTCTTGTTGCAAGGAAGCTTGCTTTTTCTGATCTTCAGCCTTGCAGCCCACATGCTCCAAATGTCAATTTTGTGATGTACCCAACGCACCAGTGTTTTGATCAAATTGGAGCTCCTTCATCTGTAAATCCGTAGTGGAGAGAGAGAGAGAGAGAGAGAGAGAGAGAGAGAGTTGCAGCAATCAATGACGGTCTCGTTTTCCAAGTCGCGGCATCGCTCGTCGCAGTCTCTGTCATCTCTTTCGCTGGAGAACAAGGTGGCTACTCCAACAACAACTACTGCCTACCAAGGATCAGCTTCAAAGGAGGCACTTGTTGCTCCTGCTGCAGCAGAAAAACGCACTATTATAGCTGCTTCTTTGGGTGAGTCTTCGAGGGCTGCAGCAATGGCAACTCATGTAGTAAATGGGAGGACAACGACCAGATCAAGGAGGGCGAGGCCGTCATCACTGGGAGGAAGTTCAGAAGACTTCGCCTCCAAAGGTCTTCAGATGGATCAAGTCATGGCTGCTACTTCGCCAGCTGAAGAAAGAAAGCTCACTAGCAAAACAAGCTCCAGAGGTACTACTGTAGTTCTTGTCACAACGGCGTCCTTCAGTGGGATGCCCATTCATTTGGTTTGCAAAAGTTGGGTTCTCTTTAAGAATGCTAAGCACTGACTGTGTAGTAGAAGAAGAAGAAGAATCTGACATTGCAAAAATCTTCTGTGACTGCTGTTGTGTTCCATAGCTCCAAGACCCAATCACAAGCTTTGTTCCGGATCCGCACCTGCAAGTCCTCGGCCACATCAGCTGCAGCATTCTTCAGCAGCATTAGTATCAAAGCATCATCCCCAGGTGTACTCAGCTGCTGGGGATGAGAGACTGGGAAACCAGCTTGGTGCAGCTGCATCACACTATGTGTTTTCGAAGACTGCGCATGAAAGATCATTCTCCAACAAATCAGTTCATGCAAAGGTAGCAAAGGCAGACGCCCTGACAGATCAAGCTTCGAAGCTCCAACCCACAGTAGCAAGCAGCAGCAACAGCAGTTCAAATTCAGCCTGTAGGCAGGATGAGGCAATTGTTCCAGGTGCTGAGCAATCAGGACAGAAACTTTTACAAAATGATCAGGAACTAGCTGAAGGTTTGAAATGCATGCTCTCATCCACATGCCCCTTGCTTCCATGCGATTCCTTCCATGACTTTGCTGTGTAAGGTGGGGTTGTAAAGTGAAAATGGTTTTGCTTTGTCCCCTATTGCAGATTCTTCTATCTTGCAAATTCTTGCACAAAACATGCAGCAGGACATGGATGTAACTGGAATTCTCCCTATGGAGGAGGACAATGTTGACAAGCAGTCATTAGAGACATGCAGGTCCAATCAAACAGCTTCTGCAGATGCATCCACCTCCAAAGTATCAGAGAGACAATCTGCAGAAGGAAAAGCTGGCAACTTGTTGCAGACCTCATTTGTTACTGTTGAAAGCACAGCCTCAAGTGTGCAGGATTTGATGAATGTGGTTGTATCTGACGGCCTAGAGATGTCAACTGAGCCTGATGGTGCAGATGGTGAGGCAAGTGTGATCTCGACCGTGATCTCCTCTTCAACTCCCAGAATCTTACATTCAAGGGGCTCTTCTTTCTCCTTGGATGCAGAAAGGTGTGTACTTCCACTTGGTTTGCAGAAGCCAAGTTTGATTCTGCCGCATGGAAATAGAGAGGCGAAACCTGCCATGGACTCGACAGTTGCTTCTTTGTCCGCTGTTGAGAAAGTCACAGAGGAAGAACTCACCGAGGCTGCATTCTTATCTAGTGTTGGCTGGAGTTGCAAGGACATGAGCATCACTGGCGAAAAAGACTGTCCGGAGGAGAAGGTCTGTCAACATCCTCTGCCTGTGATTTCAAGCAGATGTGGATCCAACAAATACATGAGAGGGATTCAGTATGTATCAGAGGTCACTAGTACTAGACATCACTCTGTGGAAGCAAACTGTTTCAGCAGCACTGGTGGGCATACCAGTTCTGAGGCAGAAGTGCATGAGGAGGAAGCTCCTCCAGGTGTGGTGGAGTCAGGATCATCTGTAGCAAGCAGGACCTCAAACACATGTCCTGGTCCCAACAACAGGGTTCAAGTCCCTTCTGATATCATCCAGTGGAACAAGATCAGGGTAGGTGGCTGTTGAACTCCTTTTGCTGCAAGATAAATGCTCCTCCACATCAGAGACAATTCTCTTTGCAGAACAGAAACCTGAAGTGAGTAAGAAAATATTTTCTAAAACTTGCTGTTTTGTTGCTTGTTGACAGGGGAGGAACCTATCAAGAAAGTTTCCTGGGATGATTGCAGTAGGAAAGTCAGGACAGAATGTCCTTTTCAAGAAGCAACCCATGTTGGATGCTAGCCTTGTGAACTTGTCTGACACTACTCTTAGCTACCCAGTGGACAAAGCAGCAGTGCACTACAACCTGGACCTACATCCTGAAAAGGAGAATATGGAGAACAGTAACAATTGTGAAGGACAGAGGATTGGAGATGTAGTTGCAGGGGTTCTAGTCCCTGGATTTCAGGCTTTCGCTGCTGCTACTCAGATGACCAAGAAATCAGATCAATCAGAGGATCTGCACCATGGTGGTCTGGCATGGCAAGAGAAAGGTGAAAACCCAGCTTCTGATTTTCTGCACAATCATTAATGTACCGAACCCCAAATTCATTCCTTTATCTTTGATACTTCACAAGTGAGTTTGGGTTCATCCATGAAAGAAGCATCTCTCATGAATGAAGTTGTCTTTGTTAGATATGTGCGAAGTATTTAGGAGTCTTAACATGAATTTCTTCCAGTACATGGTATTTGAACTCTCTTCTATTGCAGATCTACTACCATCTATGAGAGATTTGGGTTCATGTGTTTGGCAGCTACTCTTGAGTAACCCCTCGCCTTGATTTTCTGGCAATTGTGCAGGATGCCAATCTAAGAAAGCAGGTCATATTAATCTGAGCAATGGAACAGGAATATTAACAAGTAGATCTGTGTGCAAACCAGCCCCGAGGCTTATGCTGGGAAGTAGAACCGTACCAGAGGTGGCGTATGAGAAGCCATCACCACCACCACCACCATCACAACAGAGCAATAGTAGTATTTCAATGCTGCAATTATACTCCCAACAGACTGTTGAGGTGTATCATGAAGCTCCGACTTCTTTTTCACTTCTGGGTAACCCCTCATTTTCAAGCTCTCATCAAGATAGAATATGGGAAGAGCAAGCTGAAGCTTATTCCAGTGGGGGAAGAGGGAGTCCAGCTCATGAATATTATGGCCCCGGAGTGTTTCAATCTGCTTCTTCACTTGCAGCTGGTGCCATCTCATCTGTGGAGTCGCTTCATTCTGCATCGGGTTCCTTAAGAAAGCACCCATTAGAGTGGGCTCTAACAGTCTCCCCAAGCACACTTGCTGCTGCTACTGATCACGAGACATGCAATAGCAGCCATGATGAGAAGAGCAACAGTAAGAGGAATGGCAGACCTCGCACCCCACTTCGCACTCTGCTTGCTCAAGACAATAATGGCAAACTAATGTCTGGCAACAATGATATTGTCAACCGCTCCCAACCACTTGGCAATCCAAAGCGAAGCATCTGGAGTAGCTGCATTAATTGCTGCTCTAATTGTGTAGTAAACTAAAAGTACTTGTGAGGAGGTTGTTCAATGCCTACAAACAATACTGAACCTTAAATCCTAAACAACGCACTTCGATTTTGTCTTGTTTCTTGTATTTATTTGCCTTATAAATCTCTCTTGCAGCTTACCATGAATCTTGTGTGTGAAGTTAGTTATATGTGCATGAGACAATCACAAACTAGTATCTTATTTTGGATGGTCGGGACCATAATTGCATAATTGTTTGGGATGTCATATTCCATATTGCCATCTCCACAGGTCAAGGATGAAGGGTTTATTCAAAAAAATTCTATAGCAGTTGTAGTGGCCTGTTTGCCATTGTTGCTTACTGTGTATACCTATGACTGATGTTTGGCACAAAATAATTTGCAATATGTGTAAGCAAAAAAAGAAAAAAGAGACAGAATTTTAATGAAATTTGTCAAGATTGTTGAAAATTGAAACCCATTGAGCTGTTATTTCAAAATGCACATCACAAGATGTATTTTGCAATACTTATTTGCCAACAGCTGAAATTTTGAATTATTCAGCAATGGGTTTGGCAATTTCAAAATGAATTGCTGACTATTTTCTTTGCTGAATATCTATTTTCAAATTCAGCAAAGAAGTGTCAAACGTGAGTTTATTATATACGTAATCTTCCTACTTAGAAGTGATTCTACTCACCACATTGGGCTTGCAAGGAAAATTGTTGATTGTATGTATGACTTGTGAAATTGAGAAAGAATTAATGTGTGAAGAGGTTCTCCTTGGGGTGAGATGCAGCTATGCTTCCACAAAATCTACAGGCTCCAAGTTGAGCATCTCTTGTCCATTTGTGTGATTTCAAAATGTTTCCCCCAAATTCTGAGACCTGTCACCATTATGATGAGAATCAGGGGAGGGGAAGTATTAGGTATTATTATTACCTTAAATGCCCTTTCCACTTCTACTCTGCAAATCTCGGAAGAGGTACAGCAGTCGAATCCAGTGGATTGACATGAAGGAAGACCCCTCTGACCCTGAAAGAAAATACTCAGCTTTCAGAGCTCATCCAGGCCAGGTCCCTCCAGGAAGCTCTGGAAGAGTCAGATCATGTTTATAAGCTGTTAGTGTGGGGGTGCTGCTGGTTCGCCCAAGGAGTTACCTAAGGTTCTGAAACTCAACAGAATGTTTTTTCGTAACCACTTATCATCCATCCTTCCTTGCGCATCGGTAGGGGTGCCGGTCCCCTGTGGGCACACTGCGGTTACGAGGTACTCCACTCTACCACAACACGACGCCCCCACAAGGTTAGGCGGGAACCGGTACTGCTTGCAAGCTTTCATGGATTCCAGCGGCCATGAGCAGCGTCTGGCGAACGGCGAGCTGCATGCCGCAATTGCACAAGGTGGCGAAGAGCAGCAGCAGCAGCAGCAGCAGCAACAACAACAACAACATGTGAACTCTGCTGATGCTGTGCCTAGCTATGTGGCAGAGCTTCTGGTAGTACGCCATGGCGAGACCACCTGGAACGCTGCATCACGACTTCAGGTACCAGCTAACCACACTCTCCCAAAATTCTCTAACCCTGATTTCTTTCGCACCGCAAGGCAATCACAAGAAGATGATGCAAGAATTAGCTTCTATGGGGGTCTATGGATACCATAAAAACCCAGCCATGGCCGGGACCAAAAAAAAACGAAGCTCTATATTAATCCAAGAGTATATACTGCCAATTCCAAAATTCTCTAATCATACTATCTTGAAAGTGATCCAAATACGATGATTCCACTTGTATTAGCTCTTACTTTCATTATTTAGAGCAACTCCATCTGTGCTCAGTATGTGATCCTGCAAAATTAAAATTGGATGAAGAAAAATCAAAACATGGTAGTTTGGCTCAGCAAAATGGTTTTGACCCAGAATTTTTGCACAGTTTGCTGAGGCTGGTAAAAGGCCCGGCAAAGCCTAACAGCAGCTGCCAGAGAAGAGTGTAATAAATATGCTGTGGCTGCTGATCCCTGTTTCTGATTGGCCAATCATAATGATTGGTCCAGGTGGTTTGGTATTAGTAGTCTCCCCCCTATCTGCAGTCCCAGTTTTAGTTTCGTGGGTGGGGTTGGAAAAAAGTAAATAACTGATCTTGGATGTGAGAAATATTTTTGCAGACTCACACATTGAGCATTGCTGGAGATGCTCTTGTACCCGTAATTTATATGTTGTTCAAAACCAATGGAATAAATTAGATAAATTATTCTTCTTAAACACCTACAATGGCAGAGAATGTAATTCAAGAATTAGCTTCTATGGGGTGGACACTTACCATAAAATAGGGTTTCATAAACTGGGATTTTGGGAGACATGAACAACCGTTGTTCTTCGATCAGTTTTGTGAGTAACTTCAAGCTCAATTGGATGCCATGTTTGGTTTGTTTGTTTTGTTTGTGTAGGGCCATGCAGAATCAGACCTCAATGATGTGGGCAAGCAGCAGGCGGTGGCAGTTAAGTGTTGTAGCATCCATTTTTTGTTGGCATTTGAGCTGCTCCAATATTGCAAAGCTCATCTAGGTTTTCCTGATGGAGATGAACAGAGTTGTATCTTTGGTTTTTGCTCTGTACAATGTTGTTTACACAGCACTTCAATCATGTCCTTTTTCTTCTTCTCTGGTTTTTGAGATCTTTCACTGAATTTCTGTGTTCAAGCATATTTTGTGGGGCTTCTACCCTCCATGCAGGCCTCTCTATGCCACAAGCCTAGATGCTTGATTGTACAGGGACAAGTTCAATTCTCTCACAAGCTTGCGGCAGCTTGAATTTACTGCTTAGGGTTTATATTGAATCTTTTTTGTTCCCTTTTGTCTCTTGAGTGCTAGCCAGCACCATGACTGAGTCATCCCATTGCTTTGGGAAATGCAACAGAAAAATCGGATGCAGATTTGATATAGTGGGTGGCTTCAAATTTTGGGCTGATTATTATATGCTTATCTTCACCAGCTGTTGGGAGCGCAGATGTAGCCTGTGGGTAGTCATGGCAGCTCATCACTGCTATTCCTGATCAATGTGATCGATGGTTTGACACTTTGTGAGCAACCTCATAAGGTTGTGACCATGATGTTGTGTTGTGTTATCTTCAAAGAGTTGTTGTAGAGATTTCTCTGCAATCTCATAGATATGCATGGTACTTCTAACCCTAGATTTGTATGTGTTTCTTGAAGAAGACTACTTGGTTTTGTCCTTGGTTGCTTCATGAGACAACATTATTCCTAATTGTGAATTTTGTATGTATAGGTGGCAGACAGATTAGCAAGTTCAGGGATGAATTTTGCAGCTGTGTACTCTTCTGATCTTCGCAGGGCAGCAGAAACTGCTCAAGCAATTGCAGACAGATGTCAGTGCTCTAAGGTAAGTTCATGCTTGCCCTGGAATGCTGTCATTCTAATCCAGGCACTAGGAATTTGACTGAAAGGGCTTGGATGGCAAGTGAAGATGAATCAGCGCAGATGAGAACTGGCCCAAATTAATGTTGTTTGCAGATTGCAGTGGACTATGACACAACTTGTCTACTTTGATACAGGTTGTGCTCCAAGAAGCTCTGAGAGAGAGGAATTTGGGCTGTTTGCAAGGCCTTACAAGAGCTGAGGCACGCATGCAAGAGCCCAAAGCCTACAAGGCCTTAGTGTCTTCAGATGAAACCCGTGACATCCCAGTATGACCACACTTCCCCATGGATTCTTTTATTGCATAGAGTCTTTTGTTGCAAGGGGCTGTGCTGATGAGTAATGTCTTA
Source organism: Sphagnum tenellum (assembly GCA_963921925.1). Classification (NCBI taxonomy): domain Eukaryota; kingdom Viridiplantae; phylum Streptophyta; class Sphagnopsida; order Sphagnales; family Sphagnaceae; genus Sphagnum; species Sphagnum tenellum. The sequence continues at coordinate 13,838,691 of OY998156.1, forward strand.
CTCTAGAATGAATCATTCTATATATGTTCAAATGCATGTCTGAGTGGATCATGGTAGCACATCTTATGACTAAGCAGTAGCACTCGCTGCAGTATGTGATGCTTGAGGGAGTTTAGGGTTTAGGATTTAGAGTTTTAAACCCTAAACCCTCATGAGCTTGATCTGTTTCTATTCGATGCAGGGGGGAGGGGAGAGCTTGGAGCAGCTGTATATTCGTGCTCAGTCTGCTATGGAAGAAATTGCCGAGAAGCACCATGGTATGCCCTCCTCCACTACCTGCCATGTTTGGGAACTCCAACCGAGTTCATCAGGAAGTAGAAATAGATGAGAACTCTACTTCTTTGAGACTTCCATAGAGGACTTGAACATGTCCAATGATGATGATGAGGAAGAGGGGAAGGGAACTTTGCAGGGCAACGAGTGGTTGTCGTGAGTCATGGTGGGATATTGAGATCACTACACATAATTGCAACGGGTTTGCCATCCCGTGGCAAGGTGCTGAATGCCTCCATCAACACTTTTCGCATCTCAGACACCAAGGATTGGACCATGTGCTCTTTTGGAGACGTCCAACACTTGCAAGATGTTGGATATCTTTCTTCTGCATTTGGTGGAGATCAGGAGTCTGGTTGACATTTTATTTTCTTTCAGGTATCTGCTTGTGGTGGGGGAGGAGATTCCATTGTTTGGGGGCTCGATTCATGTCAATATGGGCTATGATTAATGAAGCCTTGAAAATTTAGGCATGTGGGGTATAGTGATTGGTTTCGAATTGAGATAGTCTTGGTTATGTCTTTGTTTTATTTGGGAAGATGTACAATTTCCTTGAAGTGGCTTTTGTGTTTGTGTTATTCCAGTGTGGGTTATCTAGTTTCAAGATTACCCAAGAAATTCATAACTCTCAAATGAAATTACTACACAATTAATAAGATTTGCACGATCAACACTTCCATGTCGGCTTTTTTGGAACTTCTCATTGTTTATGCACATCTTGCCTGTGGGAAAAATTGCCAGCTACAAGAATTGCCACAAACAAGTTAGATGCACATATTGTTTTTGCTTGGTCCACTTGAGAACCTGAAATGAATCAGAAAACCTTTAACATGGTTGGTATATATTTGAGGTTTATGCTAATGTTAGGAGGGGGGGTTGCGACTACCCGACCATTGAATGTCCTGTGCAGCAGAGATAAGGGAGATTGACCCCCAAGTATATATCACCTCACACCAGGGCATTCTTCCCCTTAATGTGGCTACAATGTAGATCACAACCAAAGCAAAACGTCCATCTGCTTCTTTAAGGATTCCAGAATCAGAGAACTCTCTGTTCTGGTTCTTTGAAAGCTCTTTAGGATGAAATAACCATCGGTTATTTCAAAATCCTGAAAGAACTGGCAGTTTTCATGAATGTTCCTGACAAAGAACCGATGGTCTCTGGCTGGTTCTCTGGCTTTTTTGTATTTTTTGAGAACTGTAGTTACATACCAAAAAACTTATTTTTGAATATTTTGAGAACTGATGATAAGTGGGTGTGTACCTAGGCTGATAACTGATGGGTATCTGTCCCTCATTCTAAGAACCCCTCAATGTTGGGTGGGTACCAAGCTGAAACCATGGTATATAGACTAATACTGGTCCTGGTATCAAAGACCCAACTAGATTGGTATGGGGCAATACTAGTCTCCTATGTACCAGTATGAGCTTGGTAGGGACTTGAAGAAACATTGACCTCATACTTTCTGGTAGGTACTTGAGGTAATATCAGTTTAATACAAGAACTATATTAATCCCAATACCAAGTGTATACCAGCGTGGAGTGGTTCTTCCTTTTTGAGAGAACCTCGGGTCAGGTTTTGACACTTTAAAATTTATGTGAAGGTTCTCCAGGTAGGGGTTTGAGCCAGGTTCTTCCAAAATTTGAACCCTTCAGTTCTGCTTCTTTCACCTTTTTTCAAATTCAAGAACCTCCAGGCCTGGTTTTTGAACTGGATACAATTTCATGTACACATTGCTCAATGCTAAAGATTATGTGCGTATAAAGTTTTACAACAAATTAAAATAGGGCTCTTGTAAATATAGAGTTTTACTTATTAAGTTTATTACATATATATCCTGACTCTGTTTTCAAATAATTTTTCACTTCTCTGGTTTCGGATCTACCACTCCAAGAGACCATCATCATGCATGACCAAGCAACACATTTATGTGCATAAAATTTGAGTAACTGTTCTTGTGAATAATGAATTTTATGTATAGCTATTCCATTAGTTTGAAACTTGGGGTTAGTGATTTGAAATGAAGAATTAACAAAGAAAAGGATTTTTGGAATTTAAGGGTATTTTCAAAACAAATTCATACATGTCACAAGGTCAAACAATTTAGAATTATATTTCAAAAGTGAGGTTATGGCTAGTATTTTCACATAATACTTCGGAATGATGAATAATAATATTGTCATAACTCGAAAAAAATTACTTATATTGAGAAGTTTGTTGAATTTGCCTAATACTCTAATCGTCAAATGACTTTGCATTTTCCCATTCAGAAGGCATCAAGGCATTTCTTTGGTTCATAAAATAAACAATTTAGAACAAAAACACAACATTTGCTCCTCATGACAATCCATATGTCTCTGGCATTTTGTGTAGAACTCTCAAGGTACTAGAATAATGCAAATGAAGAATTTCAAGGTGTACTGACCCATGTACAGCAACAAGAAGAATATCAGAGGAATAGGGTTAAATGTGGTTTCTGTCAATGATGATATATGCTTTCAGCTTCTGAATTGTTCATAATATTATGAAACAATTTCAGATAATTCGATTGTTTTTTTTATTTGTTTGGAAAGTGGGAAAATCAAATTTTTGGTCCAGACATAAATCAAATCTGCTTCAATGCGATTTCCCAATGAAATAAAATAAATGGGTGAATTGGGTGAAAATAATTGGCAGAGATTGTCAAAGTACAATTCTGCACCTACTTCCCTTGTGTCAATTCTTGGATGCATGTGAAGAATGCAAAAATGGTGAGAGGCTGGGAGAGGAAGTTGCAGGTATCAACATTCCACCAGCTTGACATAAGTCGGAGTACTTTTTGTGTTCGATCTTCTTAGAAGAAATAGACTTGGTACGATATCGCATCATATATGAATGGACAAGTGGTTGAAAGTCTTCATTCAGCTTGATGCAGATGAAAAACAGGAGTCGGTACATGAAGACCATGCCCAACAGGATGCCAAGGTCCATCCACTTCCCACGCTTGGTTTGGATGCCATAAATTTGTTCCACCACATAATATCCAGGAATCTTTGGAGTTATGGTCTTTCCATTCAATATAAAGCTGCCAAATGTGAGCCCAAGAAAGTCATTCTTGAACATTCCCTGCACCCAGAATTAATGCTGCCCATCATGTGATGATGATGAAATGGAATTGCAGTATAATTCTTTCATTCTGTTGCTTGCTTGTCCAAGCACTGCATAGAATATTCAAGGTTCAAAAAAAGCATGCTGGGGCAGCAGCTGGAGGACCTACTGAGAGATGGAAGTTGCTAATTGATGATACCTGCATTGCATACATGTGGAAAGCCAAATATGATGTTGGATAACGCCAAACAGGTTTTGGTAAATCATTCGGTAAGCGGAAAAATCCAGACATCAGCAGGAATACCCCCTGCTCATGCAACCCACCAGTAGGTTTTTTTTTCAGCAAGTTCTGAGGTATCCCACCAGCTTACAAGTTACATGTTACTTCTTCACCAGCTATGATCAAATGGGTGTCCATCATCTGCCAAAACCCAAAACTCTAAAGCCCCAAATTCCACAGATGGGTTGAGAACATGTAACACATAAGAAAAAGAGTGCAGCATGGGTGGATTAGAAAGGTCTTGATGTGGTAGCATATTGACATACCTGAATGCCAGATCCAATTAAAATGCCAACCAGAAAACTTGGACACACACTGGCAACTGCCATCATCAGGCTGTCGGCACATGCTAAGTTGACAAACAGGAGAAGGACAAAGTAGATGTAGTGCTCAAATCCATGATGCAATTGCACCATCAAGTAGATGATAGAGCCAGAAACAAAGGCTATGAAGAAGAGGAAAGGCAATGACGAAAGACTGTTGCTTATCACAAACACCATCACTCCATAGTGTCCATTCATTCTCTCCCGACTAAACACCTGGGCATACATAAAATCTCACCTCAGAAATTCACATCTATATATATGATGGTGATGAACATCATCTTCCATGAGTGAGCAGCAGGCTGTGTTTTGAAGTCAAACACTTAAAACAAGACTATGTTTGAAGTTAAGTTTCGGAGGAAAAATGAATAACAGCAAGAGTGATGCATGTGTCACCTTCATGTCCTCAACAAATGATGGGAAACTTCCGATTGACATGAATGTCAAGAATCCTCCAACAAAGGCCATACATCCTGCCCTTCCCTGCCAGATGTTGCCATTATTACCAATTTCATCAGTAACAAACACACAAGAAGACTATGTACCCATTTGCACAGAAACCGAATCTTTCAAGTTACTCATGAGTCTAACTGCCACTGATTTTTCCCCTAATCCCCAAAACCCAGCACATGCTACTGCTACTATTTGCATCTGCAATAAACAGATTGGAAATTGATTCTCCTCTGTTGCTGACTGGGTCATCAGATCATAAAATGTGACTTGTACTGGTTCAAGTCCAAGACAAAAAAATGCTTACCAAGATGGAGCTGTATTGGAAGCCAATCCTCCAATAGATGGTACCAAGGCAAATAGAAAGCAGAAAGTATATAATGGAACGTAGCCAGTAATATCCTATGTCTCTTTTCATGTTTGTGAAGGAACGTCTAGTCAAGCTCCAACATTGTGTCCAAAAGTTTGCATGCTGCTGCCAGTTTCTACTACGAGTTTCGACCACCTGGAACCCTTCCTGCACAAAATCACATAATTTACAAGATTTCTTTCATCCCCCTGGATCAATTGATGTCAAATTTGGAAGTCTAAGAAAAAAACCAAGCCTGGCAGCCCAATTGTTACAAAGTGGTTTTGAAATGGATGCCTGCAGGATGTGTTGTTGACCACAGCATCTGATGCAGTTGCACAGATTGGGTAAGAACCAGGAGAGAAATATGTACTGTTTTTGCAGTCTGTAATTGAATCCTTGACATTGTGGCTGCTGCATAGTCACTCTTCTGGTACACTTCTGCTAGTATCTCCACCACTTGCTTGGCAGTCATCCTGTCCAGTGGGTCCATGCTACTACTCTCCATATCCTGCAAGCAAGAAATTGATAACAAGATTGATGGTTAGGTTACATGGGGTACAAAGTGAAGCAACCAACATGATAGGTTTAGGGTTTAGAATGGAAGATCCTTGATACATCATTGCGTTGTGTGCCCAGATGAACTGCAACAGGGAGCAATCGAGTTCAGACTTACTACACAGGTTGAATTAGAGCCTTGTTGGAGAGCAGTCTTGAGTTGATCAAAGTCTGTATTCACAGCTCGCAAGTAGTGGTCTGATGGGTTTTGGAGTTCTGGGCATGGAAACCCGGCTGTTGCAAAATGCTGCACAAAACAAAACAATTCATTAATGATCAATCAACTTCATGGCACGAGTTTTCAAGAATCTCCGGGACTAGTCTTGATCATCATGATGCATCAATATACATACATGTGCATTGATAATGATGATCATCCCCACCTTTGCAATGATCTGTGAATTGAGCCCCCAAGATAAAACAGACCCCAATTATGCATATTGTGCACTCCCAAGATCAAAACAAACCCAGGCTCATTATGCATTTGTGAGTTCAAGACTTCTTCAGAGTTTTGGTATTGTATGTATGATGTAAGATCTTACCTGACAAGCATCTGTGGCCACCCCAAAGTACATGCAACGTCCACCTGATAGAAGTGTCAAATTGTCAAAGAGCTCAAAGACTTCGCTGCTGGGTTGATGGATAGAGGAGATGACAGTTCTCCCATCTCTGGCTAGATTCCTCAATGTCGTCACTACAAAAAAAGCTGCAGCACTACAACAGCCAACCCACCAGGACAATCATCCATTGACAATATATCAAAAGAGCAACTAGAAAAAGTTCTCAATGCAACAGAAACAATCTTGCAGGTGCAATCACACTAACACGAATCACAGGATGTGTACAGACTAGTGAAGCTTTGTTTTTCATGTTTTGGTGTGGCTGCACTCAAAGCAAAGTGTTGTTGTTGATCTGACTGGAGTACTGATCTGCAGCCTTGCAAGATGGATTGATCAGTGTGCCTGCAGCAAGTAGTACCTGTCCAAGCCGGTGGTGGGTTCATCGAGGAAGAGCAAGCGAGGACGCGTGAGAATCTCGAGAGCAATGCTGAGACGGCGTTTCTCACCCCCACTGAGTCCCCTCAAGTGCCAATTGCCGACATGGGTGTTGGCGCATTCCTGCAAACCCATCTGCTGAATGGTGTTGTTCACGATCTCTCTCTTCTCCGCTCTTGTTATCAGCGCATGAGACGACGGCAGACGCAGATCCGCCGCATAGTGCAGATACTCCTTCACTGTCAGAGTTGCTATCAGATCATCCGATTGTGTCACATATGCCTGCAAGCAAAGCAAGTGCACAGGGAGGTAATCTTGGATGATGATGATGATGATTCCTTCCCTTCCCTTCCCTTGTGAGAAAATTGCGTAGAACTTGACCTCCAAGAATATTATAGCTCTTTGATGAGAGAGAGAGAGAGAGAGTCAAGACTTGAGACGTGCAATCGTCGAGTTTAGAACCTACAGCTGCAGTTCCATAGCACATAGTTTTGTTCTTCCGGCTGTGTCCGTTGAGCAGGATTTCTCCAGTCTGCAAAGCGATCGTCTTCGACAATCTACCTGCATTCGCCACAAACAAGAAGAAGAAGTTACACAATATTGATCACCCTTGCAGTGAAGTGCAGTCCTGATGCAAAATCCGATCAGTTAGCAAATTTTATTTCAAGAGCTTGTTCGTTCTTGATCTTGAGCTTCGACATGGCGCATTTGCAAGAAGGTTTTTTTCTCGAACTGTGCGCCGAGGTTTGTTCTTACCTGCGAGAGCATCGAGCATTGTCGATTTGCCGGATCCGCTTGGTCCCATGATCGCCATAATCGATCCTGGTTCCGCATATCCTGCAAAAAAGGATTTGGTCTTATACGCAACAAACCAATCTGATTTCCGTATTATAGTATATGAGATCTCAAAACAATATTGAGCGAGCGAGCGAGCGAGGGTTTTTTTTTGGCAATATTCTGGTTGATCAAGCTGCAGTACATGAGCTGCTGCAGCTCGATCGACACAAGTTCTTGCACAGAGATCTTGCGCATGCATGCATGTTTCTTGACGTTGAAGGTTTCTGCAAAGCTTGAAACTGTCTGAAGATCACAAATGTAAAGCTTGGTCGTACCTGAGATGTTTTGCAAGAGGGGTTGAGTTCTTCCGACGACAGTGACAGAGAGATCCTTCCATGTGAGCAAAGCAGCTACTAGTGCAGTACACGACACTGCAGTTTCTCCATCTCTACTACTAGTCGCAGCTGCTGTAACAGCTAGGTCCTTACTCTGCAAACCTCTAGCTCTCACTAGAATCTCACTCAAGGGACTCATGCAGGCACTAAGCTGCTTAGGACTGGCAACAACGGCAATGGCAGCAGCAGCAGGAGGTACATGAATATGATGCATCACATGATCAGATTCTGCAGTTGCAACACTAGCAACAGCAACCTGATGGATATGCATGACAGAAGCTGCGGATTCTTCAGTTACTGCAACACTAGCAGCAACAGGATCTTGAGCTGCTGCAGCATCTGACTGCAGCTCCTGATGATCATGACTAGTACTACTACTCTTCAGCAGCTGCACCATATTGAGAAATACCCACCAAAATTTAGCTCAGATCAGCAACAAAATGTATGAAAAAAGTCAATCCCTGCCAATACTACTACAACAACAGGAAGATCACTTCTTCAGGAATCACAAGAAAAAGAAAGTTTCAGCTTCTGGCCCAATTGACACTTGAAGAAGAAAAGTTCTTCAGAATATTGTTGAGCTCTTGTGATCTATGAGTCAGGGAACTGGCAGAAAAAATGGGGGACAATATTGAGAGACAGAGAGAGAGAGCTCTGCAAACAAAACCATATTTTCACAATTGTATGACATTTGAAGAAGGAGACTTCAGAAGACTTAGGAATTTTTGAAGGAGATGATGAAGAAGAAGAAGAACAAGAAGAAGAAGAAGAAGTGCAACTCTGTTATATGGTATATGTCATGTGTGATCATGTGCATTCAATGATCATACAATTTGCAAATTTCTACAACTATACCACTCTTCTCCAGATCCCTGGACATTTTGTATTTTTGGAAATTTAGGAGATGGTTATCGAATGGGTTTAATTTGGAGATTAGTGGGTATTGGAACTGGAGATTAATGGGTTTTGGAAATATGAAGATTAGTGGGTTTTGGAAACTTGGAGATTAATGGGTTCTGGATTATTTGGAGATTAGTGGGTATTGGAATTGGAAATGGGTTTTGGAAGTTTGGAGATTAGTGAAGTTTGTAGACATCTGAAATTGCATCAAATGTTTTTTTTGAAGGTTCCCAAATTCCATCAATTCCTTTTGAAGGTTCTTTTTGTTATTTTAAAAAACTCTGAACCCTCTCTCTTTCTCTCTCTCTTCTTGTGATGTCATGTGAGTTGTCCCTCTCCACCTTCCCTTGTGCACGTGCAATCCCTCAAGCCCACCTTCTGCAATGCAATCCAATCCAGCAACTTCCATAACCTGTGTGTTTAATTGATTACAGCTACAGTAATGTAGCAGTATCTCCTACTAAAACATAACCATATTACAAAAACTAATGGCATACTTGTTGCAGTTCACTTTGCAGCTGCTGCTAATTCCCCTTGTTTTGTGGGAATTTACAAAATAATAGTTGTGGGTGATGGAGGTTCAAATATGTTTCAATTTTTTTACATTTTTTTCCCCCTTTCAAAAATTTTGTTGGTCACTCAAACCCTTATTAGGTTTAGTATTAACCCTAAACACTCACTATGCCAGATTTTGCTTTTTGTGGGTGAATTTGAAATGGGTGTGGGCAATGGGAATTACAATATTTCCGGTGTTTTTGTTGCTGAATTTTTTGTGGTTAGATCTCTTCAATTGATCCTGTATCATTAAAAAGGTTTAAATTTGTAACACTGTGCCTGCAACAATAGGTGCAAGAGTGATCAATGGCATTACTATTAGATACAAATTAGTAAGTACAAATTCAGCTCATGAATAAAGGTGTAAATATACACATTGAGGTCCATGCCAGGATCAGTGAATTTTTTTTCAATTTTGTGATGTAGCACCATTAAATAGCATCCCAAGAAGGAATTAGCATTAAATGGCAACAGGACAGGCAAGGGAGTAGAATTTTTTTTGAATTCCCTACTTTTATTTGGCGACCCACAGGAGGAGGGTGTCTAAATCTGGCGAAACCAGCTCAAAACCTCTACTTTTTTGACGATTTTTTTTTTTTTTTTTTCAAAATTTCAAAGAATCTGTGACAGAATATTCCTTTAATTTTTAATGTTTTTCTCATTTTGGCGAAATTTAGCCAAAATAAAAAACGCTGGCCAGGATAGGTTAATTTTACTTGGTTTTAACTATAATTGCACTTGAGATTACCTCATTTATTATATAATACTTAGCAATTTTTGTTCCTTAAGAGAAGCTTTGAAATGAAAATAAAACCAAAATTGCACATGAATGAAAGAAAATGAGATGTATCATAACAATGAAATAAGTTCAATTTTCAAAATAAATGAACTACAAAATAATCATTTTGGACCTATACAAAGGATTTTTCATGGAAAAAATGACCCACATTCGCCAGATTTTGAAGATTTATGATAAGTTCCAGTAGGTAGCCAAGAATATAAAAGGATTCTTTTTTTTCCCCTGCTTTCATATCTAGTATGTAGCCCAAAATTGGCTAAATTATTTTGTGAATGATTGCCAATTTGGCTAAGTCACAAAGTCTTTAGAAGAAATCCTGGGTAGTTGGTACCTAAAGGCATGGCTCAACAAACTGATTGCTGTTGGTTTCATTGTTCCATGCACAAAATTGAGCAGGTTGGAGATGCAAATATTGGTACCCATGCACTTGAGAATGAAAATTATGTACTTGTTTCAAAACCCATTGATTAGATTCAGGTTAAGCATATTCGGGTTGAGCAATTTCGAAATCTTACTCTGCTGGTCATGCTGATTATCAGGCAATCAAGTTGATTAAAATTTCTTCTATGAAGTTGGTCAGATTTCAACTAGCAATTTATATATAAAGTTGGTCAGATGTCATATGTGGGTAGTATGTACTTGGATTTCAATTTGTCTACATTTTGGTAATAAATACCATCAACTGCAACGGGTTGAATAGCTAGCTGTCCCAATAGTTGTCCCAACATGAACAGAGAGGGACCAGGGGAATGAAAACTAGTTGCACACAAGAGTGTGAGTACTAGTACAACCCAAGCATCAAATTCTGAAACACCATTAACTTATAGGTGCTGCAACTTGTTTGGGTCTCCTTCCTCCTCATGGAAGTCGGTAGAGAGAGAGAGAGATAGAGAGAGTACCCAAATAAGTAAACAAAACAGTGTCAAATTCAAGTCTAGGCTATTTCAACCTCGAAGACAAAAATGTCACATTCTCTCAACAACAAATAGACTTAAATATCCCCCACCCCAGCAGCTGTTAACCCTTCACAGATGCATTGAATAGTTTGGTAGCAAGGAGTCGCAATTTGTACCAACTACAATTTACTTACTGTGTAAGTTAGGTTCAGGAAGTATCACAGATCTTCCTCCTTGTCTGATTCATACTATTCATTCTTTCCAGGGTTTTGAAAAAGACTTATTTAGTGTCCCAACTTTGACAATTTTTTCCCCGAAAAAAAAGAGTATTAATCATATGTGGTACACCCGACTACTTCCACCTCATACTACCAAGGTAACTAATAACTACATAGGTAGGTGGGTAAGTATATAGATAGTAGCCAGATATCTTCGATTAGCCTAATTGCAAAGCACCCACCCAAAACAACTCTTCGATTTGTAGGCTGACAATAATCAACATTGTTTAACAGCACCATTTTCTAAAAGCATGATTGACAAGTTCCAAAAAAGGGTTTAAAATTTTTTCAACACAATTATTGGGTATTTATCAAATTTTTGAAAAAATCACAAATAATTTAATTAATCTCAAATTGACTTAGGTTCTAGGACAAAGTTATAGGTAGATGAATGAATGGGGATGGTTATTATGTGGTTAACTACTGTGATTAGCTATGTATGGGACATGGATACAATGAAAAATTGTTTCCTATCCACACATACCATAACCCGTCTTGCATGGTGTGCTGGTGGGTCTGGTTCATTTTGGTTGCTTGTTTATTGCAACTGGTCTGAAAGCAAGTGGACTTTGGGTCTGCCTCTCTTTCCTTGGAGCTTCTCTAGCTCTTTGGCAAGTTGGGCATTGACATGAAGGGGACAAGGTTTGTTTGTTTCTGTTGTTGTTCAACAACAACATTGAACATTTTCAGCCCATGGTACAAAGCCATGAATGCTGTTGGTGTGCACTGTGCACCCTAACCTCTTGTCAGTTACCATTGAGAGAGAGAGAGAGAGAGAGAGAGAGAGAGAGAGTCTAGGATTCTAGAAATGCTTTAAATAAAAGAACCCATCTTATTCATCCCCAGCCTATCTCACATGGTATGCCTCATTTCCAAAACACAGTATAACAATAATACTAATAATTACATCCAGATTTCGGGAGATGGATGAAATTCATCCAATATGTGTCACATTCCACAAATCAGTGTAACACAAATATATTACAATTGGGGAATGGATGAAATTCATCCAAGATATCAATATGAATTTTTACTGACACATTGAAAGGTCTTCCTTAAATAATGTCTGTTTGAAGATTTTGTTTTAAACTAACATTCACTAAAAACATTTAAGCTATCTATCGGCCCGTTTAACATCGAGTGCCACCTAGGATTCCACCCAAATCTTCATTGAACATTGATTTAATATCAAGTGTGAATGCACCATAACACTAGTATGGACGAAGTGTTTTGGACTAGTGCTGTGTACTTATTGGAATCTGCTATGGATATCTGTCAGTTATCAACCCAAATATAAACATACCCACCCAACAGGAGTGAAAAAAATACATTATGATTTTCCTGAACAGCACGGGTATGAAATTTTTAATGCTTGTGATACCAGAAAACAAATGCCATGGTGAACATAAGAACAAGAATCACTTGTCAAAATTGCTTGTATGCATGCATGCATGCACACTCTTGGAGCCTTCAATATGGGCAGTTTATTGGCCTTGCCTTAGTAGGCAAGGATATTGTGTTTAGATTCATTATAGAGTATAATAGCTTAAGGGATTTGGCCCTTCGGTAATAGGTCTATTTTTATGAGGACTTTTTGAGAGATGATATTTTGGCTTGTGTTGAAACTTGGAATTATTAGTTATAGAGTTATATTATGATCTTGAAGGATTTTGGTTCCTTTTAGAGGATTTTTTTGAAGATTATATTTTTGCATGGTGAAATATTTGAGTTTTCATAAGTCTTCTTCTTTTGCCTTGAGATACTTTTTAATGTAAATGGCAAGGCCGCATTGTGACACATCCCTTGTTTGCTTCAACCTTAATGTTTGTTGATTCAAGACTCTTAAATGACTCCCTATTTTTAAATTTCTGTGTGTATTTTGAGGGATCTCCCCCACCAGCAGAAGAACCCTAGGGCATTATGCCAGGGGAGCTCCCCCAATTTTCTATGTTCCCATGTTCCCATGTTCCCATGATTTTTTTTTTCCTACGAAAAAGCGAAAGAAGGGACGAAATGAAAAGAGAGTTGTTTAAGTAAGGGGAGGTTCCTGTACTCATGCGTTCTCCTGAGGTTTGGGAACACCCTTGGGCTCACGCTCTGGTGTGCCCCTCCCTCAGGAGAACACATGAGTACGGAAACCTCCCCCTACAACATTCCTAGTTCCGTTGCCAACAAACTCATAGCAATATCGGTGTGGGAACCTCTTTGCACTGGTGCTTACCCAAACTGGTTTGGTACATGGTGCATGTGTTTGAAACCCTAAAAGACTGGTGACCTCCTCTTTGCACTGGTGCTCACCTAAACTGGTTTGGTACATTGTACATGTGTGTGAAACCCTAAAAGACCGGGGGACTTCCTCTTTGCACCGGTGCTTACCCAAACTGGTTTGGTACATGGTACATGTGCGTGAAACCCTAAACTGGTTTTGTACATAGTACATGTGGGTGAAACCCTAAAAGACATTTTTCCAATGATACCTTTAGATAGGATAGTTCCAACTTCCAACCTACCCGACTGCTATGCTCTAGAATACATGTACTCATCATAACGATATTCTTCCATACCTAAATTCAATGGCATATGTTTTAATCCAACACTTGCTCATATGGACATCATTTTGAAGGCAAAGAAGCTAACAATGAATGTTCCAGGGGAAAAAAAAAACCCTAATAATTTCAAAAAAATTTGTCGCCCAAAATAAATTATTTTTCAATGCCTCATACCACCACCGTGCAACAATATTCGTGTAGGGGATGAGTGGTAATGGGGTTGACATCACATTACTAATAAGAGGCCGGCGGTGGTGGCCGATGGAAAATATATTGTTGCAACTACACCCATGTGAGGTTGTTGTTGTTGTTGGTAGTGCATTCACCTGGGTCCTGCCATACCATCTGACTTTGTAGTAGCACTCAACTACAATTGACCATTTGTATTGCAACTTTTTTTGACAACTTGGGTAGTAATTTATTTATTTTTTTTCCATTTTTTTTTCCTTCACTCACCCTCTTGAGAATTTCATAGGGTAGAAGGCGCTGGTCATCAAACATTTAGCATACGGGCAGTACCTTTACCATTTCGACAACAAAATGTCAAATAATTAATTAATTAATTGAAATCTTAACTTCGTCAATTGATTTTTTTAATTCTGAAAATTTCAAGAGTTAGTGATTATAGACAATAATAAACGGGATTTTATTAATGTTATGAAATAGTGTAATGTGTCTAGACTGCCTCAGTTTTAAGTCACAAGTCACCTGACAGTTGAACTTTTGATTTTATTAAAATTTTTAGCACAAATAATATATATATATATATTTCAAAAGTTCAACAAAACAAAAAAATAATTTAATTTAATTTATGTGGAAATGGTAAAGGTACTATGATATCAGACAAGTCCGAATCCAGAAAAAGCGCCTCTCCAGATTGGAGTTTTCATTGGATTATTAGCCTTTAGGGTTTAAACTCCCTTTGCTGGACAAGAAAGCTTCAATCTAAGTCCTGAACAAAAGAAGCTATGGTCCCTCATTCATGCAAATGGCACAAAGACAGAGAGTGGGTATTGGGGCTCATAAAATAGTCCTGACTCGCCCACCCATGGGACTTTTAAAAAGACTCCGAGTGAAAACAAGGACCCTAAAATTATGAGCTTACCTAAACCTAGGATTGATTGTACTCAATTGGCATTTACATACCACTTATGCTTCTCCAATCCTTAGAAATTCTAGAATTGAATACAGAATTTGAATTGTTGTACCCTCATAATAATATGCAAAAGCACTGCCTGGATTTTTCTTTGTATTTTCAGCTCTGTTACCTGCCTGAAAAAACCTGTTTTCACAGCAAGGGGGATCTTCTGTGGAGGAAGGTACCAGTGAGCTTGTCACTATTTCTAAAATGTGAAAAAATCCTAGCTCTGTTTTACTTAGGAAAAGGACCCAAGTACAAGCCCTTCTCCTATACATAATAATCTCATGTACATTGTAACTAAAGGATTTAGCATCCATGGTGACGACTTCAAAACATGCAATCCAAAGTTTGAACCATCCAAAAGCAAGTTACAATTTTCCTTAGGGCAAGGAGTCGAGTCAAGCAGAAATGGAAACCCAACTCCAAAGACAAGTCCCAACCACTGTTTAAGAGTGTTCCCAACTCTCAAGAATAATAATGTTTAGTACATCCCAAGGGCCTGATTTCCATGGGACTTTGTCTCTTCTTGGGACTTATGACTTTACTAGCGATGATTTGTGATTTTTTCTCTCACCCGATCACTAGTCATATATTCTTTGTTTTGGGTGCGATTGAATTTTTTTTTAATTGTACACAATTGAAATGGTGAGGCCTGTGCATGAAATTTTAGACTTTGTATGTATACAAACGAGGGTTACAATGCTAGTTTATTGGAATACAGAGGGTGTTGAATAGGCTTGTGTGTAAGTGTGAAGAAAAAATGTTATGGAAAATGAAAATTCTGAATCTAGTTAAATTTCTCCCAAAAATGTAACAGGTTTAGGGTTTAGGGTTTAAGGTTTAGGTCAGAAGATAACAAGTGCTCTCAGGGAGGTTCCAAGTGATACATGAGTGTGATTCTCCCATGAAGAAATTGCACTAAATAATCAGTTCTGGTCTATAACCATGGATCCCAGAAATCCAAGCAGCCGTTTGGATATTTTTTATTTTAATTTTTGTGTATGTGTACACATTAAGGTTGGTTGTTTTTGAAGTGGCTTTTTATTTTATCTTTGTTGAATTTGTCTTTGTATGATATATATAAAAAAAGTGTATTCCTAATATAAAAATATTTATTAGGGTTGAGGTTTTTAAATTAATTTTTTGATTTTTTTTAATATTTTGCAATTTCTGTGCATGTGTATGTTAGGCATGTACAGAAATTGATGACATTACCTGAAAGATGAATGATACTCAAAACTCCAAAAATAAATTCCTGGCTTACTTGAACCACTTTTTTTTTCTCTTATGACAATTAATTTTCAAAATCACAACATGATTAACAATTAGAAATTAAAATAATATTGATTATCATTCATTGTAAATACAAATTATAAATTTCAACTACAAATAATAAAAACTTGTTTCAAGCTCTACACTCACAAAACCAGAGAGCACAAAATATTAAAAGCTCCAAAATAAATAAATTGGGAGCTCAAATGATAAAACCCAAAAGGCAAACTAAACTTTGAAATTGAGTATATTTTAAAAAAATGAAAAACCCTATTATGATTTTTTTAAAAAAGAGGTTCTAATATTTACCCCTCCTTAATAAATAAAAAGTTAAAAAAAAACTCCGTATTTGAAATTGCCAAGACCTCATTTCTGGGTTCTCTTAAGATTTAGGGTTAGGGCAACGGGAGACGCTCGGGGTAAAGGCCGAAGAAGAGCGAGAGCGAATTCGTGAATGCAAGAGGACGCCGTTGGAGAAGGGCGGGAAAGATGGCGAGCTCCGATTTCTCGGCGTCGCAGGAGGAGATGATCGCTGAACGCATTCCGCTAGGATCAAGAGATGCGTGTGTGAAGCTGCTCATCCCCTTGAATAAGTGTCGGGTGGAGTCGATGTACCTGCCGTGGAAGTGCGAGGAGGAACGTCATGCGTACGAGAAATGTGAGTACCATCTCTTTTTGCGTCGTATGAAGAAGATGCAAGAATTGCGCCAACGGGATACGCAGTTGCAGCCTGCAACTAACTAACTGATGATACTCATCATCTTCTTCGCAACAAGGTGAGGGAATTGGATTCTCCGCCCCTTTTTTTTTCTTTGTTTTTGAGCACTTGGTTTGGAGTCTTTTTCTTTCTAGGGTTTGATGTTTGGAGCGGTATGAATTGTCTTCGATGACACCTGGTCTTGGAAGATTTTTTTTTGTGTCACTCTTTGCAACAATCCGTGAGGTAGTCATGGGCCTTCTTCACTATAAGGTGAAGGCATTGGATTTTTTTCTCTTTTTTCCCCTTTTATTTGAGTACTTGGTTGGAGTTTTTTTCCTAGGGTTTGAGGCATGGAGCAGTATGAATTTTCTTTTACAACATCTGGTGTTTAAGAAAAAAAAATCCTGCCTCTCTTTGCAATATCCGGGAGGTAGTAATGTGCAATGGCAGCTCGTCACTGCTATTCATGGTGAAGGTGATAGTCTTATGGCTTGTGAGCGACTCTCATGAGGTTATGACTGCATTTGCTGTTGTGGAGATTTCTCTGCAAGTTTCTGGATATATATTCTTTGCAATGTCTACCTTTCTTTCTTTCTGAGATTGCATTGCTTCATGTTCAGATGACTTTCTTTGAATGGCTTGCAATGGTATTTTTGTTTGTACAGGGTTAAGGGGCATTACATAAGAGTTGATGGTGATATGCAAGAGAGTGTGATGGAATGAGCAATGGTTTCACAAGTTGTTCCATTCTGAGAAGTCAAGATAGTCTCTGGGAACGTTGTTGACCATTAAATTGTTAGACAACTGCTATTGCCTTTTTTTATTGAGCTGACGATTTGTTCATAGAGATTGCAACCCTAGCTTGCAGCTGACTGTTTTCACTGACCTTGTCAATGAATGATCCCTCATTTTACATTCTCCGCCATCTCTCTTGAATGCTGACCAACATCATGCCTGCATCTTCCTGTTGCTTTTCAAAATTACCAAGGACGCAGATATTTTCACAATTGCTTGCCCAAAGATTTTAAGCAGATTATTGGATACTTGTTGATGGTTTTGTCCAGGAGGCTGATGAAGTAAGGAGTAATGGCAACCAGTCAACTGTGTCTCATGATCAGGGAAAATTCTCTCATACATTGTGAGTGGTTTTTGTAAGGTTATGATAGTCCTAAGCATGTCATACTTTTTGTTAGTCTTGCTAGAACTGACACAATGGTCACCTTCAAGATGTACTTGAGAAGTTCCCTCTGCAATCTCAAAGGCATGTACAGTCTAGAAACTAATTTGCAAGGATTTTTCTTTTTGGGAGCATTTGTGAAGTGGTGACAGCCTCCGTCTCATTTTAACATTAGCAATAAATTAGATCAATGGAAAGCAAAAAGGATCATATTATTATCAACTGAAATGCAAAACACTATAATTCAATGGGGAAAAGGACAAAGCAACATCAGACACAAGATATGTTATCTGCACACAGCCCATGCACCTGAGATCCTTCTCAGCATTGTGCCTAAACCCTAAACTTGATGTGACTGACAGTGAATAGTAGTACACTCTGCTGCCTTGTATGTCAGCCTTATTTCTGACGTTTACTGGAAGTATCATGTAAAATATTTGACTCAAGCATTCATATAGCCAGCTAGTAGTTGACACCTAGTCTGACGTTCAAGAAAATCACCATTTCCTGAAATTCTGGACTCAGGCGTGCAGAAAATTTGACCAAGTACTGTGCAGGAAATGGAGGAAGACCAGATCCTGTTATATGAATTTTCAATCAATTACACTACCAACCCATTCGACTTTGCAAATATTGCACCAACTGTGTAGTACATAATGCACAACCTTAGCTAACTATAGTATAAGGTTACATGAAAGAAATTAATTATCGACTTGGTTCAGACAGCATGACAAAGAGTTCGTCATCTGTGATGGCCCCTTGCTCCATTGCACTTTCCAAAGGAGTTTTCCCCAAACTGTCTGTTGCTGCTGGATTAGACCCTCTGCAAAAGCCAAAAACTGGAATGTGA
Source organism: Sphagnum tenellum (assembly GCA_963921925.1). Classification (NCBI taxonomy): domain Eukaryota; kingdom Viridiplantae; phylum Streptophyta; class Sphagnopsida; order Sphagnales; family Sphagnaceae; genus Sphagnum; species Sphagnum tenellum. The sequence goes on from OY998156.1 coordinate 13,857,296, forward strand.
GACATGGATATGATTTGAATAAGGTTTTTTTTGGGCATACTTTCGAAGTAACACAGCTTCGAACTATCAAAGCAAGGACATTTGCCTTGACAACTTCCATCGAAAGGAGGCTAATGGCTTTAGAGTGACTGAAAACACAATCATTTTGAGATCCTAACAATATCAGATGCAAAAGTTGAATGTCTTTCCACAAAGTACCTTGTCAAGAGCAGTTTCGCACACAAGTTTCTGTTGCTCAAAATGCAGTAATGAAGTGGTGTTCGACCCTGAGCATCAGTAATGTTCACTCGTGCCCCATGCTGGAGTAGAAGCTCAATCAGGCTAAGATCCCCAATCTGACAAGAAAGATGCAAGAGTGTGCATCCACGTGTATCTTTCAGGTTGGTCCCTGATTGTTCATTAGCTGCTAGGTTGCCTGTAGGTGCCCTATATACTGGGCTCAAAGGTGCTGTTTGTAACTCTGTTGCACTTTCTGCAGAGTGATTCCCAACTAGAGATCCACCCCAGTTGCTTCGACTATTTTGAGAGCTGTTATTTCTTCTTGAGAGTGCTGTTGCAATAGTTGCCAACAATGGTGATCGAGAGGGTTCACCAGTTCCCATTGCTTGTTCCAAGGTTGTGTTAGGGTTGGCATCAGCAGTTATGAGCAAGCGGAGTGCTACTTGCTGCTTGTTCATCTGGACAGCATCCCACATCTGCCTGGCAACAGTTGGACCCCGTAGATCCACCTTCAGCTTCTTCACAAATCTCTTTTCAACATACTGCAGAGAAGAAAACAAGGGTGAGACTTTCATGATTTGTACAAGACCTCAAACAACAGCATGTATACTTCATTTTAATTTTCCCACATCAATTTCCTCCCACGCTTAGAACTAACAATGACATATCTGATAGTGGCTCTTGAGATTTCTTAAAGAGCCCAAGATTCATAGCACACCTACCGTGATACCTTCCACACATGGGACTGTGCACAATAAACAAAAGCCAGCTTCACTGGGTTGGCCTAGTGAATACCATAACCTGGTTTCAAACAATATGAGCCCACTGGACTTCAAGGAACTTCCCATGGATATGATGAGCTCTCCTCTCGTTCTCTATTTCCCTCTTTTTCAATGTTATCCATTGAAGTCCAAGCTGCTAGTAAAGAGATACAGGAAACACATATTGGGGCCCACCTTTGCCTGAATAAACTTCTCCTTCACAGGTAGTGGATCCCTGGCATCTGGTTTCAGAATTGGGACATCTGCAGCAGCAGGCTCACTGTCATGGATGGCACTTCTGCAACCAAATCAGCATACACAAAAAATTATGACACAATTATAGGCATACTTTGAATAAGAGGCAATATTCATAAGGAAATACATTACATTCTGCAAATACCTCTCAGCTGATTGCCCCAAAGATAAATTTTGTGTACTGCCCTCTGTGGTGAGCCCCTCCTCCCAAATTGAGTTGGCACATGCATTTCCAATGGATTGGAAATAGCCGATCACAGATGGCTCCCACACCTTTACATCCAGTGTCAATGATCGCACCTGCACACAAAGTCATGTCATCATCAAGAGAGCAACCATGATTCCAACCTACTGTAGAATGGGGCCCTAATGGTAAGGTACACTCATTTTAAACAAGCTACAGAGAACATAACTATTGGTTGCTCCAAAATCGAGAGCATCAGTGCAATTGAAGCATCTGCTACTTTGAGATCAATCTGACTACACATAATAAGCAAGGTGCTGGGAAAAACAACTCAAAGTAGGTTGAAGTTTGGACATGTCATTGTCATGCTAACCTGGGAGAGCACACTCTGCCCATGCATAACTCCTGACTTACAAACTATGAAGGGCTGTTTGGCAAAACAAAAGCCCAATGTGACATGGAACCGCATACAGATTCCTTCATACCTTACCTTGGATATTTGAACACCAAGATTTCTGTGCACCCCTGAGCACTCAATGCAGAGCAAGATACCCAAATTCAAGGATGCCCAATCCGGATCCACAGCACCACAATCAGCACAGACATCATTGCCAGGCACACAGCGCAGAATATCCAATGGCTTTTCTTGTGGTTCATGAGCAAGTTGAGCCTCTGATGCTTGGTCTCTGTAGGAGCTGCTAGAGTGAACCCTTGAAATTATTGTATCTTCTGTACCATCAATGTCCAAAGAAGTTCCTGTGCTGCTCTCACTGGCTGTTCTCTGTTGGCTCCCACTCATTGAACTTGTATAAGGTCGCTGCCAGCCAATTGAGGTGACAATGATGAAGCTCAGTGTAAATCACAGGATTAGTCTGTTCCAAGTGAGAAATGACATTGGAGAGAGCTCCTCTACAACTGCCACATCATAGTCAGAACTGACCATAATTTGAGCAGACTTTGGAAGCTACCTTGTGCTAAACAGAGATGAAGTCAACACAGAAAAAAATCCTTTCACCAAGCTGCAATCTAGTCACAGCTCACTCATTCAACTAATATACACCTCCAAAGAACATGACAGGTAGAAAAGCAAGAGATACTTGTTCAAGTCCATCCACTATGAAAAATGGAAAACCTGTTCAGGAACTTGGTTGTTCAGCAGGGAAGCAATAACACCAGTAATTTTGTCCACCCAGTCCATTCTGTCCACCGCATTCTCCGCCTACCCACATTTTGGCATATTGATTAGAGTTGCAACAGCATACATTAATACCTAAAGGTCCAATCAACCTAATTTGGGTTGATGGATGATTTCACAAAGGCCCTACACACAACTACAGAGTCCAGTTACATCATCCACCTCATGATGCCCAGAGAGTTCTCTTCACAATGGTTAATGTGGCCAGAGGATTGAGGCCTCCTACATTTTCTTACAAATTTGAAAGTGACATGTGAAAATTGTAGCTTGTTTTGGACTTGCCCAGCTGTCTGGAGGGCCCAGAGGCACCTATTTGGGAGGGACTGGGAAATTCAGCTACAGGTTGGTATTCCTTCTGTCCATACAACGGATCTCTATGGAAACTTGCTCTCACACTTTTTTTATACACAATGTATTTCTAGCTCATCTCTGGCCATGTGGCAATGCTTGCATTGGATCTAGAAGGTTCTATCACCTTCTGAAATTCTTCTCACTGCATGAAATTGGTGAATTTGGGGTCTTCTAAAGTAGTCAGTCCCTCAAATTATCTATTGCTAGTACCATATGGAAATTTCAGTCAAAAGTGAATTTTTTTACCCTGCCCATGTGAGTCCATCATGGGTGTACCTTGGTCAACACACAATCCCTTCCAATTGAACCACCTGATTGCATTCAATCTTTGTGTGAGGTTTGCATTACAATAGCTTACAGTTGGGTCCCCAAGATGATGCATCAGGAGGACCTGTGAGGCTGAAAGTGAATTCTGCCATTTGAGCCTGCTTTTCAACCCTTGGGGTAGGCTGGACCTTCAGGGCGTTACTTCATATTGAAATACAAACTCAATGGGGAGTTTGTAGAGGTTGTGGTAAATAAGACATGCTAAGTAGACATCCATATGGAAGCCCAAGGAAGTACCTGAAGAGTGTAAATTTTGGAAGGAGATACTATGCGAAAGCAGAACCGAAGATCTGACTGCTCTGCATCAATCTTGATGGTGGATGTGAGCAAATTAACAGTATGATGAGCAATAGTTTTGTCATCCTGCAACCAATCCAACCAAACCACCCAAGCTAGAGATGGATTAAGGACTGCAAACAGTTCTGTTTCGAGCAAAAATAAGCAACAGCTGAAACTCATTCTCCTTTCAGATTCCTAGCATCTAAACCGGACAATACATGCCAAAAAAAAACTTTAGCACAAATATATTACCAAAAGCAGCTCTCTCAAAGAAAAGAGATCAAAGCTTCAACTTGCAGTAAAAACAAATGCTTGGAGTTCTTTTTGAGCAGGTAAGCTTCAACTGGATTGAAGACTACTTCAAGTAACATGGAGAAAGGTCACCCACTAGACATGACAATACATACTATTTACATCCTCATCAACTTAGGAGACTGGAAAACTGGACAAAGATTTCCCCAAGCAATTAGACTTACCGTGGGTTTGCCCCACTGTTTCCGGTAATAGTACAACATTCCTCGGCTATCCAGCACAAAAAACCTACGTTTCCAATCAGCTCGCAAATTTGATGAGCGTTTCAGTAAGTACCCCTGCTTTATTGTTTGTATCTGCATAGAACAAATTATGAGAGGAGCGATAACAGGAGAGGATTATTGGGAAAAAAGCATACAAAATGTTTACTTAGAGCTCAGTCTCCAATGACAACCAGAAAAATGTTGAAATTGCTGAGAACCAACCTGTCCTCTTGGTGTGGATTGCATGACAGCCTCTATTAATTTGTGGGAACTGCGGCCAACAGCCTGGATTCCATCCCCAGCTGCCAAGCTGTCAACATGACTGAATGAACGTTGATTTTCCTGGTCCATCTGTTGGCGGTATTCCTGCATCCGATCTGCAAGTGCTGCTTGCTCATAGTTGGCTCTCTCCCTTGATTGTTGTGCATAGGTTAGCACCTGTCTCAACCCATCAACCATGGCATTTGCAAACTTCACACAATAAGCAATAATCTTAGCATTCCACAGCATAAATCAACATCAGTTGTACTAGTCTATAAAACTTTAGCTGTTCCTGAAGATGTGAATTGGGTTAAAGTATCTTCCACCACATGGTTCATGAGACATTACTTGTCTACTGGACTACTCTGCAAAGTCAAGAACATTAAGCTTCCTAACACACGATTGTGGAGCCAATATTGGAATCTCCAACAGAAAATGTTCAATTAATGGTTCAAAAGATGGTATGAATATGGTCTTAGGATTCCATGATTCACCTGGTGTATGTATGGTTCAATCTGATGCAGCAACTCGTAGCCCTGAAGCAGCAGCATCCTATTAGCTGGGCATTAAAGAACATATCAACATCAGCAAAGTAATGTCAAGCAACCACAAATATCTTTAAGAAAACTCACCTGTTTGAAGTACCTGAGGTGAGCATCCATTGATCCACTCACAGCTTCTAGGAATTCAAACTTTTTCTTTGCCTCTATGTTGGAAAGAGCTGTTATCTGCAATAATTCATCGACCAAAAACTTCCCTTTTAGGTCAAAAGGTGTGTTTCATATATACTAACTATTAGCCACATGACAGGTGCACAAAATCACCACAAAACATTCAAGTACAAATAAAACTACTGCATTGAGTGTGTTTAGGCATCTATCATCTGCCTTCCTGCTCAGCTCCAATTGCATCTGAATGTTTGAAAACAAATTATGTCTTTTGGTGGAATAACAGCTGGTGCAAAGGGAAACCTACCAGGTTGAACCGAGCTTGCTCAAATTGGGACTTTGCATTCCACAAATCCTGTGTTGTAAAGCAGACAAACAGAACCACAGGGGAAATAAGAGCAGGTCAAACTCATAGTGGCAAATATAAATACAACTAAACATGCATTTTACAATTCTCCATTTCTGATTTTGACCAAAACTTCCAGATTCATCAAAACTTACATAGACCCACTTTCATGCTCACAATCTCATGGGGAATATTCAAGAAATGCAATACCCACAGATAAACAGAGGCTCTAGCTAGCTTCTGCCTCTGAAAATATGAAAGTGAGCTTCCATCCTGACCCTCACCAGAAAGGCAAAAGGAATCAAACAAATACCTCCTGAGCCTCAGAAACCACCTCTACCTTTGCATCCTTCCTCAGTGACAAAAATTTCTCACGCACCTGCACCACACAAGACAATTTGGGTTGTTTGTTCCTGTGTTAGATTCCATGATTACTTCCTTTCCTGCTCCAGCCATTCTGCAGTGAAGCTTAGAAGGCCTAAGAGATCTGGACAGCAGATGCCAGAAATTGAAAACTCAGACAGAAAGCGAACAATAAGTATCAAAATCCTATTCTCTGGAGGTGGTGGGAGGGTAGCTCACACAGAGCTTGGATCCAAATGAGTCATAAGTTCTTTGAAGTCACAATTAGACAACACAGCTACATCCAAATTTAACAAGACATGAGAACATAATCATAGATACACCATTATCTACAGGTACACTCCCCTCAGCTCACCTGGTCATAATGCAAGCTGGCCTTATCAAACCGCTTTCGAACTTCCTGCACAAACATACAACACTTATGATGAGGACAAAACATTCAAACTGTTGAAGGAAGTCCTACACTTGAAAATTTCAGTTCAATAAAAAAGAATGGACAGGCAAACCATGTAAACTGACAAAATGCATCCAAATAGCCCCTAAGTAAGTGAATCTCCTTAGGTCAAACCAGGTTAGCAACTCGAATTATTTGCTTGGTTACATATAAAAGGTGTACTTGGTAAAAAATGACCATATCAGAACATATATAGCTTTACACGTACTGAAAATTACACTGAAGAGAATTTTTAGATGACCCATTAAGGTTATGGATATTTCAGATCTGACAACATAACAGCAACCAATCAGCAAGCAAGAAAAGAGGAAAACCAACATCAAAGTATAAACAAAACAAGACCAAAAATATAACTGAGTAGTTTGAACAACAAAAGTCATACTCATGTTCAGGGACATTCAAAATCAGCATGTATGGCATTGACCACCTACCATAACATCCCCAGTGACTTCATCAGCTCCTAGAAATGGGCAGTGAAGAGGTTAATGTCAAACATTAACCAACATACTGAGTTTCTGTCACAAGACCGGCAGCAACTGGATAACTCAGCCATGATGCCAGCTAGCTCAATAAGACCTATAAGAGGGCGAGATGACCAAAAACCCCACAAAGGATGAACAAAAACCTGAAGAGAAACAGAAACAGAAAAAGAAGAAGGCAAGAAAATGAAAAACCCAAACAAGGAAGACAAGAAAGAAACAGCATTGAGAACGTTGAGAGCAAGAGCTTCAGAGGACAAAAGGGGGCTTAGAAAAGCTCTTCATTTATGAAGAAGCCTTTGAAGTGATCGTTCTGGTGAAACTGTAGAGAGAAATCTTTCTTTGTGAAGAAAACCTCTGGTCCAACCAAATTGGAACATGGATCTATCTGCAGCCAGTAAACTACTACAAGACTCTCCTCCAATGATATCAGTTGGGTCATTCTCAAAGGTGACAGCAAGACCAAGCCAAGGGAGCCCAATCGACAGGTAGCTGTGAGCAGTGGATCATGTCCTTCACAGTAACAGGTAATTTAATCCCAATTGGAACCATGACCACAGCCTCATATGAGAACCACCAGCCCACCATAAACTCAGTGAGAAGCTCCTCACTAACCTTCCAATTTGGCCATTAGTCAACAAGAGAAATTGTGTGATTACATGTAAACTCTGTTCTACAATCTACTGAAGTGTCAGATTAAGTACCAAACTCATCTAAGGTGTAGTAATCTCTCACTAACCTATGTCAGCGGCACTTAGGGGAAAAGGAGGGAGTAACATAGTTCTTCCTGGAAAGGAGAGGCAAACCTTGACATCTTGAAGATCAATGCTCACAAATTGGGTCAGACGGTCATTTAGCATATGCTCAACCTGCATAAATGCCCATCTGAAATGTCAATCAAAAAAGACTATCAGCATCTTGAGAATCGAAGACGCCCTACTTCTATCGCATACACAGTAAACAATTGCAGGAGTGAATCAGTAGTGACTGGCTAGGTACCTGTGAACGTAGAACCTCTTTATAAGTTCCAATCTCCCTTAATGCAATGGTGAACTTTGTCATCACAGGCCCTGTATAGTAGTCATAAGTGGTGTTCAGAAGAGATCTACAGGGATCAGCATTTGCACATGCCAGCATTTAAGAGATAAGGAGAAATGGGCAGCAAAGGAAAAACCTCCAACTGCAACACTGATAGGATCATCATGGCCTCCTCCAAAGGTCTCCAAACCACTTGCAAAAGCAATATCTCCATCATATGCCTCTCCAAGCCCATCACTGCAGCTCCATCAGCACAATGTTACTCAAGTTCAAGAACATGTCAAGAACTCATTAATAAGCTAAGAATTGCAAAGCATGGCCAGGAGCTCATGTTCTTCCCATAGACAGGTCAATGCTAGGAACGAGAGCCTAACCAGGAAGCAATCAGAGCTTAGATTCAACAGCTTTCACTAGCCAGATAATAATGCTGCAATGGTACCTGTATTTGCGACATCCTTTATAAAGTCGTTGACATCGCTCCCGCAATGCTTCTGCACTCTCCTCAAGAGCTTGAAGCTGTGAATTAATGGGTAAACATTAGAACAATTTTACAGGAGCTTCACAATGATGCTGTGCAACTCACAACACTCCTCTCACCGGACAACATGTCTATCATTTATGAATGCATCCATAGACCAGATTTTACCAATATTTTGTACCAAACTCGAATCCATGAAAATGCTGAATACACCAGAAAAGAATGGAGGCATTTGGTCATTCCCTAGCTGATGCCCTAACCTCTTCTGAGTCCATTCAAAGACAAATGAGAGAAACAACAGTACCTGCTTCCGGAACATTGGGGAATCATCGAGCGTTGTGAAATGCATAGCTGTGGAATTGGTGCTATAGCAGCTTCCTCATAAAAAAGCGCCGGTTCCCTGCTCCGTCTTCAACAAAGAATACGATACTTTCGCTTCCTCTTGCTCCAATCTAAGCAACGAGATCCTCCGTTTTAGGGTTTGAAGCACCGGGAAAACCATCGGCATATCATATCAGCTCCCCGAGATCTTCATATCCATAATAGGTACGTAGTCCCAGCTCAAATGCACGCAAAAGAGCGCCAGTACAAGAATATTCCAGCAGATCCAGGTCACAAAAACTGCATCATGATTCGGATCCTTGGAGATAACGTCATCAAGGATCTAGAGACGAGTAGGGACCTGTACCTACGACAGCCACCGTCCTCCACCATTTTTCTTCTGCAATAGATTCAACTCCAATTTCTACTCAAGCCACATGGAGGAAGAAAAATTCATATCAAGTTGAAAAACCTCGATGATCACGCTCGCTTCGATTCGGACGAGAGCAGAAAGCATACAAAACTCGACACCAGAAAACACTCGACAGACTTGCTTACTTCGATGCGAGGAGGCGAATCGGTTTGAAGAAGTTGTTAAAGCACGCCGCAAACCTACACCAGTTGCACAACTAGGGGGAGGAGTCGGAACAAAGAAACAACCAGGCCCGCTTTCAAATCAAACTTGAGGCAGAAATACTGCACAGAAAAAGAAACGACTTGTTCCAGGACCGAGAAGACGCATCTGCAGAGGAAAACAAGTAGCATAAAGCTCACGAGAGTGCACAGAAATCAAATATTATCCGACATTTGCTGTAAAACAGGCACGCGAAAAACAAGACAAACAACGCACTTCATACTCTCTCTCTCTTCCTCCCCCTCCCACCAACACCATTCCTGATTGCAGATCTCTACACTAGTTACTAACAACTTACTAACAACCACATCTCTCTATACCAGTTACTAACAACTTACTAACCACCCCAGATCTCTACAATAGTTACTAACAACAATAGACCTGGTACACTAGGTTACTAACAAGTTAGTAACAACCACAGATCTCTTAACGCTAGTTTTCACTAACAAGTTACTAACAATCACAGATCTCTACACTAGTTTTACTAACAAGTTACTAACAATCACAGATCTCTACACTAGTTTCGCTGACAAGTCACTAAAGAGCTAAGAGTTAGACAACAAACTCATACTCCCTTAAGTATTTTTTTTTCTTACTTATTTTAAGTGAACCAATATTTACATGTGTACTAGGGTTTAATGTATTTATGAAAATTTTAGACGACCAATGGAAATGGTAGAAAGGAGTCATTATTTTCAATTTTTTTTGCAAAATAAAGTTTGTGTAAATTTGAAGACTTTTTTTTAGACCAAGAAGATTACTTTGGTGGGTTTAATTATTATTTCAAGTTATCTTGTGTGACAATTCAATGCATAATAACTATTCACAAACAAGGTTATAGCACATTACTTGTGCATTTTGTTTAAAGTTTGTGCCACACTAATGTTGGGGCATGTCGATAGTTATTTAATATAGCTCTATTTAAGTGCAAATCATTTACATTACTATGCATGGTCATATTCATTACATTCCACGTATTTGTGTGTTCCCCTATTTCATTTACATTTATACTAGTGGGTGCCCGTGACGGTCGGACACAATTCGCCCGTGCGAAATTATATATTTTCAGGACTTGAGTTTCAGGACCTCGATAATCTCAAGATCTGGGTTTCAGAATTTCGATATTTGGCTCTTTCAAGATCTGGGTTTCAAGACCTCAATAAATGGACACTGGTTTCAGCACTTCGACAGACGCACGCACACACGTTTCATTGACCTCATCGTGACCTCATCGTGACAATCTCCGTGCTCGAATGACTGACTAACGGACTCTCCGAATCCGATCTCCAAACCCTAGAGCTCCAAACCCTAAAAACAGAGCTAAAAACAGAGCGGCCCGTTTTTGTCGGGCCGGGCCCGATTGTCTATCTGTGACGGACCCAAGCTCTGTCACGGATGGACGGACTACGTGAATTTATATATAAGATGGCATGTATATTTTAAACCATAAACATGCATAACATTGATTCAAATTAGTGTTGGATAATTCATATGCATATGTTGCCAATTTGTCCTTTTATGTGTCAATGTTGGTGTTTTTGCTATGGTGGACCATATTTGTCTTCAATTGAATTTAGTTTTAACATCTATGTTTTTGTATTATAACTATGTTTACATGTTTTTGTGTTATTTTTTAACTTTTGTAATGTACATTGCTGATGAAGGCTTTGTAAAAAAGCTCTATATAGTGAGGGTTTTAAAAATCATATTGTTGAAATTTGTAAAAATAATTTACTTGCAATAACTATAGTGTCCATACCTTTTCAACTTTCACATGCAAGTTTTTTGGATCATGGCCTTCCACAACATTTTTAACTACTAATGTTGGTGAAAAATTGTTTTGGTTAAATGATGGTATAAAACTTATGTGAAATGCGTTGAACTTGAATCATCAAACTATTACATCTTAAAGGAGATGTTGATTTATTGCACATTTGTATAACTTTAATATTTCATTAAATTTTCAATAATTTGTTCTTATCCATTATTTTTTGGTGATTGAACATCTTCAAGGTTTTATTTATTATTTAAATGTGACATTGTGGATGATATTGGTTTTGAATATGGTGTTAATGAGCCATGTGCCAATTTTACAAATGACTTAATTTTTTTGGATGATTATGTTAATGAGCCACACATGTGCTAATTCTAAAAGCGATGATGCTGAGGGGAAATCTAATTGTGAATCTCCTATTAAAGAACCATGTTTGAAATCTTGGTTTCTTGATATAGATGAGAAAAAAATCATGGAAAACATGAATAAAAGAGGTCAAAGAGCAATGAAGCATGCATAGCTTTAGGTGAAGAACACATTTGTTGAATGGAGAATGTTTCATGGTTTTAACATGGAAACTCTTTTTAGTTGATCTTTTTTAAAATGAAGACAATTTAAAGGATCTTGTGAACATGTTGTCATTTCACAAGTGGCACAAAAAAGGTAGTTTATACCCTCTTATAGAATACTAATTTAAATGCATTTTGAATTTTCTTTTGTTGTTTATATTTTAATCAATGTTTTTTCTCATTGTTAAATTATCTTTTTCTTGAATATCATTTTTATTTAACATTTTTTTTCATTTGAATGAATGTAGTTTTTTAAAAAAATTGTTTAATTTTATCATGCAACATATATTTGTTGATAAGGCAAATTGAATGAATTATATGATAGAAGCAAAAATGATATGTTGTTGAAACAAATTAAGTACTTATAATTCCATTCAACAACTTCATTCATGTTAATGTCACAAAGTTGAAGTTGTTGGTGATGAAATAGTTTTGCGATTATTCATAGTTCCTCTAAAGAAATCTATCAAAAAATTTAATGTGTTATCTATTGAATAACAACAAAAAATGTTAGCAAAAAGCAATTTGTCAATCCACATTTTTGGATGGTTCAAATTTCCAATTTGGATATTTGTGCATGTGGAATTTCTTCATATAAAAATGGTGTTTTGAGTTGAAACAAGTTGATTTTGATGAATTCAATTTATTATCCTTACTTACCTATTTGGTTTTGAGGTTATGTCAGGGGTATTAAATACTTGGCAAATAAATATTACCCATTGTTTTGTAAATCGACATCAACTTCCCATTGATTGTCAAGTTGCTAATGTGATTATTTGTTGTCATTGTCCTATTGTTTAACTTGTTGACAAAATTAGGCCACGTCCATTATTTTTACACATTAACCTCAATGGATAGCCTTACATTTAAGGTATGATTTGCAACATTTGTAATTGGTTGGAATGAGCTATGATTAATTAGTAACAAATTGATAATAGATTTTTCAAATTCAAAAAAGGTCTTATCAAAAAAGATTGCAAGGATGTGGAATCACACACATGAAGGAAACATTTGTTCCTTGGGAGTATGGGATGAAAGTAATAGTCATTTATATTATTCATTTTCTTATGGGGGTGCAATCACACTAATAGGAGTTAGAACAAGTGTAATGCATGCTTAGTTTTTCATGTTTAGAAGTGACAATTTAATTTGGTGTTGAAAATATAAGATTTTAAAATATGTTAACATTTATAAAATACATTTGGAACATGTGAATTAATTTGAAAAACATCGAATGAATAGAAAACCCTCAAAAACATTCATTAAACATTGTAACGTGTGATTTTTAACACTGAAAAGAGACTTACAAATAAACTTCAAAACTTTTGAAAATTACATAATCTTTAAGATCTTTTACATAAACCTTGACATAATAATATAATTTTAAAAAAATTGAATTTTTTTTGAAAACCTTTTAAAGAACATTAAAAGAATACTTTTCCAAAAGCAAGTGGGTGTGGCTCATATTATTTCGTTTGCACCCATGGGAATTAGTTTTTTTTTAATTTTTTTGTTTTTTGCTATGCTTTTGATTTTTTCATTTTTTTCTTTGATTCATAGTTTTGATTTATTATATATAAGTAAAAATAAAACGAATTTGACTTGAAAAACAAAGCAATGTTTCATTTTCATTTGTGGCATTGTTTTTAAGCTTTTGTTATATGAAGGTATATTTGGATTTACAAACACTTGAAAGACATATTGATGTAATAGATGATAAATGGGGAATTGAAAGGTGGCCATTTGTTGGGATATGATGAAGCTTTTAGTAAAGAGAAAACTACTTATGATAATATTAATGTAACAAGTTTTTTATTTTATTTGAGATATTCAATTTTTATTTTTCTATATTATTTTTGGTTGTTGTTTTGTAACAATTTGTATTTTGTGTAAGAATTCCATTTTGGAAAAGATGGAATATTAATGCAACTTCTTCTTTTCTTTTAGTGTTGTTTTTGCTAGTGAAAAAGAAGTTATTGATTTTATTCATGACAATTTTGTGATTGTTGGTGTTTTTGCTAGAATTACTAGTGTGTATGGTGTCGATGTTTTTAACAATGTTGTTGATCCTAATGTTCTTATTAGTGTTATTGGTGTGTATGATGGCCATGCACATGATGTTGGTGTTTTTAGTAAGGTTGTTATTTGATTTTACATCATGTACATGTACATGTTTCACAAACTAGAAGATTTCTTGTTGAAATTGATGTTTTTTGGAATGATCTATTGAAGAATGAACTTTCAAAGTATATAGACATATTATACACAATTCATTCTTATGCACCACTTGAAATAACGAGTGAATATGATTTTTGGTCACAACTTCAACCACTTGTAGAACTATCCCACACCCATCAATTATGTGGTGGATCCAAAATTTCTTATTGTTTTAAAATTATCACATGTAGTTGAGGAGTGAGATTTTTTTTTCATTTTCATACTTTAAGTTACTAGTTATGTATATGGTTACAATCTTGCAAAATGTCATGCCATTTGATTGTGTTGAACATGCAATTTGAACTTTTTTTAAAAAAAAGTTTATAGAGGGAAAATTTTCACTTCTTCAAGTCAAGCAAATATAGTTTGTTATTCTATTTTATTTGATTAAGTGGTTGATTTAATTATTTTTTAAAAAATGCACATTTGTGTTTGAGGTTTAACTTCTTACTATGTAATTTATGTTGAACATTAGTTTTGAGTTTTTGTTGATTCAATTCTTTTAACAATGGGACTTTGAAATTGAAATGATATTAACAATTGGATTTGAGCTTGAATTTTAAAATAGTGGTAGGTCAAAGTTTGTTCATGCCATTTGTGGCATTGCACTTTAGATTTGAGGTTTTGTTGATTGAATTGGACTTTGAAGTTGAAATGTCTTCAATTGTTGGAGGTTAAAGTTTTTATAAATAATTTACTATGAGATTAAAATTTGGATTTTGAAGTTGAAAGTTTAGAAATTGTTATAATTTGAGTTCAAAATTTACAATTTGAAGTTGTATTTGAATGCTGGTTTATTTTTACCATATTTTGAAAAATAAAATTAAAAATTAAAAATTTTTGAGCAATTTTGGTCATGCATTGTCAAAGGAAATATGTGAAAGTTTAATTTGTAAAGAGATTTAATTAAGTGAAAAAAAGGAAGAAAAAAAGGAAAAAAAGAAAAAAAAAGAAAAAAGAAATTAGAAAATAATTTCTAGGGGTTAGAAGTTCTTTTGCAAGTTAATGGCTTCCTTCTAGGGGTTGGAAGTTTTTTCTAGATGTTAATTATTGAATTCTAGTGATTACCAAAATATGGCTAAAATTGAGACTCGTGAGCATCCCCAAAGTACCAAAAGCCTCTAGAAAACCATTGGCATTATACGCCACGTGAATATACTGATAATGAAGTCATCATTTTCTTCTGTAAACATCCAAATACTTTTAATTATTAACTTTTTCTTTTCTCGATCCTCAGCCCAAACATAAACAACGGACCAACATAAGGTGAGAGACTATTTAAATAAATTTTTTTCGTGTCAATTTTTATAACCAACCAATCAAAAGTACCTCATCATTTTGGCATTTGGTGTCTTTTACAACCCTAACAAACGTGTGCATAATTTACCAATGTTTCTCCATCGAATGGTTGTACTTGATGGAAAATATATTATTGTGGAGGTCAGTTTGCTAGTCAATCTGCTCTTACCAATTTTACTGTCTGGAGTCACATACTGACTGAGCACCAGTGGAGATGCTCTTAGTACTTACCGATTTACATAGGTAGTTGCACTTACCTAGATTAGGGAAGGGAAAAAGTATGTACACCAAGTAGTTAACCTGGTGTGCATAGGCCCTTGGCGAGTGAGATTTTAATATAGTTTACTTCACAATTTTCAGAGCTAAGGGGGTGAAAGATATTGATTTTTGAGTTGCTTTTGTTGCTGGAAGTTTTTGAAAAATTACAAAAATTAGGGTTGGAAGGAAAAATCAATTGAGCCCTCAATGTGTTCACACTTGGGCCAACCACACAAGCTAATGGTTAAAAATTTATTAAAAAAAAAATTTAAATTAAAAAAAAAAACAAAAAAACACAATCTTATTATGTTTATGGGACAATCTGAGTCTTAAGTTCTTGAACTTTGAAGGTTTGCAGTTCAAACCCGAGAGTGAAAAGCTTGCAGATTCTTTATATTTTATAATAATTACGAAAACTTTGACACAAATAAATACAATAAATAAAAATTTCAAAAATTCGGCAAAACGAAAAAATAATTTAATTTATGCCGAAACCAAACCAAGCAGATTGAGTTCATTACGGAGCATAACTGTAACCTAAAACCCTAAACCCTAAAAGCGGTTATGGGGGGCAATTGCAGTGTTGTTGGGTTTTAGGGTTTAGGGTTTCGGTGACAGGGTTTAGGGTTACAGTTTATACGAGGCCGTCGAGCACTTGGAGTATCTTCAGTTTCAAAACTGTTGTTGTGCAAACTTTTTTGCTCATGTCCTCATAAATTCAGCTTGTTGCTGTTTAGATCTTGTGTAAGGATTTTTGTTCTGTGGCTGCTGTTGCTGCTGTTATGTACAGCTTTGAAGAATCGAAGTGAAGAGCTGCTGGTGATATCGCAGATTTCACTTTTGCACAAGCAAGTGATGCATTGGATAATGCTAGGGATGCAGATGGAAATGGTTGGAATTCCTCCAAGGATAACGCCCGAGATTGGAAGGAAGATGCTGAAGAGAAAATTGAACGAGTGAAGTGAAGTCTTGTGCAATTGTGAAGACACAATGCAGATTCTGCTTATGGAGTTGCACAAGCTGATAGTGAGGAGCTGCCAGAAAGAGCTTCAGGAGATACAGTAGCTGCAGATGTGAAGAACTTTTCTGGCTCTGAAATTGACATTACATCTCATGATCAAGATACAGCTAAACACAAAGCTGGAACTTTTATGCTGGAAAAGATGTCAAGGGAACTGGGAAGGAGGTGAATTTGCAAAATGCTGAGGACAAAGCAGCAAATGCCACGGACACAAGGACTGAGAAAAAACCAAATCTTGAAGTGACTGGTGTCACCAAAGAAAAAGGCGAAGACATGGAAGAGAATCTAGGACTGACATGAGATGCTGTGAAGGAAAAAACTGGAGAAGCATTTGGAGCTGCTCAGGAGAAAGCAGGTGAGATTAAGGACAAGACTGGAGATGCGATCAAGACAGCGAAGCAGAAATCAAATGATGGTAGTACATCAGAAGATCATGGGTGTCCTCAAGGGAGGAGAACAAGATGAAACCAAAGACACTAGAGAAAAAACTGCTGCTGCTGCTACAGAGAAGACCTCCCTTGCAGGAACTGGGTTGTTAGTCTTTGTGGGAGAGAGAGTTGCAGAAGGTTCCTGGTCTATTCAAGAGGCTGTGAATGCTGCTGCTCCTGGAGACAATTTGCGAAGATACTAGTTTTCAACAGTTTTGATGTACAATTTGATGCGGGAAAAAAAGTGCATGCAGAGTGAGTGTTGTTGATCAAGTGATCCTGGTTTTTCTGGTTTTTGTCTTGTGTATTTGGTTGGCTTTAAATTGTGGTGGCCAGCATTTTTAGTTTTGTACTCATTCAGGCTGTGAGAGGTGAGCAGAATTCAGAATATATTGCAGACTGTTGAATTTTGAGTTGAAACTTATTATGTAGTTTAAACTGAAAATTTCGCACTAGACACTCTGAAACACAAACTGAACATTTATCCACAAGATTCTGTAAAACTAGAAACTCCTGATGTGTCAAAAGCCATTAGTCTGAACTCAGATGGAATCCCATATGTCATGGTGAAATGGTTGAGACCACAGTGTTTAAACCTGACTTGGGTCATGAGCTAAAGCTTACTGCTGTAGAGAATTCCATATTTTGTTGTAACGGTTGTTTGTATTCCCAAGCGATTGGTCAAGAGTTGCTGGATTCCTTGAAATGCAACTAATTGTCATTTAGGAGAAAGATTCTCTCCACCACCATGCTGTAGAAGCTTCTTAGGGTCAAACTGCTCTTTCAAATGTGTTTGACCAGCACATTCAACATTGTGAGGTTTCGCAAATAGTCTACAAAATTCCTAATGTTGTGGCAGGACCTCTCACGTGTGCCAATTGTCCTTCAGATAGTGGCCATTTGTCAGACCTGGCTTGCACCAAGCTGGTGCTCAACCCAGTTCTCTCAATGGCCATTATTTAATGCAATCCCCCTACGAAATCTAGGGACTTCAAGCATAATCTAAGCCAACAAAAACAGATTTCTACATGTCAGGCTGTGAATGGCTTCTTTGGTTTTGGAAGAGACTTAGAAGTTTGCACTGAGATGTGATCAATTATAGATCAGGCCCAATTTCATCAGAAAAGAAAATAGACAGCTATTTAACAGAAGGACCCAAAAGGTCTGATGGAACTCCTAATTGATGATGCAAAAAAGATTCAGATTGCTATGAAAACTCTGGTCATGCAAAAGGCTCGGATAAGTACTGCTGCCAGGAAGAAACTTGAAAACCCACAGGATGCCAGTGAGATGGTGGAATGAAGGGTTTTATTCATGATGAGTAAGTCAACACAGGGCCTTGCAAATTCATGAGCTATGAAATAAATTCTTGGAAATCCAGAAATCAAAAGTCTCTCTTGAGCACATTGTACAACTGAACTGCCACAAAAAAAATTCTGAGAGAAAATCAGTGCACTAAGAAGTTTGGGATCTTAAAGTTTGGGATTTCGTAGAAGAAGACTCTTGAGTGCTTAGAGCTTGTTCCGGGACTCCTGAACATGGATCCTGGGACAACGATTCTCTCTCACTGGTTCTCTGACGGCTTACTTGTTGAGAGGTAGATTGACATGATTGAACATGGTGAGCACTAACAATGTGATGATTCTTCACCTTCAGATGCTAAGAGAAGGAGCGAAGAAGCTGACCAGAATGAGATTGTTTACAATGGGCTATAGCACCTTGAACTGCATTGTGTTGCTCAGAGATTGTGCTGTGTTTGGTCACTGCAGGTTCCCGCACAGGATCTAGCCTTGTGAAACTGGCCTGATAATTTGCGTTCACAGAAGATTTGGATTTGTTGGGAGTTTTGACACAGGTTGAAGCAGCTATGATTCTTCTTGATATTTTGGAGCTTGGTGCTGCTGTGGCAACTTTTGTAGTACTACTCCACTCTGAAGATGCCTGAACCTTTGAGGAGGCAGTGCTAGGGAAATTAGTTCCTAAGACACCACCACCAGCATGATGATTTGTTTTTCTTGAAGGGATTGCAATCCTTGATTGTCTTGGTACAGTAGCTGTACCAATCTGAGAATTGTTTGCTGGTGTTTGAGCTACTGTAGTAGCTCCTGCTGGAGCAGTAGTACTAAGAAGACTTGTGATGGGAGGAGTCCTGGTGTTGTCAAGTCTAGACTTGCGTGGAGTCTGCGGAACTTCATGTGTGTGTGAGAACCATCTTGGGTACAAAGGATTGAGCATCTTCACATACTTCTTCCACCGCTCCGTTGATAGCAGCGGTTTGGACCCTCCTCCTCCTCCGCATTGAGGATTGGCTGCTGATGTAGACGTAGCTACGAGAGTCGCAGACTGTGAATGTGTCAGACGCGGCTCCGCCGGCGGAAGCTTCTGTGATGCTTGTGCATTGCTGCTAGACTTGTTGCTTCTGATACCTGGCAATAAACTACTTGGAGAATTTTGGACATGGATGCAGCGCAAGCTCGATTCCCGCCTCAAGACTCTGAGTGGGAGATCAGATTTCTCTGAGCTTGCAGAAGTAGTTTGTTGCTCATCTGCTGCTGCAGATGTGTTGGGTATTGGAACCGTGAACGGCGGTGCTTGCTTAGCAAAGAATGGAATCGTCGATCGATGGGTGTTTTTTTCTCGGAGCTTGTGGGTTTTGACAGGTGAGACTAGAGCGTAGCTAGTTTTCTGCAATGGAGCAGACCAACTGATGATGGGTGCCTCGTCCAATGCGTCCAGCAATCGACTAGCTCGGTTGATGTCGTCTATGTGCTCCGCTTCCTTTGATCTCAGTCTCGTAGAGAACTTCTTCGCATTGCCGCCGAACAAGAACTTCCAGGGTCTTAGCAACGTAGAGTACAGAGCACTGGTCCGAGGCTCTGCAGCTGCAGCCTGGTTTCCGCAAGAATAGAAATCTTCAGCTTCACGGTTGCTGCAATCCTTGGGAAAGCTTGCGCCGGCCTGATGAGCCTTGAAATCGTTGTCCTCGGTGGTGGAGACACGCCCATAGTACTGATCGTCCTTGCCATTGCAGCATGACATCGAAGATTCCTGTCCTAAACTGGCTGTGGAGTCCCGCGAGCTGCAGCAGGAGCTCATGTCAGCTCCCGAGTCCTTACAATGAGATCCAGAGGTGATCTCCCAGGCACCGCCACTGCTCGACTGGGATTGAAAACTCGAGCTCCGAGACTCCTGCTGCTGGAACAATTTTGTGTCGACAGCTGCTGGCGCATGACCTGCATGGAGCTCATGAGATTTCATGCCCGTGAGCTTTGAATACCTCATGCGCAGCGAGCGACCTGAGGCAGGTGATAAGTCGACGTTGCAGGACGTTGGAATATGATCTGTCAGCTCTTGGGCTTCCACATTCCTGATCACAAGACTCGAGTCGCCAGCAGCTTGTTGGAGAAGAACCTGATGATCTCGCCGCAGCTTCTTCTCATTGGAAAAAGTCTCAGGAAGTTCCAAGTTTAAACGAGGAAAGAGATGGAGAGGAGACAGCTGCAGCTGCAATGTCTGACCTTTGTGGCTTTGAAGCTCATGCGCATGATCATCATCCGCATGACGACGACGTTGTGAGGCCTGCAACTCCGCTTGCTGAGCAGCTGTATGAGCTCTGTTGAACTCGAACTCGAGAACATCCAGAGAACTTCTGCAGATTCTCGCCTTCGATTCCCAGTAAAGCGGCAGAGTGATGTCCATCTCACTGTACAGCTCATGGCACTGCCGCTGCACCTCCGCAACTTGCCATGCAGCTGCACGACCACCTGCTGCTGCTGCTGCTGCTGTTCTTTTACTACCGCTGCAAAACCTAAGATCACGAAAAGCTCCTCCTTGTTGTTCCTGACCAAAAACTCCATGATCTCTTTTAATCTGCTGGAACTTGTTCAAGACTGCAACTCCCTCGCTACTGCGTATCATCCCGTCCCCCCCGCCACTAGTCGACCTCTCGCGCGCGGCTCACCCCCTGCAATCAATTCTCCTGCACGCGCTTCAAGGCCGATTGGGTCAAGATCTGCGGGACCCACTCGGATCACTATTCAATCCGATACCCAAAAGCAGGAATCACCAAAAGAAAAACTCGTGCATGGGTCCGGCGAGCTCAAAATTGTCGTGGATGCGACAGATCCTTAAATTAGCCAAGAACGTCGATCACAGCACGACAACAGATCTACCACCCCCTCGCGGAACACGACGAAGAAGCTGAAATCGCCACAGAGTTCCATTGATCCGAAAGCAATAGCACTGATAATATATAACAACCTGGAGATGGAGAAGAGCTTGAGAACATGAGCTACATCATCAGAGGACATTATAATAGACAATTTCTCGCCTAAGACTCGTCGGACCTACAGTGCACTAGACTAGTTTTTCTGGCAGCAGGACAGCAGGCAGGGAGGCAGGCAGGCAGCTGCGACCATGACTTTGACAAAATTTTGACTCTTCTTCTTCACACACACACAGAAATTCAGTAGTACTACTCAGGTACCTCATCTGCCGATCAGAGGGGAGGAAAAAAAAAGGGGAAAAAAAAGTTATATAAAAGCATTAAGATAGTTCACTAGTGCGACGAATCCAGAATGCTGGGATTCTGATCTGTGAGCCAAAATTGCGTCATACTAGATACGCGAACATTGTCAAAGAGAGCAGCACGAGAAGCGAGAAAAGCTCGAGAAGCGAGAGACGCTCTGCTCGCGCGCGAGGGAGCAAGCGAGCGAGAGAGAGAGACAGAGAGTACGTGGGAGCGGGAAAGGAAGAGGACGCACGAAGGCGTGCAACCGGTTACCTGTCACTGCCGGTGAGCTATTCTGCTGGTGGACCGGGGGGGGGTACCAACCAGTACGCCGGTTGTCCGGTTTCTTTTGTTGTTTACATATTATTTCTTGGATTTAAAAAATTATTTTCTCTGCTACCAGGGATCCTAGTTGCAAATTAAATTAAAATACAATTTTTAAAAAATAATAATTTCATTGTAAGTTAAATTTTTAGTTGATTCTAATATGACTTTTTGTGTACCTATCAATTTAAATTTAATATTGTTTCCTAAACAATTTTTTTTTTGATGTTGGAGTTATTGACTTGCCTATTGGGCCTCTTATTTACCATCCCATGCTTCCTTCATTTGGAGCTATTGAAAAAAGTCATACTAAAGCATATATATATATATATAAATCCCAAAGAGTGGTGGTTCCGTTGTCATATGTATATATATATTACCATATGCTTCATTTGGAGCTATTGAGAAAGTCATGGCATCTAAACCCCCAAATACTCCTTGGTTATCAACCTATATATGTACTCACTTTCTCCAAAAACAAAAAATTCAAAGGACTAGTTGTGGTAGGCTAGGCTATATGATTTGTGACTCTCACTCAAATTTTTATAAGAAGTCAAAAGAACCTGCCTGAGAATCATACTTCTTTGATTAAATAATAATAATAATAATAATAATAATTTTAATTTAATTTTAATTTATTTAATTGGGATCGACGACTCCTTGATTTGGGATTTTCTTTGAAGAATCCAAACCAACATAATATATTTTCTTCAAGTGCTTTAGGACACAAGATCGAACTCCATGCACCCACTGAAGTCGATAAGTTTTCAAGTTTGACCTCTTGTTCATTTCCTTCGTTAGACATCCATGCATTGTTCCTCCACTCACGCCCCATTTCAACCAAACCCAGGATGAAACAACCCCCCCCTAATCCACCCACTTTTTGAAAAAACTCTATTGTGTGTGTATGATTCTTTTTCTTTTGGGAAAGGGGTTTAGAGTGGGAGGTAGGTAGTTTTTGATGTGGATTTGTTTTGAGTTAGGTTTTGAAGCAAGTAAATTTTAGCGACATGCAAATATTGCTTGTACTAACTTTTTTAGGTGGTCAATCACATGCGTCAAAAACAAAAGATTAAAACACTTAGGTATTTTTTGGGGAATGAGTCCAATGAACCTATTCTTACAAGAGGAACCGTATCTTCAAGGCTCACACCAGATAGCATTAAAAGAAGTCAAGAAAAACTTTTTACATTAAAAAAAACAACTATATATATATATATACACCAACTACACATATATGTACGGAGAACAAGATGGAGCCTGGTGACCAAATTACCTACACTTTGCTAATTATATAATTTGTATCTTCAGATACAAGGTTAGCACACCATTAAAGTATAACCCATATAATTATTAATTCTTAATCTATGCTTTGTGAGTTGCACTCACACTCGCACACACACACACACACAAACAAACACACATGGACCTGGGGGTGGCCGTTCTGCCATATGTTCTTTTTCTGAGTTGATATACACGCTTTTGTGGAGGTAATTATGAAGAGCCCACATGATGAAGGAAGGAAGGAAGAACCAGATCATTGTGTCCCCCTTTGTGATGATGGTCTTTTTCCAACCCAATTCGCCTTGGCCATCCATTAGAGGTTTGGCGAAGGTGTCTGTTGTTTACAGTTTCTCAAGTAAGAAGATTACATGGTACATTATGGGTTGCTATCATTTAGAAACATAATTCTTTAACACTCATCACATCTGTGGTAAAAGTTGTTGCTACCCAGCTTAGAATGCAGATGGGAGTTCGTGGGCTCAGTTGTTTGTACTTAGTTTTACTTAATAAAGTTATCGATAAAGTCAGGTGATTAGGGGGAGAGAAGAACTGCCAGTTTTGGCATAATAGGGCATCAAATGCGTAACTGGGAATGAAATTTTACAAAACGAAATAACTGGGACCCAAACCAGTTTTTCCACCAATTTTGGTAGTAAACTGAGTGTCATCCTCTCCTTCCGGAGTGCCTAATTAGTCCTGAATCTTGTGCATTATTAAATGCTGAGTTTCAGCATTTCATAGGGAGGTTCAATAAAATTTCATTACTTTGCGTATACCACTGAAAGAGAGGGTGACTTTATGGTTAACTTTAATAAAGACCTGATGGGTTTGGCAGTAAGTTTCAAATCAAGCTGGAGTCAGATGCTAATTCACATGAGCTTGCTGATGTGAATTGATCTCTGCTTGTGGAAGATCTGGTATGAACTTCCAGACAACCCAGACCAGAATCAGGTAGCACTCTGCAGAAGTGTTTTTTTACCTTCAATTACTTGCAGGATGGTGTAAGTTGCAAAGAGTTATTAGTATTATTATTATTAGAGCTTAACTTCAATTAATACTTACATGGTGGCAGATTTTGAACTTTCTTGTTGTTTTGCTGTTGTACCCATTGAACAAAAAAAGGATCCAGATGGTCCATTCACTACTTAAGTGATGATTTTGTAGCTGGTATTTCTGACTTGGTTGTTACCATTTTTTTGTTAGTGAAAAAAAACCTTCCCGCATTCAATCATGCTCAAGAAAAACAATTTTCAAATTTTGTGATTATGATTCATTACCATCATTCGATCAGAACCAGACTTTTTATTAACTGGCAAGATTTTTCATGGGAAAAAAGAAAATTTTGAAATTTGAAAAAGCTATTATTATTATGAAGTGATTTTTTGGGGTTTTCAACTGCCGAAAATTCCACAAAGTAGTAACAAAACAAATCTCTAAAATTCTATACCTGGTTCCAATAGATAAGCCAAAAATATAAAAAGATACTCGAATTCCTTTGCTTTCATATCTTGTTTATAGCCTAATTTGGGTGTAATTTTAATGGATGATTGGCACTTTGGCTCGATCACAACAATTTACAAAGAAACAAGACTCTGAACCAGTGTTTTTTTTTTTGCCATTTTTTTCATGTCGAAATTTGGAGAAATTTAACAAAATATTAGCAAAATTAATCGAATTCACACTAGAAAAAAAACAAAAAAAATTCCAAAATTTTCTCAACTTCTTTGTCAAAAAATAGCCAAATTTTTCCAGGAAAAGCAAAAACAATGTTCAGAACTACACAGCTTCCAGCCCATTCTTATTCTATTTCCATCAGAAGGATGATAGATATTACACCCCATTAATAAGTGTAAACTATGCATCACAATTGATGTGTTGCCAGTTCTTATGATCATAAAAATTAGAACTTAATTCCTTTGAGGAGTGATGCTTTCATGAGAGAATGATTCCATGCACTTAGGCTTTATCATTACAATATTCATTTATACCTCACCGAACTATGAAAGAAAACTAGATATTTGTCAAATTTACTTATACGGGATATATATATGCAAAAGCCTTTAAGTATAACTACTACATATTAATTAATCTGGTTTGGTAGCAAGGTCTCTAATGCACATTTTTTTTTCATTTATGTTCAGCAATAAAAAATAATATGATTCAGCATTATACTAAATAATGAAGTTACTGTGCTTTTCAGAGTTTCTTTCAGATTTCAATGCAGCATGCATGCATGCATTTTTCAGAATTTGTACCAATTCCAAAGAATTTAAGTAATTAGCTATCTAGGCTGCGTACTACCATACTCCAAGCAACATTCTTGACCAATGTTGGCTAGTTCTTCCTTTTGAAGAGAACCTCTGGTCTCCCCTTTGAGACTACATTAGTTTTTGGAAGGATGTGAGTGAGCTTGAGCCTAGTTCTTCAAATTTTTAAGTCTTACATTTTCAGTTTTTGGCAAGTTTTTTTTTTTCAAATTTAGGATTTTTTTTTGCCACAATTTTTTCACAATTGGTGATTTCCAGTCAATTGATGACCTCCTAAATAATAGCGCAAACCTAAAAAATGTGAAGGAAAAAATTGGTACTTTCACTGGTCATGTTGGGCTACACACTATCAAATCAATGTCTTAAATGATGCCACAAAATTGAGTTTCACCACCGCCTATCACCCTCCCATAATACAATAGCCATGTCCACCATTGGATGGGAAATATGTAGCGTTCTCTTGTCCTAGCCCTTGGTTACGGAACTACCACCTTTCCCTCTCATTTCTTATGATTTGCCATCATCATTTCATTTTGAAGCTCTTCCTTGTCATTCCTTTGAGTCCTCTTCAATGTACTATAGATGTTGTTGTCCACCTATTGCATCTACATTGTGCATTTTACCTAATATAACAATGAAGTCTAAAAGTTTGCAACTTGACCATTTATGAAGGTTTAGGGTTTTAGGTTTCTCTATGGGGGTTGTTACACTGCAAGTCTAAAAGATTTTGTTTTGCAAAATCAAGATGTTGATTTATGAAGGTTTAGGGGTTTAGGGTTTGATATGATGTGTGCACAAGTTGAAAGTTCAAGCCTAAAAATTTCAAGGTTCAATGATTCATGAAGATTTGGATTTGGTGTTCCCATGTTGGAGCTTGTGAGTTGCAACTAGTTACAAAGGTTGATATTGTTGTAGTCACAATTCACAATGCAACTTGGGTTGAACAAGTTGTTTATTACTCGCACCTCTTATTCTCAATTCATGTTCTTCTCAAGGTTGTAGGTCTATCCCATCATCCATCTTGAACCCTTATTTACATTTTTTTATATTTATTTTTTCATTTCTTGCAAGTTGTAAATTGTACCTTGAGAATTTATAAACATTGTGATCATCACTATTTTGCTTGCA
The DNA here is from genome assembly GCA_963921925.1 of Sphagnum tenellum. Taxonomy (NCBI): domain Eukaryota; kingdom Viridiplantae; phylum Streptophyta; class Sphagnopsida; order Sphagnales; family Sphagnaceae; genus Sphagnum; species Sphagnum tenellum. The sequence continues at coordinate 13,883,503 of OY998156.1, forward strand.
TCTTGTGGTTTTGACTCATCCTCTTCAATGGCATTGTGACATTCAACCATAGCTCTACTATTGTAGAGATTGTAAAAATTACATTCTCCAAACCTTAACTTGAGCCATCCCAACAAGAGACCTTTTTTAACACATGGGTTGTGAAGCTTTTATGGGTAGAATTTGTTGTAGGTTCAAATGGTAAAGTTTCACAAATGAAATGCAAGATTTGTAACTACATTGAAAGGTGCAACAAATTGTTGTGACCTAATTAGCTTGATGGGTTATACAAACATTATGGTAGGAATAAATTTTGTTTAATACCCTTACTTGACCTAAGGGCACAATTTATTTTGAAAGTGACAACTAACATTAGAAAAATGAAAAGTTGTTTGCTCTTTAATTTCAATCAATGAATGTTTTCCAATAGGTATCTTTGGCCATGAAGGGAGAGGAAAAACATAAGGAAACCCAATTTGCATGATGCTTTCATATTCTAAATCAAGGTTGAGCATTGACAAATATGAAAACGTGAAAGTTTGTTTGCATTTTTAAAGTTTACGCACAACCCCCAAAAACATTGGAATAATTCTTTTAGGTGGGAAATGACTATTATTGTGATAAGTAGACTAAAAGAAGGTTTAAATGTTACTAGGTTCATCTCCATATTTGTTGTTGAGGTGAGTACAATTCACAATAGTCTTGGGTGGGGATCCATGCATATGTGCTTGAAAAATGAAAATGAATATTCATTTTGCTCACCCTTGAAAAGGTTCAATAATAGGTGCTAAGTAGGAAATCTAACCCAAGTGTTATTATGAGTTTTATTAAGTTTTGGTAATATGGATGCTCAAGTGGTGGACCTAAAATTGGTGTCATTTGGGATTGATGGAAGGTACTAGTGTGCACAATGGAATCACCATTCAAATTAAATGTGACATGGCTTTTTTTTCTATGCATGTCCATTATGTTGTACACCAAATTAATTTGGTTGTGAAGCCTTTATCTATCTAGTCATTGGTTGCCAACATTAAAAAGTTGTTTGTGAGGGGATGTTATTCTTATTTTTTTTCCATTTAGGAAGAAAGCTCTTGAACTTGAAACACTTGCTACTTTGTTGAACATGAAGGCATTGAAAATCCATTCAAATGTGAAGATGTGTTGGTTGTCAATACTCTTTCTTACTAAGTGGGTGTTAGCAAAATACAAGCCTCTCGCTATGTAAACGTGGGCATATTGATTGGCATATGATGTAGTTATTGCCAACATCACTATGTTATTCAATGTTTAGATTCTACTTAGCTTACATTTTTTTGTGCCCTTGTTTTAATTATTGCATGGGTTTATCAAGATGGCTAAAATTTGGGACATTTATGTTGTGGATTTTGCTGAGGTTGTGAAGCTTGTGCAAGTTTATAAATGGTGTTATTGTAGTTTAATTAATATTACATTCAACGATGATGCATTTCCTATCTTCAACAATTGCATCAACTTTCAATATGATGTTTTATCCTGAGTTCATGTTGTAAGTCCAACTTGCCTTGACCCTAATGTTATGTGGTGTGCATTTTTCATGGTAACTAAATTGGCACGACTACATGTTGATGATTTACAAACTAGGTAGATTGTCCTTGAAAATGCTTAAATGGCTCAAACTTGTTGAAATTTGTATGGTTTGAAATTTAGATTTTATAAAAAATGAATGGTTTCAACACCTTTTATTTTATGAAAACTAAGGTGCATAATCAATTGAACACACACTTAAATCTATGTGTGAGGATGTTTCGATAGAACTTCTTTACATTGAAAACTTTTGCATTTGATGAAGCTATTGTAACTTGGAAAGAAAATAACATGTAGAATAGTTGAAGTAAGTACATAGGTTTATATCCAATTTGTTGTTGTTAATGTTTTTTAAAACTTTTGATTTAATTCCTATTAAACATGTAATGGATATCTTTTGTAATGGGCATGGGCTAAGGGCATTGAGGTCTTTGGATATTTTTGGCTTATTAGTTTTGACAAAATCAATTTTTGTTATGTTTATGTGTATGTACAACATGGGCAAGGCAATAGCCAACTTGTGAATGTGCATGATTCACATTTTGGTTTGTGTGTTTGTGTTAACGTGTTTTTTCTTGTCAATAATTCACAAAGTTTAATGGGCACAAGTTCAAACCCCCAACAAGTGTTTATGTATGTGCATTGTGTGGGGACTAGGTCAAAGGTTTAAAAAGTTTGCTTGAGTGTGTGTGGGCCTTGGGGGGGGGAGTTTGTTCTATGTACATGGCATGATGAAAATTTGTTGCATGAAACTGCCACAATGGCAACTTGGTGAAGCATCCATAATCAATTAACACCCCCACTAAAATTCTAAAAAAGCCAAAGTTTCTCACATTACAAATCTTGAAATGGCTAAAACAAAATCCTAAAAAGATATAGTGGCCAAAACTATACTTCATTTTTTGTAACACATCAAAACCACAAGAAAAATAATAAAATGGCTACCTAGGTGACTAAAACATACACAAAAGGAGCCACATAGGCAGCTTCTTAACTCTTTAAAAAAACTTTATTTCAAGCCCAATTACTAATCAAGTTCAATTTCATATGCACAAATATTACACATTCCCCAATTTGGAGTTTTACAAATAAAATAAAATTGAGGATTGTAATAGTTTGAAGTTTTACAACTAATTAAAAAAATCAATTATTTATAAAATTGTGCATGTTTGTCAAATTTTTAACCTACTTCCCCTAAGAACTTGAACTTGTGTTCAAGGTTATTTTTTAAGGTTTTGATTTTGATTTGAGTGAGAGGCTTGTTTTGTAGTCTAGTTCTTGTTGCAGTTCCACTTAAAGGGTGTTGGTTCAAGTCAAGGTCATTCGAAGCCTAGGTTTTACAACCCAAACAAAAAAAAACCTACCAACACTAGTCTTGACCACACACATCCCACTTCCACCACCATTATATTACATGTATCTTTTTAAGAAATGCTCTAAAACTAACATACTTCATTAGAAAAGTTTTTGGGGTTGCATACCAATTTTGGTTAGTTATTGATTTTATAATCAGCTAATAACCTAAACACTTGCTATTGAATTTTCAAAATGTATCAACCTACTTGGATGACTTAGCCCAGGTAAGTTATCAATCTTAAAACACTAAACATTTTATGATTTAAAAAATTAATAATAATAATAATAATAACAATAATAATGTTTTAATATTTAAAGAAACCTATAATCAATGTATATCCTCCATGTTAAACCAATCGTTATTACCAAAAACTATTGATACCATAACTGGCACTCAATGTTACCGCATGCATAATCTGGTCTTGTATAGTGACTCTAGAATGTAAACAATGTTTAACTGCAAACAAGTTTTACTCCGATAGAGTTCAGTTTGTGGTACACACTCCTATACCATGTGTCTAGATCTATAAGTACTCTTCTTTTCTACCCATGGTATCATCCACCCTTGAATGTGGACAAATGTCCCATATATAACAAGTACTAACAAGCATAAAACATGTTTGTACTTTCCTTATATATGTGTTTTCTTCATAAACTAGTCCCTCAAATTCACAACTATAGTTTAGTGTATTAGTATTCCTTACAGAGAAAAATTAATAATTAAAAAAAGTTTTTAAAAAAAAATAGTAGCATGGGCACAGAAAACTGTACTGATCCATAACCAATTATAATATTAAAATTAGCATACTATAAAACAATTAATATTATACACAACCAGTTACAACTTACCAATGGCCTCAAATGGGCAACTTCTTCTCTTTTCTTTTTTTAAAAACAATTTGCAATACCCTAGAATTAAGTGGTATTAAAAACATGTTTTCCACCGAAAACTAGAGTAACCTCAAATTCATGAAACATGTATGTATAATGGCATGTTGATTTAAACGTTTAGTTAACACAAACCATAGAGCAAATGCGGGGATCAAAGGGTTAATCATAAGGAAGTTCTCCTCTAACTCTAAGAATCCTAGGCTTGCAAAATCCTTCTATCTAGGGTTCCATTTTGGAGCCTACTACATGTTGTAACCTAATTTTTTTGGGTGCTTTTTGATATGCTGTTATTTGACCCCGCACATGGTATTATTTAAGTAAAAGGGCAAATGCAACGGTTTCAAGGTGACCACTCCGGCTATTGTTTGGTGCTTTTGGAATAACTTTGGTTGGTGAAATCAAGTGGATGAACTAGTATTCGTTAGCATGGATGAAACCTGTGCCCATGTAACATGTGCGTTTGTTAATTCGGAAAGAAAACCTATGTTTGTAAAAATGTCACAAAATATTAACGTAGCTCAAGTCAAATTAAAAGCTGAAAATGTGTAAATGAAGTGATTTTGGGGGGGTTTTGAATCATCAGATTTTTTTAATCCTCAGCTCTAGTAAGGTAGCCAAAACTGTAGAAGGATGCCTAAATGTTTTAACGTTCATATATTATTTTAGCCAAATTTGGCTAAATCTTCTTATGGATGATCATGAGCGGTGCCTTTCTTTTTTTTAATAAATTCTGTCATTTTTGGACCAAAATTTGGGAAATTCTCGGATTAAAATTTTTAGAAGTGTAAATTTGACTTATTTTCCTAATTCTTTTTTTAAAATTGACCAATTTTTTTATATCACAAAATTAAAAATAAACAAACCCTGATTACAACTTTGGATACATCATAGAATTGACTCCCAAAATATAATATTCACACCAACCACCAATTAATGTATACTAGTGTAGCATGTCCCATTGGCCCAAGTGTGAACACATTGAGGGCTCAACTGACTTTTCCTTCCAAACCCAGTTTTTGAAAGTTGTTTGAATTTCCAACAACAAAATCCACTCAAAAATCAATATCTTCCACACCTTAGCTCCAAAAATTGTGAAATAAAGTCTATTAAATCTGACTTGCCAAGGGCATTCGAAGAAGACCCGCAAATTTCAATACACTGTTTAGTTTCTATTTTATTTAATTTTCATTGAGAAAATGGTTCAATAATCAATAGCTTCCACATCGAAGCTCCAAACGGTCTCAAACCAAGTTGATGTGCCCCCTAGTTGTCAAGAGCATTCCAATGATACAAAGAGCACAGCATGAAGCACAATGGTTTAACCAAGTCAGTGCACACCCTACTACTCATCAAGGGGGTTTCCGAAAATACGAAGAGCACAACACAAAGTGCCATGGTTTGGGAGATGCCATGGTTTGGGAGATATCAGCATGACAGAACAAAACAAACTACGTTGCTTTGCTTCATAGATAGATGGTGAACTTCAAGTGTGAATTTGCATGCATGCATGCATTAACTACAGATCTTGATACATATTGAGTCTCACCTGCAGAAAACCCAATTTTTTATTAATTTATTGAACTTTCTTCTCCTCCTCACTTTGAATATCATCTCAACACTGACTGGGTCTTTGATGCTGTGAACTAGTTAGTAGTCATTAAATCTAGTGCAGCAGCAGCAGCAGCAGCAGCAGCTACCAAAAGCTGATTCGACTAAGCATGGCATCAGATTAGAGAATTTATGAGAGACTGCAAAAGAACAAAATGTGATCTAAAGAAGTTAAATGCTATACAGCCTTTGTAGCTAGCTAAGCTACAATCTCCTGCTGAGATCACTTCAACCAGAGCTGAGAGCCAAATGGAATTTTAATTAGTGTACATTTATTGAGGAGCATTACACGAGTTGTTTCTTTCTTTCTTTTAGGCCAGTTCCTGAAGCAAATGATTGTTTTCACCTGACGTCTATTAACATTCAAAGAGAGATCATACAACAATGTTCAACACATAGGATTTTTTGTCTATGGGTTGTTAGTATCTGTCCTCTTCTTTCAGGCCTAATTAATAATAGTGTCTTAATTTGAAATTTCTTTTGGGTTTTGCTTCAAACTTTGAAAGCCAGAATATGCAAACCCTCCTCTGAGACAGACACTCCAGAGTGCAGTAGACTTTCTCCAGATCAATCCAGATATGGGAAGTTGTCAGCCAGCTTAATGAACTAATCAGAGGCAACCAGAGTTGTCAGTCCCTTCCGCCACAACTCCCAGACAAGAAAATTTAATGTTCTGCTCCTTGGAATGCACTAGAAAATTCTTATAATGGTCTTCTTTGGCTTTGTGGATGGCCTAGATCCAGTGTTTCTTATTTTTATTATATACACACACGATTTAATTTTAATTAGATTTAAATTTAAATTTAATTTAATTTGAGTTTTTTAAAAAAATTATTTGCTTATTTTGTGATGTAGTCAAAGTGATGATTTATACAGACACAAATTAGCCCAAATTTGGCTATATTCCTTATATGATTGTTTTTTTTTCAAAAAGGATCCTTCTGTATTCTCGGTTACCTAGTGCGAATTTCATCATGAAAATCTGGCAACAATAGTTTTTGTTGGAAGTTAGGAAAATTTTGGGACTTTTTTCCATGAAAAAATCTTTTGCATACTAGGTTGAAATTGTGTTTTCTTCTGCTCCAAATTTTGGGAAGAGTAAGAAAATGGTTGTCGAAGGCCAAGCCCCCACAATGTTCATGCCAGCTGAAAGTGGTGCCATTCTACTCAAAAGTTGGTTATTAGAAGTAGAATTGTGACTAATATCAGTTTCAACATATGGGTAGAAAGACGGATGGATATGACAAATAAATTTAAATTTCTCCATAGCCTTTGCTTGAAATTTTTTTCACTAAAGATTTATTTGGACTCATGAATGATTTCATTAATTATTTTAGGTTAGAGCAACTCCTATAGCACTCTATATTTCACATGCTCAATATGGAGTTTTAGAATCCTCCCTCCCCCAGCCACCCCACCCATAAACATCAAAATGTACCTTGCACCATAGTACCAATAAGATGGAATATTGATGTTTTAACACTTGAACCCCATCAACAAACATTTACTTTTGTTGATGCCTTGGTACGGCACTATTTACTTACACACATCTACCAAATCATAAGAGATTTTCATTACATTAGTGCAACAATTCATTCAAATTTTAATGTACAAGATAACTTACTTATATCATTGGAACTTCTTTTAACCGGAAATGAAATTTAGTTATTTAGAATTGATTAGATCCCAAGAGAAGAGATTGGAAATAAATTAGTGACTCTTCCGTAATAAGGATAAGGATGATAATCATAAAACGTTAGGTGTATGCGACATAATAATATTTGATTTGAAGTTGATGGATGATAATGTTTACTAAATGTGGATAAATGGGTTGATAAATCTTTCATTACTTTTTTCAAATATTCAAGGGGTTGTGGGGGTAGAACTTTGAATTTATTTTTGTTTTTAATGATTTCACATTGTTAGTTTGTTATTAAGTTTTGGAATGAGCTTATTGTGTAATGAATCCTTGTTGCAATCGATTCATGTGTCATTTTGATTATGAACGAGTTCAAAAGAATGAATTTATATATGGTCCCCACAAGGATTTAGATTTGTGTGATAATTTACCCAATGGGGTGTAACTCACATAAGAATCAAGTTTGGTGTAATGCACATAAAGATCAAGTTTTATGTATGTGCAACCGCATTACAAGCTCTAACATCGCCAATGTAAATGGGAAGGTGTGCTGGAATTGTAATGCACTCTTGAGCTCCTGAACGCTACGACCAAAAGTTCTGGTTTGATGCTGTTGTTGCAGGAGTAGAGCATCACCTGTCACCCATTTATCTGCATAGGGCCCTGGCAAGAATTTAGTTTGAGTAACCTACCCCTTGGCGTTGGTAGGAATTCAATGAAAAATTAACCCTTGTAGGTTTGGATGCTTCTTAAGTTTTTACAAGAAAAACGAAGTTTTTCTTCAGACAACTTTCTTCTTTATGGATTTTTTTGAAGAAAAACTTTGTGCTGGATGAGACTCTTAAACTGGTGACTTTAATTGTTTGTAAGGCTTCCCTTGTTGTCAAACTAGTAGTTAAATGTTGCATGTCTTTTGCATGTGGTCCAAGCATATTAAGGGCATGCAAATTGCAAGGAAAAAATAGCAAAAATTTTGGTTTTTTGACACATGATTCTTTAATTCTAGTGAGGGATCCACAAACCCTAACAAATTTTCTGTGTGCAATTTCAACATTGCAACCTACAGACACATGCATGGATTAGCACATGACTCAATGTGCAGTTTGTTTGATTTTGGTTGAAACTTGAAACCTTGAAAACAGGTGTTGAAGAGACAACTGTAAACTAGAGACACCACCATGAAGTATATAGCACATGCTCAATGACCCATTTGGGTTCAGGAGTAATTTGCAATGTGGCGGGCTTATGAAGAACTGGGAATCCAGTTCCTAGTTGAGTTCTTCAGAAAATATTTGGATTCCAGTTCAGAAAATCAGATCTAGTTCTTACTATCCTTGGTTCTAGTCAATTTTTTGTCACGGGCATCTATTTTGATTAAGGTTTGATTAAGGTTATTAGTTATTACACATGTGAATAAACCAGAGAATGCAGCAGTTTCGGGTAAAGTTCTTCAAAATATAATCTGGTTCCAATTCGGGTTCTCAAAATCAGACTCTTCGATTCTGACTCGATTCATAGTAATCAGAACCAGAACTGACAGTTCTGAACATGGGTAATTTGCTAAGAAGCCTTAGCTGGGGGAGCAGATGATCGATCATGAACTTGCAAGGTCGATAGTTTTAGTTTTCCACTCCATTCCATTTGCACACAGGACCCACCCACAGATCAGGAGCAGTGAGTCCCAATTGGTCCTTTCTCTTGGGCTTTTCATGCCAGGGTCTGCTGCTCTGGATGGCTTGGAAAAGAGAGAGCTCTTTCTTTCCCCCTCCCCCCTCATCATCATTTGAACAAACACTTTTTGCAACAAAAGTGTTAAAAAGAACTGCAACTTTACGAGAGTTGCTCTGCAAAGTGTGCCCAAACTCTTCTTAGCTTGGAATTCTCTACTGTTATATATTCTTCTAAACCCATTCTCAACCACTCTGCTGGTTTCTGGAGAAGTGGTTTCAAGTTTATCAGCTGCTCAAGGGGCAAATTGGCCTCTTTCCACCATTTCTGAGTAAGAGGGATTGAGAGCGGTGATTTATTTGTCTTGTGCGAGATTTTTGCAAAATTCTAAAAAGCTTTATATTCTGTTACAATTCCTCTTTTTTCATAAAAAATTGTTTTGGAATTTGTTTTTTGGCCACATTTCAACACCGTTTCTGGGTCATCCTGTATTTGGGTTCCTGATCAATTTGACTATCTAATACTTATTTCATACTCAATTTGAGTGTAGCTGGAAAATGAGCAAAGTTGGGTACCATTTAATGAAAGACGGTATCAGTTGTCAAGATTTGCAAAATTGTATTTGGACAAGACTAGATGCGATGAAGAATATGAGCAGTAGTGAAGGCACAGAAACAAACTGAGAGAAACCTTTTCTGGGGACCAATTTAGGCGAGAAACAATGGTTGGGGATATGCGGGTTTTAAACTTTCTAGTTGCCCTATAAAAGACAGTTACTTGGACTATCCTTCAATGAAGACAGTATAATCTACACTGCCATTCAATGAGTTCTCTTTCAGTGAACACACAAGGCACTTACAACTTGTATATTACAAATCTCATTTAAATCAACCATCCAAAAAAAATCGGCCAAGGAATCCATATTCTATGAAGCTCAATGAAACTTCTTCATCCACAATAAAGTTTTTAAACGAGCAAGATCAAAAAAATTCAAGTTTCTGCCCATTTTTGTCCAATGAAAAACAAGGAACATCTGAAATCAACAAAATAAAAATCACAGAGATCTGGGAAGAACTCTGTATCAAACCCACTTGTCGACTTTGATTTTGCCACACACATCTGCAAATTCAGAAGGCTAAGAACACCCAGCCCTTAGATCATTGGGCCAATTTCCAATCAAGGGAGAAATCAGCTATGAAAAATCAGCCGTTGAACATAAAACTCAGCCATGGAAAACTTCAAACCATGGGAGAAATCAGCTATGGATACATCATCCGTTCAACATAAAAATCAGCTGTTGAAAAAATGCAACCAGTGAAAAAATTAGGTATGGAAAATCCGGCCATTGAATGTAAAAATTGACCATGGAAAATGTCCAACCAAGGAAGAAACCTAGTACAGAAAAACTCGCCACTAAACATGAAAACCAGGTGTGGAAAACTTCCAACCAAGGAAGAAACCTAGTACAGAAAAACTCGCCACTAAACATGAAAACCAGGTGTGGAAAACTTCCAACCAAGGAAGAAATTAGCTATGAGAAATTCAGCCATTGAACAGATCAGAAAGAACACAATTCACCCCTTAAAATAAAATAGAAATACAAGATTGTGGAAAGTATGTTTGCTATAAAATCCCTAATCTTCAAAATAGGCCATGGAAAAATGATGTTGTCGCTTGCCTTTCAAGTGCACATTGAATTGGTTTATAAGTTATTATTGTTGATTTTCAATATGTTGTTGCATTGTATGAGGATATTCTTTCACACTTGTCATCGTTTGCTGGATTTCTTTGACCATGTGATACATTTATGAATGTCAACTTGAGCAAATGTGATTGATGCATAATGTAATCTACTAACCACTTTGTCATTTGAAATCGCACATTAAAATGTCTTTCATAGCACATGGTCAAAATAAGAGCCATCAAATAGTTCGGTTGTGTCAAGATCATCACATGACACAACTAATTTGAAAGCTTGAACACAAATTTACAAATTAGAGCCCTTGTCCTAAACTTATAAGGTTAGAATCTTTTGTGAGTGAAAACTTGTCAAGGATGTTTAAACTTCACAAACCTGGCAAATCCAAAGGTATCATGGGCCTCAAACAACCCAACAATGATGTGCTTGGGCTTCCATTTGGTGGAGAGAAGATTAACATCCACCATAGAAACCTTGAGATTGAAAATGCATGTAGTTATCATGCATTCTGCCAAGGCAGACTGCACATAATTTATCAAGGTCTTTTTCACTAATGTAGGGAGAACTTGTATGGGAAATTCATCTTCGAGCATAATTGAAGAATCAATCTTTGCAACCAAATAAATTCAACTTCCTTAATGGCAAAAAACCCTTAATCACAAATAACATTATATTTTCCAAGAACATCGTTTTAGGTTTCATGGTCTTTCAAGAATGCATTTGAGGAAGAAAATTTAACCAAAATTTGAACATGGGGTTACAATTTGCCATTTAGTTGTTAGTTTTCAATGAAGAAGACCTCAAGGATAAACATGTTGAACATGTTGCTCCTATTTAAACCTTTTAGTAAAGAAGCATGTTCTTGTTGCACATATTTTGCCATGGTTGATATGCCATGAACCTTGTTGTAACCAATGAAGCAATGCAACATCTTGTCTGGAAGGCTAGAGTTTTGGGGCCCATTGTTTCACTATGATAAACAACACATTACATAACTTGACTTTGCTACACATCAACCTCTTGATTATTGTTTACCTTGAAGAATGTTCAAGTTGTTGAAGTCCTTTGGTGAGGTTTCTAGAACACTAGTTGTTTTTTCAAGCACTTTAACAACACTTATTGCACTATAAAATCATTAACACTAATGTCAAACAAGCTTTCTAGTTCCACATTGTTCACAATATTGCTACTATTATTATATATTTTGCAATGTGCCCAACAACAACATAAACAAAATTTGAATCCAGCACATTAACATCTAGAACTAGTTATTCCATGGTAACAATAGGCTTAAAAGGTGGGGTTAAAATTTAAAATTGAAAAATGAAATTAAAAAGAAGTTCAATTTGAACACATAAACATAGATTAAAAGATTAATGATTTGAAAGAGTAATGATAAATTTGTGACAACCCATGGTAGCATAATTAAGCGCTAATAACCCTTGAGGTTCTTGAATCTGGTTGGACTCTTATAAGAAAAACAAGAAAAAAGATAGGAAATGGACAAGGAGTGAGGAGAAAGGAGAGACAAACGACAAGGATGTAATAAAAAACAACAAACAAAGTCAAATAAAGAAAATAGAATTTGAAAAAAAAATCAGCTTCACCCAATCAAAATTCAATGCATTTTGTGTGGTCACTATCTTGAGCAATATAAAAGCAATAAGAAAAATGACAATGTGACATTATTTTGAACTCATAATCAAAGAATTAAATTGCAACGATTTGTGCTCCCACTTATTCCAATGATCATTGAAAATTGAAACTTGTCAAGCACAAAAACCCTAAACCTTATAAAAACCACCAATTTTCTAATTATACAAAGGCCAAATTCCATCAAAGAACTTTAGTTTTTTATTTCTAAAAAGGTCAAGTTCTAATATAAAACTTTAAGTTTTGAATTCTATGCACACCAAGTTCCAATCAAAGAACCTTGATTTTCTAATTCACACATGTTGAGTTTCTTTTAAAAACCCCAACTCTTTTGGTACCTAAGTTGAAGGTACATGTGGAGCTTTGAATTCCTAAATGGTTAAGTCAAAGGTGGAAGCAAATATGACTTTTCTAATGATTGTCAAATTGGAGGCACAATTAGTGGTTTACTGAAATATGAATGGCTCATGATATATTGATTTACACAACCCAGAAACTAGTAGAAAACCAACATGATTTAAAGAACCACCCAACGTTGGTCTTGTTTTTCATTTTTCATGCTAACTTTTTACCTTCTTGTTAAAGGTAATATTGGAATTACTTATTTGAAAACCTTCAAATTCTAAGGTGGAAGCATGCTAAAAGGAGGCTAATATGTGAATCTTTTTTGAATGAAAATAGACATAAAATAGATCATAATGTAAAAATATTTGGAGATTTTTCAATTTAATGATCAATATGAGGATTTTTTTTTATTTTAGTTTAATATTATTATGTTTTATATTGTTCATAAACATTTAAACATATTTTTGAAATAGAGGACTGTAGTGTTGAGGGATTTTTTTTGGCCTACTTTTGCATTTTTTCTCCTTCTAGTGAACAAATATGAATAACATGAACCTACCAGCAAAAAAATATGCATGCATACCACATCAATGGTCCATTCCACTTGTATATAATGTTGAATATTGAAAATCACAAAAGTTTTGGATATGATTCCATCTATATTTGGCATTTATGCATGTTCATATTTGGAACAAACATAACTTAACAACATGTTAGGTAGAAATTGATATGATTTTTTTGAGTCCTTTGACTTCTTGTTTTCAAATTTGAAAATAAAAAAACCACAATCAAAATTTAAAATTATGTTGGCAAGCTCCTTGATTTGAAATATTAAACATGAGGGATTAAGGTTGAAGTTCTTATGACTTGGACCCAATTTGACACTCTTTTTGGGGAATTGCCACAAAAGCTTTTGTTATAACCAAATCAAAGCCATGAAAAAATATCTTTTGAACACAAGTTTAAATTCTTAAAAGTAGTTCCACCCCAAACCCTATTCGAGTCTCTAGCGATGTTTATCACATCCAACATAGGGTATTGATTGTTTCCCAAACCTTGCCCATAAACATGAAAAATGGGACAATATATAATGATAGTTGGCTAATAAAAATTAATGATTTTTGTGTGCAATTCCTTTTATAAACACCAAATCATGTGCAAATTTATTGATCAAATCATCACATAAATTATATATCACATGTAATTTATTGTGCAAGTCAATTTATTGCTACTAATAGAGTTCCTCTTAGGTAAGACAATTGATTCTTTTTGAAAAGTTGATAAGTAGGTTGAACTCTACAAATAAATGATTAGTAATAAGTTGTAGATTTGTATTTCTACAATCTTTTGCTTGGAAAATGTGTAATGGGCATGGAATCAACTTGGGTTTTGAATAGGCTTGAAGGTTCTTTAATTTGAAAGAATGTGCCAAAATTGAAATTGCATGTTTAAACATCATGAAGAATGAATTTTAAATCCACACCTAAAGAACATATTGAAAAAAATGTAAATGTGAAAACAAGGATAGCATGTCTTTTGAAAAAGAAATGTTAATCAACATTAGTTAAAACCAACCTCTTGGTAGAACTTGATCTAAACTTCGACTTGGGATTTTGCTTTTTAAAATCAAAATTTGTCATATTCATGGGAAAGTTTCAATGCATCTTTTTTTAAAACTTTCATAAATGATGGTGGCTTATGTTTTCCATTTTTATTTTGACTTATTATCTTCTTTTTTTTAATTCACATATAAAAATATTTTGTATGCATGATAGAAACAATGTGATCATTTCAAAAGTTCACAATGAATTCAATTTCTTTTTAGATTCATCCATATTTTTCAATGTTCTTTTCACTAAATTTTATTGCAACATGGATAATTAAAAATCCAAAAGATTGAATTTGAATTCATGTATAAACTGTAAATCATGATTACACACAATGTCCTATGATCATAATAACCTAATGGAAAACCATTAACATGAGGCCTTATTTCTCAAGTTGCCAATGTTTTTTTCTTTGTGGATGTCCCAAGGATGTCCATGGGACTTGAAAGATGTTTTGAATAAGCATTCATCCTTGGTAATTTAATGTTTGATAGTTTTTTTTAGGTTCAAAGATGTCTTTTTGAGCTTGGAAATGACAAGGACAAGTTTTATAGATGACAAGAATCGAGAAAGGATAGTGGGCATTGGTGGGGACAACTAAATGATGTTAAATGATGTCATAAGGGTTGTTGATAAAGATTAGAAAACCATTGGAGGACACTAAGATTGATTTTTTGGGTGATGATGGGGGATGATCGAAAAATGTCAAAACACATGTGGGGGAAACATTAGGGGGTGTTGGGTAACATCAAAAAAAAATTAGGAAACATTAGGTAAAGCTGAGAAAACTTTAGGGGATGTCAAAAAAAACTCGAAAGATAACAAGGATGGTAGGAAAACATGAAAAAGATGTTGAAAAATGAAAGGAACATCTAGCACAAAAAAATCTATGAAAACTTTAAGCAACATCAAGAAAACACTAGAAAACACTAAGAAAATGCTACTGGACGACAAAAAGAAGCAAGTTCAAACCAAAATTATAATTTTTGACAAAAATGAAAAAAAACTTAATATTATTTGAGATGCTTGAAGAGATGCTAGAGACATTCCTAGGTTGAGTATGTCTTTCCTAGGAAACTTGTTTGTTTCTTATTGAAAGGAAAAATTCTTTCCATTGGATAATTATAAGTGCATTGAAAATTTGTAGTTAATCATGTTAAGAACTTTGGGAACACATGTCTCCATTTTTTTTTTAAAATATTATTATATGATAAATCATAGTTTGATTTACAAAATTCATAGTTCTTGCAATTGGTCAATGTTTTACCAAGAGAGTTATGAAATGATTATGAACACAAGTAGTTGAAAAAATAAAATAGTTATGATGATTAGAATTTGTGATCATCATAAAAAAATTATTGAAGAAATGTTTAAGACATTTTTTTCATGTGGATACATCAAAAAGGAGTTCATTACACATGCTTAAAGATTGCATCTTATTGAGACCATTTAAAAAGTCCAAATAAGCTTCCCCCTTGAACATTCATTTAACTTTATTGTGCTACAAACTTCATCACCTAAAATCTAATAAAAATAATAATGATTATGTTTGTTCAAAACTAATTTCACATATTTGAACGTAATGGTTGATTGTGTCGTCTTTTTCATATAGGCCTCATGAACATTTATAAACCATCAACAAAATTTATTGAACCTATCATATTAAGCAACTTGTTAATGTTTTTTAGAATATCCGTCTTTTTGATGGGTCAAAATGTTTCAAATTAATATTCAAACCGTAATAAAATGTCAACAATTATAAATCAGTATGCTATTAAATAATCTAAAATATATGTGATTAATGTTTGGAAATTTGTGCATGTTAGGCCATGACAAATGTTACACTAGATATAGAAGTTGCATATGATGTACCAAGTTGTAAATCCTATGATTGCACATATTACAAACAAATCACATAAAAAAGAACTATGTAACTAGTTTTAATTCAACAAGCTAGTTTGTGCTCTACTCTAATAACTATGTGACTCACCTATTTTGGTATGGGTTAATGATAGGGGGAAACATTAAACACCTTCATAGAAGTCTATTCGATTCATTGTCTAGGCTTATTTTTGGAGCATTGCTTGGTTCTATTTGTTTTGGCTTGCATTAACAATAAGGGGGGGAGGCAGGGGAAACATTAAACACCACCCATTAAACTATGTTTGGTGCATTTTAGCCTATTTTTAGAGCATCGCATGGTTTTATTTGTCTTGCATATTTGTGTTTCACCCCCCCCCCCCCCCCACCCCCCCCCACACCCAAAAATTTGAAAATGTTATAACAAAACATTTAATATTTTCCTTTAATATTTTATTGCCACCCAAATTTGAAACAATAACCCAAAGAATCCATTGATTGTTTACACCAATACCCTACTTTCCAATTGTTATTATTGGAGTGTTTTCTATTTTATTCATTTATTTCTTTTTAGAACATGAGTCAAAGCTTGCATAAAAGCCGGCAAGTGTCACATTGTCACTCACTTGGTGCACCAAACATAGCCAATGATTTGGGTGGGAACATTTTGTGTCTTCCATCGCAAGGGCTTGATTGTGGTACCTATTTTAATACATGTTTGAGTTTGGTTTTAGAAATAAAGTAGAACCTACCTCCAAGCCTTCATTCAACCTATACAAAACCAAATAAAATAAAATTCAATGTCTTCTTTTAGTAATACCAAAGAAAATTTACAATTGCATTATCTAGATCCAATATTTTCCTTCATTCATTATAATTTTCCATGAAGTTAGGAAAACACAACACAAGAACCTACAATTTGGTTCAAAACCAACTAAAATTAATAAAAAAACCTATAAAAAAGTACATTAGGATTCAAAGGGGGGCACAATTTTAAAAAACACCATTTTTCGGTGGTAAACTAAAGCCCACTTTACACTAGGAGTTAGGGCCCAAAACAACTTGGGGCCAACTTTGAGCATTTTGGGTTTGCAAATTGGCCCCAAGTTATTAATAAATCTTAAAACACTCACATCAAGATATTAATAAATGCCTTAACATTGGCCCCAAGGGTCACAAATTGGCTTCCCAAATTTGATGGTATCCTTTTTCTAGCCTCGAAGGTAGGGTTTTTTTTTGTTTTCTGAAAAGTTGCACATTTTGCAAATATGCCAAAGGTGTGAAAAAAAATTATGCAATTTTATTTTTTTTGTTAGTGCAAATTTGATGAAAGAAGTTTTGATCTTTATGAATATTGTTAGTGACATATAAGGGTGGCAATAAAAATTTGTAAGAATTATCATTATTTAAGGTCGCATTCAAAATTGGCTCAAGTAGTGAACCAATAATGAAAAGTTGGCTACATGTAACATGGCACATTGTTAAAGAGCTTTATGTCTTCATCAAATCACATTATGCGGGGATTGAACCCTAGTCATAAAGACTCTGCCCGTTCCAACCGGTAAATTAATAATGTTTTTAAACACAAAAATAAAACATATTCAGGAACTTGGAAGGGAGTGGTCAGTAAACCAATGAGAATCATGAAAACAAAGGGCTAATAAGTCCACGAAAATTGTGTTCCCCATTTAACAACTTAAAAAATCAACAAACTAATAAAAATAATAGAATCATAATGTAGTTAATGAAAATGAAACAACACAAGGCTTGTTTCGCATTCCACAACTTGCAATTTAAAATCCTTTAAGCATTCAAGGCATATCAACATTTCTTTGATTGTCAAATCCTCACAAGGAAAATTATGCATTGTAAAAATTGATTGCCCAAACATGTAGACACACAAAACGAAGTCAAGTTGTCAATCAATAGATTACGAATCTTAGTTTTGATGAAATCTAGGTTATTGAATACTTGTTCATCTTCCACTAAACCCAACACTTGAATCATGGCAATTTTTGTTAGTTTCACATTCTTTGAAATGTTACAAGATAGGATAATAAAATAAGAGATGATCCTTCACATTTTGGTCAAGGGGTTGATAATATTAGGAGGGCCCAAGGTAGCCTTGGCATTAAATCTTAGTATAATTTTGAACATGGACTTTTGCACACCTAGTGTAAAGATGCACACAACATTTCAAAACCACATGTTCAACAACCCCTATCTTTTTGGGGTACAAAAGAAAACATTCAAAACATTAAGAGAATGATTCATCACATTTTTTAAACAACTAATAGTGAGGATACACAATACCTAATGCTTCATGCAATGGAAATTGTGTGTAGTTTAGCCATTAGTTTTGAGGTTGCCTCCAAACATTGGAACTTCACACTTGTCATGATTATTTAAAAAATGTCCCTAGTCAAATAACATTTCACCCTGGTGTTAGAATCTCAAGCTTATGCCCAAAAATGGTTTGTTCGTCATTCAAATGCCAAGTGATCAATGCCACTATTAAAATCTGTAACCCATTTCATTAAAGTTATTTCATGCTAACCTTTCACAAGAGATTAGAAATATACAAATGAATTAGATTTAAAAGTAGTAAAAGGATTGAGGACCATTTCATGTGATTTCGTTTGGGCCAATTTGATTATTTGGTACCAAATCAATGACAAAGACATCTTGAGCTTGTACAAGCGTAATCAAATTCTTCACAATGTTAAAAGAGGGAACAATGCAAACAAGGTTCAAGAGAGTCTCAAAATTAGTTATATGTTCCAAATTGACGGCAAAAGCTTGGACTATAGGGCTATCAAGTGCCATTTTTCAATAGTAATGGACGATGTTTTTGTAACACTCACTTAAATGGGCTTAATAGAAATCCAATGTGTCTTGACATTGTTTAGGATTTTCAAATCCTTTGTTTCCATGATCTCCCCCAATTTAGCTAGTTCCAAATGCCTTTTTGGAGAGCTAGAGAAATATTTATATAGTGATTGCATGACTACTTCAAGATGATTAACCATAGGTAGAATAAAAAAGGTTTGGATAGTTAGGTTTGTCTAATGCACCATGCAATGAATACCAGTCATGAATGGAGCAAATTGGGATTAGAGTTGGATAATAACACAAGTGTGCGGTAGCCTTGGAATACATTAACACCATCAAGACCAAAATATATTAGTTTTTTGGAAATGAAATTAGGATTTGAAATACTTCCATTAACAAGAATTTCTTGTGTAATGAATGTAGTCAAATTGGTTACATTAGAGCGAACAACTACACGTTCTAAAGATAATAACATAGGGACCCTTGTCTAGTTTTGAATGGTATATTCATGGATTGAAAGCCAAAATTAGTTGTCAACTAAAGTTCTCAAAACAAAGCAAATAGATTAGATCCAATACAAGTTTTATAGCTTGCATGAAAGTGGTATGGAGAGCTTTAGCCATAACCTAACCTACATTATCACACCAATGGTTTTTGGACAACGCTTAATTTTCAACAATTCAAGAAAAAACTTTTTTTTGAAATCGGTTAGGGGTTTGCCATGAGATAACAAGTACAAAATGATAGAAAATTTTTGGACAAACTTTCTTTTGTTAGAAGCCAAACATTGATTAATAACAAGCTAAAAAACAAAAGTAGCAGGAATTTGTGCGAACAAAACCTAGTTTTTTGCATGTGCACACTTTTTATTTTCATGGAACTCTCCAATTTTCACCTTAGGCATAACAAAATTAGTTTTCCTCCCTAAATATTTTAGCAAATAATCAAGCTTAGGGATTAATATTTTTTACTACCCTCAACTTTTGAACAAATTATGCACTTACAAAACTCACCAAACCATCCCCATCGATGACAAATTTTACCCATGGCAAGCATGCTACCTAAACATCTTGAAATTTATGCCTAGTTCATATTTTCATTTCTTCATAGTGAATTTTGACAATTTAAGGTCTTGTTCCAAATTTGCGATAGTTGTAACAATTACATTGTTGTTTGATGAAGCAACATTAGGATGAAAACCTAAATGTTGGTCATTCAATGCTTCAAATGGGGGTGATTTAGGGGCAAAAGGTTAGATGGGGGAGATGTATAAGAAACATAAAACCAAACATTTAATGGTTTTATGATGTTTTATGATGAGCACATTTTAGGTACACCACTAACGTGTAGTAACACCAAGGCTGAACATATTGTGGCAACACCACATATGAACATGCTACAACACCATCAATGAACATGCTACAATAGCAATAACACCTACTATTTGCAATGACAAACAAAAAACTATTCAATTGTTTGAATATTTATGATTAACACATTGTAAGTCCTCTTGCTACCTGAAAACAAATAACCATTAAGGACAAAAATAAAATAAAATAAAATTGTAAATGTACATAATCACAACAAAAACACACAATGTATTGAAAATTCACAAAAAATTCTTGAAATTGTGTAGTGCAATACACTCAAAAAGATTTTGTGTGTGTTTGAACTAGGTCAATGTAGCTTACTTTAGAGCTTCCTAACTCTTGAGTATCACAATGTAGTTTATTTTGAAGCTTCCTGATTCTTGAGATTCACACAAATTATAATGTGTAAGTTGTAAGCAGTAATTTACTTCAAACTTTGAACAATCAACAATGTGTAGTATGCACATAATCTATGGAGTCTAGACATGCATTTCAATCTTTAGTGTTCGTAGCTTGCAACACAACATTGACATACATTTCAACCTTTAGTGCTCTATCTTTAGTGCTTGTAGCTTTTAGCAAAATGTTAGCATGCATCTTGATTTTCAATGCTCATAGCTTGAAGCACAATGCTAACAAGTTACTAGTTGCACTAAACAATCAACTTCCAAGTTTGAGCTTTCGTCATTGCCAAGTCCCAACATGATGGTTAGCCTTTGGAGTTTGGTGGCTAGGCTTGGGTACTATATAATTCTACATCCTCCCCGTTAAGTTACATCCTTGACAACCTCCAACCTTAGGATGGAAAACTTTTGGCAAATCAGATGGTTGTGATTGCTCCAAAATGGAGTGACAAAACAACCATCAACATTGTGCATTCAACAACGTACCCTTCACTTTCATCACTGTTTGGTGAGGTGACATTTTTGATGTCTTTTTTCTAGCGACATTTGTTTGTGTCCGAGTGGATCATGCTAGCGATGTGACTTTTAAAAAAATCCCAATCTAGCAAAAATCGTGGTTTGTTTTAATTGTTTTCCTTCAGGGAGGTTGTTGCCAAATTTTTTGGGTTGCTTTTTGGCGAGATTTCGCTAAAAAAAAACCCTGGTCTTGGGGCCAATACAAGACCATAAAGTTACTTTGCAGGCCTCACTCAAAGACAGGAAAGGTATTAGGGGGTGAAAGGAGGACCAAAGACAGGGTGAAGACAGGATGACTTTACGGAAAACTCTCTTAAATCCTCACTTTTACCCAGTGAGATTATCTATTTGTGCTTGTGCACATGCATAAGCAGTGTGACAGGCGAACTGTTCATTTGATAACACACAACACACAATGCTCATGCTCAAGAATCAAATTCTGTTGTGTTGTAAAAGTTCAGCCATATCTGTAATCTGGAGGAAAGCTCAACAAGTGCAAAGGAGATGGTGTGTGAATGTGGGTGTGTGTCCAGGGGGAGTACTAAGAGAAACATTTCTTTTTCTGGCTAAATTTAGCTGTTTGGTTTTTTTTCCCAAAATGGCTAAATATATTGTGGTTTTCTACTCACCAAATTTCAATTTTGTTGTTGAAAAATTGCCAGATTTTTTTATTGGGTTCTAGCATGTAGCTAAAAATGTGAAGGATGCTCCGAACCTTTTCACTTTCATATCCTGTTTATAACCGAATTTTGCTAAACTGTCTCATGGATGATTGCCACTTCAGCTACATCACAAAAATGGGGAAAAAACCCCTGACTATGAGCTGATTTGTGAAGCTTGTTTGCGGGCAGTAGCAGTAGCAACTTGTTGGACAGAAGCAATGTTGACATAAAAGGTACTATATTGGACAGTGGTAGATTATGTGCCTCCATTTGTCCACAATCTGTATTAGCTGAAAGCACCCATTCTGAGAATACAGAACCTTAAAGACTATGGTTTGGTGGCCATATCCCATGGCCACATTTGTGACTCTAGGACTTAAGAAATTTGTTCTCTTTGATTAAGGACATCATGAATGAGGCATGATGCATAACTTCTGTTTGAATGATCATTAGGAGACTGGACCTTCACCATGCTCTTTCTCCACAGATTCAAAATTCATTGCTCAGATTTTCAGCTTTTCTTTCACATTCTTTGCTCTCCTGTTTTGTAGGTGATTGCTATAATCCTCCACTTTTTGCACCTTGACCCATTTTATGATCTTGCAGTTTTTCCTGCCTCCCACAGGGTTTGAGGAGAGCACAAAATGTTGTCAGTGCCAGCATGCTTCACATCCTTCACCAGACCTTAACTATGTTTACAAGCAATTTATCAGACCAATATGGGTGCCGTATGTCTACTTTCTCTCTTGCTCTCTCTTGGCACCCCCTCATGTATGCTTTTTGATGCTATTGACATACACTCTTGTGGGTGTGTTTCAATGAGCTAAAAAATCCCCTAATTCACGAGCAAATTTCTTATTAAACACTTTCCAGACACTCCAGAGTGTAGACCAGCACTCTGAGGCACTTGCATGTTTGGTTCTGTAGGTTCCCCAGTAAGAAGAATTGTACCAAGAGGGGAATATAGTTTACAATCGAGGATTGAGACACTGCACAACTGGTCAGTTCACAGTATGTGCAGCAAAAATCGCCCAAAGCAGAGAAGCGAAGACTTCATACTGCTGAAACTAGATACCAGTGTTAGGGAACTGGAAGCTTGAATGGGTATTGAAAGGTAAGGTCATGGAGAAGGGCACCTTCATATTTGGGTGGTGTGAGCTCATGAGTGGCATATTACAATTTGATGACCTGCATCTTAGAATCCTTTTTACCATGCCATTCATGAAACCATTTGTAGCTCCAACACTCAATGAACAGTTGCATGATATCGGGGGCATGTGTTAATGTGCACATTTTGTTCCATTAAGTTCTATCTCGAGTGCTGGCTGACATCAAGACAGTCTAGTCTTCTACCCATTACTTCCAGAAATGTGACAGGAACTGAGGACATGGAATTTTGTGCTGCTTTCTGCCCTATGTTTTGAGCAGATTCTTATTGCAGTGCTCATCTACTCTCACTTTCAGATGCTGATAAAACCAGTGGGGACTAATAGCAGCTAATTACTGTCATTCATGACAAAGGTGACATTGGTCGAATACAAGCTTGTCAATGACATTCACGGCTATGACTACACTGATTTTTCATTGTGTCTCTTTCATTTTGATTTCACTGTAATGGATGCAACAGTTACAAGTGATATTTGTTGCCGTTTGATCATACCCACATGCAGGTGTGGTGTTATCTGAAATCTGCAGATGTCAAAGATCCACTGGAGCAAGTCTACCCCGTAGTGGCAATTACTTTCTTGAGCCACTATCCTACTCCTTAGTCTCAATAATTTAGCTCACAATGCTAGCTTGCATCTGGCTTGCAGCTAGCATTGCAGAAGCTCTGCCAGACTCTTGATCAACACCTTTTTCTAGTACTCATAGTAGTGCTCTTTGTGCAGAGCCATATCACATTGATACACTTGATTGCAAGTTTCTTGAATTGTTGTTTTTTGACTGTAGATATGTAGATTTGTGGTTGCTGCTGCAACAAACTGAACTTTTGCCCAAAGGAAGGCAATTGTGATCACCACCAATATTCTGAGATGGGTGATCTTGATGCCACTGACAAATCAATCAGCAATACAGCATTCACATAATATCCAAGAATTGCAAGCGTGCCAGTTTGTAAAATTCATTCTTGTGCTCATAACTTACATCCACATTTTACTGATTCATTTTAGCACCAAATGTGGACATGCCCATAAAACTTGTCACTACAGGAATCCCACACTAAGACCTATCCATAGCTCTAGAAATCATAAGCCGAATTTAGAACCCTGCTTGGGTGAAAGCAAACTAGAGTGGAATGGTTTTTCTGGCACACGATCAGTTTTTGGTAGTTCTTAAAAACTGAAATTGCAATTTAAGCTCCATTTATATGTGCAAGTGATGGAATGGGACTCACCTAAAAAATGAGCTCAATGATCACAATAAATTGTATGAAATTCATAGTAGAAGTTGTACTATCCAATTTGTTATGGACTTTTTAACCAAGTCAAAATCGACTTCATCAACTGTCATTTTTGTTCCACCCCAAAAGCACTGGTGAAAGAACATAAGTGCTTGAACATAATTCCACTTTTTTTTCTTTGGGTGTTCTTGATGCCCTTTCCCATCAGCTTCCATAACCAACTTCCTATTGCTTTGTATCAAGCATAACACTCCAAACTTCCAATCCTAGTGTTGCTCTATTCAATTCTCTAACAATTTTCGTATCCTCTAATATGTCATAGATGCAACAACTGCATAACATTTTCCTTCTCTTGCAGGTTCCTTTTTTCCTTGGTTTGCTTCCACATGTGAAAGCTCACATGGAATTCTAGTAAATGAATCAGAGCAAGAATGGACCCAAATTGAGAAGATGACATACCAATATTACATATATCTATCCCCTCATTTATGACTTGCTAGAATGTTCAGTTGCTTAGTCCAAAGTGAGCTTTTAGCTCTCTCAATGGACTTTGAAGTTGTGGAAACAAGCCACCATCCCAATGACAATGGATAACAACATGAAACTGATTTTCATGTCCCTCCATTTCACTTGGGGTTTTGTGCTAAGAAGTGCTGCAATGAAAAATCACAGGTGTGTGTTTTTGAGCAATATTGTTTCTGCGCAATCATCATTAGTTCATCCACCAAACCCTGGATCACATACTTGGAGTTTTGTCATCAGAAGGAAATTGTTAAACAAAAAACTCATTTCATTGGGAATTTCTGCCTCTCTTTTGGGCCCCCTTTCAATCAAATTGGTTTTAAGGGCATTGTGGTCCCCACTCCCAACATAAGAACCTGATAATTGAGTAACATTTTGTTGCCATGAAAATACAACATCACTTGATATCAGCCTTTCTTTTTATTGACTAAATCGCACCAAAAAGAAAATTTCAAAATTATCAAAATTAAAAATTTCAAAATGAAATGACTTTGGAGGTTTTCAATTACCAGAAGTGAGGGGGAAAAATAGTAAAAATTTCCAGATTTCTATATTTGGTTTTCAGTGTGTAGCCAAAGATATGAGTAAAGTTTTGTACATCATATATGGTTTATTACCATATTTGACTTAATCTTCCTAAGAATGATCGCCACTTTTTCTACATCTTCCTATTGATGATTGCCACTTTGGCTAAAAACAAAAGTCCCCAAAAGAAACACTGGTTGACATGTAAGTCGAATTTACTAGTTACCAAGTCTGATTTGGGATGTAACATGTGGAGAAAAGAGAAAGTACTTGGGTATAGGACCAGACTTATGTGACCTGTACTATCATTTGGAATGTGAAGTTATTTCATTTTGTCAAACCATTGTCAATTGAATATATGAACATGTTTGTGAATACAATCTCTTCCAAGACCCCAAGGTGTTCACATGGAATAACAATCAAAAGCATATACAATTTGTATTCAATCACCAATTCATGGTAGTGTGTGAATGAGAATTGAAACTCTAAGTTCCAACACAAGGTTCTACAAATATTTGTCAACCATTGTCTAATATGACATGTCCATAAATTTAAGCCAATGGCCCCACAACAATCTTGGAACTCAAGGCCATCATATAGGACTGTTGGGAAATTCAACACTAGGCCATGTTACATGTGACTTATCATAACCAACCTAGCTATGTTGGGAATCACTACATAAACAAATAGATCACTAAAAACCCATAAAAACCACACCTTGAGGAAGAACTTGGTGCTTTGCAAATTGTCCAGTCTCACAAGGACACAACTTCATGGAGAAACGATTTCATAGATGTTACTTGACAAACTTTGTAATGTTTATTCCCTAGTAAGTTATTATAATTTAGGTAGTCAGTTTCTATGAGACATTTTGGAATGGGCTTTAGGATTGGACATGCAATATTGACTAGTTTTGATAGATATTGATGTTTATGACTAAAGAAAAATCATGAGAAAGCTCTACAAATTATCACAATGTCTATGAATTCATGAAAATTTATAACATGCATCAATCATTGCATGACACGAAAAGCTTTTGAAACAATTTAACACATGGTATATGCTATGGACAACTCACCAATGTAATGAATTTCAGAGGCTGATCGTGCCAATGGCAAGGTGAGTGAAATGGCATAGTAGGTGGATAGGTGAAGTCACATTATGATTTCGCAGTCGGGTCATGTGTAATTTCTCCTGGAGTAAACTTGAAAAAAAATCATTACATGCTCATGAATGGGCATGATCCTACTCAATCCATAGTGCACACCAGCTATCTCACCAGGTGGGTTAGCCTATGGAATGGGTTGTATGCCATTCCTGGGTATGTACAGATTCATGCATGCCAATCTGGCAGGTTTTCAAGTTGTGTTAAATTGCAGAATCAGCTGCAACTGCTAAATTTTTCCTACCCACCTATGTTACATAGAAGGTACATAATGTGTGAGTTCACAACCTACATGTGGACCTTTACACTAGGAAAGTGCCTTAGGCACATATGCTTAGTTTGTCCTTAGGAAGAGGCATACTAGCCCTCTTCCTACAATACCTAGTAACTCACTATGAAACAGAATGTATCCCCCCACTAGGCCATGTTATTCTTCCTTCAACATTCTGTTTGGCAAACTGTTGAAACTTGAAACAATCATAAGAAAGGTTCTGAGCATTTGCATTTCATGCATTGTACAACAAGCAGCTCGTGGCATAATGACTCTGCCATTAACGACAGATTCAAACTTCAAAATAAAAACTTCCATTTATTGAATGTAAAACTTCTCACCTAGATGCATTCATTTCTATGGAACATGCCCATCCCATCATGTGCACAAATGCTACTCAAGATGTCACTCACATTGGGTCAAGTTGGAGCCAAAACTTTATACGCAAATCTGACACCATTAAATGCATTGTCTCTTCCCTATGGGTAGAGCTAACAAACCATATGCACAAGTCCATATCTCCATGTAATTATGCTTTTCATTCTTCAAACATCCATGTATTTTATTTGCTAGTTTCAACAAAGAGTTGCTGAATGTGTTGTAAATATACAAATACATTCTAGCATGGAGGACTTTTTGTTATCACCATCTCTACTGATCCATAACTTCAGTATCCATTTGAGTACAAAAATTCACCCCTCCTCCACTGCAGTGATTTTTTTCTTTTTTGTGACAAAATTTCTCAATATTTCAACATGAATAATTGCATTTCTACATGTACAAAGGATTTTCCTTCTGTAAATGGCATTTTGAAAAAAAATAAAAATACGTGAAGCCAGATTTCTATAGTAGGTTCAGCAGCTAGCCAAAAGCATAGCAGGATGCTTAAATTGTTTGACTTTCATATCTAGTTTATAGCCAAAAATTGGCTAAATCTTCTTATGGGTGATGCCCACATTCCTCTATTTTATGATAATTGAATAACAAGCAATGAAACTTCTGGTTTAGAATAGAATGCAGGCTGAATTACTTGACCCTTAAATCGAGGAACTGTATAACTGAATTGCTAGCATGACGAATTTGATGGTTTTGTATTGTCGGTTCCTCCTTGTCCGCTGCATGTCTTGATCTGTTCCTGTGTTTTTGTCTCTCTTTGTTTGTTTGTTTGGTTGGGTTTTCTTGTGTTTTTGTCTTTTCTTCTTCATCACATGCCCTGCTACAGTGATATAGTGTGATTCATCTTAGACATTACTTCCAAGTTCAATTTTTTTGTTTTCTACAATGACTCTCTTCATTCACCCATCTGACAACTTTGGAGACTCCCCAGTATAGAAGTATTCAACTCAAACAATGTTTAGAAACACGCAAGTCGCAATACTATCAGTTCACTTGCATAAGTTCTAAGAGGACATTGGGCAAAGTATATGGGACAAAGTGAGGTACTATTGAAAAAATGTTGAGGAACACATTGAGAACCTGAGGAACATGTTAAGAACCTATTGAAAACTTGATAAGAAAAACAAAAATCCAAGAACCCTCACTCTCCCCCAATGGGTCCCAAGTTGGGTGCATGCTTGCTACTCACCTCATTCATTGCCAAGAATTCCTATGCCTAACGGTGTTTACAATTTTGGCCTAGACTATTGGCAGGGGCAGAATTGTGGTGGGCAGGGGCAGGGCAGGGCAGGGCGTCCAGGGCAGTAAAAAATAAAGAGTAAAAAATAATAAAAAATAAAAAACAGTGGCCGAAGGTTACAGGCACCCACAGGGGACTTCACAATGGCCTTCGGCCATGGGCACCCACTAGTACATAATAAAAACTTCACCATCATTATTTGGTAGCATATTTGGAGGACTCCTCACATGAAGGAAGGAGAACTTCACATAGTCATTTATAAGTTTGTAAGGATTTATTGACCGAGGGAATTTTAAAATGTAAGTTATAAGAATTGTTGTAAATAGTTATCATAGTTGCTTTTAGTTTTTTTTGTCAAGCCTTTTTTGGAATATGAAGTTGGTTGTTAGAAACAATGTCTTTGATTTTTATAACACATAATATTCTCCATGTGGGACATTCCTAAAGTTCAAGCCCAAGCTTCCCTTCTCACACAGCTTAGCTTACTAACTTAGAGCCCACATTTTACTAAGATTCCTCCACTGCTGGGAACTAACTCCTCACCCCCACACAAATTCTCTTCAAGAATTGCTTCTTTTTGTCTCTTTCCTTTGGTTCGGTCTTTAGGATCTGCCGCCCAGACTGGCTTTAGCCCAGCTAGCTCCCCAGCTCCTTCTGTGGCAACCAAGCTCTTTGACTACGGCATCAAGTTGGGTCACTCATGAGCAGTTTGAACTCATGGCTTCACGTGGCCAGGAATTTTTTGGGTTTGACTAATTTGTAAATTCCCTTTTGGGTTTTTTTATCTACATATAGCAGCGCAAGATATTGCCAAAAAAATAAAAATAATTAAATGAATAAATAAATTGTGGGAATATGAAAATGTCCAGGGGCGCTTTTTTTTTTTCAAGTGTAGTTGAGGTTTTCAAATTTGTTGGGTAAGTGGACTGGCCATCATCCAGAAAAGGACTTAGCCATATTTGGCTAAAGATCAAAGGTCAAAGTAATTATTATTTTTGAAACCTCACTGTATTCTGGCAACATCCAAGAAGCTATGGTCTAAGTTTTGGTGATTTGTCAACTTTTTTTCCCTTGAAATATGGCGACTTTTTGACATTTTTTCCACCCCCCCCAAAAAACCCTTTGTAGTAGGATTTGGGGTCACTTCTTTTTGGTGGCTAAGTGGCCAAATTTCGCCCAAAAATAAAACGCTGAAACTTGTATGCAGTGTTTTAATTTTTCTTATGACAAAGTTTGTAGCTTGAAAATCCTTACCTAAGTTGGGAATTTTTTGTAAATTTTCTAACTGGTGTAAATTCGACTAATTATTATCATAAATTTTTGGGGGAAAAAAAAATCACTAAATGTTTTATATCACAAATTAGAAAAAAGTCCGGACCTTGTATGGACTGGCATTTCAATTACTGGAATCCAAAAAATACCAAAAATTATATTAAATTTGTTGTTGCAAGTCACAAACTGAGAAATATCAAATCACGTGAGTCAAGTTTAAAACTCCTACAACTTGTTCATAATAAAAATGCCATTTACAATTATCCATGCCCAGGACTTGAACATGTAAGTTCTGCATGAACTTGATATCAAGCTTTCAGCTGGTCCAAGGACTTCCTGGAAAACCAAAAAAAAAAAAGGAATTTTATGCTTACAAAACTGGACCTGATCATCTCTCATCATCCCCAGTTGCAAATGCTGTGGCAAAGAGGAAGAGAAATTAGCATTTCCTTCTGTCTTCTTTCAACACCTGAAGTGCAGACCCGAGGCCATAGTGTTACGCCAAGAGAACTGGATGATCGGTATTACAGTGCAATTGCAACGAGTTTGAGACCCAACAGCAGCTTTTGGGTACCTAGCTGAATTCCTGATCTCACAATCTAGACTTGCAGCAAGCAGAAGCTGCAGGTTCTTCTTCTTCTTCTTCTTCTTCTTCTTCTATGTAATAGATCTCAAACTTGTTGCAACTGTAGTAATACTGTCATCCAGTTATCTTGGTGTGACACTAGCTAGCTATCCGATATATATACTAGATCGGAAGTACTAGATCACCTCAGTAGCTTGCACTTCAGCTCATGGGTCGGTTGTAGTGTTGGAAAGACAGAAGGGAATGCCTTCCTCATTGCAAGAGCTTTCACAGCTGGAGTCATTATCGAATATGAACTGGTCACTCACGATGATCATCTATAGATCTCATGCACATATTAATAAATTGTTATTCTCAGATCTGCTGTGAGTACTAGCTGCTACAGTCAACAAGCAGTAGATTAATCCTGCTGATGTGTTCGGCACCATGCATGTCCAACTTTGCCATGATCAGCTTGATCCCGGCCTTTCGCGGCAGTACTCAGGACATCCGCTGTTGAGTTTGCCACAACCTGCAAATCCGATGGAGGACCATGTCAATAAATTCTCCTGGAGGCCACAAGATGGAGAAATTTGGAAATTTATATTGCTATTGCAGGTATCTATGCTGGATTAATTATCCATGCAATTATTTCTTCTATTTTAAGGAAGGTTTTGTTTTCGTAGATATTCCTCTCTGGGAGTTGAATTGATAGACAGTTGTGCTGTGGGTATATTCACCAGCTATGAGTCCACTCCGGGATCTCAGTAGTCCTGGCCAGATCACCCATCCAGGCACAAAAGAAAGGGGGAGATTCTCTCGACACTTGATCCTCGATCCCGTGTGATCAGCGCTGCGCACAATCACATCAGACAGAATCTCAAAACAGGCATGTTATCTGCAGCCGTACCGTATCGACCCCGAGAGCAGTTGAATACAAAACCGCTGCAACTGCAACTTTGTCTGGTTTGCACTAGATCCCCCGTAAGACTATACTTCCACTAGATCAGCTCAAGCCCAATCGCAGATCACTCGTAAGAGGAGGCTCTCACTGCGCTAAACAGCATCTCTAGCTCTGGCCTGAATGATTGAAGCCCAAATCCAGACCTACCCCCAACATCATTTGCAGAGCTGAAACGGACCACTACGTGATTCAACCCATGACGACGGTTATACTTCATCTCTGAAATGGCTCTGGAAATCTCACATGAAACCCCAGACTGATGCAACTACATGCAAACTGCAAGAAACTCTCCGAAACAACGGATTTCATGTCATGTGTTCAGAACCTGATCTGAAAACTAGAGACATTCAATCTAGAAACTGAGATTTTCATCTATTTTCACAACTCTGGAGCTCCCTTTCGATCTTGTTGCTTAAATTAGACGCGCCTTCTTCTTATAAGCAGAAAGATCCATCGCCAGATATCTCTCACGAAACCGTGTATTGCTAACCAGATTCAGAATATTAAAAAAAAATAACGAATATTTTGTCTCTTCCCGCCCCGCTGGCTCTTTTTCAGGTTTGAACCGACAAAAACTTCCTACCGATGTTCAAACAAGAAGAAGAAGACGGCCTCGTTGTCATGTCGGGAACCCGCGTAAAATTTGTCGATCTTGGGGGGAGGGAGGGGGAAGGCGGAAAAAGCCACCAGAACGAAGGTTCTTGTGAAGAACGCCAACTTCGTGACTTCCACGGCGATCATGGATTTCCCCCCGTCGGAAACTGCCTGCGATCACTGAAAGTCTCTCTCTCTCTCTCTCTCTCACACACAAGTCCCCCGGGATCCCCGGAGCCGGACAGTACTTGCCAGGAGACTGGCCGGGAACAAGACAGCATTAGTCCAAGTCACATGGGGACATCAAATGGTTAGGTAGGAAACCTAACCATTGTATTGACCAGGGTTTCAAAGTAACCCTGGTAAAGTTCGATTATAAGGTCAAGAAGGAACAGGCTGGACGAGGACCTTTTTTTATATTAATAAATAATTTATTTAATAAATTAAAAAAATTGTGGCGATTTTTCGCCAGTTTTCATATATATATATATATATGTAGAATATCTGTCATAAATTCCAATCTTTTAGGAAAATAATAATAAATAATAATAAATTGCCAAGAATGGTCACAATTGTCTACAATATAAAGAGGGGGCCCCGGGCAGAGGAGATTAGTTGGCAAAGGCCTGAGTGAACCAATAGCCACGAGCACATAATGGGGGATGGATGGATGAATGGATGGTGGGTGGATAAAAAAACACTTTTTTTTCTTTTGACAAACATGTCCCTTCCAAAAGATATTCTAACTAACAATTACTGGGCTCTTGTGTGATTGGGCCAAATGGGATCATCTTCAAAACTCGAAATTGCACAAACTTTTCAGAAAACCTCTTTCAAAGCTCTAAGAATGAATGATGATGACTTTTAGCAAAACCTCAATTGGGAAAAAGATCTTATTGCTTCAAGTGTGAACTCAAATGTTGTGAGTCTCAAGTGTCAAGGTTGGGACACAAAAAGGGCACTATTATAAAGATTAATAATGAAAAGGTAGATAAGATGGTCAATGAGAGATTGCCATGCATTTCCTCATGAGACACAAAGGAAATGTATTTTAGTATAGAATTTTTTTTTAAACATTAATTAGTTAGAGAGGGTAGAGCCATTTAGGATATAGGTAATGTTGCATATAGGGGGTGTTTGTTCATTTTTGT
Source organism: Sphagnum tenellum (assembly GCA_963921925.1). NCBI lineage: Eukaryota > Viridiplantae > Streptophyta > Sphagnopsida > Sphagnales > Sphagnaceae > Sphagnum > Sphagnum tenellum. The sequence goes on from OY998156.1 coordinate 13,916,221, forward strand.
CAGCTGAACTTTGGGGCCTGTTGCTGGTCAGTTGGTCAGGAGCTTTACAACAAGCAAGTGCAAGAAAACTAATATGGTTGGTAGGGATCCAAGTTGAATGATAAGCAAACCATTTGTGGTGGTTTCAATGAATATGATGAAACCTAATTACACCCTGACTCCTTACTTATGTTTTAAGTTGATGATAACTTTTGCCTCATGCTTTACAATGGGTAAAGCGCTTATTGAGGACATTCTCAAAATGCAGGGCTGATCTCAGCACTCACCTTGTCCTAGGCCCTTTATTTTGAAAATGCCTCCCACCATGAGCTTTACCCTACACATAAAAGGGGCCTGCGAGGCTTTTGAAATGATAGATTTTATCATGAGCTTAATACTGGCCTCATAAAGGGTGGAATATTCCACTTTTATCACTTTTAGCTTAAACATGGAAGACCTCAAGAATTAAAAGTGGAATATACCAAATAAGTTCAAAAACTCGTCATTTTGCACAGTCTTGGACAATACGGCTGTATTCGCGTCACAAACTGGCCAGCATTTCAAATTGCTTGGACTGGAAGATGCCCTCCAAGGACAAGTCTAGGAGGGCGGTGCGGAAGGCGTCCTTCTCCCATTTTAGGACTAAGAAATCGGACTCCACGCTGGCCGAGTTCGGCCAGGTCGTCGCAAATCCGGCACAGAGGCGTCGCAGGTTCACGAACCGCACATTGCCCAGCTGGTCCCATGACTCGTTGAAGTCGCTCTTGTGATCGAGCTTGTCGATGATGGCCTTGATTCCCGGCTCGTTCTTGTATGCCTTGACGAGATCGCGGTGCTCCTCCTCGATCGTGTAGATGTCGTCCTCTGACCAGTCGTTCTTGAGCAGGCGAGCGCGGTGCGGTTCCAGCACATCGCTGACAAACTTGGCGGGCTTGATGGCGATGAGCTTGTGCGACATGCAGGGAGGCGCGTCGTCATCGGCCGCATTGTTGCGCGCCGTCCGTTCAACCTTGATGCCTTGCAGTCCTTCAATGGTGCTCACAACGAACCGGGCGACCTGCTTGACAACTTCGATCTTTTCGTCGTCGTCGAGAGCCTCAAAGTGGGCCTTGGCGCGCGACCCCTGGTCCAGGATGAAGTCGATCATGGTTTGCTTAAGAATATACCAGTCGCCAAAACGGATGTTGGAGCTCGCCGACAGGTCGTCGAATTCAGCATCCTCGACGAGCCGCAGGTCATACAAGATGACCATGTCACTAAGCAGATTCTCGATGTAAACACGCTGTTAGCTGATGAGCAGGAGACGATGCTGCAGTTCGGCGAACGTCTGCTTGATGCGCTCGATGCCGAACGCCATGGCGTAGACAAGGGTCCACCACGACTCGGTCAGGACAGGCGGAACGGTAGCATTGCGCTCCTCGCGACGCTACGAGATGTACGAGACGATCTTTGGCTCGTGCTTCATGTTGTACTGCAGCACGCTCGCCAAGGCGACCCAGCAATTCGTCTTCTTCGGGCTCGTGACACCCATCTCCGTGATCAGGTTGTCCTGCGCCGACGCAGGTAGACCGTCAACTCGTACGTCATCGAGAGCCAAGCGTCGCCGTCGATAGCATCGGTGGTTTCCTTCACGACCAGATCGATCTGATGCAGCGGGCACCACACATGCACGACCGGAAACTCAACCATCCGAACGAGCTGCGCCTGGATGCCGTTGATGTGGCCCATGTTCGTCTTCTCGCCATCGATCGCCACGTTCAGTAGCTTTTGCTGCCAACGCGCGTACAACGCTCCGAGCAGAGTCGTCAACATTTTGATCTGGTTGTCGGCCGTGTGGCGACCGAAGTGTGGCATTGCAATCAAATGCAGATTGAACAGAAGGCCACCGAGGGCGATGCGGATCCGTACGTCAAAGAACGTCGTGCCATGATGCTTGCTACCGTCGAACGAGAGCGAGAACGCCCATACATCTTCGTGCTGGAGCAGAAAGGCGATCTTTTGTAGAGTCACGACGACGAGAACGCGAATGTACTGGCCGATGATGTGGTCGTTGATGCCGATCAGCTTCGCCGAATTCAGTGTGCGCTGCACGTGCCCAATGGCGACCGCCACCTGCTTGAACGACATGCCGGCTAACACAAATTGAATGGCCAACTGGAAGCGTTTGACGTTCTTGATCTTAACCTTGTACGCGCGCAACTCGTCATCGTCAGCATCATCGTTTGCCTTGAACAGCGACATCGCGTGGCGACGCAACTTGGCGATATTGGCCGATCGCGACACGACGATGATGTCGGGGTCCTCGTCCTCGATCTCGGCCAGCTCGTCGTCGGGCCGGAACATCAGCTCGCCGATGATGATGTCGACGATAGATCGGGAGAGGACGAACTCGAGCATGTTGCCGTCAATCTCGAAATACCGATACAGCGCGTTGTTGCGCGAGATCAGAGTCGCGAAAAAGACTTTCTTCTCGCCCTGCAACAGTGCCTCATATTCCGCCCATTTCAGTGGGTGTTGCTCCTTATTGTGTTGCAACATCAGGTCGGTGCACCATGGCACCGACCAGAACTTGAACTTCTGCGTCTGCTTGCACTTGCGGACGGCGCCCGGGGCGAGTTCTCGGCCGTGATACTTGCACATGCAACAGACGGCGGACAATACGTTCTTGGTGATCGGGTCCACCTCGGTCACTTGCAGCGCGTACGTCACGACATAGCCGAGCTGCCAAGGACGCGCCTGCACCATGTTCGCGGGTTCGCGCCCGCCGATGGGATAGCCGAGTGGTGGGGATTGGCAGCGCTTGCTCCGGGCTCCACGCACGAAAACGTCCGTGATTATAGTCCGTGAGCTTAATTATTAATACCTTGCCGATTTGGCGCCAGAGCGCGCCAAGTCAGATTTGGAGAGCGGGGAGCGTGGGGAATCGATCGTGTTCGTCATGGATGCTTGCAAACGACGTTTTGATGTCATTTGAAAAAGTTTCTTAAAAATGGAAAGTGACGAGCCTTTAAAAGTGGATAAAGTGGAAAGTTTCATTTATTTTCCACCTTTTAGGTGGCCTAGCTTAATAGTATGTTCTTGACAGCTTAGGATAATTTCAAGGGTTTCAATCCAAGCATCACACATTAATTACATTCCACTTGGGTTCGATAAAACTAGGCAAGTGATAAACAAGGTTTTAATGCTATGGTGGTTATGAAAGAGTCATTCTTTTGTCTTTGTATTTAATGCATTCTTCCATAAATTTTCCATTTAGTCTTATTCACATTTGAGCATGCTTAAACTTATATGCACACAAATTTGGCAACCAAATAACCCATTCTTATACAGCCATGGACCATAAAAATTCTTTAATTTTAAACATCTATCTCAATTAAATCCTATCCGAGGTGTCTATTTAATAAAATATAAGATTGAATACAAATATTCACAAATATGTTGAGCTATTCCACTCAATGCTATGTATGATAACCTAATGTAATCACAAGCCATGTTGCCATAATTACACATCGACATCATCATTTGATTCAACATAAGAACTATTAATCAATTATGAAACAAAACTCTATAGGGGATAAAAATGACTTCAAGAATACAAATACTTGAATTACAGCAACATCATAATACAATACACAAGTTTTGCTTCTTCCAAGCATGCATCAGCCCACCTTTGAAATCTTTAGACTTCTGGAAGTAAAACGTTGGTTCCACTAAAAATAGTCAATTTCCAAAATATCTTTAAAATTGGAAGAAATAAAATATTATTTACTATTTGGAAATCCTAAGTGGTAATCCTTAAATTATAACTAAATTTTTTGTACTAAAAATAAGTAAAGTATTTTGATAATGATAATTGAAGTATTTTTGGTAGAAAATTTTGGATAATTGATTAGTACAATTTTTGTTAGTAATTTTCAATAGTCAAGCTCAACAAAAAAATTCCTAGTAATTTTCCTGTAGTGATTTTCTTGTATTAATTTTCCTATATTAAATTTTTTTTCCTTCAACAACCTATGCCAATTAATAAACTAATATTTATGGAAGAAATATTATATGATATTAATAAGCAAATGTTGGAAACAAGTTATACATTAAGATTGGGACAATTGCTAAAAATATCATCAATTATAATTTAAATGTTTCTAATAGAAAATGAAGCCAAAAACATTATAAGGGAGTGTTAACCCTACATAGAACAAGCATGTAATTATTATTTTAGACCCTACATTTGAAATGAGAATTATTATAATGGTTATTAACAACAACATGGTAGTGATTCAAATATAGGTTGGCCAAACACTATTGAGGATGTATTCTTTGATGGATGTTCAAGTATCAACATTATTATGAAGCAATTATGCACCAAGTTACACTTACCCAAACCAAAACCTATTTCATACAATCTACAAATGGTAGATCAAACCATCATTAAACTTATAGGTTTGATGAAAGATCATATTTATGTGCATGATATACGTTATGTAACCACATTCATTCTATTATAGAACAATGTGATAAACTTTAGTTATTCTATGTTATTAGCTTAACATTCGCTAAAAGATGCAAAAGTGGCCCATGACTAGGGTAATAACATGGTTATGATATAAGGAAATGGCACAATCAAAACCATAATTGGTACAAAAAATATATTTAGTAATGGAAAGCAACTTGAAGTGTTATGGTGATATGATTTCCAAAACAACATTACAAATGAACAAAAAATCTATATGATGTTTATTATTAAAAAAAAAATTCAATTAAAAGTTTTAGTCTATCTAAGGAAACAATTCCATTATACCTAATAAATACAACTGTAGAAACTATAAAGTTTGTTGGTATAGATGTAACCATAAAGTTGGTTAATGCATGTCCAACCATAGGACATTTGGCCAATATTCAATTACAAAATTTATGAATGAAACTATAATAATGTTGGAGGATAAGGTATAACTAGGAAACTATTATCACAATAAATCTAAACACATACTTAATAGATGAAACACCTACTAAGGTGAAAGTACAATAACTACAAATTGCAAAATGCCTTGATTAAAAAATAATATTTAACAAAGCTTAACCTAAGTACAAATTACAATCCTTAATATGTCAAAGTGAATGCACATCCATGATTAAACTATTTGTTTCTTCGCAAGATTATTCTCCCATCCATTGTCACATGACCTTGCTCTATTGTCATTTCAACCACTTCATCAATCATCAAAATCCTTACAACGCCAAAACACCTCCATTTCTATTGCTCACTCATAGTATTTCATAATTAGAATTGGACATAATAACTTCTGTTGCTCATAGTCTTCATGCACATACTTTATTCATAAAAGAAAATTGAAGTCAATTGCATTGTTTTATACATTCCTTTTGATTCTTTTAAAATGAAAACTACAATTAAAACCAGGATTCAAATTATTTAAAAGGAGTCAAAAGGACATCTATATTGTATCGAATCTATTCTTGAACTTTTTCATTAGATTAGCAAAACATTATTCTAGTTATAGTCATATACTAATCTATTATAATCATGAAATAGTGAATGTAATAAAAATCCAAAATAGTCCTTTGTAAAAAACAAATCATTAGATTGTCCTTTTGGGTACCCTAATTGTGAATATGCTCAAATATTTTGTAATATTTCAAACCATTTGAAAGTATTTTCATTTTGGTAACTATATCATTTGGGGTTTAAAATGGAACACCACCCTACCAACATGCAATGAACGAAACTTTCAATGAAATATGATGACGTGGCAATCATCTACTTAAATTGAGGTTGGGTTTTAATAGTATAAAAAGTATGGATTTATATGAACTTAGAAAAAAAAATTATGGTATATTTTGGAATGATTTTAAAGTTTATAGTTTCCATATATATATATAGGAGATCCAAAGAAAACACAAGCCATAATTAACATGCTTATACCTACAATCCATAACAAACCCAAGTGTTTAATGGGTGCAAGTCCTTTAAGGTGGCACAAAATAATCAAATATTTAGTGGTTTTTGCATTATAAAATACCCATCCTAGCTACTAAATTGTTGTTGATTCTATTGGGGCCAAGAACAAATCAAAAGATGCACACATCTGTTACCTATTCATGGCCTAATTTGTTGCACAAAGTGGTTTATGTAGCATAATATTTTCATATGATGCAATGAAGGCTAGGTGTGTTGTTTTGGACAAACACAAAATACTTATAAAATACCATGCAAGCAACAAAACGAATTGCATTTAATCCACCTTTTGAAATCATGATTTTCTTATTGTGCTTAAGACTTTTTTCCATTTGAATAATGTTATAATCATTTTGAAATTGTTAAATATATGGTATTTTCCATTCAAAAAAATATAAAAAATTGTTTAACTTAATTTTTTGGGTCACCTTCAAGGACTTGCACCCTAATGGTATGTCATAATTATATCATTGTTTCAATAAGAACTTGCATTCATTGTGACCTAAATCACTAAGCTAATGAAAAAAAGAAAACATTTTTTGTGGAACAAAAAATCTCAACAAGCTTGGCAATTCATAAAGAAAAAGTATGTAAAAACATTGAAACTAATATTTCCAAGTGAAAGGTAGAATTTCATGTTCATGCAAATGCATCATCACTCCTAGTAGTAGGTGCAATGTTGGTTCAAAATCTAACTAGGAAACATGATCAATTTATAGTTTATGCCTCAAGATTGTTGAATAATGTAAAGCATAACTATAGTTACATAGAATGTGAAACATTGGCAATGGTATTTATGTTTCATAAGTTCAAGCATTACCTTATTGTTTTTTATGTAGATGACATGGCATTGGTTTATTTAATGAACAAACCACATGTTTTAGGATGTATTGTTAGATGGTTACTATTGTTTTTAGAATATGAATTCACTATGATTTATAACCCATGTAGGACCCATGTTATGGAAAATGCCTTTTCTAGATTTTTTAATACCACAAAGCCTACTAAAGTAATGAATTAAATTGTAAATGCAACATTGTTCCATGTATAACCAATTTGACTAAAAAAATAGAGATTGAACAAGTATTGGAAGCCATGACATTGCCATAGAAATAGAGGTTGGCAAGAAGTCTAATAAAACCTTTCACTATGAAGGAAAAGGTGTTGTTCAAACTTGGCCAATATTTTGTCTTACCTCAAAAGAAGTTCCAATAGTTTTGAAAGAACTCATGAAGGAACAATAAAGACATTTGCAATTGACATCACAATAAGGAAAATATTGGATGCAAAATATTGGTGGTTAATGTTGTTCAAAGATGCTAATGAATTTTGTAGATCTTGTGATGCTTGCCAAAGAACATGAGGATTAATAACTTAGACTTTGGCAAAAGTAATGAGCACATTTCCAAAAAAACCATTTATGAAGTAGGGGCTAGATTTTATAAGCCAAATAGAACACTATGGAATCAAACTTGTAGAACATTATGTAATAATAGTCATAGATTATGCTACAAAGTGGGTGGAAGCTAATGCATTATGCACAAATATGGTAACAATAACAACCAAGTTTTTATATGAATGCATCCTCTCCAAGTTGGGGTGTCCCATAGTTGTCACAAATCAAGGATTGCACTTCATAAATGATGCCATAAAATATTTTATTGATCAATTTATGTTACAACGTGTGAATTAAATTAATCCACAAGGAAATGGATAGGTTGAATCCACTAACAAAATCATTAGTGAACTATTGACAAAATTGGCCAATGAAAATAGAACAAATCGGGATGAACAATTATCCACAATTTTTTTTCTTACAAATTAGCCTACAAATTTATTACATGTTGTACCCCTTTTCAACTGGTCTACATGGGTTGCATCTTCTAATGCAAACACGATATGCTTTGATAATCGTTAATGGGGACCACATATATGCAAACCTAATACATGTGATCTTTATAAGTAGGATTAAAAAGTTTGGAAAAACTACATAATGATTAATTACAAGCATAGGAAATTGCAAGGAATAATAAGTCAAATAGAACACTATGGAATCATCAAGGTCATACTAAAAAAAATAAAAATTGTTGATTTTGTAATGTGGTTTCCCAAAGGAAGTAAAATTCATTTAAGGGGGGCTTATTCATGGTTTGGTTTCCAAAAAATGGAAAAAGAATTTTAGGACTTTTATGGGGCTAATTTTTGCAAATAATATTTACTTGAAACAAATTTAAATGAGAAAATTTGAATAATCCAATTTAAAATAATTCATGTGATGGTGGTGAATTTTCACATTCATAGATAATTGTGTATGAGTATTTTGGTTTATAACTAAAAACAAAAAAAATCCCAAAATAAATTTCAATGGACAACCAAACATATTTTTTTGCAAGATTATTTCCTGCACATGTGACTTCACCTAAAGCTAGACATTTTGAACCAATTGAACATAATATTTTTGTGAAATGGTTAAGAAAATGAGTCCTTGGCCTTGTTACCCTTTCGTTCAAAATTTCAAGGCTTTGAAATTTTATTATGATTTCAATTTTCATCAAGTTCATCCAATGAACACATACTTTCATAGAAGGGGCATGCTTTTATAGTACAAAAAGTTTGAAATCAATTGTATGACTTTATGCATTTCTTTTGATTCCTTAAAAAAAAAGTGCAATCTACAGTCCTTTAAATATAAGTCATTCCTTCTTGGTACCCTAATCATGAATACACCAAAAAAGTTTACCAACAAATGGTTTGGGCCTTATGAAATGTAATATCATTTATTTAACAACACATGTTTGTTAGTTATTATTGATAGGTTTGACCCTAACCCTATACTTATGAATGTGAACAAATTAAAATCCTACAATTATGTCAGCAAAGAAGTTTAGGGGCAAACTATCATAACCCCAATATATTGGGATAACAAAACAAATACTATAACCATTGATAGGCAATTTGTAGATGATGAGGATAACTTTGAAGAGGATGGTGAATTAACATATAATCATTATGTGGTTCCAAAACCATTAGTTTTGGTCATGGATGTAGCTCATGTACAAATAATGATGAGACCATCAAGGGTACAATGTAAATCAAGCATGTAGATGATAATTGTGATGATTTTATTAAAACAATAACCCTTAAAAATAGTCAAAAAATAACTATGGTTATCAATTTCATATAAATAATTATGATAACCATTGCAAAAAATAAATATTATATCATTGTCACCTTTCATCTTTGTTGTTGTCAATTCCCAAATGAACTTGTTTGAAAAATTGTAAAGCCTTACACAAGAATGAGAGGAAGAAAATAGATTAATTAAAAAAACAAATAACAAAAAACACTCAACAAACTAACCAATGTCGTTGCAAATGCAATCTCTAAACCATAGTCCACCAACATCACCATCTTCACGAAAGTATAACCCAAAGTAAGAAATAAGAAGATTCTTCAACAAATATCAAACACAACATGTTGAGGATTGGATTTGTCATATATGAAAACAAGGACCAATGCAAGAGCACAAATGTCACCATTGATGGTGATTACAAATGAAGAGGAAAATGATTCCCAACAACAAATTTGACTTTAAAAAACAACAATTTCCAATTGATAAACAACAAGTGCCCAACTCTTATGTTTTACAATTCCATCTTCCTTCAAATCTCCATTTCATAAACCTAAAACCTCTAGTAGGACAATGGCCAATACTAGTGGCAAAGCACTAAAGGTATCATGGGTTCTGCTAGACAAACCAAATATATACATGTTTCCTCTGTCAAAATAAAGTTATGCTCTAGAATTGGAAACTAATAATCATTTGGATTAATATGGCAGCAATAGAAAGAAAATGAGCTAACAGGGCAAGGTTGGTAGGATTTTTTGAAGTTTAGTGGAAACACAACATCATGAATTCTTAATGGAATTCTTTAATACCCAGAAAGAATAGGGCAGAAAATAGGTTTTTGCTAAAATTAGAGAGAAAGTTGTGGTTGTAAACAAACACATTTTAGGAGAAATGTTGAAGATTTTAACCAATGGGCTAAAAGAAGAGAAATAAGTAAAACAAGATTAGGGCATATAAGATGTTGAAGAACATTGCATAAACTGATGTTTATGTGAGTATAAAACAATGGAATGTGGCTAAGTTGAAGTCACCTTACGATATTAGATTCCCTGCACTTATTCAAATCATGTATCGGAAGAAAGAAATTTTATTATTTCAATAACAAAGATGTCATTTCTATGATGAAGACACACAAGAAGGAACAAATAGATTGGGGCAATAACATGTATAGACACTTGGCCAAGTAATTGAAAAGGTAGATTAAGTCTCAAGTCAAGATGTTGGAAACAAAAGGTGAAGTGCATGCTAATAAAGACGTGTAGAACTTTGCACTTGTCAGTGAAATATTGATGCAAAAATGGTTTTTTGACCAGCATGCAGAGAAACCAAAGCCAGCATCAACATCTAGAGCATAGGTAAACACAACCACACCGAGTACAACAGAACTAAGGGGCAAACTGCAAGCACAAGCAAAAGGAACACAACAATTCTTGAACAAGGATGAAGGGGAAAAGCTTACCTTGTCACGAGTGTCCTTTGTAACCTTTGAATAGTGGGTTCACAGTAAGTTGCAAACATGTCCTATCTACCCTACATATGAGCTTCTAAAGTGATTACTATGAACAGCGATAGACTACAAACGATGGTAGCTAGCGCCATTAAAAGATGCAAACCCTAACTAATGCCCAAACTTTTTCATTTCTTAAAAAAAAAGTAACTTACCCCTAAGTGTGAACTAACCCTTATAAACATAAGATCCCTCCCCATCTTAAGGACTAGATATAAGAACTCCACCCACCTCCTTCACCTCTTGTAATCTACATATGTTTAGGTTCATATTAACATTCACCTCATGCTTTACAATAGGTACAGAAAAGGTTGGAAAGTTATGTTTCTTACTCGTTTCCTTTCTCCTCCAAGTGTGGATTATGATAGTGCTTTATTGTGTGAGATTTTAGCATCGGCAAGTTTTGGGTGCATTTTGATTAGGGTTTTTCAAGTGCATTATGTCAGCTCTAAGCTTTGCCAATTATCTGGGAATTTCATGTAAATATGTGTTAAATAGGAGTTGATGCAGTTTGGTGACTGTAAGGTGAATATGTACATGCATGTCCTTGGCACCTTTTGTCCTCTGAGAACAGAGTTTCAGTCTCTTCAAGAGTCACAATGGGCATGTTCTGTTGCAGTAGTTGAGGCAGGGATCTGCACTGGAATTTTATCTCGATCTAAGTTACTGGGAAGCAGGTCTTGGTCACTGCCTTCACTGTTTCTTTTGACAATTCATATTGCTGAATACCCAAGTCCAGTGGACGCTTGAGCATCAATGTTTATCTCTGGCATGGCACAAGGAATGCAAAATTCAAATGTGTTACTGCAACCACTGTGCACTCCACCTAGTCGAGGGCTTTCCAACAGTGCCAAAGGATTAGCAAGGGGCTCCACAGTTTGGGAGGGTTAAGGTGTGGTCACAAAACAAACAAACACTTTTACATAGATGTGTTCAAAGCACAGGTCAAAAGCTGTCAAAAGCTGGTTCTGCTTGGGAATACACATCTGAAGCAATTGTTACTTCAGGATGATCACTTTGTCCATCTTGGAGTGAATGCCCAATGGTTCTCAGCAAGCTGCAGTTTTTGAGGAAATGAATTCTTCTATCTCCAAGTTTTTTGTATGTCATCAGATGTTCAAAAGGGTTTTAAACTGGTGCTTCTGATGTGAGGGTTTTGCCGGTAAGGATGTAGGATTGCACAAAATCTGAACAACCACAGCATTCCTGACTATAGAGTCTGATCAAAATACAGACACAATAGCCTGCTGTTTCTTTTGTTGCATTATGTATCCCAGAAAAATAATACCAATCAACCTGACCAAAAACCAAGGACAATCCAATGTGAGTATTCACAAATGATCCAATGTTGCTCAATTTTACCTGGGACATGCCTGCTTACATGTATCACCATCTCATCTGCTTTGTAGAGCAGACTCCTGCAAGGATCCATTCTACAGAGTTCTACAAGATACAGAGCACATGTAGCCTTATACAGAGCCTGATTTTGTAGGCTTCTCAAATCTGACTTCTGTTCAAAGACTGCTCATTACTGGATAACTTTTGAGATACACTACTTGCCTCAAGCTGATCTTGCCACTAAAATATGCAGATTAAGAACAGAGCAAAATCTGCATGATAGGCCACTGGTGTGAGAGTCACTCAAAGACATGCTGCTGTTCTTACAGCTTCAAGCTTCTAGTTCTGTGGGGAGGACTTTGCCTGGTCAATGGCAGTCTAAACACTCCATGTCTAAGACTAGATTGTGAACAAAGCAATCTACAGGACGGGACAGCCACTGGACACATGCCAAGAAGAGCCTGATGTTTGTTTCTGATTTGGAAAAAGCATAATGACTACTACCTATAAGCTGCAACAAAGCTATCAAGTCAAACGATTGCATAAATGATGCGCACATCATCATTGTTACCCATTTCTTCAAGGGGAAGAAGGTGTGTGCATCAGCATCATCATACCCATTTCACAGGAAGTTGCATCTGATGTACTCCAGCCTTGTCTTTGAAGTTCACAGCAACAGCTTGAACTTCTATGCAACTCCTCCCAAAGTACATGGAGACAGTAACTTCAGCTTTAGTCTTCAACTTTGCACTGTTTGATGTGTCGATCACAAGCTCTCCTTCCTTGACACATGACTTGCCAGTTGTATATCTTGGAGAAATCTCATCAGAGCTAAAGAGCAAGATTGTCATTGCTTTGTTCTTTACATCAGTCCCGTAGAATTGCTTTGTGATGCATTGATCAACCTCAACTGGAGTTCCTTTTTGTACAAAGCTGTAGAACCGGTTTTTACACCTCTTGACACCGCCATCATAGCAAATGTTGGCAGGATCATCTCCCTCTTCAAAATCAGGCAAGATTTCGACACCATAGGTTTTTCTTGCTATCCTTGACATGATGCCACCAGGGTTCAATGCAAGTGCTACTGCTCCTTGACACACAGCACTTCCCGGACTGGGAGGACTAACTATCTCTAGAACCTCATCTTGAAACCTGTCTCGTATCCTTTTCATAAGGTATGGCGATCCAGCAAAACCACCTACCACTAACATGGCCTTGATTCCCGTGGTCTGTGACAATTGTGCAGCAATGAGTTCAAGGTTTTTGTGCACTACTGGATCGAATATCCTTTGCATGTCTTGATAGGTAAGCTGGATTTCATCATATGCATCTCGTGGAGGCAATCCCAGTCTCTCTTCATAATCCTCCCATGCGGATGCCAGTGCTTGATGCAGTTGGATGTCAACATCTTCACCAGCGCTGAGAGGATCACCAAAACTGCATTTCAATTCCTCCCAGGTCTTGAGCAATTGAGACATGTAGCCAGGGAACTGCTCGAAATAGTCACTCAAGCATCCAATCTTCTGACAAAGAGTTGCAATGAATTGCTTATCCACATATGTACCTCCACACAAACCCCCGGTGCTACGCGTCACTTCCTTCACTTTGAAGTTGTCATCATCTCCAACCCATTCTTGCACAACGATGTCAGAAGTACCACCTCCAATGTCAGCCACCAAGAGCTTATCTCCCCGTTGAAGACGCAACTGCTTGAGATTCCGATGACAATGACAAGAAGCAGCTTCCGGTTCAAGAACCATGACAAGGGGGTGGGGACTTGCTTTCTTGGCATCAGGACGACCTACCACAAGACCCGCGTCCACCATGCACGCTCTCATCTGTTGCTTTGCACTATCACTCCAAATGGAAGGTACGGTGACACACCATTGCACAGACTCCATCGTCAATTGCTTACCGTAAGAGGCTTGCAGCTGCTGAATAATAAGCCTACCAAGCTCTCTCAGATAGTCAGAGATGACACGATTGAGACTCAATCCCGATGGAAGATCGCAAGCAGATGAAACCGCCTTGCCGCCGGCGGTATCATCACTATTATGATCCGCAAGATGAAGCTTGAAGCGCGTGAGATAGGATCCCACAACAGGCATGTCAATGGGAGAAAGCACAGGCAAATCGACAGTGGAATGAACAGGCAGATCAACTGCAGACAAAACGGGAACATGATCTCCCACTCGTCCTCGCATCTTCCTCACTGCAGTACAATCTCGTTGGAATTCCGTGCGAGCCGGATATCCCCAAGACCTAAAGCGAAGCTCTCCGTTGGCCATCTGTTTGTAGTAGATCCCTGTGATGGTTTTGCAGTAAGGTTTGGGTGCTCCAGCCCAGTCATAGAAGGTGAAGATGTCCTTGGGTTCTGATTTGTGTGCGAATGCATAGCCAGAGTACGTGGTTCCGAAGTCCAGTCCCACTATAACTCGAGCTTCTGTACCATTCTTCCCTCCATCCATGATGATTAAACCAAACCCCACCACCCAAAAACAAAACAATAGAGATCTATCTACCTATATTGTTTGTTAGAGATCTGTGTTCTTTTGGAGATCTATGTTCTTTTGGTGAGGAGGGGTGCTTTTCTTTCTTCGAACCTCCACTAACTTCCCACTTACACAAATTGCAGAATACAACACAAGAATACACAACTACTACCCATCACAAAATGGATCAAACAACACAACATACACAATAACTAGTAGTACCATTACTTCTACAGTCCTCCACACCCTTCTACATCAACAAACAAGTGAAACACACAAAAAATAAAAATTGTTACAGCAATTTCTCTCTTGATTCTCCACCTCCTTTTTAGAAGACTACCTAGCACTCTTTCTTCCCTACCTCAATAATTCCTCTCTCATCAATCACAAGCACACAAATCGATTCTCCCTTTCCTCAGTACCTGCAGAAGAGCTCTTCTTTCATCACACATATTACATACATAGATCATCCCCTTTCTTGACTACATAAAAAACTCTTCACATACACACATAGATAGATCATCATCCCTTTTCCTCACTACGTAAGAAACTCTTCACATACAAACAAAGATCATCCCCAGTTTCCTCTCACTACCTAAGAAATTCTTCACATAAACACCACAGATGATCTCTTTCCTCACTTAGACCTCGAACATGCTTCACATACACACCACATAGATTATGCATTTCCTCACTACTTAAAAAATTCTTCTTCATCACACACATACACACAAAAATCAAGCACGCACCAAAAACTCCACCCAAACCTTGCTTCTCTCTCCCCTAATGAAATTTTCTTGTCTTCACCGATTTTCCTTCGTTCTCTTCCGCAGTTCAAGCGGTTCTTTGACTCACCCACAAAGGCCTTTTTCGAGGGTGGGTGGGGCCATTTTCTTACTTACTACGCTGTTGCTGTTTGTCGGAGAAAGACTTAAGACGCTGTGTAAGTCCCAGCTGTTCTCTGTGTCTGTTTTTCAGTAGAGTTTTTTAATGAAAGGAGGTGGGGCGGAGGCCTCATGACCATCATGACAATCATCAGACTCTTACACTTGCCAAGAAAGTAAAGAAGTGAATTGGGTCCCATTTTCATGACACAGCAATCAAGTCAAGAAGAGAAATTGGGTCCCATTTTCAGGACGCAACAATCAACTCCAACTGTAATTGCTGAGTTGGGGGGAGATGCTTTCTAAGTATTGGTTGTGTATTAATATCAAAGTATTTGCAAATCTTGTTATTCTCCTAATTGATTGTTCAAAAAAGCCATATTGTTCATGTACTTGCAGAACTTTTTCTTTAGTTTTTTCGGGTTTAAGACTTAACAACATCTTTTGAGTGATTTCTCCTTTTGTGTGTCTTGTATGTGTGCATATGTGTATGCATGTACGACACATGTGTGTGTGTATATAGATGAGGCTTTTGGTTTATTTGATGTGCATTTTTTGAATTACTAAGTATATTGAAAAGTGTGGTAACAATGAACAACAACCACCACCCATGGTTGTTGTGGGATTTTCTTGGTTCTTTACACCAAAGTGCCCACTAACCGGGTTTAGTTTCCCCCCCCCCCCCCTCTCCCCCAAAATGTGGGTTTTTGCCAAGAGAAGGAACCACAAGGAAAAGGGAATAAGGAATTATTGGGAAGGGAACAAAAAAAAAGGGAAAAAGATTGTCCAACAAATGTGATTTGATAACATGAATGAAACAAGAGACCATCTCAGCAAGGAAGGAGTCAAATGGATTGCAATGAGCCATGTGCATGACAAATGACCATATCAATGAACATAATATTTTGGATGAAATTATTCTAAACGACAATTGCATTGTACTTTGCATGGATAAAATTATGGTCATGGATGAGAATTGCTCCAGATGTGAGAAGAACTTGATGATGGATGAAATTGTGTTAGTGAATGATATTGGTCACACTGAGGTTATTGACCATAGAGATACTATGTAGCAACATTTGTGAAGTCACATTAATGGATGAATTGACTATTACCCTTATGATTGAAGTTGACAAGGCCAATCTTACATCTATGTGATCAATTTGTTCAAGTAACCAGTTTTATTGATGTAATTAGGTTTTTATCCACACGGCCAATTACTTTATGCTGAATATTCTGTTATTCATTGACACAAGCACATATTGCCAAGTTTCTTCCAAGTGATTTAATATCACCTATGTCATAGATTTCATTGAATTGATGAGGTTCAACAATATGGTCCAATTCTATTGATGTGGTCAATTTCATCCATATGGATCTTGATGGTTTTTATTCATCCAAATAGTCAATGTAATCTAAGCATGAATTTCATCCATGCCATCTGATATCATTCACATGGCCACATAAACCTTCATCTATTTGAAGGTTTTTCATCCATATTAATTTTATCCAATTTGTCCCTTTTATCCATATAGTCAAGTTCACCCATGTAAATGGTACTATCAATATTGTCCAGCATTGCTTCATAATGTCATAAGTTGAATCAAAACTATCAACATCGTCCATGTGAAAAGTCATAAATCTACCTGGACAAAGTGGCCTTGCAATATACTAACCATGTATAACTCATTTTCTGAATTACCTGAAAACCAATTTTGTAATCTCCTCAATTTAGTAATCTTTCCCTTATTGAAGAACATTCAAGAATTGTGCAAACTTTAAAGTCAAGTTGTGGGGGGTGTCAAAATAGATACCAATGTGGAACCAATTCACACATAAATGTATATTGTTCAATATTTACTATTTAGGGATGGAGGAGGGACAACAAGTATTAACATTAAATTTGAATGTGATAAATATTCAAACTACCTCAAATATAGGTGCATTTGCTGGAGTTGCTCTTATAGTTGTTCAAGTAACCAGTTCAATTGTTATCAAGTAACCCTGTTGCAAAACCGTGTCTAGAATCTGATCTCGTGCAACTGGTAAGTGCACTACTAAGCACACACTTCTAGAGATTCAAGACTGTAAGCAACACTGCGCTACAAACAAATCCAACTGCACTGGCAACTGCACTAACTATACACTTCTAGAGATTCAAGACTGTAAGCAACACTGATCTACAAACAATTCAAAACTGCACTGGCAACTGCACTAACTATACACTTCTAGAGATTCGAGACTGTAAGCAACACTGCTCTACAAACAATTCAAACTGCACTGGTAGCTGCACTGACTATACACTTCTAGAGATTCGAGACTGTAAGCAACACTGCTCTACAAACAATTCAAACTGCACTGGTAGCTGCTGCACTAACTATACACTTCTAGAGATTCGAGACTGCAAGTAACACTGCTCTACCAACAAATCAAACTGTGGCGCCAAGTTCCACAAAAGAAATGGGAACCTTCCAAAGGGACGATCGCTGCAACAATGTTCTGCTGCTTCCACCTCCAGAGGTACTGGGGACTGAACTGGCAGTCAGTGAGATTCCCAGAAACCAGATTGGGAACCAGAACTTGGACCAGCCAACACAGCTGGACTCTGCTGGACACTTAACCAGGTGGGTCCTTTTACTTGTCCTTAATAACCTTGTCTTATCTTGTGTCAAACATCGGCACGGAACTTCTAGTGTATCTGGAGAGTAAAAGTTTTCCTTTGCTAAAAAGGTGTGCATGTCTAGTTTTTTCAAAATCGCCTCGCCTTGCCTCCTTTTTCTTGGTAAACAAAAAATTACATATTCATTTGCTAAAAGTGTCGGCGTTTGGGTTTTTCAAATTGCCTCACGTCTTTTTTCTTCTGAATTTTTTAAAAAATAATTTTATGTCTGATATTTTGAGCCGTGTTAAATTTTTTTAAGAGTTTTTTTTAATTTTTTCTTGTAGATAAGTTCAATGTATTCAAACTTGGACTTATTTCAGTATAGCTTTGCAATTTCATGCAGTAGAATATTTGCCCAATTATAGCTATGGGTTTGAATTGAGGAGGATTCCCCAACTATATTATATAGTGTTGGGTACGAATTTCCAAATGTAATGGGTTCTGTGTATGTTGCAGCCCAGGTCTGGGGGTGGGGATTCCCAAAATAAGGGACGAGGTGGTACCTTGGTTCAGCCTTGCATTTTGTGAATGTCATGGGGCCTCTTGGGGGCTGGGGATTCCCAAAATAAGGGACAAGGTGGTACCTTAGTTCAGTCTCGCATTTCTTTGTGAATGTCATGGGTTCTCCTAGGAGGGTTGCTCTTGGACAGCAACCAAGGGTTGAGATCACATTACCTAAAATCTCCCATGTTCCCTTATGTGAACCCCCCCCCCCCCCCAACCCCCTCCAGAATTACACTGTATACGGCACCCTTGGATTACACTAGGCTACTCCCCTGAGGTCATTATGCATCACATCAACGGCTCAAGTAAGATGAATGGTTGAAGTTGTAGAAGATGTGGCGTTAAATCTATGTGTTGTGTTTTGCCATATGTTTAAGACAGATGTTATTGTTAAATATGTTTCCCTAATCCTATGTTTGTGTCTTGCCACATGTTTAGATGTGGTATATTGTTGAAGACGGTTTCTCTTAAACATATGTTATTGTCGAATACGTTTCCCTATTCTTTGGTTTGTGTCTTGCCACATGTTTAGATGCGGTATATTGTTGAAGATGGGTTTCTCTTAAACATGTCTTTTTTATGCCACATGCCTCCTGAGGGAGTATGTGATTAGCACCCGCCTGTGCATCATCCATTGGGAACTGATAATGACTCAGTTGTGGATGAACCACAACCGAGTTACTAAGGCTCCACCTGGGTAACCTATCCTGTAAACTCTACTATTTCACCCTTCACACTAACTACCTATGTACACAAGTAAATCCCATAGGTAAGGCACTTCATGGTTATTAGGTAGGTAGATGCATGTGGATGATTAGTATGTAGCTAACCACCATGATCAGCTATGGGACAGGACTTCAACAAATAAAGTGTTTCCTATCCACACACCATCCACACTGCATGGTTTGTTGGTGGGTGCTCACAAAGGACAGATGTCTTTTGGACAGTTTATACACTGGAAATGAACAGTAGTAGTTGTTGAAGATGTTCCCCTAATTCTATGTTTTGGTGCCTTGCCACATGCAACAGATGCTAATTGTTTAAGATGTTTTCCTAATTCTTTGTTTGCATCTTGCCACATATTTAATGAGAGATGTTGTTAATTGCTGAAACTGTTTTCCTAATCTCATGTTTCATGCAACATATTTAAGGAGAGATGTTGTTAATTGCTGAAACTGTTTTCCTAACTCATGTTTCATGCAACATGTTTCCGGAGGACAGATGTTTTTGTGCCACTTTCTTTCCATTCCACTTCCATCGAGATATTTTGTGACAATTGGCCCAAAATGCCCTTTCCCATGAAACAGAATTCCTTGCATCTTCCAACTACAATCCACTGTTGGTCAACAAGCCTTCGAAAACTGTACCTTAATGACAGAGGCCATGAAGGAATCATACAACGTTGTATATCATCACTCAGATAGGAAAAGACATGAAAGGCAACAAAGACAAGGATTCAATTGATCTCCTTACCATTGCTAGAAAGCAAACTCTTGTCTACAGTACAGATGGCATGCCCTGTACAAAGCCAATTTCAACATCAACCTCCAACACCCAAACCCTTCCACCCAAACTTCTGCCTCACATGCCGAGCTCACACTCACTTCTATTGCACAATTCTTATGCAAGGCAAAACCAAACAGATGCAGCACTGTATTTCTTGGGCTTGCTCAGATGTACTACCAGAAATCTGGGTCACATGCCTGTGGAGTGTATCCCCAAATTTCAACCTCCTGAATAAATATGTAATACACCAGAACCTCCTGTTTGTTTCTGTAGTGGCACTTATCTTGTATCCCACTTTCAGATGAACACTGAAAACCTGGGACCTCTACAAAGTAAAGGATGCTCTTCCCACCTCCATTCTACTCTTGGGGCATCCAACATCAAGTAGTCTGAGATGTTCCCCACTTCCCCACAATCCTTACAACCAAACTTTGTGCAAACCGTACTCTAGGCCCAAGTGAGATTGATTTCAAATTTCTTCATTACAGACTATACAAGAAAACTCAAATCTAGTGATAGCTTCAACCGATGGGCTCCCCCTTTCTTGAAGCATCGCAATGTTTAATGAACTCTCAGCTAACCACAATACTATTGACCTCCTGATAGTCAACTTGACACTCTACATCACCAGGTATAAATACTATCACCATCACAGCCACATCTAGTGTCACTCAAACAGTGGATGCCTAACTAAAATATCCTTGCATCCCTAAATGGCAATGTCCACCTATGTATGTACAAAATCTTTGAATCCCTAAATGACAAAGCCCACCAATCTATGAAGAAAATCTGTTGCCATCTCTAATTGACAATTCACCTGTCTATGTATGTAGAAACTCCTTGGATCCCAAAGTAACAAAGTTCACCTATCTATGTGGAAAATTAGTCTGTTCAAGAATTTGATAAATATTGGAAAAAAGAATGTACTCGCAAGTTGCTCAAATTCCTATTTTGTCAAACCCTAAAATGCGATAGCAACCTCCATCTTATATTCTCCAGGCCCAGAAGCTCTCGCTTTCTTAGGATCTTGGATTCCAGCTTTGACTTCTATGCAGCTCTTTCCAAAGTACATTGACACACATAATCCAACATCATGTTTTAAAGACTTGTGACTCTGTGAAATGTCTATCCTAAGCTCACCTTCGAGCACACATGATTCGCCAGTTGTGTATTTGGGATTGAATTCATCAGAGCTGAAAAGCTTGACGGACAGCACTTTGGAAACCATGTCAAAGTACTTTGTGATACTGTGATCAATATCTACTACGGTGTTCTTTTGTATATAGATTTCAAACCTGTTCTTGCACTTCTTCACACCATTAATGTAAGCATGATACTCTGGAGGGTCAACTCCCTCTACAAAATCAGGCAGGATTTCGATGCCATATGTTTTCCTTGCAACTCTTGAGACAATTCCGCTGGGATTCATCGCCAGAGCGACTGCACCCTGACAAATCGCACTTCCAGGGTGTGGAGGACTGATTATCTGACGCACTTGGTCACGGAATCTCTCTTTTATCTTTGTCATTAGGTAAGGGGATGAGGCAAAACCACCTACCACCAACATGACTGTGTTGCCGTTGGTCTGCGACAGTTGATCACCGATGAGGTCAAGGTTTTGTTCCACCACAGGGTCGAAGATACTCTTCATGTCTGAATGTGAGAGCCGGATTTCATCATATGCTTCACGCTCAGGCAATCCCCGTCCCTTTTCGTATTCCTGCCAGGCATCTGCAAGTTTTCTGCTCAATCGAATCTCGATGTCGTCGCCGATGGTGGAAAGATCACCAAAACTGCATTTTACATCCTCCCACATCGTGAGCAACTGAGGAACGTACTCTGGAAACTGCTCCAGATGTTTTCCCAGGCATCCGATTCTTTCACAAAGATGTATTATAAATTGGCGGTCCACATATGTGCCTCCACACAAGCCTCCCGTGCTTCGCGTCACCTCCTTCACCTTGAATCTTTCGTCATTCCCTACCCATTCTTGGACAACGATGTCCGTAGTTCCCCCTCCAATATCGGCCACCAAAAGCTTATCCCCCTGTTTGAGACTCAAATGTTTGATACTGCGATGACAGTAACAAGCGGCTGCCTCTGGCTCAAGAACCATGATGAGAGGATGCGGACTCCCTGCATCCAGCTGCTTCCCATTTGCTGGCACATCATCTGTCACAAGTCCTGCGTTGATCATACATGCTTTCATCTGCCGTTTTGCGTTGTCACTCCAAATGGAAGGCACTGTCACACACCACTGTACAAACTCCATCGACATCTGACTCCCGTAGTTGTCTTGTAGGCGTTTCAAGATATGCCGCCCAATCTGTCGCAAGTAGTCTGAGATGACGTCGTTGGCAGTGAAGCCCGGTGGAAGGTCTGTAGCAGACGAGTAGCCCGCATCTTTACCCGCGAGATGAAGCTTGAATCTTGTCAAATAAGTTCCTAAAATGGGCTGCTGCGTATCACCAATATTAGATACAGACCGTTTCAATAGCTTCCGAGCCGCCGCACTATCCTTCTCGTATTCTGTACGGGCCTTGTATCCCCAAGACGGATTCACAAGTGAATCCCCCCCATCTGCTGCTGCTGCTACTGGTGGTTTGTAATAAATCCCCGTGATGGTTTTGCAGTAGGGCTTGGGTGCTCCTGGCCACTCGTAGAAGGTATAGATTTTCGAGGGATCTGATTTATGTGCGTATGCGTAGCCGGAATATGTAGTACCGAAATCCAATCCAACCACCACTCTTGCTTCTGATACACTGCGTGGAGCCCCCATCATCCAGGTCTTCATGATGCTCTTCGGTTCGCTGACCTCAAATTGTCAGACACAACTACATGTGCGGTGCACTCAAGACTAGATACTCACTCCTGTCGCTCAAACTGAGCTCCTACTTTCTCCCCCACTTCCGCAGCTCAAACAAAGTCCTCTCGTCCTCTCTCTCTCTCAAGCACATGCACTTACAACAACATGTGAAAGCTGAGACTAGGGTATACTTATGCCTTCAATCTGTCGCTCTACTTCAACTCAAGCCTTCCTGTTTCAGACCCTAGAGCTTCAGATGATCACAAAAGGAAGTTGACAAGAACTGAAAGACCGCAAGAACTTTTGTCTCCTCCGTCATCAAGGTAGGCTTCAGTTCAAACAATTCCTGGAAACACAACTCCCCAAACCTTCACCGCGTGATTCTTCTCCAAACCGTGGGTGAAGAAGACATCCATTCAACGCAACGCACAGCTCGACGTTTCCTGACGCTGTCGGGAAAGACAGTTTCACGCGCCTCACAGCTTTTGCTTTGCAAGCGCTGCGTTGCTGCTAATGTGGTGCGCTTGGGATCGTTAGGGGGACTTATCAGTTTGTCATTGGGATCAGCCATTGGGAACTATTGACTTTGGCAGAATTCATTTTGAGAAAATCGCTCCTACCAAAACACAAAGACCCTAAATGTGTAAGAACCCCCTTTCTGTTAAGGGCTAGGTGTTACCACATTCAACTAGTTACTTCACTTAGGATAATTAACTAAAACAAATTCAAACTACCAAATCCAACAATCCCATTGGCTTGAAAATTTATAATTCGCTCCAAATAACTGAAAAATATAAATTCAGACCGGCAAATCCAATAATCCCATTGGCTTCTTTTTTTAAATCTTTACTCAAGATAACTGAAAGAACAAATTCAGACCAGGAAATCTAGCAATATATATCTTGTATTTGTAATAACCTTGTAAAAAACAAGGGAGGAACTTACACCTACTCCTTAAGATAAATCTTATATGCCTATACGGCCCACTTTACATGGGTTGAGGGTCTAAATTCCTAGAAACCAATTGGGACTCATTTGGAGCAAATTGAATCTTTAAGTTGAACCATGCCTTGGACTCTAGCTTGCATATTGGTTCTCCAAATCACGAGCTCTCCTTTTTTAGCTCTTTGTGCTTTTTGGGTCTGATTTACCCTCCAAAATGGTGCCCTGTAGGTTTAGCCTTGCTTTGCCACCTTTTCATCTTCGACCCCCATCAAAGGCCATGGGTCCAAATTATGGCTCTCAGCATAGAGAATTGCTTTATTTAATTGGACCCTGGACCCTCGTTAAACGGGGCCATAAGTAGGTGCAAGAACCCTCTAGTGCATTCTTAGAATGCCACTTCCAAAATGCACTTGAAAAGAATAGGATTCATAAGGGTTATGTAAAGGACTTGAACAAATGTCCAAGTGTATTTGGAAGGCACCTTATATTTGTGATAAATATCCCGCATAGGAAATGCGGAAGGCAGAAGCAGCCTACACCTACTCCTTAAAAATGGGAGAGATTTAAGCCTATCGAGTTAGGCATAAGAACCGTCCACCTTGGTCTCATTGGTCTCATGATCTCCATGTATTTAGAGGTTCACAAAAGACTTTGCATCGGCTTTGCAATGGGTAAAGCCCAAGTTGAGAGACATAAAAAACTTAGGTCGGACTCCACCATACAAATTAAAACCTGACCTAATTTGAACCAGACCCTTATAGAATTGTAACATGGTGATTCAGATGCAAGAGAATAATTATGGTTTATGAAACACCTCTTAAATATGCCTTGTCTAAGCCCTTTTATTTCAGGAATGCCCTTCAAAAGGTGGACTACAAATTAAACATTTGTAAACCATGAAGCAATGGAGGGATGAATGGATGGATGTAAACAGTTGACACACATTCATCTTCCTATGTGTAAAGATCCTTTTCACTTGTTCTTCAAGTGCACAGTGCCTTTGCACTGTGAAATTGTTTTGCACACAAAAGTCAATGTATCTTTATGTGCAAAAGACTTTCACAACATCTCACACTTACGCAATGAAAAGTGAAATTTTATTTTAGCATATTTTTAGCATAAAAAAACATTTCTAATATACCATGACAAAATCTCAGAGTACCTTTCAAATTACGGAAGGCATCTCTTTTTTTTCTATCTTTATGTTTATCTCTTTTTTTATGTTTAATCTAGTGTTGGGCAATTACCCAGTTTGGCCAGAATCAAACCCAAACCGGATCTGGTTTTTTTTAATGGAACCAGAAATCAACCCAAATTTGGTTTTAGAATTGGAACCAGAACCCCAATTTTTGCAAAAAACAATAGAGGGAAAAATGGTTTGGAAGTCGGGGTTAATGGGTAGTTAAATGTTGGTTTACACCAGCTTACCCAAAACAGGAATTGAAACTAGGTTTTATTTTTAGAAACATAATTGAAACTGGAACATGAGATACCTACATATTTTTTCAAGAATGGGACCAAACCAAACCCGGAATCAGATCCATTCTAAAATATTTTCAAAACTCAAAATGAAAGTTTCTTCATTAAAGGCAAGAACTACCTAACCCTAATTTCCTCATTCAAACAAAAATTACATTTCATTTTCCAAGGGAAGCATCTATATTTAGATGGTCCCTTCATGATTTTTAGCACCTTGCATTTGGCATGTCACCTATTGTGTGCTACCATGTTGGCACCTGCAACTATCATTGTCTACATACTTACATCATAAATGACAAAAATCACTATATTAACACATCATTTCCAAATCAAAATATGACTCACTTATAAACAAGAAAAAATCCAAGCTCAAAGCACAAATTAAAAATAAGAATACAAAATCGTGTGCGAAAAATCTCAAATTAAAACACAAAAATTTTACAAAATAAAAAGCACATTCTATTCTTGAATCTTAAATCTCAAAACAGATTTGAGAACTCACAACTCAAGATTATCTCATAGACATTAAATAGTTTGAAATTGTCCAAACATGAACTAGTTTCAAACTAAAACAAAAATAACTACACTAACCCAACTTAACACTAAATTAACTAAAAATTATCTCAATAGTTCTACAGACATTCCTAACAAATGTTATGTGCTATCATTTCGATTTTTACAATTATTAATGTTTGCACACATGCATCACAAATGACATAAACCACCTTGCCCCATGTATTTTTCTTAAATGTGAGACAACTAACATTCACTACTATTATTACAAATGTGTTTTTAAACTAGTTTTCTTATTGAGTTTAGTGATATTTTTAGTCACACCAAACAATGAACAAAATTAGTTGTAGTCATAACAAACCAGTAAATTTCGACACAAATATGACTAAAATTATATGACTAAAATAACTAAATATGTTTGTTTGAAATGATTAAAATGACTAAAGCTATTAGTTGATGTGGCATTATTAATTTGATTTTAAATTAAATGTTATGTTACTTATATGAATATATAATGACATTATGGAACTTTAATCTTTTTGAATTATAGGTGAATGCTAATCATTACCACCCTTGATCTTTGATTCAACATTTTTTTTTAAATGTCTTTTTTTTGGGCTGACATTACTCTCAAATCATGTTAATACATCATAAGCCTTTGAATCCCTAGACTCAAGCTTTTATGTTGAATGACCCAAGAAAGGTTTGAACCCACAACCATCTCAACTACATTCCAAGGCCTTAACAATTAACCCACCACTTCATCTAATGACAAAATGTGACATTATAAAATATATAAACACAAATTTTGAAAAAAAATGAATTTCTTATCACTATTTCATTTAATTGATTGGTAGGTTTACTATTAATTGAATTTTAGTTTTTTTAATTCAAAAATATGTGTAAATCATAATTATTCTAAATACATAATAGTTAACAAATTCAAATGCATTGTTTGAAACTTTGAATTGAGCTATATATTCAAATATTATTTAAACACTTCTAATTTATTAACTTTTATAAAACTTTGTGCTTTTTTTTTCCATTTCAAAATGTACAACGACCAAGATGGTTTCAAATATTTCTTTTTAAAATCCAAATGTACTCTTTGAAATATAATATTTATATAAAAAGTTTAGTGTCACAATTACATTGATTTCTTTTTTTAAATTAGTTTCAAAACTTGAAATTTTAATTAAATCCCTTAATTTTAAAATTTATATATAATGTATTCAATTTTTGATTGAGTTATAGATTATAACTTTTTAGGTTTAAATAATTTACTAGATCATCATATTAAACTTTGTGATTCCTTTCAATTTCAAAACATTTTCAATATTTGTTTAAAAATTTGAAGCAATGTTTATTTTTTGCTTGGGCTACAAATTTCACATATAACTATTTGGGTACATTTGGTTTCCTCACTTTCATCATTGACTTTAATTTTATAATATTTTAAATCCAAAGTTTAGACATTCCATTAATTTACATATTGTGATTTATGCCACATATTTATCCAAAAAAATAATAATTAAATGTCTTTGAAATATCATAACAAAATAAAATCACTTTGAAAATTATGGTGTTAAAATTGTACGCCTCCAATCTTATATCAATTTTTGTAATAAAAGTAAAAGAATTGAATTCAATGTTACAATTTTTTTGTAATAACAATGAATTTTACTATAATTTTATAAATAAATAAATAAATAAATTTTAATTCCAAATTTAAATGAGATGTACGTTAGTTTTATTCTATTTCTAATTAAATTAAAAGAAGTTGTTTTTATTTTAGTATTCCATTTTATTCATGTCATTTGATCATAAAAAAGTAAATAAGTAGATCGTTTGGGCTAATTTAATTTGGACATGTATGTGCATTCAATTGATTCATCACAAATACGAATTGAATCATGGAATTTGAATAATTCAAGATTAGCATGTTCAAGGTGTCAAAATTTGAATAACATAACTAGGCCTCAAACCGACAACTAGAGAACCTACTACCATAGTTCCTTGGCCATTTCAACACATGCCTGTCGAATAATTAATGAATTTTGAAATTTTCATTTCCACAAATGGAATATTCCAAAATATTCACTATTATCTCTCCTTCACAATATTTTTTGATTTGAGAGAAATAATTCTCGAAAATAATTTCATCATTTTTGGAAATAATATAAGGAGTGTGGAATTGGCCAAGGTAACTAGGGTATGGTGGGAAACTACGAGCAGCAAACCACCTGGACGAATCGTTATGATGGGCCAATCAGAAATACTGAGCAGCAGGCATATCATATTTAGTACACTTTTTTTTCCAGGTGAAAGGCTTTACTGCGCCTTTCACCAGCCACCCCCACACTGTGCAATTATGCTGAGGACAAAACCATTTTCCTGAGCCAAACCAGCAATTTTGGACTTTTCTTCTTCATCCAATTTTTAATGTGCAGGATCACATACTGAGCACCACTGGAGATGCTCTTGGGACGGGCCTCTTACTGTTTACCACATGGAACAAAACCGACAACACCAACAAGCAATAAATAGAAAAAATAATATTGTGGTGTGGCATTCATTCGCAGCAGCTACGACTCTTGAAGTTCTGGGAGTGGTGAACGAAGCTCACTTTTTATCCAAAACATAAATAGCTGGAGTTTTGAGGATACCTATTGTATGGTGGAAGAGAATTCGCACCTGCTAGTACCCTGGTTGTTGTAACCTGGCTGCCATTTTTTCCCAAAAACAAAAACCTTTGTAGGATTCAGAGCCCTTTTATTGTCACCAAATGACCAAATTTAGCAAATAAAGAAAACGCTTCTTACAAGCTCTTGTTGTGGAGGGCAACGAATACAAACATATCGTGAATCTGCAATTTTGTGAGCTTTGTCGTTTTTTGTGAGAACAATCGTCATGCATTCAAAGAGTGCGTCAATTGACACTCTGCAACAAAGTGGAGGTCGATGGTTTGGGATTTTACTATCATCGGTCATTCAAGTGGCCAAAGTGAACCAGCAATCACCAATGCACTAGTTGGTTGTTCTGTCCATTGGATGGGTTGCGTTTTTTCATTCAACATCAAATGGGGTTCATCACAGTCCATTTCTTTTCACAGTTGACCATTTTAATTTTTTTTGGGAATTTGTTCTTGGCTGTTTTTCTTGGACATGACTTCACACATAACTACCCTACTCACCTTCCTACCTTCATAAGTATTGTACCAACCTTAATACCTTATTAATTATCTCGTTCTGACATAGCTACTTTAATAACTAGTTATCCTACTAACTTAACTACTATACTAACTACCTATCTTATTAACATAACTATCATGTTAATTACATACCTTACTAACTTAACTTCCTTACTAACCTAACCATTGTACTAACTACCTACCCTACTGACCTAGTGACATTACTATTTACCAACCTTATATACACAATCACTTTATTAACATAAGTATTTTACAAACCTAATCACCTTGATAAGGTAACTTGTTTGCTACGTACTAATTTGCCTATCTATCTAGCAACCTTATAATGTAATTTTTTTCCTACTTACTAACTTGCCTACCTACATGCTTACCTACTTTAACAACCTATTTACCTTGCTCCTTGAATTTCTTTTTTACTTACTAACTTGCCTACTAACCCAACTACCAAGCTATATACCTACTTACCTACATATGCACCGACCTTCCTACCTCCCACTATGTTCACCTACCTACCTATGTTTTGTACATGGCCAAATATCTATTTAATTACCTAATCACTTTTCCCACCCCTAGCCCTTTAATCCTATTTATCAACTTATTAAAGTTCGCCCTAATTCATGGATGATGAACATAGGTCCCCATATGTAGTTATTACAAACAATTACAATGGAAACAATATCATAATTACAACCATTTTGGTTTAGTTAATGGTAATTTTATTAAATTTTGGTTACCTAATTTATTTATGGAATGGACATTACAATACATCATTTCATGTAATTACTAGAAATATGTACTATTGGATTATGTTTAAGTTTAAGGTTGGGACACATAAATTTGTTAACTAGTTTTTTCACAAATCTACAGTAATTAACCTAAACTAAGTTAAATTGAGAAAAGGGGGGGGGGGGATTTTAGGGTTTAAACATATGTGAAGTAATACAATTTGATTTTATATCTTTTTCAAAAAGAGTGGAAAAAATAAAATCTTTGTAGTTTAAAAGCTTTAAAATTTGATTTTTAAATTTGTTCCTATGTTTTTTAAAAAAAAATTGTTTTGCATTATATAATTTGTGTAGTTTTTTAGGTTTAAAGCATATATCATTAGGATTTTTTTGTTAAGGTTCATACAGTTAGGGTTATAGTAAGGCTTATGGAAAAATATCATTTGGATTTTTAGGGTTATGCCTTATGATTTAATGTTTAGGAATTTGGTTCATATATAGCAAGGCTTAGGGTTTATATTCTAGACTTTGTTCATTGTATTGGTTTTTTATTTTATCACTTGTTTAGATTTATAACATAATTATGAATCTCTTTTGTTTCCATATGTCCCATAATTGTTAAAGTTCAATATTTCCTAACCTACTTTTGTTTAAATGCAATACCCATATCATATTGTGATAATTCATTAACCATGAAACATAAAAATGTTTTTTAATTATTTGATTCCACGCTAATACATCATGAAATTCATGTTTTCAAAATTATTTATTCACTTTATAATATGATTTAACATGTATAAAAATGAACATAATGCAAAATTGGTCACATTGATGATATAGCGGGTTAAGGTTTAATGTAAAATTTATTATTTAATGTTTTAGGTTTAGAGTTCAAGACATATAAATTAATTAACATTTTTTTACAAGTCTATAATAATTAAAATAAATTTAAGGTGCATTTAGGGCTTAAACACATGTAAAACAATGCAATGTCATTTTATTTTATTTTAAAGAAAATGAAAGAACTTAACTTGGAAATATTACCAAACGGTAAAAGATTTTTTTTTTTTTTTAAATGCATCCACATGTAGGGTCATTTCGAAATAACTAATATGTAATTTGGGTGGTCTTTTAATGAAAACCAAAGCCTATACACAAGACCTGCATGCAAATTCATTTGAAATAATCCATAGGTGATTTAAACAACCTTAAATGAAGAATCAACCTTAAATGCAATATCCACATGTAAGGTCATTTCAAAATAAGTGCTTTAAATTCCCAAAATATGTCTTTTTATATATCTAAATTAATTTTACGACAATTAATTATCATGAATAATTATTTAAAATAATGATTTGAATAACTTATCAACATAAAAAATCTAATTAAAATACTAAATTAAATATCAAATTATTGATTTGATTTTCAAATCTAAATTTTAATTATCTGAATAATTAACGTTCAACCAAATAATTAATTAATTAATATTTTAAAAATAAATGATTTTTAAAATATGATAATTAATCATTTATATTATCTAATATAATTTTTTAATAATTCTTTAATTATGACATTATTTTTTGATACTTAAATCAAATTATTCTGTTATATGAATCCTATAAACATTACAATGGAAACCTGTATGCAAGTATTACAAAAGATGTTAAAAACCAACAACTATTTATGGACCTATATGTGAATATTGTAATGGATGTTTAAAAAATCAATTATTAAACCTATATGTGAATATTACAATGGATTTAAAAACACCCAGTAATTATTTATGAGACTTATATGCGGTATTGTAATGGATATAAAAAAACCAGCAACTATTTATGAGACCTATATGTGAGTATTGCATATTTGAAATGCCCTTATGCAAAAGATGTAAGTATTGCACAATGTTCATTTTGATCTTTGTAAACCCTAACAAATTAATGTTACCTATTCCTATGGGCATGTTTAAGTTTTGATTCTTACATCTAAAGTATTAAAAAAATTATGAAAAAAATACATATATAATTAACCATATACCCATCAAACAAGTGTGACTAAAAGAAAATATTATATTGATAAAATATGTACAAATATGGATAGATAAAAAAATGCTAAAAAACACAATGAAAAAAAAGGTTTTCTATAGTATATCAAAGGACCAAAATTCAAAATTAGGTAGTCTAAAAACTGAAAGGGTTAAAGAAACCTAACTAATAAATAAAGTGGAAACCCTAAACCATATCATTATTTACAATCTCATATTTAGTTTCATAAAAAGTTGTTACATTTGTAGCCTTCATTGCATGGTGAACAATGTATAGATGGCAATGTTACATCTAAGCCTAAATTGCATTTGCAAAAAACTCTTTCTTTGTTGTGCCCTAAACCCTATAAACACCAAAAAACCACCAAATTAAACCTTAACACCACCAATGAAGAAGGCAATGGCAACAAGCTACCATCGCCTTCTTCACTAAAACAACACCACATCATCCTCTTCTTCTTTTTCTTCGAAAACATAAAGAAGAAGGCGACAATGACACATTGCCGTTGTCTTCTTCTTTTCTAACACAAATAAAAAGTCATTGTCTTCTTCAATTGAACACCAAAAAAGAAGGCAATGGCAACAAGCTACCATCGCCTTCTTCGTTGCAACAACACTACAGAAAAAGACAATGACACATTGTCATCGTCTTCTTCT
The DNA here is from genome assembly GCA_963921925.1 of Sphagnum tenellum. Taxonomy (NCBI): domain Eukaryota; kingdom Viridiplantae; phylum Streptophyta; class Sphagnopsida; order Sphagnales; family Sphagnaceae; genus Sphagnum; species Sphagnum tenellum. The sequence continues at coordinate 13,948,571 of OY998156.1, forward strand.
TCTCAAACACAAAGGAAACAAAACACACAAAAAAACAACACAAAAAAAACCAAGAGAAGAGGAGGAGCTCACCTTCAAACTCTCGTTCTGCCCTTTCACTTTTGGTTCCCACTCCTACCCTTTTGTTTCAAATGGTTTCTCATGGCATCTTTTCTTCTCAAGCAAAAAAAAATCCCATGGAAAAAAAAACAAAATGCAGAAAAGGGAGGGAGGTGATCTTTCTTCTCTTGCTTCTGCATTTGGGATGAAGCACTCCTCTTGCTTTCTCCTCTCCACATTCCTTCAATGTTGAGCTCTCCACCTTCCTCAAGCCTTGTGTCTCACATCTCCTTGAAGCTTTGTGCTACTCAACCTCAGTAGCTCTCCCAAGCTCTAGAGATGGAATGAGTAGGAAATGAGGTGAAGGAGGTAGGAGGGGGGAGGTAGGTAAGGAGGGGAAGGGGGGAGTAAGTAGGAGGGGAAATTTTTGGGGCAGAGAAGGGGGCTGAAAAATCTCTGGGCAGACAAAGATGATGTGTTTTTGGTTCATCCCCAAAAGGGCTTGAACGGCCTCATCCTGAACTGGTGCACTGGTGGCTGCTGGTTCACTCCAGCCCACTCAGGCTATATTGTATTATGCATTATATAACTTAAGAACATTTTTTAGCTTTCTATGATCAGGAGCTTCAAATGTGACCAGGGCAAGGACACCGGCTATGAATGCTCTTGCGATGAGGAAGGCATTACCCTTCCGTCTTCAAAACAACACCCCACCCTCACGTGCCTACTGACACATTAGATGGTCAGGCACCCCAAGATAATCAGATGTCAGTATTCCCTCAATTGCAACATCTTTCCTTTCAAATTACACAATCAGGTTCCTGCTAGTGTTTTTGTCACTGTAGAGCAAACCTGTCATCTGTCACAGGCAGCAGGCATCACTGGAATAATGGCCCTCAAGAAGCAAAGCCGAGTGCAGGCTTGATTGTGGTAAAGCCCCGCGACCAAGGGCTTTACTAAGCTGAAGAAAGACCTGCTATGATCTTCTTTTCTTTTCCAAAGGCTACCGAGGGAAAGCAGGTGTTCCATTCTTCAAAATGTCCCCCAAACACAGCCCCCAGGAAAACTTACAATGGGTAAGGTGCCCTCCAATTACACTAAGAGATTGGAACAAGTTCTTTACTCTTTATGTCTCAAAAGCAGTGTAGCAAATGGAGTAATACAATCAGCCAGCTCTAGTGTCACACTTACACATTGGTTTGCACTCTGCAGTTGCAATGTTAGAAAGGCACAAGCAAAAATGCATTCTTCTTTCACTCTGTAGAAACCTGGCTGCTTTTGTTTAGTGTAGTTGCAGGGTGCCTTACAGGCATTACAGTTTTTGAAACACCCATTGTTGAGGTTTTCCCCATTGATACAATGGTGGGTATCATGGAGGAAAAGGGAAGTGGTTCTTAAGCAATGTAAAGCTCTGGGGGTCATCAAGCTTTGCTAGATTGGGGGCCCTGCGCTAGGCTTGGCTTTGGCTTTGGCTTGCCTTGTGGGACCCTTATTCCCATAAATATGTGTCCCCTTAGCTTTACCATACACAAAAAGCTTTGCAGTAATAATAGATTTCATCAGGTTGTTTGTTCTGTTTAGTAGTCTCTTGTCTTATACTGTTCAAATTTCCATATTTATGAGTGGGCCTACAACCCAAAAAAAATGTTCATGTACGCCAAGTGATTTCATTAGATTTTAATTTTAAGTCAAATCATCTCTCTCAGTGAACAAGGACTGGGACCTAGTGGAGATGCAATGAATTTACTGGTCTGATGAATAGGGACTGGTGAACTACACCACATTTTGTAGTAGTGGGGGTTGTGAAAACAATTAACACTCCATGTTGGATTCAATAAAACTATGTAGACTTCCATCAACATCCACTTTTGAGAAAGACTATGTGTAAGGTAAGGCCCCAGTCTGAGGGAATCACAAAATAATAGGCCCTAGGAATGTGAGGTGCCAGGAGGAGAGGGGGGAGGTGTTTGTGTTTAGAGATTTGTTTTGGACTTTGGTGTTCTCATCAAGTTCCCAATGGCACTCCCATTCACCATAAATTCTTCAAGCTATACCCAACATCACCTTCTTTATGTTACCAATATCTAGGTTTATATAACCTTTGCCTCATGTTTTACCATGGGTTAAGCCCTCAGGTTATGGACATTGCCAAAATGTGGGGCTGGACTTGGCTCTTGCCTTGTTCTAGGTCTCTTATTTCGACAATGCCCCCACCCTAGGCCTTTATCCTCCACTAAAAAGTCTCTCCACTTTTTTTTATCGGAGTTTTGATTGGGTCCCCAATTTTGATGAGACTAGGATTACTTATCAGTAAGCCTCAATTTCAGGTTGTTTTATGTATAGGGGAAGGTTTGCTCCCAATGGCTTCCCTTAATTTGAGGATTGTATATAGCCTCAAGGGTGTAGGCCCAAATATTAAGGGAGGCCTATATAACTCATAAAGCCTAGGCAGTGACTAAGCTAGTTTGGTTGAGCAATTTATTTGGCAAGCATTTCAGAATGAAAGGTATATTATGGTGAATTAAATGGTAGATAGTAAAGAAGAAGGCGATATAGTATTTGTCTTATGAGAATTTTATGGCAAAAAGTTTTAATCCTATCAAGGCATTTGGCTACTATATTATTTATGAGATTGAAATATGTGGTTCCATGGAGCATTTCAACATTTGTGAAGAGACAATCAAAATACTAAACATTTTTTTTCCATAGTTACACATTTGAATCCTACTCGCCTTTCGCAATATGTTCTCACTCCCATTCACCTCCACCTCCATTAGCTGCCCACCCATATCCACCAGTTGGTAGTCCTCATTGCTTTATCTCCCCTACTTGTCTTGCTTCTTTGGCTGCCTCAAATAACCTATTATAAAACTATCATTTCCACTCAAAAATACTTCCCTGAACCTTAAACAGAGAGACCTTTTTCTGTAAGCTTGTCACAGCTCCCCCTTGCTTCCCAACAAATTTTTCAAAACACTAAAAGCAGCAAGCACTATAATTTCCTGGCATGAAAGCAAGTGGCATTTACAACCAAGCACAATGAAGAACCAAGCAGCAACATCAAGTGTGGAGATTGCATAAGCTACGAACAAAATCCTCCATACACAAAAGTACAAAAAATTGTAAGATAGTGGGAAATATATCGTGATAAGCTTATTAAATCAAAGCAAATATGATGAAAAAATGGGTATCAAAAAATTCTAGTGACGAGTAATTGAAATTCTAGTGACAAGTAATCAAAATTGGTATATGGGGGATTTTTTGGGAATCTTTCGTACGATCATCCATGGACCATTCCAAAGACAATTTCAGAAATAACTACCTAATTTTCAAGCCTAACTACTTCATTTCTTTCTTATAATTACTTTTTTTTCTAGTACTTTTTTACTAAGTATCTCCCACTTTTCTTAATAACTACCTCCATTTTATAACTATCTCACTTTTTTGCCATATTCTCCAACATGGATATGAAAAAACAAATCAACATTTGTCTTTTCATGTCGATGAAATGTATATTAATTTAAATTAAATTTGACATAGACATAAATAATGACAAATTATTGAAATCCATATGGAAATGTATAAAAATAAAATAAAACTCAATCATCACTAATAGTGTGCAGTAATGTGGAGCAAAAGATTGGTATATGGGGGATTCTTTTGGGTTCTTTTGTATGGTGGTCCATGAAGCATTCCAAAGACAATTTTAGAAATAACTACCTCCATTTCAAGTTGAACTCCTTCATTTATTTTTTAATGATTACTTCCTGTTGCTATTAACTTTTTTGATAACTATTTCTCATCTTTCCTAAAAATTTCTTCCATTTGATGACTACCTCATTCCTTTTCCCTATCCATCAACATGGATATGAAAAAAAATTAACATTTTTTTTGCATGTTTACGAAATGTATATCAATTTAAATTAAATTTTGACATTGACATAAATAATGATGAATTATTGAAAACCACATGAAAACATATGAAAAGAAAAATAGTCAATTATCACTGGTAGTGTGCAACAACGCAGAGCTCAAATTGGTATGAACAATATGAAAACTACCTTCAAAATGAAAGGTGATTCTGTGGTAGATTTGGCATTGCTCTTCATACAAAGCTTGAACATGCCTTGTTGTGCATTGAAACTTGACCTCTTTAACAAGCCAAAAATTACTTTCTTGTTCACACTAAATGCAAGCATGTGCAAGGCTTTCAAAATATCTAACTGTTTAACAAAACTTTCATCACAACCTAATTGGAACTAGAATTGAAAGTAGACAATGCCCATTGCATCCAAAACAACATGTTGGGGAATCTTAACCCAATTTTGCTTTGCCCAAGTTTGCAATGACGTCTGATGCCTACACCTATAAAAATAAGCAACATTCCTCTTTAAAAACTTGGTAAATGACATATTCATACCAAAATAATCTTTCACAATTAGAGTTTTTTGTGGTTGGTGTTTATCAATTATGGCCACCAAAAATATCAATGTGATGGTGTCAAAGGAGAATTTTGAAGGCTTGTTGACGTATTATGTCAAAATGAATGTGGGGCAGTTCGTAGAACAGTGGATGACCCCTAAACTTTATCACAAATTACTTGAACAAACCCAAACTATTCAAGTTCTTTTGTTATGGGGAAAGAAGGAGCGCTTTGACTTTCAGTGCATATATTGCGAGGGAGAGTGGTCTAATAAGCTAAGGTTGTTTGACCACATTGTTAAAAGGTGTGATTCTAATGCATTTCACCCAGGCATACAGAACTAGATCCCTCTTCTTGTTTTTCCTAATTTACATAGTGCCCAAATGTCCAAGCTTCTAAAGCACATAATGGAGAGTAACTGACGCACTCCCAAGTCCCGGGGTGAACCCATTTGAGGGTTCACCAAAGTGTAGTTGCGGAAAGTTGGGACTCGGAAGGCGCTCCCGACTTCCAACTTTAGAAAAGGGTGGAGGGTCGAGTAGGGAGCCCAGGGATTATACTAGGAAGAGGTATTAGTTGATCAAGCTTGAATCTACATCAAAACGAACCACAAAGTGATTAGTTCACATTTCCGGGACACCCTTGGGTGTGGGGACAAGCCACGGGCACTTTGGATCACAAGACACACCACGGCCCGGACTCGGGGGAAGCCACCACCTTCCCCCATATAGTACTTTCTGAGACGCCCCGCCGAGACTACATCCAAATGGCTCTTTTTCCCGGGACTCCCAAGTTGGAATCCCGAAATTGTCCCGAAATTGTCCCGGTTGCAGTCCCGAGACTTTGGGAGCTCATAACTCCCGACTGCAAAGTCCGATCGCAACAAGGTCTGAACCAAACTTGTAGCCCTCGTCGAGATCTTTCCAATAACATCTCGCACAATGAATTCGGAGGTCGGAAAAAGGTTGATTCTTGACTTTTATTGGTCGGGAGTCAAACTGCCAGTTTGACTCCCGGCCCTTCTTTTGCCCATAACTTGGGCGACATATGTCCAAATGGCTAATGCGAGGCCATTTTCGATATTTATGCTTCAAGACCTTTTCAATGACACCAAGAACACCCCAATGCAAGTTATTTTGAGTCCTGCTGTCGAGCTCTGAACATTCGAGAGTCCCGGAGGACTCCAAATCCTCACTTTTTCCAAGTGTTGGGCTTCACCCCCACACTTGGCCAAAGTACGGTTGCGACAGTAACAATGGTTATGTGTTGCCTTTCAAATTAAGGAAGTAATTAGAAATCGATGCAAAACAAGACCTTAATAAGGGCATCCCTAGAATTGGAAACCATGTAGATGTTCGAGTATGCAAGTTCAAAAGTCTCAAGGGGCTATTTTCAAAGCCTATCTATAGCAAAGATAATCATAAACAACAAGTATCATTTGATCCAAGGGTGGTTGCATCAAACATTGGGTTGAAGTTGGAATCCACAAATGTTATGGCAGATCATTTAAAAGTATCCAAGGGTGTCCCGCCAAAAGCAAAACCCAAATTAAATAATTAAAGGCAATTGGGTGATAGAAAGGTGCACAAATAGTGTGTGCCCGAATGAATGTGCCATCATAAGAAGATGAAGATGATTATACCACTATGGGGATAGTTGTAGAAACTACACATGAACAAAATGTTAATAAACTTGACACATATGCACTTGGTAAAAATTGGCATACACAAAAGTGCCAACGTCTTGTTCACCCAACCCTACAAGGTGAGCAAAATGTCCAAGACAAGGTTTCACCAAATTTTACAATTTAACTTATTGCACTTTCTTTTCCAAATAAAATGCCTAGGACTACTCCAAAGTCTATGACTTAGCTAATGGGATGTGCTTCAAAGGGTAAAAATCCTCCTAAATCCTTGCTTGTAATTCCAATTCCTAACCAACATGAAATTCAATTGGGGGGTTTGAGGAGTGTTGACGAATTTGAAAATGCATGTAATTAGTATTTGAAATGTGTGGAAGCAGAAGCCCATGAATAGGTTACATTTTCATGGGATCCACCTTTACTTCTTCCTTTCAAGCATTCACTTGAATTGTTTAGTTTAGTCCTGTATATGTTGAGGAAGTATGATTGGTTGAGTAACTATATTGATGATTTCAAAAAACAACTTGCAATATATTGGGTTTTCCCTGAAGGAGGTTGGGCATAATGGGTTGATAATGTCTTTTCAATGTCAATTGGCCAATCGACTATGAAGGATCAAGTAAACATCATAAATTGTATTTAAATTGCTATGTATCAATGTGTGTTTATAGCACTTAATTTTAGCCTATTTGTTGGTAACAAATGTTTTGCATCATGTTATATTTTAGTTCATGCAATCATTCTTCTTTTGTTTATGCCATCAAAGTAGGTTATGTTTCATGTACATAATGTAATTATATCTTCTTCTTTTTGTAAAGATTTTGGCATCATGTTAGTCTAGTTCCGGTCATCATTATTAGAATAGGTTGTTTCAAGCAAAAAATCTAACTTTTTGGCTTTTTGTAACATCCCCATTCCAATTGTCCATTACGGTTTTGTTTGCATCCTTTCTTTTATTGTCCCTATTTTGGGACCTTATGTGTACATCCATAACATTACATTTGGTTAAAATTGTTTTGTAACATGTTGATATTAGATTATTTCATGCTACTAACTACTTTCTTTTTCATGTTAGGGGGCTTGTGTAACATGCCCATAATCTCACAACCCCTTGTTTTAGGGTCTTTGAAACATGGCCATAATTTCAAACCCCCTTGTTACAGGGACTTTGAAACATGCCCAAGATTCAAAACTCCTTGTTACATGGACTTTGAAACATGGCCATAATTTCAAAACTCCATGTACATGTTACAAGTTTATGTTTATAATGTTTTCTTTTCGCTTTATAACGATATATATTGAACATGCTCCCTATGATTGTGAATGATTTACTAACCAATGAAGGTTTATTGCCTTGTGTTAGGACCATTTATCAAAAGCCCAAAGGAAAGATGTGTGAACTATTGTTGGTCATGTAATGAACTTAGAAATTGTGGATGACAAATTCCCTTCACTTATTGAGTACATCAAATACAAGTTACTTGAATGTGACAACTAGACGCTTGAAGCGCAATGGACAAAAGGAACATGTAAAGAAGATGGGAGACTACGTTAATATGCAAATGCAAGAATTTGACATTTGCATGCTACAAAAGTTGAAGAAAGGAAATGGGGTTGGCACCCCTTTTACCACCTATTCACTTTAATTCATGCACTTTAGCATCTTGCTCTTGCTCTTGCTTTTCCATGGGCACATAACCAAGAAGAAGCCACAAACTTGTATGATGTTACATGCAATATGAAGAGGTTACAAATGTTTGACCCTATGCCATGGTCTATAAGGTTACCTATTTTCAAGAGGGTTAAAATATCCATTAGTGCACCCACTATGCGGAGCTACCAAAAGCAACACATCAATATGGTTTTCTAAAGGGGCATGTAGTAGGCAATGGTTGGTTATTCTTCAAATGATTGAAGAGGAAGGACCCTTGTTGTTTGCTAGAAGGGTGGGATCATTAGCTATGGAAGGTTGGCAAACCCATGCCATTCATGCATATGAAATGTTATTTCCTTATAATCAGTGGCATACAAAGTTCACAGAATGGATGCATCATGTGCAATTTTGAGCTATCAAAGACTTTGCTTTGCAAAACAAGGAGGAATTTATTTCAGGATGGCAACATCTCCATGAAGATCCAGAAAGTTATGCTTTTGATGTAACCTTCACTACTTGGATAATATGGAGAGAAGACATTACTTGGGTTGGGTTATTGTTAGGACAAGTAAATATGCACTATTCCCAACCTATAGTTGTAATTAAAATTATAGAATGTTCTTTTCAATGATCATTTTGTGCATTCCAAAGCTTCACGCAACATGGTAGATGTTACAAATAAGGTTGAAGGTGTAGATCAAGGTTCCCCTTTTAACACATCTGGCCATGATAGTCAACCTATTATTGATGATGGGATGGGAGGAGGTGACCATTAAACACCTTAAGAAATTGGGACAAAATGTGGCACTAATGGTGTTATGGCAATATCACTCGTAGAGCATGTTACCTCCCCTAACCCAACAACTACAACAAAGCCCACTAGCCTAATTGTACATGTTGCATTTGAAGCAATATTACCACTATCTTAACTCCCATTAAAATTTGACTTGAGCCAAATATAACCTTTCAACCAATTAAAAGGAGGGTAACATGTAGCCAACTAAATTTGCTAGGTTACTTGCCATTTCAAATGTTTGAGGTCACTACCCTTGTAGAGTGCCCCCCCCAAAAACCTTACTTAGCAATTTGCTACAACAAAAAAACAAATTTTACCAACCCCACCCCCAATTGTGAACCAAAATCTCCACCTACGCTTAGTGTGTCAACTTTTGTCTCAAATGGGTTAGTTTTGATTCAACCACTACCCCCATTTACAATAGTTACGTCCCATGATATTGAACCCCTCCCCACTAATTCACATGTTGTAATTGAAAGCACCATCCTCACAGGGAGTGCCAAGTCCTTCCCTTGTTACATTAGATACATTATTATTCAAATACGCTACACCGTGTTACAAATCTTTCATTGTATCCCATGTTACATGAGCTATTGAGATGGTTTGTAACATAATTTGAAATAATCATTATCATGTTAGAGCAGAATGTGTAACTAATATATGCACATTTTACTTGCATATCTTCTAATATGTTAATTACATACATGAGCTATAACATTGAGGTGGTTTATGACATAGGTTGAATTAGGTTTGATCATGTTATGACAAAATGTGTAACTAGCATATGCATATGTTCTAATTTTGTAGCTATTTTTATCATGTTTCCATTGTTATCCTTCAATGTTACAACTCTTTTTTGTAATGTATTCATTGACTATAACCATGTTACATGTTTTACTATGTAACTTGCTAATTGGTTTCTCACAATATAATGCAATTATTTCACATTCTAGTCTAATGTTTTGAAGGACTTTGCAAGGTTGATGATATATTGAATGAACTTTAAAAAGGTGTGAAAGTGGAGACAACTAATTACATTGTTTTCTTTAAGGGTTTGAAAAACATGGAAATTGACATTGGTTTTAATGATGTCAAAGACCTCACTCATTTTTAGGCACAATTATGTGACACATGGCTTGATTTCATGCTTGTACACACATTTGCAACGAATGTAACATCGAATAGGAGTAAATATTTGTTGTTGACTTCACAGGCCGCTTCTTGTTTAAAAAATGATGTTAAAAATAAGGGAGGGGTGGCTAGGTGGGGGAACAAAAATTTCAAGAACCATACAAATTATGTTAATATTGTGATTGCCCTTTATTTGGTTTGGAACCATTGGTCCTTGTACATACTTGAAGATAAGAGGACCAGTCACTTTGATTTGATACCAGGGCACCATGATAACCCATTAGCTTTGCAATTTTCAAATAGTGTGCAAAGAGCATGGGCTATTTCTAAAGGCCCAAAGCTAGGTGATGGGAATTTTGAGGACTTCATGAAGGTGGAGTTTTGTATTCCCAAGGTGCATAATCAAACAAATGGCTAGGAATGTGGGCATCAAGTTGCAAACTTTGCCACCTATGTGAAAAGCCGATGAACACAATCTTTTTTATTAGGACAGTTGGTGAGTTACATATGTTTATGTGCCTTTAGATTAATATGTAAACTCCCATATTCTTTTCCCTTTTGTAACTTGCATATGTTATTGGATATGTAACAAGCATGAACCATTTATTAGCAAGGTTTTCTATAACAATGTTTGGTGGTGCGCATTGTAGGGGACATGGCCTCAAGTTTTAGCATGGGAAATTGAAAGCAACATCATCCATGGGTTTGTTGACGAGCTTAGTGTTGTAGATGAAAGTAGGGGTTATGTTCCTCCATATGTTCCGCTTGTAGAGGACACACAATTTGGTCATGGTGCTACAATTGTTATAACATATGCAGAAGCACAACAAGCCATCTTGGATGACATTTGAAACAAGAATCAAGGTAATAGTTTAGAGAAGAATTTTTAAAAAGGCAAGAAGGTCACTAAACCTAGTAAACAACTTGCCTTCCCAACCATTTTTGACCCTATAGCCCCATCTAAAACACCCAAGGCCCTTAGTAAAACCACGCAAGGTAGGACATCAATTGTCAAAATATGTAATGCCCCTTGTAAAAAAAATTGAGGACACATGTTTTTGTGCCCATAGCATTTCCAGACATGTTATGTTACATGTTACATTAGTATGTATGTATACAAAATTGAGATGAAACTTTTATTAGCATGTATGTTAATGACTCGTAATGTATTGGTGTATAACATAATATAATTGCAATGTGGTGGGACTTATAATCCAATGTAATTAATGTATGTTATTGTGCATGGAATTTTTTTTGCAATGTCCTTACACTTTTGTAGGTTATGGTAGAACTATTTTGGAAGGTATAACTTTAAAAGGCATTCGGTTGTTGAAGAAAAGAACAATTGGGCATTGAGCTTATTAGCACCCTTATAAACACCCTTAGAAGAAGCTAAATTTGACTAAAACTCTAAATTTATCTAGGGTTTTTTTGGGGTAGTCTTTTTCTTTTCATTTTCAAATTTAGGAGGGGTGGCATCTTCTTATCATTAGTTTTGTAACTTAAACTATACATGTATCATGTACCTTCAATGTAACATGTAAACCCTTAATGTAACAAATGTAAACCATAATATGCAACAGTGAAACAAGTAACATAACCCAAGTATTACATTAACAAGGAACTTGTAACATTTATAAGTTAGTAACATAGATCACAAGTTATGTAAGTTGTATTAACGTTTATCATTGTTACATGTTACACATGTTTAGGGTTGCTCTACTAACCATTGAGGGGCATTTCCGCATAATTGGTTCAAATTAGGGTAATAAATAAGCTTCAATGTGAAAAATCACAATTGAAGGTGCATATGGAAATATGTTTGCCATTTTTAGAAGGTTTGGATTGAGTGAAGGATTTGAAGGTTTTTGTGAATAAATGGAAGAGTTGCTTCAAGAATTAGGGTTGAATTTTAAATACACACAAAGAACGATTATTGTAGGGGCAACGTTTTGTTGATTGAATGAAAACGCTTGATATGTAGTTATGGTGGGATCAAGATTTAATAGTAGAAAGGTCACTCAAAGACAATTCAATAGGGTTTGAAAAGTGGTGTGGGAGATGTTCAAGCATAGCAGCATTGTTGAAAAATACAAAGACCAAGAAGTTAAAGAAGTAGAAACCTTTTATACAACTCTAAATAGTTTGAGCCAATTCATAGATGAAAATGAGCCTTCTTGGCTAGTAGGAATAGGTATGGGATTGTTCACACCTTATTGAGCAAGATTGATGCTTGGTCTACACATGCGCATTTACAATGAGTTAGTGAATCCATGTCTTCATTGGCATTTTCCAATGGCCCCAAGTTGGCATGTTCCAACAAAACATGCTAGTATTTTTATGGGGGACTTGGGAAAGCCACCAAAGTATGAAGGTTGTACCAATTTTAAGCCTTATAGAGGTGTGCAATTAATGAATTAGAAAGGCAAAAGTGTTTAACCACAAGCATTTTTTGTTGCATCTAAAGGTATGGACGAATTGTTGTGCTTCTTTATGACTTTGAATTTGTTAGATCTTAACATATGTTGTTTTGATGCATTTGATGGCTTGCATGTAATAAGGGTCATACAACCATGATGGTAATTCAAAAGCAAAAGTGACAACAATGAATTTTAGCAAAGGTAATAATGGTTAATCAAAAACAAACTTGACAATCAAATATCTTTGAGCATTGAGTACTATATAGACATTTTGATCATTTATGCTAGATTATGGTAGAAGTTGATTACCCATAGTGTGACAAATCTTGGTAGTTTTGCAAAGGATTTGAATTTTGACATCTTCTCTAACATGCCATTTTTTTACACTACAAATTCATCTTGTCTAGCAATTTGTTTTCTAAAAATTTAACCCTCTTAAATATTTGGTGCCTGAGATGTATTTTTGTGATTTTGACCTATGATTAATAGACACGTTATTTTTTCATTAGTAGTACATGCAAATCAAACATGTTACAACTTCTTCTGCATGAACCACCAAACTTGTATGACCAACTCAATTAATAACATGTTGGGAGGTGGTTGTAACATGTATAAACCATGTTACAAATTTTGCTCTTTTAGTGCTAGTTTAGGTTCTATATTCATGGGACTCCAACACACATGTTATCATGGGACTCCAGCACACAAAGCCATTCACACAATACTAAATGAAATGAAAGAAAAAGAACATGAAACTTTTCCAAGAAATCCTTTGCCAGAGCATTATGCCAAGGCCAAACCTGAACTTTGTTATAGGCCTAGGTGTCCCAATCTTATATATTATAGCAGCAGTGTTTGTATGTCTGTCTGTTTGTCTGTCTGTGGTGACAAACAAGGCAGCAACCGTCTGGGTGGTGTTTGTCTGTGTGGGTAGTGCCTGGAAGATTCTTCCAATCACAGCCTGTTCCCCGTGGAACCCGTTCCCTGTCTGTGGTGACAAACAAGGCAGGGCAAGGCAAGGCAGGGCAACCAAGGCAGCCGCTGCGGGGGGCCAGGCGAGGTGCCATTTCTATTAAAGAAATCCTTGGGAAAAATTGGAGGACCTGCATCTAATCAAACAGAAATACAAATTTTTTTTAAAATTATTTTCATTATAGAACATATTTAAAAAACTAGAATCTTTTTGAAAAAGAAAATTAAAACAAATTAAAACAAATACGTAAATATTAAAAAAAAATGAAAGTAGACAAAATAATAATAGAAAAAATAAAAACATGAAATAAACATAAACCAAAAAAAAGTAGAAACGCAAAAACTATAAAAAAAGGAATGGAAACAAATGAAACAAAGGAAAGGGAAATACAGTAGAAAAATTTTAGAAGAAAAAAAAATTCCAAAAATGAAGGAACCAAATAAAGAGTAAAAAATAAGAAAAACCCTACTTGAAAAAGAATGAGGTGTGTCTTCTTTCTCCAAACTTCAAACTTGCATCCAAATAAAAATATATATAAAAATGAAAAAAAAATACTTTATTTTTATTATACAAAATAATAATAAAAATAGAAAACACATAAAAATAATAAAATAATAAAATAAAAAGTTCCTACAAAAAAATAAAACATGAACCAAGTTTAAAGAAACAGGGGGACTTCACAGTGGCCGAAGGTAACGGGCACCCACTAGTTAGTAGTAATGGACCAATACTTTCAATGTTGAGCAGAGCACGATTATGTGTAAGAGCATTTCCAGGAGCGCTCAGTATCTCGCCCTGCCAAAGGTTGTTACATCCAAGTGTAGTTATTAATTTATTTGTAAATGTTTTGACTTTCCTTCATCCAGTTTACTGTGCAGGATCATATACTGATCACAGCCGGCGATGCCCTGAACTTGAAATGTTTATTCTTCAAGCCAATGGGATTGCTAGAAATGGTGATCTGAATTTGGTTGCTTGGATAACTTGAGGTAAGTAACACTTTGTTTTTTACGTACCAGGACTCTGGACCTTTCTGGAGGCCAGGAAAAATAGGTCCACCCGCCGTTTTCACGGGCTGGATGTTCACCCTCTGCGGTTAGAAGCCTCCAGTTGGTGGCAACCAAACCGTGGTTCGCAAAGCAAAGGAGTCTCGAAGGAGGAGAAAGAATGCCCTCGCACGGTCGCTCGGTGTATGTGAAATCTGTGAGCGAGACTCAGTTGCAGAGCTCGGAATTTATCTAGCGGAGGTTGAGATTCTCTTCGAAACAATTTGGCAAATTTTCTTAGCATTACTATGCTGAAGTTGCCCCCAATTTTTTTTGGTACAGGAGGTGAAAGAATTCGGCGTAGAGGTTTGTTTTCTTCGGGCCGGAGACTCGCGAAGTTTTGTGGTCGAGGAGCGAGAAAGAGAGAGAATCTGTGGCCCATTCAGCAAAGGAATAATGTAAGTGGAACTCCGTTTCAGATCCTTCTATTATTTCCTTCTGATCAGGCAAACTTTGCGAATGTTGTGACTAACTGACTGACTGACTGACTGAGGCCATTGATCGAGGCGCCAAGAACAGGAAAAGAAAGAGACTTTTGAAAGTCCGGCGAGTGAGGAGCATCGCGGTGATGGGAAAGAGATACACCTAGGTCTCTCTCTTTCATGGCAGGAACCTATCACGGCATGAGTTGTAAAAGACTATGCCGCTGTGTTAGTAGACGCATTACAAGCAATGAGAAAATGTACGTGGATATTTCCTGGCAAGAATCAAGTCAACATTGCACTTGTGTCCATCAACACACATACCTTGTTAAGATGATGTTGGTGGGATTTTGTTCTTCTCACACCTTGGAGTTTACCTATGTTTTCCTCAAAAGGATGTTGCAAAACAGTCGACAGGTTGCATCTCAGTTCAATTGTTGACGCTTTTGGATGACTTATTAGAGAGTTTCAGAGATTGCGCATCTCATTGATGATCAATCGTCTGAAGGAAACCATATAGGTAAACCCCAAGAATGACACTGTTGTTGCTGTTGCCTGAGATGTACTAGACCTTTTGAAACTTGTAATGAGAAACAAGCTTTTCATGAAGAAAAATCAAATGGATTGATGGTACCGGAGATAGAGCAGGTGTTCAAGTACTTGATGGGGTCGGAGGAGGGAGATGCCATTGCACCTGGCTGGAAGTTGATATAGAAGCTTGTGGAACAAAGTTAGACACCACAAAGTTAACATGGGCAAGGTTTGCACAGTCCTTGAGCTTTTACTTCTGCAGCCTGACTTGAACTTCTCTAGCTGAAGTCACCTAGCTTTTTCCACAACTCTACTCAGGGGTAATCATGAACCTGGTGAAATCAACAAAATATTACCCAGTTTCCTGGGCTAAAATAGTGCAGAGATAAGACATATTACTAGTGTTGGTTGCATAGATGATGGATTGCTGACATGAGATGCAGGGATGCTAGCAGAAATTTGATCCAGAGCTCAATGTCATGGACACATTGCGGAACCTTCTAAAGCAAATTGGGCTAAGTCACCTTCCTACACTGGTGATGGCCTAATGGCACCTTGACCCAGATCCTTCACTTTGAGTGTGTGCACACAATAGTGAATTTGTTGGAGAAGTAGAGCAGGTAATCTAACAAGGAGACAGTAGCAATAGCCAAAAAGGTTCATTAGCTAGTTGGGCTCTGCACTCTTCCACACTATGGGTGACAATCAACTGATCAATCAATGAAAAAAATGAATTGATTTTTGTGAAAAATGAGTTCCATTCGGATGAAAATATTGAATAACATTGCATGCAACTTGAATTTGAATTGAAATTGGATTCATATTGAATTGAAATATACTGAATTGTAATTCTAATTCAATTCAACATTAGGATTAACATTCAATTGTAAAAGAAAATGGGGTGCAAATTGGTGGAGAAAGTATTGGAAATTTGCTCAGGAATATGCTGTTGGGAAAAAAAAAACTTTAAAAAGACAGATTTGAAAAAACACTTTTTTTATGCTTCTTTACTTGGGAGTGGGCTAAATAAATTTCAGTTTGGAATTGTCCAACCGACAACTTCCAAAAAGGATGACTTATGAATCTTAAAGTTATCCTACCTAAACCAAAACCAGCTCCGATGATTCATCATCTTTGGAATTTCAAATATCAAGGAACCAAGGATGAATAAAAAAACAAGTACTTGTGGTTATGAGAATGCATAATAGTTGCAATTATGACCCAAATGTACACAAATTGGTCAATCTCATTAAGGTGATAGTACACAATGGCACTGTTTCACCACCGTTTGCACTTAAAACAAATCTTGTTTAGCATTGCTATTTGACATGCCTTCCACCCAAATCAAGCTTCATTTGTTTCTTTGGAACTTTGATGTCCCTTGCATGGCTTGCAGTCATTTATGATGAACCATTCCCCACTAGGGCCATGTACAAAACACATAAATCCCCATGTCCAAAAACAAATACTACCCACCTATAAACCACCACGACCACACTATTGGTGTTCCTCAAACTCAACATCAAGTATTTTGTCAGAACCATTCCACCCCCAAAAAATGACAATTGCAGCACACTGACATTTGTCTCTTCAACGTCAGTGAAGGCAAAATTGGAATGACTATAATCTTATCTTAAGGTGACTTTTTTCAAGTGATGGCATGGAACCCACTGTAACAAAATTCTTCTACAAGAGTTTATAGCTCATGTGATATCTATGACACAATAGAAGGCAAGCCTGGAATGAGTTCCACAAACATGCAAGATAGACAAAGAAGAGTTAAACTACCCAACAAGGTTTCACTAATTGTTTATAATCTGTTTGATTTGGTGTTTTCCAGAATGTAAAAAGCTGCACAACAGTGCCCTCTATTTTTCACAAGTACCTATGAAGAAGGTAAAGTATCATATTTTATGTGCTGAAGAAAGCTGCTCTTTCTGATCATCTGTGATGCCAGTACCGAATTCACATTCCTGGTAGCTCCTCCATTTGATGGTATCCAACAATGAGTCTACCATTCCTGCTTGAGATGGCAAGCCGGCCACCATCTTCACATCTGTAGTTCCATCATTCTGGAGTCCTTGAATTGATCACAACCCACATCACCAGCATTCCTGCAGCTCTTGCTGCCACTGTAGAAGGTGGCTGTTACCTTGGGACACTAAAGTTGGCATGTGATGAACTCCAATCCTCAACCTTGTCAATCAACAGCAGATCTGGATTGTTTTGATGTTGCAGCTGGCAGCCTTGAACACAGGCAGGCATTTACCGATCTGTGAACCAAGGGGTTCATTCAACAGGGACAAACTGGTGAGGTGATTATGGTTGAAGCTGCTTTAGTAGTAGACCCTTACTTCAAGGGGCTCACAGAGAAAGCTCTATCATCATCAACCGGGGTGGGTTCAAGTCATATGACCTACGAGCATTCATTACAACTCGGAACAGAGTTGAAGCCCGCGGTTCTCATCCTGACATGGTCTGATGTGATGTTCAATCCATTTTGATTGTCTTTTGCTCATACGGACTTTTCCGCACACTGAATGCTTGACAAAGGGGTAATGCAAACACGGTTCACGGGACTGACCCAGAATGCATGCTGGCCTTGTCTCATGTTCAAAGTCAATTGTGAAGAAGTTTAAGATAACAGGATGTAAACCTCCAAGGCCCTGAGCAACATAGCCAAATGTCGACCAGCTACTGGTCACCAGCTTGTTGCTGAAACTAAGAAGCCAAATCTCTGTCATGGCTTTTACAGCCTGCTCGTATGAATCATTTTCCACACCTTCATGGCTCATCATGTGAACACTCACAACTGTGCCATCTTCAGTGTCATGCTCAACATACAGATTTCGCAATTTCTCATAGTACTGCATGTCCAGTGATGCTACCAGCACTGCTACACTTGTCTTCCTGCTAGACTTCCCACTCTTGTCAGCACCATTCAGCAACCCCCGCTCCTCCAGTGGCACTACAGGCTTGGGAAGAAGTTGGTGTTTTAATGAGCAATTCATAATGAGATCATGCACTGATGCAGCCAAGGTGGCATTATTGGCATTCAAGTGTCTTCGCACCTGCATCCCAACTTGCACAGCTGAGGATGAAAGATATGAAACATGAATCCTTTGTATCTGTTCCCAGATATGATTCTGAGGGAGACACAAGACTCTGATGAGCTGATTGAAAACGAGCGAAGCGTCAGGGAACCATGAAGAAAGCAAGGACCAATAGCTGGGTATCATAAAAAGGCGAGGCACATAGTACTGATTACTCTCCCACCCAATCCACGTCACATTCTGCAGGCGTTGCTGAGTTGTGGGGCAAAAGAATCTCTGTTCTGCACGGGTTTGCTCATGCCTGAGGTTGACACGAACTGAATTTACATTTCGAAAGCCACTGTGCATTGCATCCTCCAGCGTTGCTGATGCTGCCCCCTGAATTACCTCATCCACAAATTGCGGTGGAAGTAACCAGGAGGAGTTCTGGAAAGGTTCACATAAGAGTTGTGCTAAATGGCCTCTTCTTCCATCTATCACTAAAGCTCGCTGTGTCACCAACGCATATGCGAAAGCTGAGACTAGTGATAACAGTCGGTTTCCGAGTCCTTCGTATCCTTCTAAATACACCACATACTGACAGTCGGTTTTCATCTGAGCAGAACTGTCATCAGCATGCAATGCACATCGAGAGTGCATCCTGGTGTACTTCTCCAGAGCATGATTTAAAATTCGGGATCTCGGAAACTGATGGGCAGCGTCTCTGTACATCTCCTGCTGAATTCTGCTCATGCAAGCTTTTAAATCTACTGTGGAAGCTGCTGGATCAAGGTTTGGCCAGCTTGCTGCTGCTGCTGCTGCTGAAGGCAAAGGAACAAGATCATGGAGCTCAGTCGATGATAAATGGTTCACAGGCATTCGAGTGTCACTACTACCAGTTGTCACTTGAGTATTTGTGAGAAGACTCGGTTCAGTAAGTTGGTTTGATGACAGCCAGAGCTGCAATGCCTCATCATGTTGAGGGGATGAAGCCGAGGACCACAGATTGTCCACCAGCAACTTCAACCGTGACACTACCAGTGTCATGACAAGTGCACTCATTACAAATGCCAGCATAAGTCTCATGGTTCGTCCACTTCTGAGAAGCTTGAATTTCACTGCCTCCTGGCAACTCACCGGTGATGATCTAGAGATCATATTCTGGATCCCAGCTGCCTCATCCTCTGTTGCAGCAGTTACCCCCCCACCTTTCATCATCCCAGTTCTGCAACTTCAATCACCATCAATTATCTGCCACAAGCTCTTTTCAAGCTCGTCAATTGCAACACCAACTTGCTGGTTCGGTAATAATCCTGTGCTCCAAAGAATCAAAACACTGTCTACGATTTAGAGTCCCAGGACAGTGAGCTTGGGACGGACATCATCTATGGAACATAATCTTGAAGAACAAAGCTGAATCCTTTGTGAGCAATCAAAGAAAGAGGTCCATTCAGCATAATTGTAGGAATATAATTTCACTGCAGCTGCTACAATTGCATAACTTCAACCAGAGAAACCCAATAAAAAAAAGCAAAACAAAACAAAAAATGAAGCAAGAAAGGGGATTGTGAACTTTGTAGTTAGCACCACTTTTGGCACATGAGATCATCAGCTCCAAAACTGAGTCTCAGAAATCAGTCAGTCACAGAGCTTAGATTTCAACAGTGCTCACCAAGAGGTATGAATTCTCACGAGGAACTGACTCAACGCACTTTGGAAAATGCAGACAACAGAGAGACAGAGATAGAGACAGATATATACCTGCTGCTGGTGATTCCAGTTACTCCTCCATCGCTAATCCCATTGATCTTCTTCACATGTGTGCCTAAATCCTTGCACATCACTGCATTGACGCAAGTTGTAACTAGTAGCGCAGCTCTCTGGAGTCGACGACCCTCAGCGGCAAGGAATCCAACAATTCACAGGCAATTCTCTCACCGCTTCTTCTCAGACCTGGAGCAGGGAGCTGCTTCACTCATAGACTCTGGTTTGAAATCCCTCGCCTAGCTGCTCGTCTTGCTCACCCTCAAGACAGATTCCTCTTTTCTTGCTGAAAACGACCCCCCCCCAAAAAAAACAATTCCTCTTTCCTGAGTTCGCGACTTCTCCGAGAGTGCGAATTTCTACAGCCAACTCCTGAGGCGGAATCTAAAATTCACCTTCTCAGTTCTGATTCTTTTTCACGATACAGCAACAAACAAGTTAGGAGTCTCGGCGAGATGATGCGAGCAAAACAAATTCACCACAACTCGTTTCCCAAAAACACACACACACACTTTTTTTTTTTTGGATTCTGAAGTTCACAAGCAAATTTAACCCAACAAGTAAACCACTTTCTGCACAACAAGAACAACACCAACAACAGCAGTTCAAAGCTTTCAAACAAAATCAAACTAGAAAATTTCTCACAAAAAATCTGGAGCTCCAAAGTCCAATGTTCTACCAATTGGTTTCAAGAGCTGGGAATGAGAGAGAGTCTAGTCTACCCCACACTTTCTTCCTCTTCTTCTTCTTCTTCTTCTTAATCAATCACACACACGAAACAAAAGAATTGATTCCAAATTTTGAAGGAAGGAAAAAAAAAACCCCACCCCAAAACCCAAAACCCAAGAACACCCAACTCTTCTAGCCAGCCACATGAGCATGCTACTTGTGGGTTTTGAGCTGCATGCATCTTGAGCTCATCAGCAAAACAAAGACTGAAAATGAGAAGAAAACAGAAGATGAAAAAAGAAGAAGATGAATAGTTTCTTTTCTCACATCCCAAAAAGATCCAAATGAAGAGTACCTAGTGCCAGTCTACTTACACAAAGACACACACACACACACACCACAATGAGTGAGAGAGAGAAAGAGAAGAGTGTCAGAGAGACAGTGACACTCCACAAGACTATTGGGGAAGTGTGATACTGAACACAATGAACTAACTGACTTGACTCACTGTAGTAGCAAAAACTTGCTTTGCTTACATACTCTTAATTAGAACTAGCTTACCTTTAAATCCAAACTAAATCTCACAACAAAAAAGTTGCCCACAAATGTCTTGTCTTCACCACCTAAACATAATAAGCCTATGGGGCTATTACAAGAACTTCTCAAAACAATTCAATATTAGAGGAGTTCAAAGGGGAGGAGGATAAAGCCCAAGGTGACAGCTGAGGACTTCACCGAGCACAAAGAGCTGCTTCAATATCTTTTCTCTTTTTTCTCAGTGATATGTTGGAGTGGATACATGGAAAAAAGTCCCCAAAGAATTGGGGGTTGTCTGAAAAAAATGGAATGTCACTCCAGTCACTCCAATCAGAGGTGTTGCGGAAAATGAAACTTCAATTCAAACAAGCATTCCATATTTCAAAATGCCCACTAAACAGTGGAGGAAATAAATATGTTGGATAGCATGCTCTCCAAATACACTACACGAATTGGAGCTGCTGATTATCTTCTGATTATTCGTGTGTAATAATCACTTGTTTCAATAAGTGATCATCTCAACTTTCGAGTGTCCACTTTGTTGGAATATAACCGGATTGATTATTGAATCATCAATATTCAAAAAATCTTTTTTATGAACACTTTCCATGAACACTTTATGAAACACAATTTTCAAACCCTGCTCTCACTTACTTGGTGAAGGAACTTAAGTAAGTGAGAGTAGGGTTTGAAAAGTGGCAATGGACTTTTACCTTTTATCACTTCAGACTTTCAGAACTTCTCCTTGTGGAAACATTTAAGTCAAAACAGAGGTATCTGGAAAATCGCGCAATTAGGGGGCGAGAACGGCCAGTTTCAACATAACAGGGCATAAAACGTGGGATGAAAATTTTACAAAGCAAAATAACTGGGACCCAGACTAGTTTTTCCACCAATTTTGGTTGTAAACTGAGTTTCATATCCAGCGCCTCCACTGCTGCTACACATATCTTCACCGCTCTTAGATGTACAAGTACTTTAATTACTCTCGAACCTTGTGCATTAAATGCTGAGTTTCACCATTTCATACTGAGATTTAATAAAATTTCCTCATTTTGCAGCTACCTCTCAAAGAGGGATAATGAGTGAAAGTAGGCTGAAAGATAGGGTGAAGACAGGGTGACTCTACAGATAAGTCTAATAATTGACAAAATAATCATGAGATAACCAACAAAACAAAACTGAAGTGTTCAAACCCATCACAATCCAAAACATAATCGAATTTTAAATCATCAATGATATAAACCATATAAATCAACCTTTGAACCCCCCCCCCCAATTCTAACCCGCCCCATCTTACAATATCATTGCTCACTTGTGTTTTTTTCTTCCTAGCCTACTCAGACACCCTGTAAATTTATGTATCTCTTCTACCCTTAACACTGTGACCATCATATAGAGACAGGGTTAACAAAAAGTTTGGTTTAGTTTAAGCACACTTAAGTAGACTAGATTCCTTTACTTAAAACCCAAACTAAACTCAATAACAACAAGTTAACTAGTTTAATTAAGGAGACTTGAGCATACTTAAGTAGAGACTAGCTTCAACAATGCATCATAATCATCTCAATGAGCTTATTAGAACCTAAGCCATCAACAATTGTGTAAACACATACCAAAATAAATACCTTAGTTCAACAATCACTTACATATATGCATATGCACAAATTCAAGATTTATCGTCAATGGTTGCAATCTTGTGATAAGAACATGCTATAAACTAAGCAAATAATATGACCTTAATAATAGCATTTTGGACTTGAACATACATGAATTCAACAAGGGGCATCATAAAAGATGGATGGTGTGTGAATAGGAAAAACTTTTTCATCATATCGTCCCATATCTAACCATGATAGTTAGTTTATGTTCTAACCATTCACATTCATCTACTACCAAGTAGCCACCAAGTGCCTTGCCTACCTACTTATCAAGTGTTGCAACACATGCAATTCTACCTAAATCAAAAAAAGGTCATGAACACTTCTTCCCTCTTTGAACTTTTTGCCAAAGTCTTATATACATGTACATGTGTGGATGAGTGGGGTATCTATTAGCTCTTGCCAACTTAATACCTAAGGAAAAGAATGCAAATAGTTTTAAAATTCCCCCCTAACCCGCAACCCCAAAAATAAAGCCCTAAGAAGGAAAGGGTGGACTAATAGCTAGCTAAGTTAATCCCAAGAAACGAAGAGAACCCAAAAGCAAGAAGTGCCAAATGAACAAAAACTAGGACTAAAAACAAACACCAAACAATGTCATTTTGGAAACATCATCACATGTTAAGTGCATCATTATGATCTTAAAAGCCCTTTTAATATAGTAGCATAGTTGATTTCTCAAACAAGTATTTTTCCACGGATGTGAGTGGACATATGAGAATAGACATGAATGGCGAAAGGATTTAGATCCAAAAGTTGGGTGTGTGATTACAAAGAGAAAGTGATAATAGGGACTCAAATGTCTCCATATAAATATGGGTTTCGGGTTTAGGCAACCCTTTTGTGCAAAATATTTCAATTGATGAAACATGTTTCTGGATCCCATATCAATATAATATGGTGTCTATTGTAGCCAATGAGGTGGAAAATTGGTGGGTGTAAAGTCATCTTTGGGCAAATTCTAGTGGTTTTCTATTTACAATATGGATTGCTTTTGCAAATCAGGTGCAAAACTGCCCATTTCCTACAAAGCAAAATGATTTTTTTTTCCTTTTCCTTTCCAGGAGGAAGGAGGAGTATACAGAAGGAGGAAAGTGAAGACACAAGAAAAAAACATGCACAACACACTGTAAAATTAAAGTCCCAGCTGAAATCTAATGGGAGAGATGGTTTTTTTCCCTGTTCCCAATGAAAGCAATTGCAGCATAAAATACCCAATAAAAGCTTTTGTGGTTTTTCTTCAAAATAATAAAAGGTCAGTCTTTCTATCATGTTTTAAGATGAAAAGCAAAAGAATCTGTGTGCAAATCAAAAAGAAACTTGGTGGATTGCAAATTTACAACTTGCTATTTGTTTTCATGTTGCTTTGAGTCATTTCCAACATATTCCAAAGCTCAAAGAACTTTTTTTTTTTTTTTTTTTTGGGGAAATGTTTTTCATTTTTTGACCAAAACAGTGGAGAATTTTTGTAGTGTAGAATTCAATTTTTTTTTCTATTTTTTGGAAAAGAAATTCACAAAAATTTCAGCAATTTTGAGGAAAAAGCCCATGAGTCCAACCCAATAAACTCCTAACATTACAATATGTACAGTTCTAGCACAGATTTAATGGTGCTCTTAGATAGCTACCCCAACGAACACATTTGGCCTTCTAGTTTGGCCCTATGGCTCATTCCCTAAGGCCACATTCTTTGACATAAAGACCACAAATATTTATTTATTTATTTAGATCCTAAACTAGATCATATATGAATAATAGAGTATAGATAAATAATCTATTTCATGTTTCACATTGGTAACCTACCATGTAAAGGATTGGTCCGATATGTAGATAGGTAAGTAAAGTAGTAGGTGGCTATTAAGAAAGTAGATGCATATAGATCATTAGTAGTTAGTACACAATAGTAGAGCTAGTAGGTTGTTAAGTAGGTTGCTAGTAAACATAGAAACCAAGCTAACCCTAACCCCAGTAGTGATTTTTATTTTTATTTTTATTTTTTCTAATTTTGCATCATTGGCTAGCATCTCAAGAGGGATTTAGCATTAAATGACAACAAGTTTTTGAGAACCTCTCTAAACAGTAAAGAAATTAGTTTTTAAAATGCTATCAAACTAAAATCAGATATTTGGCAAATTTTCAGAAAAAAATGGGAACATTTCAACTATTTTTTATTTCTATTTTTCACACTCTGGAAAATTTTCACACCAAAGAAAAAGATGAACCCCAATGATTAACTTGGAAATGAAACCCAATGAAAAAGTGTTTTCTATCCACCCATCATCCATACCTACCTCATGGTGTGCTATTGATTGTTCGTTCACTCTAGCACAAGAGTTGCAAAGACCATGAGATATGGGTGATGTCAACTCTTTTGGAGAAAGGTCAAGTTTAGTGTGAAAAATGAAAACTAACCTTAAGCCTTAAGAGCCTATGCCCCATTGTGCACTAATTATATACCATCTCTTCAAAGCTTTACGTTTAAAATCTAATTTGATCTCCTCATGAAATGAATAAGATTACCAAATCAACTATTTGATTGAAGGTTTACACCAACTTTGGAAGGCTTTGGTATCTAGGTCCATTTAGGTTCAAGTTATATATATAGAGGGCATTACATTTTAGGCAAGTTATTACATTTAATTAGTTGTACATAATTAATATTACCTAATCTTTGTTTTGAATTGTGTGTGCTAGTTGAACAAACTAGTATATCACCCAAAAAAATTGTTTAATTATTTATAATGGAGATGGAATTAGACCTAGTCTTAAGTTGGACTAGTTTTTCATTCTTTGTGAAAATTATTGAAAATTTATTTTTCAAAGAAAACTAAATTGTGAAGAAAAATAAATTAGTTAAAAATATTCATGAAAATTTTATTTTCAACATGAAATCTTCAAAATAAAATAATTATTTTTGACAAAATTGTTGAACTCGTCATGGTACTAATATTCATACTCATGCATGTGGCATGCAACATTTGACGTTGTTTTGTTTCGAGTCAAAGAAGAAATCAAGATGGTGGTTCTTGAAAGCACTCCTATTTCATTGTAATATATTAGTTAACATTTTTATCTTAAAATGCACAAGTGGATTGGTGATTGTAAATTTATTGAAGCAACCCTTAAACAACCTTCAAAGGTAGGAAGGTTTAGGGGTAGGTGCCATGTCTCTCAATGTCTTGAATGACCCATGTCTCTCATTGTCTTGAATGAATTTTTTCATGCATTAAATGATATGTATAAGGATCAATAATGTGGCGTAAGGGTGGGGCAATTTATCTTGAAGGAAGGTAGTTTATTTGTTTTGTTTGTCACATTGAGATCTCCCAAACCATGACACCTCTTACCATGATCTCGGTACCATTGGAAAGCTCTCAATGAGTAGGGGTGAATTGGGTTAGTTCCATAATGTTTCAACCTATGTTGGATAAGTTAGTGAATATTGAACAAAATTTTCACTAAATTTTTTGTTTTAATCAAAACAAGGTTTATATGGGAATTTGGGTGCGCTCTTCATATTGTTGGAAAGACTTCATTGAGTAGGATTTCCTGAGGGTGATTTGGAAATTCTTAAGCCTCAAGTGTGGGAGATATTGAATTTTGAGTAGTTTCCCTCCTTGGAAATTCAATTAAATTAGTTTTTTTTTTAAATTGAAAAACTAATTAGTTGGGTAACCAATTCACATCTGGGCCAACAACACATGCTACATTAGTGACAATTAGAATGAAAAATTTCAAGAATTGGTGCATTTCACCTAATGTGCAATATGCTATTGATGACACACACACTATGTAATTATAAAGCCTATTGCTTATGTAGAAGACTATTATTATCACAAAATAGATGGGTATAATAGAGTGCCCCAAGCTATTGTGGATTGCAACAAAAGATATAAGATATATTCTAGGTGATAAAAAGATATCCTCTAATTTCTTGGATTATGACCCCATTCAATTCAAGGAAGAAAAGAGAGGGCGAAACTGGGGACGAAAAGACAGGAGGAAAACTGGGGAAGGCACTGATTTTGGTGCATTCCCCACTTTTACTGTAGTGACTGGTTTGCGCCTGCCCAATCCAAAAAAAATTGGACTGTCCTATTTTAAAGGCAGTCAAAGGTGGCCCCATCCCCAGTCAACTGTTTTTCTCACCTTCTCTTTTCCAATTTCACCCACAGTTAGGGTGACTTTCCAGACAAACTAAGAACTGGGCATCAAAATAACAACAGGGTATGAAACTCCCTGTGAAAGTCAGGCTGACTTTACGGAGCTCTTTCATAATAGGCTAACCCAAATCCATTCAGCCAATTTGAAGGCCAGTTTCACCCACTGTTGTTGGTCGGGTACTGAGTGATACCCGGGCAGGGGTTCTCAGGCTTCTAGGGAACCGGATTACACTTTAGGGCGAGTACCATTAATCTTTTTGAAGAATTTTTATGCGGCTAAAGTCTACCATCATGCATTGGGAGACGTAGACAAAAATGGCTATTGTACCAAGAAGGAAGATTCTAATCATTTTCTATTATTATTTCTGGCTACTTACAAAAACAACCAAACAATAGAAATCTGGCATTTTTAGTTTTTATTTTCTCCTTTGGGCAGCTACTACCGAAACCCTAAAAAAAAAAAAGGTTCCATTTTCAAACCTTTTGGTTTTTAATTTCACTTTTTGGCAAAATTTTCATCAGGTTCAGAAATTTCACCAGCTGCCCGTAGGCGAGGGATTTGCAGGGTTAGGCTTTCAAATTCACCACAGGTTCCATCAAATTCTTTACATCACTTGGAACTACAAATGGAGTCCTCTTCCAAACCGATATTATATAGTTTTTATATAAACGATAAACATGTAGAAGTTTGGCTCCAAAGAAATTTTTTAGAGAATTTTTTAGTTACAAATGGAATAAATTTTCTCAGAATTTTTAGCACTAAATATGAGAGGTAGGAGTGCCAAAAATCATTTTCTGACTGACACAAATTAATTTTAAAAATTTGTAAAAAAATTGTAAAAAATTCAATCTTCAAAATTTCAATATTAAAATATTAAAATTTTGAATTGATGGTGTAAGTAAGAGCAACTCCATCGGTGCTAAATTTATGACATTACAAATCCTATATATAAATTCACTATGTCTGTTTGTGACGGAGCTCGGTGTTCAGGCCGACCGGGCCCAGCGTGGGAGGTGGGGGAGGGAGAGGACAGACCAACATTCCCGAATTTCGATCGACCGAGCCCCTCTTATATATAAATTCATTACGTCTGTCTATAAAAAATAAAAAAAATAAAAGTTTCTAAAAAAAACTAAAACATGAACTGGGTTTTTTAAAAACGGGGGACTTCACAGAAGGTCACAGGTACCCACTAGTTAAAATTGGATGAAGAAAAGTGAAAGCATGCGAGTTGACTCAGCAAAATGGTTTTGTCCCAGAATTTTTGCACAGTTTGCTAAGGCTGGAAACGGCACAGCAAAGCCAAACAAACGCCTGCCAAAGAAAGAGTCCAAATAGAGATATGATCTGACTGACTCCTGCTGCTGCTGCTTTCTGTTGTTTCTGATCAGGCAACCATAATGATTGGTCCAGGTGGTTTGCTATTGGTAGTCAGTCTCCCACGTATTTGCATTCTTGATTTTTAGTTTCATGGGTGAGGTTGGAAAAAAAAATAATAATAACCAAACTTAGATGTGAGAAATACTTTTGTAAGGTCACATACTGAGCACCATTGGAGATGCTTTAACACTTTTGTAAGGTCACATACTGAGCACCATTGGAGGTGCTTTAAAAGAGGTTTGAGTACAATAATATTTTATATATGGGTCTCCCTCCCCCCTTCCTTCCTCTCAGTTAACATCACTCCGAGTATGAGCATCAGTGTTCTTTTTTATCCACTTTTCTGATGTAGCATCATTAATTAGCAAGCATCTGGAAAAAAATTAGTACCTATTTTGATTGGTGAGGTATGTTTATAAAATATTGACCAAACTGATAAAAATCTGACCCAATTTTTTATTTTTTTAAACTGTCATGAAATGTGACGAAAATTTCCCTGAAAGAATTGTTTTCTCCAAATTTTGACAACTTTTATAAAAAAATATGGAAAATTGTGACAAATTATTCCTTTCTACATTTTTTGAGGTCTGAACTTTGCAAAACTTTGAAATTTCTCACAACCTTCAATTCATCAAAGAAAAATTACATGTCCAAATGTTTTTTAAAAATTTCAATTCCAGTGATTATTTTGGGGACAATTTCTTTTTCTTTTCCAACATTTTGTTTTGTTTTGTTTTTTTTGTTTTTCTAGTGCAAAATCTACTAATCTTGCTAAATTTTTGGACAGCAAAACAAACAATCAGATTTGGTACCAGGATTCAGAATCCAGTCCAGATTTGGTATTTAGCCTCTGTCTGCATTCCATACCCCAGTCAGGTTTGGAAGCCAGTGCACCATTATTGGGAAGAGGGAAGTAGGCTACCTTGGTCCATGTTCCTCTTCACCTGAGGACACAGCACCCACCAGCACAGCATACAAGCTACAGTGATTAGCTAATTACTAAGCATCCACATGCATGTGTTCCCCAATGTGTTCCATGTGGTTTCATCATGTTCACACCAAGGTTCCCCAATGGTTATTTATTAGGTCCCCATGTTGTTCCCAAATAGCACCACCACACTCTATCCCACATCCTTCTCCAAAAGATTTGCTCTTGTCATCTATATAGGTAGCCCAAGGGTAAACATTACAATATACCCTTTTCAAGAATGTCTAAAGTTTGATGACATGTTTTTGTTGATGGGCCAATCAAAGAGGCCCACCACAACAACAACAACAAAAAGAACTTTAGGTATTCCCACAATTCATTAATTTGAGTTATATATTAAGTCATAGCATGTTTCTAATGGATGGTGCATTGGTGGGTGTTAGGTCATATAACCCTTAACATAGAATAACTTGCATAGATAGCTAGACAGAGGAAAATATGAAACATGACAAAGAAACAAAATGAAATGGGCTTGCAAAATACAATTGTCACCATATTGACTAAGCATATTCTGCCCCAACCTATTCCTATTGGCCTTCCCCTTCATGATCCCAATGACGTTGTTTGTGTAACCCCCACATCATCATGTTATGCAAAAATCGTACCTTGCCATGTTATCCCCATCCTCATGGAAAGCATACAAACAATATGTCATGCAATGCCATGTCACAAACATGTCAACATAGGATGTTCTTCTCATTAAGGTTTATGTTTTGTGGCACCTTTTGTGTCCATGTTCCACCATTTTTATTTCAAATATTTTTTTGGTCTTGTTGCACCACTAATACTTTAGGTCCTTGAATAAAATTTCAATATTGTTGGCAAGTTTGATTTTGCAACAACTTTTTAAACTTTATTTGTTATGGGTTTGACATGTGATTGTTTTGAAACACAAATGTACCATGAACATTTTAATGTTTTTAAGTTTGTTTGTGTCGCATCTCAAAGCTCTAGCACGCCCCTCTACCTCCAAAGTGTTGCGAACTAAGGAGCGCACCCCAACTTTTCCTCCTTCCACTATATCCCTTTTAGACTCACAATTGAATCCATCAAAGAGCTTGGAGGTGCATCAGTTTGAGTGTGATTGTTGTGGAGTTGTTCACTTTGAGCCTTTTACCATTGATGCATTTTCACAAATGCATGCAAATGTATTATTAATGATTTATTAATAATATATTTGTTAACATTTGTGAAAAATTTATTGTTTAGGTCATGATGAATATAGATATTTGGTAGAATTTCAATGAAAAAATGAAAAGAATCTTGACTGAAAGTGTTGCAACTTATTATTCCATTACCAGGAACCATTAAATTTTCATTTCAAGTTTGTGAACATTCTTGTAAGTGTTTGAAAAAAGTTGAGTGTTTTGTTGTACTAGGGTTGTGGTCTTTGAAGGGCATAGATTTGAGTGCATGTAAAATCAACTCATTTCAATGTGCACATCTAAGTATTCCAAATGTGCAAATTCCAAGTATTAATCATCTAATTCTCCTCTTTTGAATTTGATGAGCATTGTGGTGTAACATGGCAACTAATATTATAGGATTACTATGTGGGAAACATGTAATCACACTGACAATGATATGAAACCCTAAATCTAATGTTATGAATCCATGAATCTAAAATTCATTGCAAAGGTTTGAAACCTTGTAAAGGTGAGTGTCAACATAGTAAGGTGTTTTGTATGTATGCATCACATTGCAATTTTCATAGGGAGTATGTTGAAATTCAAATTTATATAACTTTGATATGATCAAATATTTAAAATGATTCAATTTTTTTAGTGTGAAACAAGAATGCAAAATAATAATAATAATAATTAATTAATTAATTTTATGAATTCAAAATGAAGCCAAGATCATAACGAATTTCTATTGGAGATATTTTCATCACGTGTGAGCCCATTAAATGGGGACAAGGATTTTCTTGACATCCAATGTGTGTATTGTGAAGGGGATGGTCAATTAAGCTACAAATTTTTAACTAGGGTAAAAGTGCATTACACCCCCAAAAAATTGTAGTCACAAATATTAAATATTTGCATTTGGTTTTTTTGTGTAAATATAAACATCTCATCTTGGATTCTTTTTTTTTTGTTAAAAATATATTGGATTAGATTTAGACTTTGGACAATCAATTTTTTTAAAAATCCAAAAAACATTGGTGAACTTCAATGTATGAAATATCTTTGTGATGAAATAATACTCATCGTGGAATATGAAAAATTACATACATACTTCAAAACTAGGGTTGTGAATGGAATTTTTTGGTGAAACCTTTTTTGGTCAATGATATTGATATACATTAATTAAATCTTGGGCCATCTAGAAGTTCAAAATTTTTGGTTGAAAATCCTTACAAAAATTTGTGTTTTTTTCTCTTTTTTTTAGCAATAAATGCAAGATGATTTATGTATTTAAAGAAAAAACCAATACCAAATGAAAAAGAAAGAGATTTTATAGTTGGGCATTGCATTATTTTTTCATATTCCTTTTGTTTAATAATGTCTTATGAACCACAAACATGAGGCCCTATCGTTATGAGAAAGAAGGTATTTTGTAAATGGCTTTGTAATTCATTATATTTATACACCATGAGTGCTAATAGACAAGTTGCAATTCACCATAGTTATTCCTTTAAAATATACAATAATTGTATATGTGTATAAAATAATTGTTCCTTAGTTGCAAAATAAGTTGCAATTGATTTGCAACTATAACACTTAAGTGTTCAAGGTAGGCCAAATCCAAAGGGAAGCCTCCACTGTTTCTGGTGTCCAAAAAAAACTTGAACTTATCCTATTGGTGCTTTTATGACACTTAAAATCATCAAAAATGAAATAAAATTGAAAAAGTTATGGTCGCCCAAAATAAAAGGGGTCAAAAACTCATAAAAACAAACCATCGAATGCTACAAAGGCTAGTTCCCAAACACCTTTAAAAAACCCTTTAATTTTGTTCTACTACTATTAAAGTTCAAAGATGATTTGTAAAACTTCATGTGGCACTTCTATAATATTTTAAATTGTTTAAATTTAATAAAAAATAAGAAACTTATGAGGTTTGAAAGTAGGTTGGGTCCAAGGAGGGGAAAACAAATTTTTTTGTAAGTTGGAAAGCTTATTTATCTTCATATTATTTTTTCAATACTCCTTTTCCTTTACATTTCAAAAATGAGTTTAAAAACTTGAGGTAGCGTTCCCATAACATTTCAAATCATTCAAAACGAAACACATATGATGAAAATATAATAATTGAAAAGTATGTATATTTATTTAAGTTTAAAATAGTTGTATTGTAGTCATAACATAGTTGAATAGTAGTACTTTAGTAGTGGCACATTTACAACAGTTCTAAAGTAGTTGCCACATGCAACTCCTAAAAAAATCAAACATGCTTGATCAAATACGTATGTACAATATATATAAATTATCATATAGGAGACCCGTTTTCAATTCACTCGTAACTATAATACAATTAATGAATTTTTTGACGTGAAAATATTAATATTAATATACCATATTTTTAGGGGGATATATGTTTTGTACATTGATTTTATTCAATCCTCTTCATCTAAATGTTGGATCAAGATTAATCATGATTTTAAGTGAAATTTGTATTTCAAAATGTTGTTGTGCATATTCTAGGGCTTTTTGCTTATGTATAGGCTTGTCAAATGATGCCATCAAAATTTAAACAAACTACAAACTATGATAATAGTTGTACATCACCTTTTTGGTGAAAATTGGTTCATCCATAGTGTGTTTTCACCCACCATAGCTTTAAAAGGTGCCAAGATGCTCCCATTGACCTAGTAATAAATAATCCCATCTTTATTTCAATGTTTCCCAATTTGGCTAATGTTTAATTTTTGAAGGAATCAAATCGATAGATTGAGAATAATGATGCCTCCTTTATTTAATTGAAGTTGAAAACCAAAGTTAAGGCATATGCATAAACAACTTTGGAAAAAAAATCAATCAATGGCATGCATGTTGATATCCAAATGTTTGGGTTCAAAACTTTCAAAAGGTTATTGCCAAATCTTCAATAAAAAACATTGAAAAGGTGTGGCAAAAAAATTGGGACAAAGGATGGCAAAATTGAAGGGGGTCCATCACCCAAAAGAAGTTTGATTGCAAGAGCTCTTCCTTGATTTCAAGGCTAATCTTACAAGCTATCAAACTTGTTTAGAAGGATGTGTGGACTCACAATGTGTTAATGGCATCATTTGGTTTGTGGATTCACAAAGATTAAGCAAACCACAAATGTTTTTATTATTTTATATGTGAAGTGATTACATCATACCATGTCTATAACATGCCACATGGTTCAATTATATGTAAAAATAAGTCTATAACATGCAACCTATCTATTCCTTTGATCAAATCCAACCATTAACTTTCACTATATTTATTTTTCATAACATTGTTGCATAAAGTCCCGACAAGATGTAGTGAATGTTGTTGTTAGTCGTGTATTGAACCTTACAACTTCAAAGGACATTTATTCAAAACATTGGTTTAGTGTTTTGAGTACAAGTTACTTGAATGAGATAATAAGAAGCATGAATCATAATGATGGGAGGATTGTGAAAAGAGGATTGTTGATTATGTGTAGAACAAAATGCATGATTTTCATGATGCAATTGTAGTTCCAAAAGTCAAGTGAAAAAAAGGGGTTAACACCCATTCTTTGACATTTTCACAACCCTTGCCCCCCCACCCCCTTTTCCTTGGAACTTAACAATAATGAGGCCATAACCATATGCAAAAACATTTGTAACATGAAAATGGTTGGTATGTTTTACCCAATGCCATGGTGTGCAAGGTTTCTTATGTTTTGCACATTTTCAAAAATGAAAAACCATCCCTTAGGTTTGCCCATTACATGGTTCCATTGAAAGCAATTGTAGACAATGGTTTTCTAACTTAAGGCTCAACAATAAGCAATGGCATACAATCCTTGCAATGATGCAAGAGGAAGGGGCAATGTTGTTTGCACGTGGATGAGGGTCATTGATTGGGGAGGCTTGGCAAACCCAAGTTTATAAGAAAATTGAGAATTTCAAAAACTACTCCAATTGGTGGGTAGTATTCTATATCTAATCACAAAATGTCCAATTGTTAGCCATCCAAAAATTTGCAATGAACAATAAAAAGGATTTCATTGATAGTTTGCAAATTTGTAAATGGGGTGTACTTGACATTTCCTTCAAATCCAGCGTCACAAAATGGTTGATGTGACAAAAAGACATTGATTTTAGTTAGATTATTGCAAATATAGATTTGTATGTCTTTCTTGTGACCACCACTTATTCAATTGTAAATAATATGTTGCAACAAAACATAACATGTGGCTAGTTACTATAACATTGTGTAACATAGCAAGCATATACCCTTATCAACCAATATTTTGTAACATGGGTTTGTAGGAGGCATTTCAAGTTTCAAACTAATGAAATATGAATCAAAGGTAATTACATAAAGGAAGGTGAATTATTGTCACATGCAAAGGTGCTTAGCTAGGGAATAATTATTTAAAAGGTGAAATGTTGAAGTCTTTGATGGCGATAACCATGTCTTTGATGTTGGTGTGACAAAAGAGAGTGCCCACCAATACAACACATTGTGTCCTTTTGAATTAGACCCAAAAAAAAATTTCTTAAACTACACTTATAACTACATACTCACATAATTATTTCAATATTGGCAAATTACATTAATGCAATGTGGCATTATAGTTTTATGACTATAATCAATATGAAAACTCCTTGGTTTTTTGGTAAAACATCCTTTTATTGTTCAATTTGTTAATATATATCTGTGACGTGGAATTAATAAATTAATCAAAAGTACCGTTGGCCTCTACAATTAACAATGACTCAATTTCTCATGATGATGATATGACATGCCGTGTCACAACAAGGTTTTCTGATTATAGTCAAGATCATTATTCATAACAATAATTTCATGAATTGTCATTTATTAGTTGGTTGAAAGTGTTGTTGACCTTTGCAACCAACAATGATTCAATTTCTTGTGATGATGATGACATTTCATTTGGCAACAAGGTGTCACAAATTGTGAATATATAGTCAACATCATGACTCATGATCTATTGTTAATCCTTCAATATCAAATAATACATCAATGCATGGCATGACAAGAAAAGTTCCAAAACCTATAAATATGTTGTTGTGACCAATGTAATTATGATAAAGTGCAAGTTCAACAAATAATCCCCAATATGCACTTAATCAATTTTTGCATTTCCAAATGAATAAATTTGAAATAGATCCTTGGCATGCGGGTGTAACAAAACACAATACATATTATTATTAAATAAATGTTGCAACTTTAGGTCCCTAGTTATCAAATAATACATTGCACTATAAAAAATCTTATTATTTGCAACCACATTTTATATGACTAAGTGTAATTAAATGTTGTTTGTATTTATGAATGATTATTTATGCAACTATTTTTCAAGCTTGGATGAATTTGGGTTTTTCCTACAACTAAGGTAAATGATTTTGACCTATTTCATTTTATCAATGAATTGATTTTCATGGTGTGTTCGTATTTTTTCCAACAATATATATATATATAGTTGCATACATAACTAAGATAGTCACATTGTAGTTGCATTAAGTACTTAGTATCTACCTACCTACCTAATAGCTAGCCTAGGTATCACAAACAATGGATGAATTTTTCCATTCTAAAATATGTGTATGCCAATCATATATACACAGCCAAATGTGTTCATATGATTATATTTACAACTACAATGTGCACCAACTTTAATTTGACATGTGGTACCAAACAATCATCCATTACATGACGTAGTAATCTAGGTTACTCACTATGTTTTAAAGAATAAATAACAATGTTTTTTCCCATAGTCTATTCAAGGTCAAATAAATTGCACCACGTGGCAATGCAACAATAGATGTTTTTACAACTACCTAAAGTAATCACATAAGACACATACTAATCCAAGGTCTGCCTATAATTAGGCCATTTATGATAAGCCATGTGGCACCTAGGGTATAGGTCTAACCTAAGTGGTGTAGGTTACCAAGCAATAGGTCTAGGGCTAGGCTAATTACAATAGGTCACATGGTACCTTGGTTAAACCTAGGCCACCTAGCCATAGGTGTGGTCTAGGTGACCTCAACTACCTAAGTTCAACTTAACATAGGCCAAAGTTACTTAAGCCAACCTAGCTCAGGTATGTTTGGGCTAAATAGGTTTAATTTAGGTAGGTAGATACTTAGGTATAGGGTAGGTAGGTAGGTAGGTCTAAGTGTTCAAACCTTTTTAAATATATGTATATTGTTATAAATCTATAATGTCTTTAATGCACCTAGCCAACCTACTTATATAATTTACAAACTTGAAAGAGTGAACAAAAAATATGGGATAAAATTTTAGTCACAACTAAGTTACAACATCACAATCTAGTCATAATTACTATTTAATAGATACTACTACTTAGCCTACCTACTAAGTAGCTTAAGTTCTTAATAAGTGTCTTAAGTACCTACTTAGATAGCCTTTTAGAAATAGCCTACATATGGCCTATTAGGCCTAATACGTAAATACGTAGTATGTAGTAAGTACAAATGCCCTAGTATGTACCTAGGTTTGACCTATTGGGTAGCTAGTGGTTTCAAGATGGTATTGATATTATTACCACATCGATATTGTGATAATGTTTTTCACACGCGTGGTTCTTTATGTTACATTGGGTTATTAGGGTACATTGTGTGCAATGATTGTGGGATTGATTTCTTTGTTTGAGTTACCATGGATCATAGTATCAACATTTTTTCTTGAACCATGTGTAAAGGCATAAACCAAGCATGATGCAAATATTTCAAGTTGTAACAAACATTTAGTCCAACTATTGATCACCATTGTTCTTTCCTATAAATATCCACAACATGTAAGCTTATGTTTTGGAAATCACACACATTCTAACATATTAATTCAAGAACTAGTTGACTTTCAACTATAGAAAATTGACGTGTGCGTGTCTGTGTGATTGTTGTATGGTTCACATCTTTCATGACAACTTCTCTTACAAACACTACACTTTAATTAAACTTAAAGTTGAGGCACAAAACCTCACAAAAGAAATCATAAACTAACGAATTTATTAAAAAAGAAAAAAAAAAAAAAAGGTGGCAAGAAAATGCACAAAGAAGTCAAAAAATTTATTTTCAAGCAAATGTTCATAAAATAAGATGATGCATATAAAACTATGCAAGCTTCCATGATTTAGATGCTCATAAAATTCCATGAACATCACCTAGGATTAATGTCAACCTTAAACACAAATTATAAAAACCATAATTTCATTTCATGCCTTCCCTCCCCCTAAACCTAATACATAAGAAACGACTAATAAAACATCGTCACACAATTGACAACCTCTTGAATATTGATAACAATAATGCTTCTACAACCCACACTTGCACCAAAATCCACCATAGGCAACACCATAACTATCTCCTATTAATGTGATGATGATGAAACCAAACAAAAAAGACAACCAAAGAAATAAACAAACAAAGTTGTAAATTCCTTCTTCCTTTATTGTTCACCTCAAAAGCAAAGTTTTCAACACATGTTACAAAAAAATGTAACATTTCAATTCCAATCCCATAAAGTTACCCAATCCACACATGTGCACATTTAAGGATTATTTAAAGAAATAACATTGTATAGTAGATTGGAATAAGGCAACAAAATATAAATATGGTAGTGAATGCAAATTTAATTTATATATTACCATTTAGTTTGGTAGTGAATGCAACCCTAATTTATATGCTACCATTTAGTGATTGGAGGGGATTTTTTCATTGAACAATTTAATGCCTTCCATGAATGCCTTAGAGAAAGATGTTGATTAGTATAGGAAGGTGCTTCCACAAATATCTCACAGCCATGGATTTTAATGAAAAAAAAAAAAAAACTTACACAAGTAGTAGTCTCAAACTTGAAGGTCTTGCATAGGTCGTGCACTCCCATTCCACTATTTTTGCCCAAATAACTCATAATAATTCACCTAGCACCTTGAAGAACCTAATGTGATATGACTTGAACTTTCTTATGACAATAGCCTTGCATTATTGATGTACAATAAACTTGATGATCATTACTTGAAGCTTGCACAATGGTGCAAATGGTGTTTGAGGCTTGCACAACAATGCAAATGGTGTTTGGAAGTTTGATGGAAATTGTTACATTGCATCAAGGTTTAAGATAAAAAGTGACGGATTTTGCAATTTTCTCATTTGGCACAAATAAGGTTTGACACACGTGCAAGTTTCGCGACTAGGTCACGGGATTCTAAAATGACTCATGTCATGATATGACATGTAATGGTAAAAAAATTCATCCCAT
This sequence comes from Sphagnum tenellum, assembly GCA_963921925.1. NCBI lineage: Eukaryota > Viridiplantae > Streptophyta > Sphagnopsida > Sphagnales > Sphagnaceae > Sphagnum > Sphagnum tenellum. The sequence continues at coordinate 13,987,259 of OY998156.1, forward strand.
GGATGCCATGGCATGGCATCAATAATCATGAATTATGGTAGGAGCTCCCTTTTGGTGACATTATGTTGTGATGGCAATAATGTCCTCATGGTGCATTTAGTTTCTTTGACCTATTTAATATTTTTTGATTATATACACATTAGGGCTAAGACACGTCTATTGAAGTCATAAGTTGTCACACAATCTATCTATTCATATAGTACTAAAAACCAATGGGAAAATTGTTTATATCCACCTATCATCCACACCTCATGGTACATTGGTGGTTGTTGGTTTGCTTTGCCCATGTTTGATAAGCTATGTACAAATCTTGACCTACATACCACAGTATATTGAGAAGTGCTTGAAGTAGCACCATTTTTTATGGCTAAAAATTGCCAAATGGGATACTTTGTTTTTTGGATAGGCTACTTATAGGCATGAAAAAAAATTTAAAAATAAAAAGCGAAAAGCTAAAGCTTTTTTTTGCAAAATAATAATGTTGCTTCCTTCATCACTTTCAATGTAACTGTTCCTACTCCCATTGTTGATCAACTTTTCACCATCCTTGTTCTTTTTTCCCATGATTGGTTGCCAGCACCACTCCCTTTTCTCATGAACATTAGCCAAACCTACACCTCCACTTCTACAACTAGCTAACATTTATACATAGTTATATTTATGTAGCCACAAATATTTATGGCTCTAGAGCATGTACATTATAAATTTGTAGAATCACATATTACCATTTTGTAGTGTCTTAACTTTATGAAGGAAATTATAGGATTAATCTAGTTTTGCAGCTTGCTCCAATAACCAAAATAATCAACTTTCAAGATGGAGCTTTGATGGTTTAGGGTTTAGAAATTAACTTTCATTTTTGGGGGTTACATTGATTCTAAGAGCTTGTGCTAGAGGAAATGATGAGGCGAGAAATGAGTATTCAAACAACGATGATGATCAAGCAATGACATCGATGATGGTTTGCTTGTGAGCAACAAGTTGCCACTCAACTCTACAAGTCAAGATGTTTGAATTTCTTTCTCTTGCTTAAAGTTTGGTTCATGTGCGTTCAACTACTAGCATTCTTTTCATAATTCTTTCAAGTTGTGAATTTGTTCTTAGTGTGTGTGAAGCTTTTGTTTATAGAATTTGTAGGGTGAAAACACATTAGGGTGGGTAAGTTTTTAGTAGATTAGAGTTCTTCTTCAAAGTTCTTTTCTAGTGTAGTTGAACATTGGTTTAAAATATGAATATTTAGTTTATATTGAAAGTAACATTCTTTCCCATTTCCAACTTCAAGTCATGATGTTATAAGACATACAAAAAAATCATAATTTAAGAAAAAAATGTTTTAAAATGCTTAAAAAGGCTTTTTAAATAATTAAAAAATTTGGGATTTTGAAAAGTTCGTAACATAATAAATTAAAATCATATTCCATTCATTCAATGGAATTTTAAATTTTGAAACATAATTCATTTAATATACCAAAGTTTCAAACACACAAAACTAACAAATTGTAAGATAAAAGTCCATATCCATGTGTTTTAAGGTGTGACAAAATTTGTTGCCAAGATTCAAAAGTCTGTTACTCATTAAATATTTAAGATTTTGACTTTTTTTTTTCATTTTTAAAATGCCAACTCTATCAACATTACATATGTGAGTCCCTTTCTTAATATCTCAATCAAAATATTTAACATTTTATATTTAAGTTTCAAAGAGATGTAGGAAAAACTACAAGTGTGACCCCTAAAAAACGATTGTGTAATGTGCTTCCACCTTGTACGATGTTTCCTCCTTTGTTGATCCCAAACAATTTTAGGTTTAGGCCCATCTTCCCAATCCCTATGAATGAGGTCAATCATAAATTAGCCCTTGTTTTTTAAATTTGCATTACACCTTTAGAAGAACCTAAAGAGCCTCTATATTTGAGTCCAATCCTAAAAACAAAGAGAAAGAAGTGTGATCATGAGAGTGTGAGGCATTCCAAGATAAATGAACTATGTAGCTTCCTTAGGTAGAATCTATAATAGATACAATAGGTAATGTGCACCAAGTACAATGTGCAATTTATTCAAAAGTGGAGGGTAAGCCCAAGTTCTTGGTCCTTAAGCTTGATAACTTACTGAAACATGTAGGTCGTCTCAAAGCCAAGGTTGCAAGTCTAAGAGTTGAAGTTGAGTTTTTGTTTTTTGAAGCATGACTATAAACATGCATGTAATGAACAAATCTACACCATCTCAAAGCGTCTTTCTATTCTCGACTTGGTTATCTTTGAAGTCCCATAAGAAAAAAAAAAATGTTCAATTTGTTTTGTTTTTTTTATCATTTATTATTTAGAGGTTAAACAATGACGAATTGAAGGTCTACACGACTTTTTCATTACTCTAAAGGTGAAGCATATTCCTAAAAAACACTAGAATGACTTTGCATGGTGGGGTATAATTGAATCCATGAATCAGTTGTTGGAGTCCATTCAAAATGATGTTGTTGTAGATTGTTAAGGGCAGAAATTGCAACCCCCAATTATTACCATCTTCCAAGGGGTAAGACTAAGGGATGAGGTTGACACCTTATTCCTTCATGTAAGGAACTACCCTCCCTATCTTATTTCATTACAACTACTCAAGTAAGAAGTAAAGGGTCATACCAGGAATAAGGAAGATACGAATTTATTGTCCATGACCCAACCTACCTTTTTATAAATAAGTTCAATTAAGAAGTAGGGAATAGAATGTAGGGAAGGGAACAATAAGAAAAAGGGGGAAACAACTTGGGAATAATTACTTTCCTAGGTTTTATAATACTTTCAATGCTTTTAAGATATTGCCTAGGGGTTTTCAAACCCTTCTACCACTACAATTCTTCCTTTCCCCTGCCTGTTGAGTATCTAGTGGCTTTGTTTACCACCTTCAACCCTTGAAAATTCCCTCCTTTGTTCTGTACCTTCTACAACTAGTTGTCTTCCTTTTGAGTTTCCACCTTTTGCCTATAGCAATACCTTCCAACCTATAGGGGGTAACTTGTTGGTCTATTCCTTCTTAATTCCCACCACCAAGGACTGGCTACTATTCTCCTATGACGTCCAATAGCTTGGTGTTCCATAAACTATCCATGGGTAGCCCCATTACTCTCTATCTTAGAAAAAATACCTAGATATCAATTCTAGAAAGTATCATACTTACATAACATGCCTTACTTTACCTTTCACATTTAATACAATAACAATGTAACACAAGTGACTCAAGTCCTTCAACCATCTTCCATTAAAATCACATACTAATTAGTACATACACGTTTCTCCATTCCTCCCATCACTCTCAAAAGAAAGTTTTCCATATCCCACACAAGCTTCTAATGGGCACTTATCCTAATCCTCTCCTACTTCTCCTACCTCTTTTATCCCCTTTCCCCACATACCACACAGAAGGCCCACATTGACCCCTAAAAAATATGGCATTTTTATTAATCCCTTATTAGAAATCTCCTAGATGATTAAGTGAATTACCCCCAACCAATCACTAACTCATGTTATTTAATCCCACTAGCTTCACCCCTTGGGGTAAGGGATGGTAAGTCTACCACTAGTAACCAATACTCATTAGGAGGCTTATGGAACTAATTAGTTTAGAGATTTCTACCCATTAACACAAATTTTTGGTTTGTTAGTGTAGACAAGTTTATAACAATAGATAATACTTTTTGGATTTTGATTCAGTTGTATGTTGTTTTAGGATTGGAAATGGATCCCATTATTATGTTATGTGGAAAAGGTTAGTGTGTAGGGGACAACACAAAATGTGTTTTGTTTGATGCTTATTTGCCTTGTTTTAGGTTTGGAGGCATCATTATTGAAAAACTGGGTGTGAAGCTCACATCAATGGGATGTGATGGCAGTAGTGTATTGCAAAGTGCATGAACTAGTGTGACCATGCAAATGAAAGATAATGTGGCTCCTTTTATGCTTGGCATCCTTTGTTTTGCTCATTGAACTAACCTAGTTGTGTTGGTTTTATCAAAGTTCAATTCAGTTGCTCATTTGGAAACCTTATTTCAAGTATTGTATGCTTTCTTTTCTCACCCAGTAAAAAACATTTGGAATTCCAAAAGTTGTTTGATGTGTTCACAAATAAAGAAAATAAAATGTTGAAAAATGTGAAAATGAGATGGATCAACATGTTGTTTCTGGTGAAACATGTGACGGAACAATATTGAGCTCTGATTACAAAGATGCACGATGATGCATCATGTAGCAGTACTACCAATGAGAATTTGAACCTCCTTTGCGAATTGGAATTGATTATGGGTATGCTTACCATTCTACCGCATTTGGATTATATCCATAACTTGATTAAATTTGTCGAATCTCATGATGTGTTCATGGGTGACTTCATCAATGTAATGAAGATGTGGCAATTGGAGCTTCACTAACTCTATAATGATCCTTACAAAAAAATTGATGGCCCTGCTTTTGATGAATTGAGTGCTTTTGAAACTTTAACATCAAGATTTTGCCAATGAGTTGGGCAGCATACCTAAATGGTGAGGAAGCTGATTGCCTTGTCATTGAATACTCTGTTTCAAAATATTATGTGAACTAGTGTTGCCTTGTGGCAAGTGATGTCAAATCCATGTTAAGGCCAAATTTCCCCAAGGTGTTGGCTCATGTGAAAAGTTATTGTGAAAATTTTGTCAAGTTTTTGGTCCATGAGCTTGAAGGTAGATTCTTGAACCACTAGCTTATGTTGGATTTAGGTGCGGTCTACCTTAATGTTTTGGTTAATAACCCTAATGATGTTAAAGATATTTTCCACCAACATTTGATATTCATCGAAACTGCTTATTGTGAGCCTCACAAAGTGGGAAAGGATGGGGTCTTGGTGAAAGTCTCTTCATGAATGGCAATGCTTTGAATTTGAAGTGCTCTTATTTCAAAATGACTATGGCTATAAACAATGAACAAATCATGAAAGAAAAGTCTCTTGTGAATCTTGTCATGAGATTTTGGATCAAGATTAGCTCTTTTCTCATCCTCAAGCACAAGCTTTCGAAATTTATGAAGCTCATTGAAATTGCATGTGTTCAAGTACTTGGGTTTGTGGAAGATGAACAATGTTTTTTTGTAATGGAATTCATGAAGAACAAGTTGAGGAATTGGCTCACTTGTCATATGGACGTGCACTTGATTTTTCACACAACAATTTTACACAATTGGCAATTTCCCTTTTGAAGATTCCATCACTAAATGTAAGGACACAAAGGCCCGATATTGCCTTGATGCTTAGTGGCAGATAGTTTGTTTCTTGAAGCAATTTAAATTTCTTTTCTAGGTCTTCTTTCTATTGAAGCATTTTCCTTTCTATATTAAGTTTTGCACATAAAACAATTGTAGGTGTGCATTTGTTTTCTAATTTTGTTGAAACACACATGTCAAATGATTGTAGAGGTTGGTTTTCAACTTTGAAACATATTTTGAAAAGTCGTGCAAGTATGTGGAGCTGGCTTGGAGATTTTTACTTGGTGTTTTTGGAGTTATCTTGTGTAATGCGAATGTTGGAGAATTTGGAGTTTGGAGTTTAGACTTTAGAGTTGCACTCTGTAACATGCACTTGTGCTTTTGGACTTATTGTTTGCAATTCTTGTCTTTTGTTTAATATGGTCAAGGTTGCACTTGGGGTGGGGTTGTGGGTGGCTACATTCACATTGCTCTTACAAATGGGCAAAGTCTTTTGAGACTTGGGTTCAACTCCCCTAGCAGTGCATGCATGCAATTGTAGTGTGTTTGTTGCCAAATGCTTTCTCCCCTTTATTAATTCAAATAGCCAAAATTATGTTATGTACATTTTGTTTGGTTGCTAAAAGCTCACTCTTGATTTAGCACGATAGCCAATCACACTACCCAAAAAAAAAAAAAAGTCAATTTCTTCCACTTTGGAAATTTACAAATATCCACATTATACACTCTGCCTAGCTGGGTTTAGCCAGTTAAGCAACCTTGAAAAAAGTAAAAAAAAAACGTTGGCTTGCAGTGGTGGTGCTGCCAGTGTAGTGCATCCTTGTTGTAAAAGTTTGAAAAGTTTTCAACAACACTTGGCTTGAAAAAATGTGTTGTCATTTTGACAAAAAATTGGGAAAATTTTAGAGAATTTTATTTTTTCTTGTATACATTCAACTATTTTTTGGGGGAAAATATTAACCAAATTTTCAACATCACCAATTGAAAGAAATTCTTGACGGGGGATGTAATCCATCCTTGGGGCTTGATTTATTTTTCTTCCTTTTAATGCACTTATTCTCCTTTTTGCCCCAAAACCATGAGGTTGAAAGGAAACCAAGGATGAAAAAAAGAAAAAAAAGAAGGGGAATATATTATTACCATAAGACCTTGGCAACTTTGATACATGCGTACATCAAATAATAATTAATTTTGAAATTTTCATTTCTACAAAGTAGAATGTTCCTGAAGATTCACTATTTTCCTTCACAAACTTTTGTTCTTTGAAAACTTATTTTTATTTTGAAAATTTCAACATTTCTGGAAATAAGATAATTAATGTGGAAGCTGCTGAGGTATTATGGTATTCCAAGCAAAAATGGGTTGCCACCAAAGTTTGGAATCTAAATTGAACCAGCAACCACCACTGCACAAGTGCACCATGAAGGATGAATGATAAATGATCATGAAACAATTCTCTGTTGGGTTTCAGTTCCGTAGCTAACAATGGTGGTTAGCTCAGTTGTTTTTTTTTTTTTTTTGGTAAAAACTTTTTTGGGGAGAAAACTTGGTCACATTTCAACATATAAACTTTTGAATATTTAGGAAATTTTTTCCATCAATTTTCTATGGTTTGGACAGTTTTTGGCAAAAGTGTCACCAATTTATGCCAATTGTTTTTGGGATAATCATGAATGATTCTATAACAAAAAAATGAAATTATTTATTTAAAAAATTTCTACCTATTAGTCTAGGACTGGCAAAAATAGGGGGAAAATGGGTGAGATCAAGGTATTATGTATAATATTGTAGTACCTCTTCAGGTTTGGTAGTAATTAAATTATTTTGGGAAATGCTGAATTGTTTAGAACTTATTTGTCTGAAATGCTGAAATTCAAATAAATTACAAGGGAGAGGAAAAACAAATGTTGAGAACCTAGGGGCTTCTTGCTTCAAGCCAGAAACATTGGGTTTCCCCATTTTGCCACAAAGAACAATTAAACAAAAAAACAAAGAAATTGTTATAAAAGGTCTCATTATGTTAGAGATTCAAAGTCTAGAAAATGTATCGAAGAAGCTCCTTATATTTATTGTGAAAATTTCAAGAATCATTATTTTCATTCTCAAAGTGGATTTTGAAAAAGAAAAATTCTTCAAAAAGCAACATAGGAACCTCTTATGTTATGAATTCCACTTATCATAATGGCCAAACATAAAATAAAATAAAATAGTAGATCAATTCTTCCAAATTGTTCCTCTTTATAATGTTGGTGAAGTATATGGTGAAATGTCACATTGGGAAGGAAGCATGATGGATAAAGTTTTAGGAGCATGTCCACCCACACACCCTATTTGTGCTTCTATTAATATTTACCACATTCAACATAGAGTGTTAATCATTTTTCATTTCTTAGCTAAGAAGTGCAAGGAGGAGGGCAGGTCACAAACATGGGTAAAGCCAAAACCAAGGCATTTCCAAAGCAAAATGATGGAAATTAATGAGACTTGATGGAAGTGCCCCAGAAGTGTACAAAACAAAACAATAAAAGGAACTCATCACAAAACCTTCCATCTAAAAAAAATCTACATAGTCTATTTACAACACCATTACATTTGGATCCTTGTGTGTCAAGACAAATCAATATAAAAAAACCCAATCACAAAATTTCATCCATTCAGAAAAAACCTACACAATATGTTTACAACACCATTGGATCTAGATTGTCATGTTCAAAACAATATAAAGAAACCATCACAAAACCTTCATCCACTTAGAAAAGACTTGCATAGTCTATCATATGTTAATGAAAATCCCTATGTATTTGTCTATTTCCATTTGTTTCTAACACCATTGTAATGATGTTTGTAGTAGTTTGCATAAAAACATGTAATGATGGACTTGCTTGGGTACTATAACAGATAAAAATTGAAAAATCTTTTCAGCAACATTGGGTGTTGCATGTGTTAGAGCTTGAAGAAAATTTTAAAAGCAGAGCTGCAATTGCTTTTGAACAAGTTTTATTTGGGATGTGTGTTTGCAATTCCTCATAGGATGATGCAATCCTTTACATAACCATTTACACACTTCATTATTATTATCAAAGTTTGAAAAATAAATAAATAATTTATAATAAGTCATCTATGACCTTCAAATTTTATATTTAAATTATGCCAAATATCATACTTGTGTCTAATATTGTGATGTGAACTTTATTTTCATAAAAATGAAAATAAATAAATTATTTTGTTCATTTTCATACAAATATACTCATTATGACTATTTTTATAATTTTTTGAATTTTCGTGCAATTTCTTCATCTATTCTCTAAACTATAGGTATTGATTGGGTGTGTTTACAATAAGAGGACCACTAGTTGCACAATTAATTATTTAAAATTTATTTTTTGATTTGGAATATTTTAAAAATATTTTGATTTTTCTATACTAATATGTTAAGGGTTATATTTAAAATTTGTTACAAATATGTCATTTTCAAAAAAATTCAAATTTTTTTACAAGTCCTTTACATAAAAAAAGAGCAATGATTACAATTGTTTTAAAAGTGAAATAGGGTATTTTTTAATTAATTATATTTATTTCAAATTAATTCACATGTTCTCATAATATTCTCTAAATGTCGTTATATTGAAAAATGCAAATTATTCAACACCAACTTAAAGTTATCACTTAAAAATATGAAACATGAAACACTGATTACCCGTCAACCTAGTCATTTTATTGTGAGTCCATCTGCCTCCTTCTGAAAATTGGACTCTATATGAAACATCTTCATTTGGAGAGGTCAATTGTCCCAAGACCATTTCCACCCTAGGGTGTTTAATTGAAGAGTTTAGGTGAGGATCCAATGCATCAAGTATTAACCCTAACTTCACTACATAGCTATAATATGCCTTATTGGTGTGATACTAGCAAGTAGGTTTGGGGTTTGGGCTCAGCAATGACAATATATCTCTCACCAATTCCTAGTTGTAAGGTATAATCAAATTGTCACTATAGCCTCAACATAGTTGAATGTTGCAAATTCCCTCAAACTAACTAATTCATATTATAAAGTCCAAAGTCATGCCATAGCATCATCAAGAGTAATAGGTTGATAACTCTTTAGAGTTCATGCCAATTTGCAATTTAATGTTGAACCATCACATCTTTTAGTTGAAGAAGTTTAATTGTTGACCAATGGAATTGGCACATTGCATAAATTGTTTACAATTTTAAGGGCTCCTCATACTTCAGTTTCCCTAGGCAATACACCATTCCACTCCTTATCTATGTTGTAGTCCAATTGCTATATATTCATTTGATTGCAATAACTATGAAAGAAAATGTAAAATGAGATAGATGCATTTGAGCAAACAAGAGAATACTATATTGGTGTAAAGTATTAGATAGTGAAAATACTTACGAAAATCTAAATGCCTTTTTTGCAAATATATTTTGAATCTTAGTTTCTTTTGTAGAAATAAAAATGTTTTTGACTTGGATATCAATACATTATAGAACCAAAAATTTCAAGATTATTTAAATTTTAGATTAGATTTGCAATTAAATTCTTCAGTATAAGACTTTAATTTTAAATACGATCTTCCAAGGTCAAGAAATTCATATAATATCTAAATGATGTTAGTTCATATAGTCCTAGAACCTTTATATGTTGTTTTCAACATTTTCTTATTAAGTGTGGTTAATTGTTGCAAAATTTTCTACTATTTGAACTTCAATATATTTTCAATTGCTTAAATTTTGTGGCACCCACATCCCATTCATTTGCTAGATAATCTTTCCAAAACACAAGGAAGATATATGGTCATAAACAAGCCAATTGCATGGTGCATATTGTGGTGGAAAAAAATTGCAACATGTAAATTGCAATTTAAAGTACAATGTGACAAGAACATGCTTTTATCATGAAACTTTTAGCTAACTCCCAACACTTGTTGTTTTTGGAAAGGTTGAAATTCAACGAGAAAATAACTAAGTTTAGAAACAATGAGAGTCAAAATTATCTCATCTCACTTCTTTAATAAAGCCCATGGCTCTCTCATCCTTTTTCCTTAGATAAGTGGTAGCACTCCCAATCAAATTCTCATATATTTTATTATTTTAATTATGGTTAATTAAACCACCTAAACCCATTAAAACATTAATTAGAAATGTGACAACTTTACAAATGCAATGGTTCCTTTAACAAAAAATGACTTTTTATTCCCTATCTAACAACATTGGTAATTTATTTTACAAGGCTACCATAATAAAAACTATATAACTAGCTCACTTTGACAATTTATTTATTTTTCATTTTGTTCCACTTGTCTCGAACTTATTTCCAATTCATATTCATGGCAATGAAATTTGCATTATCGATGCTAAGAATGCTTTTCAATTACTCTCCATAAACGGATTTTAATTATATTCCCAACATTTGTTTTCCACAAGGTTTAACAAAAAAAAAAGACCATTTCAAAAAAGAAAAAAAAAAAGCATTTGTCCACAATCTCTCAACAATTAGGGTTTTGCTTCTTTGCAAAACCCTAATTCTAAAGCCCTTTGTGTCCACAAAAATTTGATGATGGTCGACTCTCCATCTCCATCCCAAAGATATCCCAAGAAACTTTCATGCAGGTTGACCTGATTAACCATCCTCACAAAAGAAGAGTTGTCCGATTGCAGGTCGGCAATGAAGTGCAAGTGCATTGCGCTCCGGAGTGTTCATGAAGTGCAAATGGACTGTTGGATTGGAGTGATGCATGGCGGAGTTGCACTCCGGGGTTCTTTTCGCCCTTTGTGTTTTTGTTCATGGTCTCTGTGTTCTTGTTGAATTTCGCACAGTCGTTAAATGTTGTTTTTATGCTTAAGGTAAAGAATTTTGCTCGTTTTGGCGTGAGCTATTCACTAAGCTGATGGAGGGGTGACGGCGGAGCTGCTGTGAGTAACGACTCTTCATGATCGCCATGCTGACAGGCTAACAATAGGCGTATTAGCGCTACTCCGTTGGTCCCTTATGTTAGGCACCTAGAAACGGCCCAAAGTTTGGTATCTCTGCATTCTAGGGTCATGTGGAATCTACTGTAGAAACAGCAGCACTTGTGATTCACTTAGAAACGGACCAAAGTTTGGTATCTCCACATTCTAGGGTCATGTGGAATCCACCATAGAAACATGAGCACTTGTGAATCACCTAGAAACAGGTCAAAGTTTGGTATCTCTGCATTCTAGGGTCATGTGGAATCCACTACAGAAACATGAGCACTTACGAATCACCTAGAAACAGGTCAAAGTTTGGTATCTCTGCATTCTAGGGTCATGTGGAATCCACTATGGAAACATGAGCACTTGTGATTCACCTAAAAACTGCCCAAAGTTTGGTATCTCTACATTCTAGGGTCATGTGTAATCCACTATAGAAATATGAGCACTTGTGAATCACCTAGAAACGGCCCAAAGTTTAGTATCCCTACATTCTAGGGTCATGTGGAATACACTGTAGATTCATGTAGGGACATTTGGAATTCACTGTAGAAACATGAGCACTTGTGATACACCAAGAAACTGGTCACACTTTGGTATCCCTACATTCCAAGGTCATGTGGATTCCAGTAAAGAAATATTTCACACACAACTCAAGGATCCACTTGGGCTTCACCATGCTAACAACCACCATGTGTTTCCAATTTAGTATGTTGAATATTTATCATCCTTATGGATGCCATGTAAAGGACAGAGTAGAGCCATTACGATGCTTGAGGGAGGCCTTACAATCCACAAGACAGGTTTTGGAGTTGGCTTCTAATTTTCATCAGCATTTTTTCCTGGTGCACTTGTATGTATTTGTTCTTGCATTGAGAGATGATCCCCAGAAAAACTTTGATTCTGAGTTCACTGTCGTGAATGCTAGGATTTTTTTTAGGGTTTCAAGATGCATCATGGCTTTTGGAACCAAATGCAACAATCTCAACATTTGTAATTTTGAGTTTGTAATGCTGAGGAGCTCTTGCAACAATTGTGGGTTCTGAGAGTGGAGTAATTGGAAAGAATTTGTAGAAATTGTTCCTGAGATAGCAGGCAACAATTGAGGTTTAGGTTTCTGCCAGTAGCTGGAGGATCATCAAGGGTTAGTGAGCTTTCATAAAGTTTTCAGCACTTTCAATTCAAGCAACAATATGTAAGGTTCAGCAATTCAGAGTCCTGCATCTTTTTGATATTGATCTCTAGAGATTTACTAACTTTCTATTGTATTCTGTCCCTCAATGCTTGTGCAGGGGGCACTCTAAACATGAAATGAAATGAAGCTTGATTGTCATCACATACTTGTTGTGACTTGAATGGGGATTCTATTGATGTTTTTTCTATCTCTTGAGTTTCTGTCTCGAGTGCTTAACTGACATCACGACTGAAAGTCTTCCTATAATTGCTTCCTGAAATGTGACAGAAACTCAGGATGAGAATTTTTGTATAATTGATGAAGAAATTGCATGTCATCATTGATGTGAAGCAGATTTTGAACTCTGCATCTTGTTCAACAATGTGCATAACCATGTGCCTGATTATAGCCACATGCATGGTACAACATTGTGGATACTTACCATTTGTGTGTAATCATGCATATCATTGTGATACACAAGCACAAAAATGGTATTGATATTTCACTTGCTTTTTATATGGCAGGTTGACAATGTGCTAGAAGATTGGAGTTAGTTGGCCAGGGCTGAATGGTGGCAAGAGCAAGCACTCAATCAAAACACACCTGGAAGATTCAAGTGAAGGAATTCTTTCTTTTGATTGATGACATTAACCAAATGAGAGAGTGTGGTAATGGCCAGAGGTCTCATTGAACTTCTTTTACACAAGTCTCAGCTGCCAGAGATGTGAAAAATCTCTTCATGGGTGATATGCACAACATCAAAGTGTGACAAACTGCTTGGCCAAAGTACCCACATCAACCAGTCTAGAGTGAGCAAGATTTTTCCAAATGGGTTTCTTTGCAGCTCTGTTTTTCCTTTTCTTCCAGTATAATTCCTTGTAAAAGAGTAATGATATGTTAGAGTTATCCGTAAAGTCCAATGATTAGGGGGTGAGAATGACCAGTTTTGTCATAATAGGTTTATCAAACGCATAACAAAGAATGAAAATTTTACAAAGCAAAATAACTGGGATGCAAACTAGTTGTTCCACCAATTTTGGTCGTAAACTGAGTTTCATCCTGACGTTCCTTTTTCCTGAGCACCTCCACTGCTGCTACATATATTTTTGGTGCTCTGACCTGCACAACTATTATAATTAGTCTTGAACCTTGCTTCAGCATTTCATACTGAGATTGAATAAAATTTCCTTACTTTGCAGATATCTCTGAAAGAGGGGATAGGGGGTGACAGCATGCTCCAAAGAGAGGGTGACTTTAGAGATAACTCTATTCTCACAAAACCTTATGGTGAAGTAAGCTCTGTCAACTGAATTTGTCTTTTGTTTTGTGTTAGAAACACGAATTAATTCATTGTTGTGTTCAGAATTATTAACACAAAATAAAGAGGGTTGGCACTCAGTTACCAGGATTGGGTGGGTATTTGTTTTTTGTTTTTAATGACCACCAGTTCGGGTCTTAAAAAAAAAATCAGAAATCAGGGAACCAAATCAGGGACTTGGTGAAACTCAAAATCAAATAATCACTGGATCTGGTTGTTTCAAAACCCCTCAAAGAACTGTTTTCTGGGCAATTATTTGACTTTTTCAAAATTTTGAGAACTGTGGTTATATGTCTGAACTGGGTATTTGGTATTTCTGAGAATTGCAATTTATGGCCCTTAAGAGCCACCCCGATAAAGGGTGGGGTTTCTAATACCCACCCAACATCATCAGTTACACTCAAGAACCTCAAGAGATCTGAATTCTCCATGTTTTTTTTCATGGAGAGTAGTAGCCAAGTATTCTTAGTCATTCCCAAGAGGTTTCAACCAGCATTGGGTGGTTATCAGAAATGTGAACTGACTTCTGGTGGTCAATTTCATTGATGGCAAAGGTGTGAGCTCCCTTGCTTTCTCTTTGGCTCTCTCATTTGTAGTTGTAATTTCTTCAGCTTATCCCAATAAACCTTAAACCCTAAACCCAATAGCATCATAGTGCCTGTGAGTTCCCCTTTTGTAGTAACTACCTACTTACTTACAACCACAATGGTGTGAGTAGGTAGTAAAAATTGCTCTTTTTAGCTATGTATAATTAAGTCACCTACTTATATGTAGTAGTAACCTGTTTCATTACCTTTCTTCCTATTATAGAGGACCTACTGGCAATAATGTCCATGTTTTCATATCAAGTTGAGGAATCTTGAGTTGGGAATCAAAATAAAGTTGAACAAACTATGAGTATGGTTTGAGGGAATGATTTTGTGGTGGAAAATTTTAGCTATTTTTGGCCCCCCCCTCCCCACCCAAAAAAAGAGAAAAGAATACTTGAAAAAAAGGTTTTTTTTTCCAAGTTAAAACATGTGTTTTTGCAACAAAAGGTTGCCATTTCTGTGAAATCAAGTAGTAATTGGAAACAAAAACACTAAAGGGTTAAACCACAAATAAGTTCAAAAACCACTACTTGAAATTGAATAAGCTCTTGTGAGGCTTCATAAGTAAAGTTAAATAACCACTACTTGAAATTGAATGAGATCTTGTGAGGCTTTATAATTAAGCACTCATGGGAGTTAAAGAAATGGCACAATTAACAAATTGCAATGAAACTACCAATCGCATGCATCAAATAGGATGTAAATCTGTATGGTAGTAGGTTCAAAGTTCAAACAGCATGTACAACCCCATCGCCCATTGGGGTTTCAAAGACTTGATTTGGAATTTTGCAAATTTTTGGTGCAATAAAAAACAGGCCAAATAGTGACTGACTGAAAGAGGCAACATTTTGGGTGTTTGGTGGCCCAAATTATGCACAAAAGAATTGTCAACTTGTTGTTCATGCATTGCAATGGAAGAAGTCTACTCTCTAAACAAAGAAGATGATACTTAATACCTCATTTGTCAATCTTCTTGACTCTTTTCCCATTGCTTGTGCCAAGTTTGCAACCAAGTTTCATCATGTTGGCACCAATTTGGAAACAACCAACCAAGGAGCACGAATAGGTCTTATTAACTTTGAGTGGGTGGGTGTGTGGGTAGGTGGGTGGGGTCTACTTACAACAATGATATTTGGCAAAGTGCAAGCCTCGGTATTAAAGAAGACAATGTCAACGAAGAACCACCAAATTGACTAAGGGTTGGTGAAAGAAGAATTTGTACTTTATTAAGTAGCGGAACACATGAGAATCATGTCAAGCACATTATGCTATTGTTCCACCAAGAAAGCAAAAGAGATGGGTCATCATACTCTTTTTGACTTTGAAAACAAAGACCAAAATGGGTAAATGAATGGAAGATGCACCAAAATGAATTTAAGTAATTCTTGTCACTAACATGTTGAATGGTTACCCTTATTAGATGGCTAAGTTAATTCATTTGTGCATCATGGAAATAATAATAATGGCACTATTGGCAAATCAAAAAATCAAATACCCAATTATTGTATATTATATAATATCCATGGTTTTCAATTTTCTTTGAAAAAAATCAAATGTCTGCCTGCCTAAAACCCATTGGGTCATTGCTGGATTTCTCATGAAACCCAGCGGTTCTTTGATTCTGAATTTTTTTCAAATACCTGGAACTGATGAGTATTTTTTTAAATCAAATACCCACCTCACACTTGGTTGGACTAATGTTGCCAGGTTCTTAGGTTTATAAAAGAATCATTGGTTTTGGTTCCTAAAATTTTCATTAAAAACAAAGAATCGTCAATTTTGGTTATTTATTTACTTATAGAAAATCAAACTTGTTGGTTATGAGTCCAGGTCAAATATTTTTATCATCACTTCTTGGTTCTAACTATTAAAAAACCCGCAAATTCCAATGTGAACTCCTGTTGTTTGGACTGAAGGATCTAGCTCCTCCATCCATAGCCATGGATGGTTGAGGTGGTGCTAGGAAGTTTAGGATCCAACAACAGTTGTGACAACCTATTCATGGTTAGGAAAGATTTGGCAAATGGACACACAATTTTTTCAAAAAATTCCTTTGTTTGCAATTTATAACCCTTTAAAAAAAATCCTTTTGGCAAAAATTCACACTAAAAAAAAAAACATATTGGTTCAACTTCAAACTCCAAAAAATCCATTGTAACCCCATCAACCACTATGTTCCCCATAGGTAGAATCAACATATTAATGGTTTAACTGACCTTCCTTGGATGCACATATTGATTGCAATATTCCCCATAGTTAGGATCAACATATTAATAATTTAACTAACATTGCTTGAAAGCACATATGGGTTTCCCATACTCATCTTTGTCAAGCATGTGTTGAGTGGATTATTATTCTTGTAGCTCTAGAAATAGAGGATTCTAGAGTAAACTACCTATTACCTACACCTAAGAATTGGAAATAATCAAATGGGCCATAAGAACTTATTTGATTGCAAACCAATTCTTGTGGTGGTTCTTCGCTCCCTCAAAAATCATCAAACCTCGTCTTGTGATGGTTCTTCATTCCCCCTCCCACGAACTATCAATTTGGGTTTTAAGAATTGAAATTGAAATCGGCCGTTGAGCCAAAACCAAGGAACATTGGTTTGGATTTTGGAGAATTTAAGTGAACTATATCACATATGATGATACCGTGATATAAATTGGTGTTGGTTTGGCCTCAACTTTTGAGCATACTAGTATGTCTTGGTATTGGAGTTTTAATTTTTTCAATATCAGGTTGATATTAGTAATAATTACTTTTTTGAAAATTCATATAAATATGGTCCTAATATTGGGCCCAACATTGATTTTTGGCTTGTAAGAACTAGGTGTAAACTTGGTATGTACATTGGTATAAAATTGATGCAAGTTTAATATTATTTTAAGTCCCTATCAAGTCGGCATATTTGTAAGGCTGGTATTACATCAACACATACCAAGTTGGTAGTGTCCTTGCTACCAATGTTGATATTGAGAGTAGGTTTATACACTAGACCAACATGGGTTTTTTCCGGTGTTGGGTCAGTACCCAATTTGGAAGTTAGAATCTTCAGTTCTGCTTTTGGTTAGTACAAACCAAATCAAAGCTAAGTATGACATTGGAATCAAGTTTTAAACCAAAACTAGGTTATCAAATTTCAAAAAAATTGGAGACAAATTGCAACCAAGTTTTCAAAATTTTCAGAATTGGAAATCAAAATCAAAACCAGAATTTTCGAGAAAATTTTCAGAAAATAGATTAGCACCAAGGGCCAACTAGAGGTTAGTTGGAGGTTAATTGCCAGTTTTGTTCAAGGTTACCTGGAACTGGCTTTGATTCTTAGAATTGGAGACTAGAATTGTTTTGGAAGAACTAAACCCAAACTAGATTCCAAGATTTAAAAAAAGAAATTGAAACCAAAATTGAAACCACTATATTAATTTTTAAATATTGGAGCCAAAGGTTTTTCATAAAGTCAAAAATCACCCAACATTGGTAAAAATCCCAAAGGTTTTTCAATTGTTATTAAACATTATAAATATACCATCCTTAGACTAAATCAAGGTCTCTAATTCCACATGTAACATTTCTAGGGTTTAAAACCTTAAACCCTAAAACCCCCTAAAAGGCCCTATTCTCTAAGAGGCCTCAATGAAGAACTTGAAGATACCATTATAGCTGTGCATTCACCCGAGCCTCATCTAGACACACAAAAGTCAAATTCAAACGATTTTGAACTTGACATGGAGAGTCTATGAGAAGCCCCTCACTTTTGCAACACATTCAACATTTGTTTGTAGCCTTAAGCAAAACATTGGTTCATGGTTGGACTTTCAATATGCACTTTTACCTTTTCTTTTTTCCTTTTCCTTCCAATTGGAAAGCAAAGGTGTAAACAAAAGAGAGATGGTGAAGATTTTAGGGCAACTCATTCCATTTTGAGAGTAATTTATATTTCATTATCATCTTTTGGTATTGTACACTAATACAAAACCATGATTTTTATGCTAGGTTTTTTTTATTGAATTTAGTCAAGTTTTTAATCATAAGAAATACTGGACAATTTTGGCTATAGTCAAAATGAACCAATCATTTATGCCATAAATTTGACTCAGTTTGAATGATTAAAATGATTTAAACATGTCTTATTTGATTTCACTAAAAAAATGAAAACTTAAAATTCCACATGGCCAAAGAAATATTATATATATATTGGAAGAATTGTCACAAGCATGATTTGTTGGATTATATTAGGTTTGCCAAATTTAATCTTATATTAGATTACCCAAAAAAAAAAAAAATCAGCTGAACTACCAATGATTTTTAAACTATCATCTAGTCTTCCATGTAACTTTCTTAATATGCCATGTGTCAATATTTAAACATATGATACAAGGGAAAATTCAACCTTCCGCATTTTTGGTTATGCACCAAAGCCTTCATCATCCAACCAAAACATCAAGAAATAAAAAATATTGACATCCAAATACATATAGACATTAGATCAATTTTAAATTAGTATATTCAGATAATAAATTTAAATGTAATGTCTTTAATGATGGGTAATTATCAAATTCTGAATTTTCTGATTATATTCATTTCAAAAATTTCAATGTAATTTTCCTTATAAAAATCATTAATCTTAAGAATTTTAATAAAATTAATTCCACATATGAAATACATAAATATGAATTAATGTAATCAACACCTACTTAGGTAATATTTAGGGTTTCTTTTTTCTCTTGCCACCATTGCTTGCTTTGAAAGACCACTGCAAAAAATCCAACAAGAGAATGCCACACAATGAATGGGTGCATTACTATTAGAATGACAAAAATTAGTGAATTACATAGAGTGTTTTGCAACCATACTTTTGGAAGGGTGTTGGGGAAAGGAAGCAAGCTCAACAGGCTGAAGTGAACTAATGAACTAGCAACCAGCTGTGCACCATGAAAGATGGATGAATTTGTTGGGTTCCAATTCCCTAGCTAACTATGGTGGTTAACTTAGTTGCATTTTCTTACTACCTACCTCCAAACAACCGATAATAGGGTTTAGGGTTTAGGGTTGAAGTTGACAAAAAAATGTCTTTAATGTCATCATCATATTATTATTATTCTCTATGTGAGTTCTAAATTTTTCCTTTGTCACTGAATTTCAAATGAAATGTTTTATTCAAAATTCGATATCTTTTACACCTAAGGTCAAAATTTTACAAAACCATGTCCATTAAATCCTACTCATTAAGGGTTTTCCAACAACATTGAAAGTAGGCCCCAACTTGTTTAGCCTAAGTCTAGAACCCAATTTTCATTTTCACTAAAAACTAAAATTTCATTTGTTAGTAAATTTCTAGTTATAAACACAATTTACTCAAAATTCAATATCACTTGCATCTTAGGTTCAAACATTATAGAACCACATCCATTAAACACCCTACTCATTGAAAGATTTCCCAAAACACTAAGAATTTAACCCAATTGTTTTAGCTTAAGTTTGAAATTAGAAAATCCTTTTCACTACAATTTGATTTTTTGTTTGTTACTAAATTTCAATATACAAAAATTACTCAAAATTCAATATCTCTTACACCTTAAAATTATGAAACCAGCACCATTAAATTATAATCACTTCAAGCTTTCCAACAACACCACAAATTACTTTAGCTTAAGTGTAATTTTCAATTTTCATCTTCACCAAAAATTGAATATTCATTTGTTACTTTATTTTCTAGAGAAAAAAGTTATTACTGAAGATTTAATATCTCCTATTGATTATTGAAGGCTTCCAACAATATCAATGAACATGCCCCAATTTTCTCCAAATTTAATTTTTTAATTTTGTTGAATTTTCAATGATAAAATTATTATCAATAATTTTTGCATCATAGGTCTAAAAGCTCAATGCACCCCTATTTATTAGGAATCCAATGGTACCAAGAGTGCAATGAGAGGTTTCATGGTTTGGCAAATTTCAATGTCACAAAGAAATTCAATAAATAAATAACCTTAATTAATAGTAAGATTACCATAAACAATAATTAAGAACATGAAAACTAAATATACTATATTGTCATATGTCCTAGTTATTAAAAACTAGCTATATATTATTTTTATATTTCAATGCTAGTACATTATCAAAAATAGCTTATAGTCACAAGGTGTTAAATTTGGATGACTAATTTTAGTCACATTAGTCATAGAAGTCAAAATGAACAATTCGATTTGGGTGTCACATTCGCCATGTGTATAATATAATGTGAGATTTGACTAAATATCTCATTGATTTTAATCATGATGGACATGTACCTAATTTTGATGTTATTCAAACTAGACATAATTAATCATTTCAAACTCATAATGTTGACTTTATAATCAACTTAATCACGATTTGACTAACATAAAATTCATGTTCTGTAATAGTGGATGGTGACCTACTAATATTGTACTTGCAATTAATGTTTGATTGAATGTTAAATAATTATTTAACAGAATTGAGTTGGAAAGCCAAAAGTTTTCATCTCACCATTATTAGATTTTTTTTTTAAAAATTTGTTGACAAAATGGACAAATCCATTGCAAGGAAATTCAAAAAACAACTAACTTGGGGGGACTCCCAACCTTGAAGAAGCAAATTCAAACAACTACCATTACACATTACCAATGGTGGGTGGTTGGTAAACTTTTCGACCCTCTCTAGCACAAATAGCTTAATGAGGCACCAAGTTTTGTCAAACATCTTTAAAAGCCTACCTTTTTTGCCCTAGGGTGTTTTTTAATTAACCTTGCTTTATGTTGCCATTTAAATGTTCCATAATCTATCCCTCATACTTTTATATAGCCTAACATTTTGTCACTTAACCCCATCAAAGATTAATTCATTTCTTTTAATCCATGTTAACCAAAGATGACGCACTCCCAAGCTCTTTGATAAACTCAAATGTGAGTTTAAGGTGAAAATAACGGAAAAGTAAGGAATTGGGGCATGTTCCCTGGCTCACAACACTTTGGGAGCACATGGGCATGTTGGAGCTTTGGGATGGGACTAGGAAGAATGACAAGTAATCATTTGTTCAAATGAACCTGCACAAAATTAAACAACAAGTTGGGTAGTGCAAAGCTGGAGCACATTTAGTGTTAGGACGAGCCATGAGCAAACTCGGACTCACAACACTCACCACGACCCGGACTTGGGGGAAGCCACCACCTTCCCCCTTATAATATACTTTTTAGCCTGGCCACAGGACTAGCACCCAAATGTCATTTTTTCCTAGAATTTTCACAACTAGGATTTTTGCAATTTTGGGGGCCCATAACTTTGTGTGCAGATCTCTAATTGAGATGAGGTATGAACTAAAGTTATAGCCCTTGTCAAGAGCTTTCCAACGATATGTCGCACGCCACCTGCACATAAGGAAATCGGGGTGATTCCTGACTTTTAGCTTCTTAAAATTATAAAAAAACTTGATAGCAAATTTGCATGTTTTCATAGTTCTTAGTCATTACCAAAACTTGTGCAAAATAATCTTAGAACTACAAGTTCACATGAAAGACAATTTAGTGAAATGCTTCAATTTTCCAAGTATTGACTACTAACATATGAATAGTGACCAAATGCAACCTACATCTTTTTTTGTTTTAGTGTTTTAACCAAACAATCCTTCCGTTTCATTTGGAAATGTTGTGGGATACCTTGTTCCGACAATTTTGTTATGTTTCATGTGGCCACTATCCTTGGTGTGAGTAGTTTTTTTCCTTGCTTTGCACTATAGCTTAACAAAAAAAATTGGTCCATTTTAATTTCAAAGTCTTCGATCAAATCTTAGTTTTTCAAGAGACTTGAAGATAACACCTCTTGGTCCTTGTTTAGTACAAACTTTCACTTTCCTAAATGTGCTAGAAATTTTTGTTTGTGCCCTAGAAAGTTAGCAAAGTCCAACTTGAGACCCAATATCATGGACTTCAAATTTTTTGAGGACTATTAATGTCCTACTTGTGACCTCCCTTAATGCAAGCCAAAAATCTGCAATCATGCAAATTATTATCAATGGATCTTTCTCTAATACAATGTAAATGTTAAACAATTCATCAATGTTTACTTCTATTGATGACAACATCAAAATTTCCACCCTTGTTCAATTTTATGTGTTATGAGTTACATCTCTTTCTTTCAATAGATTAAATTTGTCCCATTTTAACTTTGTTGTGTAAATGCCCTTTCAACTTTGTTGTGTAAATGGGTGTTGAAATTAGCTTTAAACCTTCTATATTTTTGCTTTATTAACAAGATTTCTCTGTGAACCGGTATTTTAATTGGTAGTTGATGAAATAGTATTGATAGTATAATTGGTAGCAATCTAATTGGTGACACAAGTTGAACCGATGACACATGTTGAATCAATAGTTAACATAGCAAGTAATTGACAAAACATGTAGCAAATTTTGAAAATTTTGACTATTTATAACAATTTTATTACCTAGTTTCTATTAATTGATTAGAACAAGGAATTTTGTTAGCAATTATGATTGTTTCTTACAATTTTACTAGCTAGTTTATATTAGTTGATTGAAACAAGGAGTTTTATTAACTAGTTACTATTTAGGTGATTTGCATGAAGCGTTTCAAGGTTCAAACTTAGAGTACAAAGGAGGGATGGTAGAATATGAAAGATATCATATCTCTACTTTCCATACTTACTTTCTAAATCTCTAATGTACAAACTTTGACTTCTTGATACAATTTTTGTATTTTCACTACAAGTTGGAATACTTATTAACATTGAATAGTTTGTACCTATTCAAAATTTAGGAAAATCTTGGATTTGCATTGATTTTTCATACTTTCAAACTTTGAGATCAATTTGTTTTCCCTTCATTTTGAGAAATGAAGTGATTCTTTTTGGCCACTTCTGGTTTCTTGAATTGTAACAAAACAAGTGCATTTTGTAAGATTGTACATAGATTTTTCAGATTTTAGATGTACTTGTTTCAAAATTTGTAACTAAAAAAGTTGGGAAGTAGGAAATTAATGGGCATAAAGAAAATCCCACTAACATTTTTACACAACAACCAAACCAATTAACCCATGCCCTTGCATGGTGTTCATTTGCAACCCATTGGAAATTTTGCGATAAGGACTTGTATTTCACTACTTTTTTTAAAAACCCACCCTACCCCCACACTTATAAATAACCATAAAATAGATGCCAACATTCTATTGACCACCATAGCTATCTTGACCAATTAGAAATGGAAAGTGCTTTAATACTTGATTTTTTTTCCAAATTTTTTATATTAAAAATTCATCCACATTTTTTACTTCCATGTTGAACCCAAATGGGACTCTAAAAAGTTTAGAAGGGTAGATGCATAATATGGTCTAAACAATTTTAGGGAAAACTGGAACTACATATAATATAAAAGTAGTAAACAAAGGATTCAATAACCTTGAATTTTTTTAGAAATCACAAGAAGTCAATTTGAGCTTCAAACCCAAAATAAGTTCTTAAACCCATCAATATGGAATTGTTTAATAGTTATATCATTGTGAAAAAATACGCTTATCATTATTAACATTAATTTAAAACCCTTATTTGACAACACATTATTTTTATTTTTATTAATTTTGAAAATCCATTTTTTTAATTGTACAATAGTATAAAACAACACTTAGCCGAACCTGTCATGGCCTAGGATATCTTGGGATACTTTTGGCAATATCATGGCCTAGGATATTTAGGGACTAGTATGGTTCAGGGTTATAAAAGGAGATAGTCTCGGGAATAACTCTTCAGCAGATCAACACCAGTTGATGGATCAATAAAACTTGTCTTGTCTTGTAATTTTCCACTTGTTTGTAGCCGGTCCATAACAGTTTGATCTGCTCCTTCTTCTTGTTTGTTTGTTTTGTTATTTCAGTAAGTAGCTAGAGGTATCTTGGAGTCAAACTTGGAGAGGTTATAGAAGACTATAGGTTGCTTCTACTCTCAAAGTTTCAAACAAAAGGATATGTTTTGTGAGAGTTATGAGCTTTTGAAAACTCTGTGCCAGATCTGGTTTTTTGGTCATATCTCCTTTGTTTAAGCTTTTTTGGGTCTGCAACTTTGTGATCTTATAGATCATATAGGAGTATATGTGTGAGAAAAATTTCATGTCATTTGAATTTGCATTGAGACAGATCCAAGCATCTGAAGTTTCAGTCTCAGTTTTGAAGTCAATTTCTTTTGAGAGTGATATTTCTTTGTGGTCATCATCAATAGGGCTGAAATTTTGAGAAAAGGTAGTAGACATAGTTGCTCATGTTTCACCAAAATTTTAAAGCGATCCAAGGTCATATGTGAGCAGTGTAGCTTTGCAAAGTTGCTATGATAGAAGTTTGTATTGAGAAGACATCAAAACAAAAGTTTTGAAGCGGAGCAAATACAACTTGGGAGATCTTGAAGGAAGGAGTTTGAAGATTGGGAAGCGCAAATACATTATCAAGACCTTTGTACAAAAGTGTGAGAACTACCACCATGGACAACTCAGAATCAAACATCGATCTCACTCAAATCCTCGCCGCCCTTCAACACCTTCAACAAAAAAATGCCGTGCTTAGAGACTCGGTGACCCGCCTACAGAATCAGCCACCACCTCCTACCCCAGTACCTCTTGCTCTTGCAATGGTCGCCCTAGAACACCAGATCAGTCTGCCAGAAAAGATTGATGGAATGCGCCTCAAATTTCGAGACTTTGTCAACCAGGTACGCTTGATCATGCAACTACACCCCCGTCGTTATTTTGATGACACCACTCGTGTAGGATTCGTTGGAACCCTACTCACTGGGATAACCGCAGCATGGTTTGTTCCCATCCTGGAAACATCATCCCTTCTCCTACAAGATTTCAACGCCTTTATGGCGGAATTTGAAGAAGTGTTGGGGACAGTGACAAGGCAAGGATTTCAACCAACAAACTGCGTCGCCTCCAGCAAGGGACACGTTCAGCCATCGTCTACGCCTCAGAATTCAGGCAGCTTGCCTGCGACGTTAATTGGGGAGAAGCTGCCTTGATTGATCAGTTTCGCTGTGGGCTTCGTGATGATGTTCAAGATCTTTTGTTGACACTCGCAGACCCTTCTTCCTTCAGTGAAACCATCACCCAGGCAATTCGGTGCGATAATTGTCTGTTCAAACATCGCTAGGAAAAAAAAGTCACCTCCAACGCCGAGCTTTGGAACAGTCGGCCTACTACACTACCCTTAGTTCCCCAAACAACACTAGTTGCCCGACTTGCCTCTTTTGGACTTGCCCCGATGCAGATCGACGCAGCTAAATTTAAACCTTTGAAAGAAGTCGAGAAACTTCGCCGAAGGACAAACAACCTGTGTCTTTACTGTGGCAACCCAGGGCACATAGCTCGCCAGTGCCCTCAAAAGCTTGTCAAACTTCAAGTACAAGCTATGGAAACTCCCGAAGAGTTGGAAAACAAGAACATCCAGTCACAGTAGGAGCCGTGCGACTGGATCTCACCCAACACCACCTTTGCAAAGGCTTCTGTTCCGATGTTGGTCCCAGTCCTGGTTTCACTCAATATGTGGACATCATTTGTATTCGAGAAAACATACCACAAGTGTCAGCATTGGTGGATTCCGGCGCCACCTCTTCTTTCATCGACCAAACATTTGTCGCCCAACATAACATCCATGTGGTCAAGAAGTCAACCCCTGTTCCGGTAGAGGTTATTAATGGGAGAACCATTGCTTCTGGTGCAATCACACATGAGACAACCCTTCTAGAACTCTGTATCGGCAAGCACACGAAGAAGATTGTTCTCAACATCATCTCCACCCCTCACCATCCTATCATCCTTGGTCTGCCTTGGCTAAAAGCGCACAATCCTATCATTGATTGGCCTTCTAGAACCTGCACCTTCAGCGCACAAAGGTGCACCTCTCAAAAACCCCATGCTTAGAAAAACACTTTGTCTAGTCATGCTAAGAACCTTGTGGTCAAGAACCCAAAGAGGGTCGAAACCAATTCCAGTTTTCTCAAGTCTGTTATGTCAAGTCCTGCAATCAAGAACCCCCCGGTGGTTAGAACTAAACCTTGTCCTGTCAAGAATCTTGTCAAGCATCCTGCCCAAAAAACCAACCCTGTCTGGATCTTCGTTGATGGAGTTGTCTCTTTCTGTCGGGTTGCTAAGAATCTTTAAGTCTTCGCCATCCATGTCAACCCAGCCAACAGCAAAAACCCCCAATCAGAACCAACACCTGTCAAACTTCCCGAGAAGTACAAGGACTTTGTTGATGTTTTGAAAAGGTTAATGCTGATCAGCTCCCCGCCCATAGTCCATATGACTACCCAATTGATCTAGAAGAAGGACATTCACCACCCTTTGGTCCTATCTATGGCCTATTGGAACCGGAACTCCAAGCCTTGCGTGATTACCTTACTGAAAACCTTACCAAAGGGTTCGTTCAGCATTCCAAGTCTTCAGTCGGCGCCCCAATTCTGTTTGTCAAGAAGAAGGATGGTTCCCTTCGACTTTGTGTGGATTATTGTGGATTCAATAAGATAACAAAAAAAAATCGATATCGCTTGCCCTTGATTTCAGGCCTCTTGGATCAGCTACGTACCGGGAAGATCTTCACCAAGCTTGACCTCTGTGGAGCCTACAACTTACTCAGGATTCGTCCCGGTGATGAATGGAAGACAACTTTCCGCACATGCTACGGCCATTTTGAATACACGATCATGCCCTTTGGCCTCACCAATGCACCCGCAGTCTTTCAACATTTGATAAATGATATCTTCCGGGAGTACATGGACGAATTTGTCGTGGTCTATTTGGATGACATTTTGATCTTTTCCAAGGACCAGGAAACCCACGATAAACATGTACGATTGGTGCTTGCAACGCTCCGTGACGCACTCCCAAGTCCCGGGGTGAACCCCCTTGAAGGTTCACCAAAGTATAGTTGCGGAAGTTGGGATTCAGAAGGCGCTCCTGGCTTCCAATTCTAGAAAGGGATAGAGGGTCGAGTTGGGAGCCCAGGGATTAGACTAGGAAGAGGTATGAGTTGATCAAGCTTGAATCTGCACCAAAACAAACCGCAAAGTGGTTAGTTCACGTTTCCAGGACACCCTTGGGCACTTCGGACCACAAGACACACCACGACCTGGATTCGGGGGAAGCCACCACCTTCCCCCATATATTATTCTCTGCGATGCCCCACCGAGACTACATCCAAATGATTCTTTTCCCCGGGACTCCCAAGTTGGAGTCCCGAATTTGTCCCGAAATTGTCCCGGTTGGTGTCCCAAGACTTTGGGAGCTCATAATTCCCAACTGCAAAGTCTGATCGTGACAAAGTCTATAGTCGTCATTGAGATCTTTCTAACGACGTATTGCACTCTCAATTCGGAGGTCAGGAATAGCTCAATTCCCGACTTTTAGTGGTTGGGAGTCAAACTGCCAGTTTGACTCTTGGCGCTTCTTTTGCCCATAACTTGGACGACAAATGCACAAATGGCCAATGCAAGGCCATTTTCGATATCTACACTTCAAGACCTTTCCAATGACATAAATAACACCCCAATGCAAGGTGTTTTGGGTCCTGCTATCAAGCTCTGAACATTCGAGAGTCCCGGAGGACTCCAAATCCTCACTTTTTCCAAGTGTTGGGCTTCACCCCCACACTTGGCCAAAGTAGGGTTGCAACACTCCGAGAGCATGGCTTATACGCTAAGATGGAAAAATGTGAATTTGACAAATCTTCAGTGGCGTTCCTCGGCTACGTGATCTCTCCAGATGGCATTTTCATGGACAAGTCAAAGGTCGAGACCATCCAGTGTTAAGCTACTCCATCTTCGGTCAAGGACGTTCAACGCTTCCTGGGGTTTGCCAACTTCTATCGTCGATTTATCAAAGGCTATTCCAAGATCACAACATCGTTAACAACCCTGACTTGCAAAGACAAGCCCTTCTCGTGGAATCCAACGGCCCAGGCTGCTTTTGATACTCTCAAGATGGCATTCACCTCCGCACCCATCCTGATACATCCCGAGCCTGCCAAGCCATTCATTGTGGAAACGGACGCTTCAAATTTTGCCTTAGGAGCTATTCTATCTCAATTTGGAATAGATGGGTTACTGCATCCAGTGGCTTTCTATTCACGGAAGCTAACCAGTGCCGAAATCAACTACCAGGTCTACGATAAGGAAATCCTGGCAATCATCACGGTATTCGAGCAGTGGAGACCGTATCTTGCTGGAGCTCAACATCGAGTACAAGTTCTGACAGATCACAAGAATCTCCTTTATTTCACAACTACTTGGACCTTGAATCGTCGCTAGGCACGCTGGTTTATCTTCCTAGCTGATTTCGACTTTGAGATTTAGTATCAACCCGGCACCTAGCAAGGGCAAGCTGACGCGTTATCTCGTCGTTCAGAATATGAACTTTGAGCGGGGGATGAGGCTTACGGCCAACGGAACCAGACTTTACTCAACCCCGAACAATTTTGAATTGCAACAACAATCAGCACCCTCCCAGACTCATACCTTGTCAGGGACATCAAGATGGCAACTGAAGAAGACACCTGGGCTACGAACATCAAGAAGGAACTCCAGGAACGACCAAGGAACCCAAATCGTGATATCTGGATCAGTTTGAGCAACAAGACGGACTTCTCCTTCGAAATAACCTGATTTATGTACCCGAAGAACCTATACGCTTAAAAATCTTAAGAGAATGCCACGACAACACCCTAGCGGGTCATTTTGGAATGGCTCGGACTCACGAACTAATGTTAAGGAATTATTGGTGGCCCAAAATGAACAAGCTGCTACGGGAGTATGTCAAGTCTTGTGATACATGTGCTCGATCCAAGGCTCCCAGGCATCGCCCGCTTGGACTCCTATAGCCCTTGCCGATTCCTAACCGACCTTGGGGATTTATTGCAATGGACTTCATCACGGATCTCCCTACTGTCAAAGCCAAGAATTCAATACTGGTTGTGGTCGATCGACTCACCAAAATGGCCCATTTCACCCCTTGTTCCAAGTCAATCACGACAGAAGAGACAACTCAGTTAATTCTGGACGGGATCGTCCGACTGCATAGACTCCCCGAGGAAATTGTGTCCAACAGAGGTCCTTAGTTTGCATCCAAGTTCTGGCGTCGCTTATTCGAGCTTCTTGGAATTGACATTCGGCTATCTTCAGCTTTCCACCTTGAGACAGATGGACAAACCGAACGGACAAACCAGACACTCAAGCAATACCTTCGCTGCACTGTGAACTACCAACACGACGACTGGCTGGACCTACTATCTCAAGTAGAGTTTGCTTATAACAACACAACGCATGCATCAATTGGGATCAGTCCATTCTTTGCCAATTACGATTTTCATCCCAGGTTTAGCCTTGAAATTCCTGGGGATTCTGTAAACCCTTTGGTTGAAGAAAGGGCCACGAGGCTTGGACAGGTTCAATAGAACCTTATGGCAGAACTCAAGCTAACACAAGAGTGGCAAAAGAAGGAAGCAGACCGCCGACGCAAGGACCATCCAAACTTCAAGGTTGGAGACAAGGTCTGGCTTCTCAGAAAAAACATTGCTACCACTCACCCATGTGCCAAGTTGGATTACAAACGCCTTGGACCTTTCAAAATCGCCAAATTGGTTGGTCTAATGGCTTGCTAGTTGGAGCTTCCACCCTAGTTCAAAATCCACAATGTTTTCCATGTCTCCTTGCTTGAGCCCTATCATGAAAACCCGATCCCAGAACGTCATCGAGAACCCCCAGTTCTAGTCGAAATTGAAGGCCAAGAAGAGTTTGAAGTTCAGAAGGTCTTGGACTCCAAGAAGATTCGTGGAAAGCTCCTGTACCTTGTCTTTTGGCAAGGTTATCCTCCTTCTGAAGCTACTTGGGAGCCTGCTGGAAACCTAGTTCATGCCCAATACTTAGTTAATCGGTTTCACCAAAGGTATCCTAACAAACCGGCTCCATCTGGAAGATGTCGCTTGAGGAGAGGATAATGTCATGGCCTACGATATTTTGGAATACTTTTGGCAATATCATGGCCTAGGATATTTTGGGATTAATATGGTTCAAGGTTATAAAAGGAGATAGTCTGGGGAACAACTTTTCAATAGATCAACACCAGTTGATGGATCAATAAAACTTGTCTTGTCTTGTAATTTTCCACTTGTTTGTAGCCGGTCCATAACACAACCACATCGGCAATGGAAGAACGTTTTACAAATTAAAAAAATTCACAATCATCATAATTATTATAACACAATTTGATATGAATTTCACAATTTCAAAAAACATTGAAAATTTTGGTGAAAAAAATTCTTATTTATGGTTGTCAATTTACATGTGCAAAATTTTATAGCTACCATTAAATCTAATGCTTTGTAGTCCTTTTTTATAAACGCAAATTGTGATGGGGCTATTGCAAAGTGAAAATGTATTCCACTACAATTAATACTTAATTTGTTCATATTTGCTCCAATTTCATGATACAATGATATATTGGGATGTAAGTTTCCATTAATTAAATTTTTTAATTACAAATGTTTTTCAAACATTTGTAATGATATATCAAAGTTCCACATGTACTGAAAACAATCAAACTGTGGTAGTTTTTTATCTACATTATGGCATTCATTTACCTAAAGATGTTTCCCTATTTGGCCCATTTTTAACTAAACCATTAGTCCACCTTGGTGTTTACCCCAAATTTATTTTGATATTTAAAAAAACCATGGATTTCTCCTAGTTAAATCTTCAATTTGATCTGATAATTTTTTAAAAATCTCTCCAATAGGTTGACTTATGCACCCCCAAAACTCCTTGATAGACTCAACTGCGAATCCAAAGGTGAAAACAACATAAAGATAATGAATTGTGGTATGCTCTTTGGTTCGCAACACTTCGGGGGTAGGTGGGCGTGCTATAGTTTCAGGATGGGGACTAGGACAAATGATAAATGAATCAATTATTCACACACACTTGCATAAACGAAATAATAAATTGGTTAATATGTAATTGGTGCACAAACAAGTCATAGGCAAACATGGACTCATAAGATTCACCACAACCTGAACTTGAGGAAACCACCACCTTCCCCCTTATAATATTCTTTGTTTTTGGCCATGGGGCCTTCACCCAAATGTCATTTTGTCTTGAAACTCCCAAGTTGAGAGTCCCGAAATTCTTGAAATTATGACTTTTGTAACTTTGGAAGCCTATAACTTCTTGTTCAAAGCTCTGATTGAGGTGAGATCTAAAGAAAAGTTGTAGCCCTCGTTGAGAGCTTTCTGAACATATGTGGTATGTCACCTGTATGCAAGTAAATCAGAATGATTCCCGACTTTTAATAGTCGGGAATCAAATTGACAATTTCATTCCCGGCCTTTCTTTTGGCCATAAATTATGTTTTAAGTACCCAAATGGGTCATGGGAGCCCATTTCAAAATTTATGCCTCAAGAGCTTTCCAATGGTATAAAGAATTCTTCAATCCAATGAGTTTTGACTCTTACAATTTCGCTTTGAAAATTGAAGAGTCCATCAGGACTCTAACCCCCAAAGTGGAAACTCACTTGGGAATATGTAGGTTCACTCCCTCACATTCTCCTACACTTCCAAGAACATGAAATGTGATTTTTAGGCTTCATTTTTGGCCCACACCTTTGCAAGCCTTTGCCTTGGTCGTAAGCCCAAAACTAGGGTTGTGACATTGATTACATCAAATGTAAGTTCCCTTATTCTAATTTCTCCATTGATTGAAATGGTACTATCATCCACATATTGGGAATTTGTCTGATCTTTTGAGCTTCCAGGGAATGAAATTCCTTTAATAAATTTTCCTTTTTACTTTTTTCACCATAAAATTAAGCACCTAACCTACTTAGAAAAAGGTAAATGACTAATGTATCCTTGTTGACTTTTCTTTGAACATCTAATGGTTTCTTGATGCCCATGTGTAGGTAAATAGTTATTTGAGCTCCTTTGGATAACAACTTCATCATATCTAGGAAACCACTTGCCATCCCATTTGTTCCAAAGCCATAAACATAAACTCCCAACTCATTTTGTCGTATGTTTTTGCAAAATCAATGACTAGTAAAATGCTTGGCCCATTTGATGGTTTCTTGCAGCATAAGTACATTGTCAAGAATGTATTTCATTGGAAGGATGGTTATTTGATTAGCTTCCACAATCTCCATAAGGGTTGGTTGGAGCCTTGGCTACAAAGCCTGGGCAAAAATCTTATATGCCACATTTGAAAAGCTTGTTATAGAATTTACAACATACTTATTTTAAATTCTTTCTCTTTCAAATAGTCATGCCCTTTTGCATAATTGTTTTTGCTTCTTCTATCTCTTGAACTTGATTATTCAAGTATCCCATTTTTTACTATAACTCCTTTTAGAGTGTTTCTTGAAACTCACATTGGGCTTTTCCTAATTTGTGTCCGAGCTCCTATACTTCCTTATAGATATTTGCAATTTTGCACTTACAAAACCTTTAAAAAAACTTGATGATATTGCTCATCCTTGTGGAGAAAAAAAACCCCTCATGATGGAATTGTCGAATTTTTTGAATTTGTTCATTAGCTTTTTTGAAATGTGTTGTGTTCATTTTCCAACAAGATCTTACTACGGCTTCCATTAGCTTTAGCACATAGGAAATTGGGTGATGGTTTGACTTGATTCCATAACTTCCTATTGAGTAAAGAGAAGGCATGTTTTCATATTGCGTATTAACCTTTTGGATATGTACATTCTATCAAATCTAAGCATAAGTCATTCATTTCCACTTTGGTGGTTGTTCTAAGAATATTTAAAGCCATTTTAAACCCTTATGGTTTTGACAATGTCCAAAGCTTGCTTAAAAACTTCCCATGATAACCCTTCCTTTTTTAAATGAACTTCCCATAACTAGATAACTTATCTGATCGCCTTGCTATTTGTCCTTTGTGCACTTCCCAAATCTTGAAAGGTCGAAAAATATTGAAAGGCTTGAGTTGATTATGTTCTTGATAAGGCAAAAAACTTGCTAACTCTTACTACCATCTTCATGGTTATGATCACGTTCTTTTTTTTGCACTATTATTCCATATGGAAGAATTTGGGCACTTGATTCACACTTTTAAATCTATTGTTTCAAGGCCTTCTTCCTTCCATTCAAGTATTTTAGTTGGACCCTTAACATGCTTCTTTTGTAAGAGACATTGAGCCTAGCTCCACTATTATTCTCTAGTTGCATTAAAAATAGTGGGGTCAATTGCGTTTTTATTCTTGGGTTTGATTATCCCTCTATGGATACCAATCTCTTGCAAAATTGCTTTAGTGATATTTGAATTTGCCTATGAGTTTCTTTGGGCCTTGACTTCCAATGAAAGCTTGTTCCATTCGTCAACACCAAATTTTGCATCAAAACAATATGCCCTATTTGCAATTGTGCACAAGTTTTCTCTACCTTCCTTGTTGATGCATTAAGCTTGGTTTATTAAGTAAAGGCAAACTCTTCTTTTTATGTTTCACTCCCAACTTCCAGGACTCTTAAAAACCCTCATTGCTCCTACCCAATGTCAAGTTTTAATGGATAGAAAAACCATTATTGATGGATTTTCAAAGAATTGAAATCTTGCATTTACCAAGTACATGGAGCAGTCTAATCCATTGGGTTATCACAATATTTCCTTTAAGAAATATTCCTTGGGTACCCAAACATTTTTTATTCTTTTCCACATCTCGAATGTAGCCAGCTTGACCTTCAAGGTTTAAGTACCTTGACCAACTTTTTTTGCCTTCTGAAACCATTTTACAAGTTGGGTTACATATTAATAAATAATGTTGTTATCACTCATATGCCCAATTGTTTGCTTTCAAACCATCTTAAGTCAAGTTTTGATTTAGGCTTGGCTAGTTAGGTTTTTCTTTTGTAGTTTTAAAGAAACAAGGAGAGACACTACGCTTCATCATTTTTGGATCAACACACAAGGTGGTCAAAAACACCTTAGATCATGTCAACTATCTTTTGTTTCACCTACTTCATATATGGCTGTGGCCTTACCTAAGGTTGACACTTGGGACACATCGGATCCCACATCAACTCCAAAGTTGATCGCCATAAATAACGGTTTTTGGAAAGGAAGTTTTGCAGTAGTTTGTCCGGACCCAAGCAGTTGAATTCCAGTCCTGAATTCTAGTTACAGGAAGGATCCAGTAGTCTTTATAGGAAAGCTTCAGTCTCATGTCAGAACACGCTAAAATTCCTGCCCAAAAAACACAGTTTTTGGCTTCCATTTTTCTAAAGGTTCAATAAACTTTCATTCCCAGAAAACATGAAGCCTTTCAGGAAATACTTGGCTCCTGATTGATTTATGGATGGATCCTTGCAAGGTGAAACCCACATCCAACACATAAATGATGAAACCCTGGTAAACTTCATCAAACAAAGCACCCAGCAAAGGGGGGAAAGGAAGAGACAGAGAAAGGAGGGTTTACATGATAGGTTACCAACTTCCTTGGTAACTCAATTGTCGTTCGTCCATCTATAACTGAGTCATAACCGTGGGCTTGTGATGGATGGTGCATTGAAGGGAGTTGGTTCACATAAGCCTGGAAGATGTGGGTCCTCCTGCATGCAACATAATTGCATGACACCATTATTCTAGTAATTGTTGTTTTGTTCTTGTCGGCAGATTGTTTATTTTTTTAGAATGTGTTATACTTGTCATGTTCGGTGCTGTGGTTTTGGGGGCTGGAAGTCAGTCAGTTGTGGAAAGCTATTTCAGATCCAAGTTGTTACACCAGGGGACCTAACAAAAGCTTTGCAGAAAATTTTAAATGTAGCAATTATTGAAGGTGCCAACTAGTGTTGTACTGGTATATATATATATATATAGAGTGCAACTTGGGTATATAGTCCTAATATCAATACTGGTATTAAAGACCTATGAGTTCCGTTGGGTATGAGCTGAGGCAACATGCATTTAACTCATTGCAACTGGTTTGTTTAGTGTTTGCCCCTTATTCCAATATACTGGTCT
Organism: Sphagnum tenellum; assembly: GCA_963921925.1. Taxonomy (NCBI): domain Eukaryota; kingdom Viridiplantae; phylum Streptophyta; class Sphagnopsida; order Sphagnales; family Sphagnaceae; genus Sphagnum; species Sphagnum tenellum. The sequence goes on from OY998156.1 coordinate 14,022,560, forward strand.
AGTATGGGACTTGTGACATTGCCAGATATATATATAGATATAATATATATACCTGCCTTTACCAGTACCAATACCCTGCCATTTACCAGGAAAAATATCAGCCTGGAATCCAATACCAGTACCAGACTTGTATGAAAGTTTTTTAAAAGTACCCAATACTAGTTAGTGCCTGCCAGGCATAAAAAAAATTTAATTAAAAAATCCATTACCCGAGACCAGTATTGTGTGTTCAATAGTAGATACGGGTCCAACACTGGTGCCAAGAACTTTAAAGGTTTATTATATATTAGAGCTCTGTGTTGCTTGCTGTGTGTTACTAGTTTATTTTTTCTTAGGTTTTCATATGGTTTTCAATAATTCATCATTATTTATGTCAATGTCGAGTTTAATTTAGATTAATATACATTTCATGGACATGTAAAGACACATCATGTTAATTTTTTTTTTCATATTCATGTTGGTGGATAAGTGAAAAGAGTGAAATAATTATAAAATGGAGATATTTATTATGAAATGTGAGTGATAGTTATTAGGAAAGTTCCTAGGAAAAGGAAGAAGTAAAGTTTTTAAAAAATGAAGTACTTAAACTTGAAAATGAAATAGTTATTTTTTAAATTGTCTTTCAATGGTCCATGGATGATCACACAAAAGATTTCCAAAAAAATCCCCGATATGTAAGTTTCAGTTACTCATCACTAGAATTTTATCAGTGTGAGCTTTTTTTTTCATCATGTCTTTGCTTGTCACATGTCCAATTTGTGTTTATAAAATTGACAACTTGTCAAAAGACAGAACACATTAGTTTCTATCGATCAAAAAAGACATATGAAGAAATAATATTCTATTTCCATCATGTCTTTGCTTGTCACATGTCCAATTTGTGTTGATAAAATTGACAACTTGTCAAAAGACAAAACACATTAGTTTCTATTGATCAAAAAAGACATATGAAAAAATAATATTCTTGTTATGTGTTAAGTTTTTTTGCAAGAACCTAAAATGACATGGAGTTTTCTTTTATGTAAGAAACCAAAACCCTCTTCTTTGAGAGGCAAAGGTTGAGGTTTTAGGTGAGAAGCCAAAATCCACTCCCTCCTCACACAAACTGAAGACTAAGATTTTCTATTAAAAATTTAAACAATCCCTCTCTCTTTATCTCCAAGTTTGAGGTTTTTTTAAAAGAAAACCATGACCCCTTCTAATTTCCCTAACATGATAGGGAGAGATTTTTGTGTGAAATGAAAGAATCTCATCCTCTTTCATCAGTCAAAAGTCGCAAGTTTTGTTTAATTTTTTAAAGAGCTCAAAGCTTTCCTCTATCTTATTTATTTATTCACTAAAAAAATTCATTTCTTGTTTAATCAATAGATTTGACATTCTGAATAAATGTGCAAATTCAAATGAAAAAATGAAAAATTGCAACAATGAGTAATCAAAATTGGTATACGAGGGATTTTTTTGGAATTCTTTGTATGACAATTTTAAAAATAACTACTTCATTTTCAAGGTTAATTATTTCATTTTTTTAATAACTGCTTTCGTTTCTTGTTTGTAGCCTTTGTAAGGTCATTTAAAAAAAAATTGTCAAAAAAAAATAACCAAGATAGAAAGAGGAGGGTTTTCTACTCCTTTCAAACTCCAAATGGCATTGACACAATTGTGTAAAAACATATTTGCTTACTTATGTAGACATCCAAATACCTCCACTGTTAAAGGAATTGATCGATAAGGTATCGATCAAGATAGCTCTGTTTTTTGGTTTAAGTTGCATCAAAAGCATCAAACCCTTGGGTGGTGTAAGGTCGGGGAAGTAAATCCGTTCATGTTGGGTCAACAATGACAACGTTGACTAAGGTGTGAATGTTATCTTTGGTGAGCACAACGTTGACTCATTGACATGAGTTGAACATGTTAAAAGAAAACACATGTAGTTGTTTTCACCCCACGTGAAATCCAACATCCCACACAATGACAACAAAGGTGTTGCGAACTACATCATGGGTTCTTGTGCATTCATTGCCATGAGCACAACATTAGAGGTGGATATCCATATAATCGATGGGATGTGTACATATGCATCAAGGGATACTTGCAATTGAAGGATGGTAATCCAAATCATATTTGAAATGTTGTGAAAAAGATTGGGGAATCTAGTTGAAAGTTTGGGAAAATTGGTCGAATTATAAGCCAAACATTCACCCCTACGCCAGAACATGATAAAACTTTGGCATGATGGGCTTTAAATATCTTGTTGAAAAACATGTTGGAAAGGGTATGATAGTGTAAACATTCTGAAATGGAATTTTGAAGTTGAACCATTTGTTGCCCAACAAGTTGTTCAAACAAAAGAAGACATGCATGAATTAAGGGTGGTAAAAGATCACATGCCACTTTGAGATGTTGCTAGAAAGGGAAGGTGTTATTGTCAACTCATGTTAAGGCTTCAAGAAAGAAGGGATGTTAATCAACCATAAACGTAACAATTATGATTGAGATTACAAAGACTTAACTCTTTAAACAAGCTATTGGCACAATGGTGACCATTGATTTGAGCTCGATGCCATCAAAAGTTATGAAGAGAAAAGCTTGTTTAGTGTTAGAGATCCTTTTGGGTTGTCAAAAGATTTTAGACCCAAAAGATACCCAAACACTTGAAGGAAGAAGGAGTAAAAAGAAGTGAGAGACTTTATAAAAATTAAAAAAAGAGGTGTACATTGGAAATGTTGTCCTGTTCTTGCTTTCAAAGAGGAACAAATTCAATCCTACTAAATTTTTTAAGTTTTGAAAAGAATTCTCATTAGCACCACATAATAAAACCTTTTTAAAATGCCTAAAGAAAATTGTAGTGATTTCACACGCAAACCAACTTTGGCAGTAGTGTGGTAAAAGATGTCATCAACTATTGAACTTGCTTTCCCAATTAATCAATCACTCAAATCTACACCCAAACCTGGAAGCCTTTGAACATGTTTGAGGTAAATTATATATATATGATTGAACATGAATGATATAGGTACCCTAATATAGTAACAGTTTTGGCAATTATGTAGCACCACCACAATAGCAGAGAATTCAGCACCAAAATCCAACAACCCAAGACCAATGCTCTTATTAATACTCTTATGATATACCAACTTTCATTTGGTGAAGGCATCCAGTCCTAATTTTAAGTAAGTTATGCAGGCAAACCACATTTGCTTGGGATGGCTACCATTTGGGAAAGGTGCAACTTAAACCCTCCAAGCTTCCTTAAGATGAGAATTAGATATTCCTTTATTGTGTAGTCCCCTTGGTTAAGCAAAATTTGACCCAACTAGTAGTCTTGAGATGGCTGGCTCAATGTAGTATTAGTGTTGCAAAGACTCTAGAGTGCTTGAATGAATGTGTGGGAGTTTTAAAATGATGAGTGGGAAACTTTACAACCTAAACCCTAAAACTTTAGTGAATGCCAAGCCCCCAAATATATATATATATATATATATATGTATAAATATGTATAAATAGCAGCTATTCCTAATGGCTAAATAATCCTAAGTTTAATTTCCAAAACTCAGACAAATTATTAGAACACCCACTTCACCTTCCCAGCTTGGATGATGATCCTGCAAGCTCCTAGACCTGGTATATGTATATACAGTTGGCTCCAAACTAGTTGGCTTGGTGGGCAAGTTCTGGTCATCAGATTTTCATGATCCAAAATTTGAGCAGAATATTGATTTTTAGGAGATTTTTAAAACATTTTTTGGGGTCTTTTGAAAACCTGCAGCTTCTAATGTATTGGGAACCCAGAATTCTTAATTTTGCCAGAGAAATTTTATAAAAAATAAAATCCAACTATCTGACATCTTCAGCTTTTGAATTATGTATTTTACATTATGTGAGATGGAACTGTGAGTACGGGCAATTTACGGGGTGGAGCATGTTGTTCCCTACCCACCAGATGATCATGTCAGGTTATAAAAAACCTAATGGCCCTCATTCCTTCAACACAAACTTCACTTGTTGGCAACTCACAAGCAGCTACTCTTTGCAACTCATGAGCAGCTACTACTCCTCCCGCAGGAGTTAGTTGGGACTGCTACTGCCTTCCTCACACGATGAAAGAGAAGGTTCTAATGTAAGTTCTACTTCAATATAGGCATTGCAGCAGTGGAATCAGGAAGGCTTCCAGATCTTGGAGTAGTTCCACGCTTTCCCATGAGTCACCATAAAAGTTTAGGCCAAAGTCCAATTATGAACCTATGATTTCCATTCCAACCTAATGATATTCTGTATGGATATGTTTAGGCCAAAGTTCAAATACCAACATACACTTTCCTTTCCAATCTAATGATAAATTTGAATATAAAGATGATTATGCCAAAGTCAATCACTAACAAACCATTTTTCCAGCCTGCTGATACTTTGGGCATGTACTAGGTAGGACATTGTGCTATGGAATGTGTGTGGTATTGCACGGTCCACCTAGGAACTGGGCAAGCTTGACATGATGAACTGTCGTTCCATTAAGTGGTAATGGGTTCTTCCAAGGTTTTTCTCAAAGCATAAATCGGATTTCCCATCACCAATTCACATTTTCAATAGTGGTCTCAACACATTGAAAATGAGACATTCATATGGACATTAACAACACAAAAAGTGATTTCTCAAAGCATAAATCGGATTTCTCATTACCAATTCACATTTTCAATTGTGGTCTCAACACATTGAAAATGGGACATTCAAATGGAAATTAACAACACAAAAAGTGATTTCTCAACGCATAAATCAGATTTCCCATCACCAATTCACATTTTCAATTGTGGTCTAAACACATTGAAAATGGGACATTCAAGTGGACATTAACAACACAAAAAGTGATGCCTGCAAATTGTTGCTTGCGCCCCACATAAAGAAAAACCTTGAAAAGGGGCTGGAATAAAACCCCAAAACTGGTTACATTATGCAAGAACACAACTCAAACAGTGTTGAATCCTTAACACACAGAATACACGCTTTTCCACACATATTTCATTCAATCTTTAGGACACACCCAGGACAAGGAATTTACACAGACTTCAACAACAACAATGATAACTTGGATCTAACCCACACACAGCAGAATTTCAACTATATTTCAATATAGATGGCTTCAAATCTTGAGCCCTTGACACCCACAAATCTGCTTAAGCTTTGAGACTGTCTCTAACCATACCAACCACAAGTGAACAATTCTAAAACAACAACTAAACTAAAGAGCTGAGGACAACAAGATTTTCACACACACACACACATATTTGCCACATATTTTCACACAGCATTTATTATGGCACTTCAGTGCAGATTTGAACATTTCCTATGGAACCCATTATGTCCACAAATACAAAACACACTCCACACTATCCAGCCAGGCCCTTCCAAAAACAGAAAACCAACAAGGAAAAAAAAAAAAAAAAAAATTTAATTCTTGCTGGCTGCAGTTTTACCTTGTGTTTTGGTTGCCATTTCCCCTTGTTGTGGTAGAAGGGGGAAAATTGAGTGATGGTATTTTAGCCCCTGGCCAGGGTGAACCAGCACCTACACTGATACCTTGGCTGTGTTGAGTGAGGCCTCTCAGAGGAGGCTAAATTTAACCTGGGAAATGCTTAATTGGGACTTTGAGACCCTGATTTAGTCTCGATGGTGGGGTGTGTTTCCCAATGGAGGTGCAGGTTCACCTGAGGCACCCAGGAACACTCAAAAGAAGATGACGGTGGGGTGTGGTTCCCAGTGTTGGAGGTGCAGGTTCACCTGAGGCACCAAGGAACACTCACTCACACAGTCCAACTCCTACCTTCACTCTCTCCAATGAGGCCTTCAAGAGACTATATTTAACCTGGGAAATGATAATTAATAGTCAAGAGTTTCAGAGAACCTGATTTAGTAGTCTAAGGACAGTAATATATACTATATTGAAATATCATTTAAAAAATCACTCAAAATATTCACAAACTTGTCTTTTTCATATATTTTTGCTTTTATAGGATTTTAACAATTTTTATAAAAATTAAATATTAATAAAAGTTGATCGATTATTAATGTGATTTCATAATGCCATTGTAATACAATGATCGATCATTACAATGTATTACAATGTCATCATAACATCATATTAATGATCATATCAAAACTTTGTTAACACTTGATTTCGAGCACATTGTTAAAATGTTATAAAAACACAAATACATGACAAAAACAAGTTTGTGAGATTTTAGTTTCTACCATGGTAACTTACCTACTACAAGCTACCTACTACAAGTCTTGATAACTTGATTGTGAACAACAGGCCAGCCCAGCCTTCAATGAACCAGCACCCATGCTGGCGGGTTGGTACCACAGTAAAAATCCCAAAATTCACGTAAATTATTTTTAAATATTGCAAATTATTGTCTGCTTCCACAAAATCAGGCTCTCGGAGTTCATTCAAATCTAACAATTTTTGGGCTTACCGTTGCCACCCGCTGCCCCTAAGAAGTCTCACTCAAAAGAAAATGAAGGCACCAATGTAGGTGATTGTTCACTTTGACCATACACTTTGAATGATGCCTCCTCTTAAGGACTATAGGCACAGGCTAAGGCCCTGCTATCAGAGAATTACTATGAATGATGCCTCCTCTTAAAGACTATAGGCATAGGGTAAGGTCGTGCTATCAAGGAATTATTGTGTGAGCACCAAGGCCGAAGTATATAGTAATATTCAGTCTCATCTGCTGCTGCTAATGAGGCAGAATTCTGCAACACTATCAATTCTCTGCTTATACACTCTTACACCAGATCCACCCAACTTGTTGCTTGTTTGGGCATCTACATACTAGAAGAGACTCGATCACATTCGACATCCAGTGTTACCAGATGCTTACCTTGTTGGCACGCCTGCATTAATTGCTTCTGCTCTCTGCCCCTTCTTAGGCTAGCTGGGTTCGTGCCAGTGAAATTATTTTTTCAATTTTCTGATTTTGTGGCGTCGCCTAGCTAGCCCTCCCAAGAAAAAGAGGGATTTAGCCATTAAATGGTGACATGTTTTTAGAGCCTGTCTAAATAGAGAAAAACTAGTTATAAAAATTATTACCAAACTAAAAATCAGAGTCCAAATGTGACCACATAAATTTAAATTTCAAAAGTAAATAAAATTGGCAACCTTTAACGCAAAAAAAAAGGGAATATTTCAAGAATGTTCCCTTTTAAAAAATTAAAATTTTCACAAAATTTTCTTAAGAAAAAAGCTGGATTGTGGGGTTCCAGTTTTTTTTTTTCTCTCTCTCTCTCTCTCTCTCTCTGCACTGAAGTGTTTTTCATTTGGGGTTAATTTCCAAGGACAAGAAATTTTGAGGAACTAGTACATGAGGATATTGAAAATGACAACTATTGACATAAATAATGATGAATTATCGCAAAACATGAGAGAACATAAGAAATAAGGAAAAAAACAAATTGATTGTCACTGGTTACTGGTAGTGCACAGGAGCCCAACTAATAATAACAACAACAACAATAATAATAAATTATTATTTCCCCAGCCCCATTCTTAAACATGAAAATTTCTAACTGTATAAGGTGCAAGATGGTTTAAATGTTGCTCACACTAATTATATCATTTGTGGAAATGCTTTAATTTTCAGAGAATATGTTTTTTTTAAAAAACAATTCAACATGGAATTAATCCTCAAAATTAATTAATTCCCGAAAAAACTCTAAAACTTTCCTAGTCCTTTGGTCAAAAAAGCCACAAAACTTTTGTTGGGAACAAGAAATGACTGATCACCACCACCACCACCACCATCATCAGCATCATCATCATCATCTCCAACAACAATTCTGGAGCAACAAAGATGATGAGTAAGTGAGCTTCATTTAAAGAGCTGTCAATTCTTCTGAAATGCTTTTGGAGGAAGATATATGTGTATAATAATAGAATCAGAAAATTTTTCATCTTCTAAAGAACCCTGTGAGCTGCTTGCTGCTGATGGATCTGATGTAACTGAAATCCAGGCAAAATTAGCTTAAAATTTTCATTCATTCATTCATTCATTCATTCGGGCTTACCTATATTTTGTGTACAAACAAAATTGGTTGTCTTTTGTTTTGTGAATGAATTCTGTTGTTGTTGTTGTTGCTGCTGCTGCTGCTGCTGCAAAGGAGAAGAATTTTGGCCATGATGAACTATGTGAATCACCAATGATGATGATCATATATACCCATTGGTGATTCATATACCCATGCAAATTTTGCGGTCGCTTGATTTTCCATCTGGGTAATTTCCAGTGTTGGCCGGTTCTTTACTTTGATGAAGAACCTTGAGTTCTGAAAAATAAAAGGGTGCTGGTTCCAGCTCCACACACAAAAGAAACCCGGAATCTGGGTTCTGGGTCCGGTTCTTTTTTAAGAGGAACTCCAGGTTTGGTTCAGCAACGGGCTCCAAAATTCATACCCAATTCTGGTTTGGTTAACATAATGAATACCATTGATGGATGCATGTGCAATTAATTTGTCTCAATGCTTTTTCCCCTTTCCCTGTTTTTTATTGCTCCTGTGCAGGTAGGGTTCTAGGGCTTTAGGGTTCTTTTGGCCTAATTTCCATTATTGGGCAACTCTTTACTCTTATCAAGAAACCTCTCAGTTCTGGTTCTAAAAAATAGATTAGGATGGTTCCAGCTCTGGTTAGGTTTCGCACATGAAATGCAACCCAGAATCTGATTCTGGGTCCAGTTCTTCCTCCCCTTTTGGTTCGGGAATCGGGTCTGAAAATCAGACCTGAGTTGGATTCAGTTTGTACTCATTAGAACCGGCGGTTCTAAGTTCCAACCCACCACCAAACCTGGTACACCACCCATTACTAGCTAGAGGCCTTTGAATCCAGAGACAGAGATCTTTGTCGTTGCACTGGAAAGTTTTTGTTTTGCGTTGTGTTGTGTTGGGGGGTTTGTTTTGTTTTGTTTTGTTTTGTTTGCACTGATCTCTGTTTGCTTGTTGCTACCAAGTTGGTGAATTTCTTTTGTTGTGGTGAATGAGGTTGAATGAATGAATGTTGTTGTGAGTGAGTGAGGGAGGGAGGGAGGAAGAGAGGGAGTGAGGACCCTTTTTTTGTGGAGTAATTACAGTGGGTTTGTAGGTGAATGAATGTGTGAGTGGTTTTCAATATGTTCAGATTTGACGCCACTGACGAGCTGCTTTTGTTTTTGTTTCCCATCCAAAAAATGTCTTCTTTTTCCCGTTAGATCCAACATTCTAGATTAGTGCACTTGATAGGAAAAGTTTGTGAAGCTCGATCGATCAACATGAGCAGCTCACGGAGTTTTCAATTCTTAGATGATGATGACTGGAAGAAGAAGAACGAAGCTTGTTTGCAGCTGGCCCCATCGTACATAGATACATAGATCCGGCTGTCAGCAGAAAATTTGAAATAGAGAAAAATCTTACAATTCATTTCCCTTGTCTTGATCTGTAGAAGAAGCTGACTCAGAAATTTGAAATAGAGAATTGTTTTGTTGCATTCATATTTCCTTGTCTTGATCTAAAGAAGAAGCGAACTCGGAAACTGCTGTTGAATCTGACTTGGTCGAGGATCACCCCTGCAGCAGCAGATCAGGAGGTCGAGGATCGGTGACGTTCTAGCTAGATCATCAAGAACTGTACTCAAATGCAGCTTGTCTTTGGATTCGTGGAGAACTGCATTGCCACCTCTGTCATGATCCGCAAAAAATATTCATAGCTCATGATTAGCTGCCTGATCCGGACCCATCTGCATCGATCTTCGGCCACTAATTAGCCATCGACTATCATTTGAAAGCAGCTGCAATTGATGTGGAATTTGTGCTGACTCCTCAACAACTAATTGTACTCGCCTCAGGAGTCTTAGTGACGCCGAGGAGCTCCGACTCATGACCTCCAATGTGTTTGTTGTTTGCTTGATCAGCTGCGTGCATTCTTCTGGAGCAATAGAGTTGTTCTCTAGCTGAACGTTCTGTTCATCATTCCGGCTAGTGGGTGGTGCAGCCCCTAGTAGGAACCCGGAGCTGCACGAGTCAAGCGTTGTTTGTTCCGACGCTGCAACTGTCTATGCCTCCACCGAAAAAACCCCCTCAGTCCGTTTGGAGAGAGATCAGCAGATCAGTTCAAACAGAGAGATTGCAGTCAATCAGACCTGCATCACTAGTTCTTTCCTTAGACTCGAAAGTATTGGGACGACAACAGCGGATTCGAGAGATCAGAACCTGCACAGAGCTGCATGCGGCGACGAAATTGCTCATGAAGTGAGAGAGCACGCCAACCAACGCAGCCTAGCTACACTAGTAGAAGCAAGCAAGCAGCAATGCAACGGCGTCAAGGCCGAAGGCTGAAGTTGGGCGGCGGTCGATCACGGAACCTGGAGATCATTCCTTCTCTTGTATGGCTTGCTGTATACATTTGCATCACCTTGGGAGTCCTGATGTCGACGCTCATGTATCCGGACATGCTGTCTTCTATCCTCAGGCACCTGCCTTCTTCTGCTGCTGCTGGACGCAGACCTGCTGTTCACTTCGCAATCTCCGAGGTACATGGTACATTAGAATCCGAGTCCACTTGCAATTCTTCTTCAGATCAGCTGCACCCATTTGGTTCTGGATTGCAGATCTTTGAGGAACTAGAGATCCGCGTGATCCATGGGCTCTAGATGATCCAAAGACAGACGAGCTAGCTGCTCGAAGCTGCTGCTTGCATCATAAGTCTGGTAGAAACCCATAAGTCTTTGGATCCGATATTTTTCCTTTCTGTTCTTCAGTTGGGATTTGGTATCTCGACTTGCAGCTGGGAAAACGGAGCAGAATTTCTCAACGTCTAAGGGCCTGGGAGCGAGGAGATCAAGTTCGACTTGCTCGTCCCCATTTGTCGACGACGACGAAGAAGTCGGATGCAGATGTACATAGGCTTCGAAATGTACTTGCCGAGAAAGTGAGTGATCTAGCAGGTTATCTCATGCCACTTGTGGTTTTTGTTTTTCTTTCTTTGAGATTCTACACTTCTGTTCCGTTTTAAGAAGATTTTGTCGTACTCCAGAGACCCGATTTTTAGTACTCCAATCTCTTGTGTCTCTGAGTCGTCTATTTCTTCGCATTTCATGAAATGGGTTGCTCTTCCATGGTTGCTCTTCATATAAATCTTTATTCGAGAGACACCAGAGATGCATGAAGTCTGTCTTCTCGTTGAGTCTTCTTTCTCTTCTTGCCATTTGACCTATTGTTGAATCCGTGGTGGTTGCTCTTCAGATCCTTGTACCCCAAGAGAGCAGATTCCCAGATTGTAGTGAATTCTGTGATCTCTCTGAGTCTTCTTTCTCTTCTTGCCATTTGACCTAATTGCTGAATCCATGGTGGTTGCTCTTCAGATCCTTGTACTCCAGAGTGTGGATAGTAGTGAATTCTGTTGTGTCTCCTTCTATTCTTCCCATTTGACCTAATTGTTCACTTCATGGTTGTTTTCCAAATCCTCGTACTCCAGAGAGCAGATTGTAGTGTAATCTGTCCTGTCTCAGTTTTCTTCTATTCTTCACATTTGACCTAATTTTAGGTGCCATGGTTGTTTTTCAGATCCTTGTATCCCATAAAGCAGAATTAAGTGAAATCCGTCATCTCTCTGAGTCTTCTTTTATTCTTCCCATTTGACCTAATAATTCTGCAATCCATTGTTGTCTTTCAGATCCTTGTAGCTAGCCCAGAGAGCAGATTTTAGGGGAACCTGTCCTCTCACTGAGTCTGCTTCTATTCTTGCATTTGATCTAATCGTTATTGAATTCATGGTTGTGTTTCAGACCCTAGTTGTACTAAGAGAGCAGATTTTTGTGAAATCTGTTGTCTCTCTGAGTCTTCTTCTAGTCTTCTTCCCATTTGGCCTAATTCATCTATTGATGGTTGTTTCTTTGGTGGGTGGGGGGATTCAAGCAGCTTTGGAGGGCTCCACCAGATCAAGGTTTTGTTCCATGTGTGGACCCAAGTCCTTCATACGCTGGTAAGCCACTGATGAACTTGTTTGCAAGTTGCCTCATTCCTTGTGTTGTAACTCTTTAAAATTTTATATTGTTACTTTCTTTAGTATACTGTATGCATTTCAAGCAGTTTTCATTCTGATTTCAACAAGCATTCTTTGAGTTCTGTATGCATACCTGAGCTGTTGCTTCATTTGCAAATTGTCAGCTCCTGGAAAATCTAGAGGTTATCTCATGGTGGCAGCTAATGGAGGACTCAATCAAATGAGAGCAGGGGTGAGGCTTCCTGGAACTCAAGAATTTCTGCAAGTTTTTCCCAGAATAAATACAATTTTTGTGACTTCTTTCAAGCAATAGGCACCACAAGGAGACTATTGGGTTCTTCCTGCATAAGCTTTTGTGTAGGTTTAGAATTTGTTATAAGGTTTTGTGCTGGCTTAGGATTTGTTTGACAGACCTAGAGCCTCCTCTCAAATCTTGATCAAAATATGCAGATCTGTGATATGGTGGCAGTGGCACGCATACTGAATGCCACACTTGTCATTCCAGAGTTGGACAAGACATCTTTCTGGCAAGATTCAAGGTGAGATTTTTCTTCCCCCCTGCACAATCGTTTGGTATACATTACTGTCAAACAATATCAAATGACGCAGCCTGAGGGGAAATAGCTAGAAGCCTGACCCAATGTGGCTTTTCACTCTACAGATTCACTTCTAGTACTCAATTTCCTGGCTCAACTGTACTGTTTGCCAGTTGAGCTAAAGGTGCATCACCATTGCAAGGGTGGCAAGGTGTTCCTAACAGCTACATGTATTGCAGCAACTTTTCAGATATATTTGATGTTGATCACTTCATCAAGTCAGTTCAAGGGGATGTACCCATCATCAAGAAACTTCCAGAGTTCCTCCATGAGGAAACCAAAATCATTACAGAGTTTCGAAGCTGGTCTGATGTGAAGTACTATGAGGAGGACATTGCCAGTCTGTGGAGCAGATACAAGGTCTGCCATAGGCTTCCCAGATCCACTAGTCTACTGTATATTTCCTGAATGACTTGTCTTTTCTTCAATTGGTATTAGTCATTAGAACGGGACATTGAAGAACTTTTCAGAAATGTAGTTTGATCTTTTGTCTCCTGCTTTGATGTTGTTTCCCTTCTTCCTCCATTGCAGTTGAATTAGATAAATGTTGTTTGAATCAGTGATAGTGTCAAAATACCAGTGTGATAAAGCTCAACAGTTTGTTGCAAGAGTCTCTCCTCTTGCTGCATTCTGAATTGCAGAAGTTGAATCCTTACAGGAATCCTTATGACAATGCCCATTTGGCAATGTGCTGCAGATCATCAAAGCTGCCAAGTCAGATTCACGTCTTGCAAACAGCAATCTGCCACCAGACATTCAAAAATTGCGTTGCCGAGTTCACTATGATGCACTTCGATTTGCCCCTCATGTTGAAGCTTTTGGAAAGGTACCCAAAACTCTGCTTAAGTACTTAATTTATCAACACCTGGATGCTTGGATTTTTTTCTGGATGCAAGCTGATTTGAAAAAGTAGAGACTACAAGAAACTTACAACGATGAAGACTCTTGATTTGTGAGCAGAAGCTGGTGGAAAGAATGAGGTCAAATGGACCATTTATTGCAGTGCACTTAAGATATGAGAAGGATATGCTGGCCTTCAGTGGTTGCACATATGGTCTCAATAGAAGTGAAGCTCTTGAGCTTACCACTATTAGGTGCTATATGCCTTCCCAACAACAGACTTGCTTGCAAGTGTCCTATTGCACTGTTTTCTCTTTTATTGTGGTCTGCACCTTCTGGTCTTCTTGAAAGGGTGTATGGTCTATTCTGAAAGCTCACTGATTTGGTTGCACTGGGTTTTCAGAAAGAATACACCTCATTGGAGGATCAAGAAGATAAAGGCTGCTCATCAAAGATCACGGGGCTTCTGTCCCCTTACTCCAACAGAGGTTGCAATATTCTTGAAAGCCCTTGGTTATCCTGCAAGCACTCACATCTATATAGCAGCTGGAGAAATTTATGGTGGCCAGGAGCGGATGGCTGGATTTCTCTCTCATTTCCCGAATCTGATGAGCAAGGTGAACTTGATATACTTTGCAAATGCATTCTTCACAATTTAAGAACTAACTGGGGTACAAACCATCCAATATATCACTTGAGAAAAGCCTTGATATTACAGTAGAAATATGGTTTGAACCTTGACAATTTTGAGTCCAATGACCTGATGATTCTCATCTATGGAATTGGCAACTCTACTTCGTAGGATCTTCACTCCTAATGCTCTTGCAATAGAATTTTTTTCTTAAATCTCTAACATCATGCAAATTTTCTCACAGGAAACGATAGCATCCACAGAGGAACTTGCACCATTTTCTCAGCATTCTTCTCAAATGGCAGCCCTGGACTACATTGTGTCTGTGCAAAGTGATGTGTTTGTGCCATCTTTCTCAGGAAACATGGCACATGCTGTGGAGGGTCATCGTCGGTTCCAAGGACACCTTAAGACCATCACTCCAGATCGGTAGGAGGAGCTGTCAACCTCTCTTGTAAACAAAGAAATTCTGATTATAAGCATATCCCAAAGCCTGTTCAAAGCAACAGAAAGTATTCTGTTTGCAAATCAGTACAGCTGGGTTTGGTTCTGGAGAAGTTGCAACAGAAGAGCAGGAACAAATTGTGATGTTTGCTAAACTCAAGAAGGATGGATCATGACACCTGTAAAACCTGTAAAACACTGCCACAGCAACTAGCATTGCATTAGCTTCCGGGATGTTATGCCAGGTAGTAGAGTTGTCCAAAACTTAACAGGAATGGCCCACTTGGCTTGTCAGCTTTCCAGTTATACTTTCTGATAACAAGGAATCATCATATACAGCCCACTCACACCTTTGCTGTGGGTTGTATTGATCACAGGAGAGCACTTGTACCCCTATTTGACAAGCTGAATACAGGAGAGCTCCAAGAAGGCCCAGAGCTCGAGGAGCTGATAACTGAGATGCACCAAAACCAGTAAGCCTGTCATGTTACAAAATACCATGTTAAGAAATTCAGTTCTTACACAATCTCTTTTACACTGCCAGTTTTGCATGCAGCCTGACATCTTCTTGACTTGATGAGGTGCAGACAAGGAGCCCCACGGCAAAGAAACGGCCCCATCCAAGGGACCAAAGGCAGAGAGCAGTTGCGAACTGAAGAGTCATTCTACACGAACCCAAACCCTGAGTGTATTTGCATGCAATCAGGCACCAATGTGAACCCAATTTCCAAAACCATTGATGACTCATAGCATTGAAAACATAAACAACATTTGGGTCCTACAATTGTATTTAGTGAAGAGTGGCTCTCACATTCACCATACCAGTAGCCCTGTTAATACTGAGAAAACAGCCAGACAGGTCCCACATACCCACATTCATTACCAATTATAATTCACCAGGGATCAAGAGACATTACAAATATGCCTGCAGATTATCACAAAACATCCTCAAAGAAGAGGCATAGCTAACATTTAGAAATGTGAAGTCTCACCTATTGACAGGACATAATTCCAAAGTCAAAAAGCTGATTACAGGTTGCCATCACTACTTAATTGTCAATTGCCATGCCCAGATTCACATCTATGAGATTGATGAGAAAACTCTGTAGCAACAGTTGGAAGATAACATGCAAAAAAGTGCGAATTATGAACACATCCAATAACTGTCCTAGTCACCATGTGCTCCATGCCCACACTCTACATTCCCCAGAAACAGCTGCCCTGCAAACACTCCAAAAACAGATCTCTGGATACAATTTGGAACAGGCTTTGAATATTGAGAATGCAAGAACTTCCATGTAAAGAATATTGCAGGTGGGGGGTGTAGGAGGCCTTATGGTATTTGACACTTGACAACATCCTTTCCAGCATTCAGTGCACAATACTTTGAGCCAGTACATATTTCAGGATAGTGAACTACTGTGCTCTACAAGTATCTTCAGGCTGCCGGCCACTGATCACCATCCTTACACACTAACCACTTGCCAGCTTTTACAAGTGCCTGGGCTGGCAGGTGATCATCCTCACCTGCAATCCAATTGGTAGGCTTTTCTTTAACCACATCCAACAGCAGCTTGAGTGACATGGATGGGCAGCTAGAAGTGATAAGAAAATGAAAACCCTAGGCAGCAACTCTGGAGATGTGAGCAGCTCCATGGCTTACAGGCTTCTGTATTGCCCTTACAAGAGGCATTCCATCAGACTCATCATTCTGGACCCTCCATGACCGGTCTTTCCGTCGCGGTGCTTTCCTGTGCATCTTATGGGTAGCAACAGCCTTTGCTTTACTCTTCGAAATCTTTGCACCAGCACCTAGACTCAAGGTATCCAGGTCTGAGAAAACAGTTTCTAAGTCAGAGGTTCCAACCCCCAATAACTGTGCCCCTGCTGATGTACTTTCTTCACCCCTGGTTTCTCCAACACTCTCTGGTGGGATACCATTGCCCTCGTCAGCCTCAGAAACTATTGATTCTGACTCATCATCACTGTCATGCTGCTCAAGATCTAAACCTGAATCATCTTCCTCATCAACACTAGAAGATACTTGCCAGGAACCCAGAGGATCAGCATTACCCTCATTTGGTGGCAAATAGCAATAAGCTAGCTTCCCATTGATATAGTCCTTCAGGATCTGGCGAGAAGCTCGTGTTTCATCAGGTAGTCCACTGCTTGCAACATAGTTCCGCGACAAAGCATAAGCCCTCAGCAACTCGGCTGCTGTAGGAGGCCGGTTTTGAGGTTCATAAGGCTTGGGTTGTGGTAGTGTGATCCCATACAAAGACTCAAGAGTGCATCTTGGTACATTTGTGGCCACAACATCAATGGGGCCACGGTGGTCAGTCATACGGTCAATTGGAAGCACACCTGCAGCCACCATTTCTGATCTAGAACCTGTGAAGGAGGGGAATACTAAACCTGGACAATCACAGAGCATGAGCTTCTCACTTATTATTAGTGTTTGGAAATGCTTTGTCTTCCCTGGTGTAGATGTAACCCCTGTCTTCTTTTCACCAACCAGTGCATTGATGGTGGAGCTTTTTCCCACATTTGGGTATCCCACAAACCCAACAATGACTCGCCCTGTAGAACTTGCAGCGCCCATTTCACAGTCACTTCTTTCCTGTCCTTCCAAAAGATTACTGTTTTGTGCCTTTAGATGGTGAGAAATAGATGCCTGTGATGCTGCCCTCCGGGTTTCTGCAATTGCTTCAGCTTCCTGTTGCAAGCAACTCAGGAGCTCCTGACGTCCTAGAATGGCCGTTTCTTTATCATTGTCAGCTTCACTCTCCTCATCTTGGGCTCCAGAGTGGCCAAGAGGAAATGTGCTGCTGGGGCCATGCACCTTTCCTTCAAGCAGAGCAGTAGCAGCTTTGGCAGACCAGAACAAGAATGGAATGCCCTGTGATTTCAGGTAATGGGCCCACTTCTGTCTGCACAAAAAGGCATCAACCCAACCATTGAGATATACCTCACTCCAAAGTACCACAAGAAAAATGCTTGAAAGACTAAAAAAAGTCATGTTTCCGTAATGTTCTTGCAAATTGCAGTCCTGGAGATAAGTCTTCAGTGGAAACTTGAAGCTAAATTTGAAGGTGAAACTTGAATTAAAACAATGAGACTGGCATCCAGAAAACGAGGTAGCATTTCAGTGAACAACAAAAGAAACATTCCTGAACAGAAGAGAAGCTACTCTCTTGATGAGGAGAATGGTGGAAACAGTGTTAACATACCTTGCAGCACTACTCAACAGATCCGCCTTGTTTAGCAAAAGCATAGTTTTCCTGTTGCAATCAATCTCTTTCACATAAACCTGGTCACCCACACACATTCACAATGCACTTTTTGCATACTTCATCTTTCACATGAAATTTTCTAAGAGACAATAGAGACCTATAGGAATCACAATCAAACAGTATAACTGGTCAATGCACTTGTGTCAATTCTTGCTGGTTGTAGCCAACAAAACACAGTTTCTAAATGTCCACAAAAGTGTTGAGCATCCTCTGTATTCACAAATTCAGTCAATGAGTAGAGATTGTTACATAACCTGACCATACCATTCACAAAATTTCAGACCAAACAACAAGAGATGAGAGGAGAACAGAAGAAAAATGTAGTGTGAATGATAAGAATGTTCTCTCTCCCATAGTATGTATGGTAGCAACTAAGTACCTTACATCTCCACTGACTTCATCAGGAACTTCTAATGGCAGGTTCAGACCAATGTCAAACATCAACCCATGTGCTAAATTTCTGACACAAATACAGAACAGAAAGACTCAGCCATGATGCTGTCTACTGCACAAACATAAAGGCACTGAAGACCCAACAGAAAAACCAATATAATAACTCTCATGAACATTGAGAAATCTCCATACTCATGATTGGAAAGCCAAAACAACATTAAAATGTCTCCTTTTAAGTCAAAGAAAGACTCCCAGATAAGGACTTACAGAAAGAACATGAAAGGGACAAAACTAGAATAAAAACACAAAGACAAACATATGCAGTATGAACAAAGGTCACAGTCTCTCACTTGTTCAGGGACCATCAACAGTACCATGTATGATAGCAACTTCTCTATCACTTCTTCCCCACTGACTTCATCAGCTCCCTACAGTGGGTATAGGCTAGTCTAACCACTAACCTGCGAACCATATTTCTGTTGCAATGGGAAGAATAGAAGATACTACAAAAAGATAAGAAAAAAGAAAACCAAAAGGAGAAAGGAAAGCACCACTAAAACAAAGAGCAAAGAGAACAGACACTGAAAGTGTTTGGGATCATCTAAGTTTGAGAATAAATTGGGCATAAAGCTTCCTTGTCAAAATAGGAACCCCTTGCAAGGATTGTCTTGAAGACAACTTAGGATGAAACTCCAAATGCGGATCTATCTTTATTCATTAAGCAATTCTGTTGTCTGTTTCAGTAGAAATTTCGAATATTTACGTTTGTTCTTCATTTAAAGATTGAACTCATCATTCAGGCTATAAAGGGATTTTCAACGTTAAAAACCTCAAGAATCTGTAAAACTGACTGTTGGTAACTCTGAGTCTACCATGTCTGAAATATTTAAAACAAGGCATGCAAATCATGTCACCATATGTATACTCTCACTCAGGATGTTTACCAAAATGGTTAGTGCCAAACCACTTAAGTATCAGTTTACTGCTTTATCTAATATAAGCACAATTAAGCTCACAAGCTGATTGGCACAAAAGAGTCTCTACTTGGATCTGAACCTTCAAACACTTGTGTGTTTATATGAGAAAACAGAGCTATTGAATGTGTGCATACCTCCAAGTCAGGGCATCGGTAAAAGAGAGGATTTCGAGCATCAACAACCATCACAACCTGGTCACATGAGAAACACAACATTCTCAACACTGACAATATGTGGAAAGGTCCTTATATCATGCAGAACTGTAAGGAGCACAAAGGACTGAATGGCATCCACTCTGAGATGTAAGGCAAAACAAAAGCAAGTACACCAAGACACAAGATACAGAAAAGGACATGCAGGAGTAAATACCAAGTCACAACGTTCAAGCACACGCCATAATTGTCTCCAAATATCCAAATTCTTCTCAAAAGGAGTAAGAACCAGTTTCTCATTGTCCTCCAGTCTGTGAAATATCATTGTCTCAAAATCAGTTTCTACCGATTGGCACCTAAGAGTGCAGGGATATCGCTGAGACATAATGCAAGGTACCAGATAACATTTTCATGAGAAATCGGGACTTCTCTGTACTTAAGATTTATGCAACCTGAAAATAATTGGGTGTTGACCTGATAACAAGGCTATAGAGATGTCAGATCTGACAATAAATCAGAGAAGAGGAAAAAAGAGAAAAGAATACCAAACCCCAAAAACAGAGGAAAGACTGAGGAACCATGAAATATCAACAACAGCAATATGTAGGGTACTGAGAAGCTACCACAACATCCCCACTAACATCATTAGGTCCAGGCAGTCACTGGGGCCAATAACAAATTGACTAACATACCAAGCTTCTATCACAAGGTACCAGATAATGTCCTCTCCATTGTTGACTCACTTTCAGGACACAATATCAATGCAGCCTAGAAATGATAAATGTATCTCAAAATTGAAACAAGAGATTGTTACACACTTGGCTAATCCTCTGCGCCAACTCAGAAAAGATTGCCGCTCCTGCAGATCCAGTTCTTGTGCACTCATGCTGGCATGCCATTCAGGCCTGCAATTCACACAATTCACCTGTCACGAATTTCTATCACCCTCAAATATAACCTACACCTCGACCGAGTATGTGTTCCCTCCCATGGTCACCAAAACACTACAGGAATTGGCTTATTGAAGTGCTTCCAAATTCAGTCAGCATCTCCCTCAAAGTGAATAATTCATGGAAGGTCTAAGAGAACCACTGTGACTCTGTATGCTTCAAAAACCATTGCAAGATCTCTGGTCAGAATAAGCACCTTCTGGGTATAACAAGACTGGATTGGTGCAGTGCCTCCTCTGCCTTTCGCTCCTCTGTTTTACCCTTCAAATTGTTGGCATCTCCTTCTCTGCACATTGTGAGCCGCATTAAGCAATAAGCTACTTGCAACTATTGAATGAGACAGGACAGTCTCAGAAATTCACTCTTCCTCCATTTTTTGGTCGCAGAGATAGTTGAAACATACGGGGTAACAAGGAGCTGAGGAAGAGGGTTGAGGGCAGAAAAGACACGGCCTGCAAGCTCTGCCTGCTCCATCACTTCATCCAAATCCCGCACATCAATTTGAGATTCCAAAGGCTTTGATTCTCGTTTTCCTCTTCTTTCTTCCTTTTGTTGTATTGCCGCAGACGTCCGCTGCTTCATGAGCAGCTGCCCTGGTCCAAGCGTAATCTTTGCCTTTCGCCCCATTGCTTACGATGAAACCGACTTTGCCCTAATAATATGTTTCAATCCTCTGATGATTTCCTGGACTACACATGAAATCAGAACAAAATCAGAACCACATCTGTTAACGACAGAGCTTCTACAAACAGGCCTACACTGCAGTAAAGCACTCTTGAAGGAAACCACTCAATTCCAGACACAGGAGGATTCCTACAAGACATTGACTGTCAGAATATTCGTAGAAAGGCGTGGGACGAGTGACCGCGGCCTAATTCTTCACTCAAGAAGGACTGGGAAAAAAGGACAAGCAAATGGTACCTCCAAACTTTGAAGCGTTCAGCACCTTCGCGACGACAAAGAGCGATGGTGAACCGTGCGGAGCATCAAGACGATCTCTCTCTGCCAGAAACTGTGCCGCGAGGAGCATACAGGCGAAGGCATCACGAATTAGGGTTTCGAGGGTTTAGGGCTTAGGGATAGGGTTCGAGGGTTTAGGGTTGGGGAAATCATTTTTCTTTTTCTTTTTCTTTTGATTATTAATTCTACTATATTTTTGTGTTTAATTCCGGGATTTTTGTAATGTTCTTGGAGCCTTTCTTTCTATTTTTCTTTTCCTTTTCTTTTCATCTGGATTTTTTTCTCAAATTTTGGGTTTTCTGGGTATTAGATATTTGGTTAAGGAGAATTTTTCTTTTTCTTTTTTTCCTCTTTTATAGTAGGTTCTAATCAAATTCTTGAGATTCTGAATTTCAGAAATATTTCTTTCAATTACATATGTATTTGTAGAAATTATTCTAACAAAAGCTAAAAAATTTAAGGAATTTGTGGTTCTTTAGAAGTTTAGATGTGGTGAAACTTGACCATTTGGGGCTAATTGTGAGTTTCATTCCCATAACAACAATTTTCACTAGAAAAAACTAAATTAATTATTGGTTAATTATTTGTCAATGATGCCATGAAATGGAAGCATCATTCAAATCTATTGTCACATTATAGATTGTACATGAAATTTTCATTTTTATGAATCACACTATTTGTTAGATTTCTTTTATTAAATGAAGTTTTGTGAAACAATATAGGTGTATCAGAATTTAGCACATGCATTTAGAAAGAAAAGAAATAAAAATTAATGTCTCACTATGTTGCACACTATGGATAACAATTTTTTAAATTATTTATTAGGGTCTAGAATTGTTATAAGGTTTGGGAATTCATACAAAGAGCATTTATAACATTTTGAATATAAAATACAAGTTGTGCATTATTTTTATTTTTTTACATTAAAATTAATCTAGTTCAAGGTGATTTTTTTGGTTAAACTATTTTCTTTTATATGAATATTAACAATTGTCTAATGTGAGATTCTTTGAATGGATTTTATGTACATGGATTTTTTTATAAATAACTAATATGGGTTCATTTTGGATATGGTACCAAAAAATGATTTGACAAACAAATTTTAGTTGTAAGCTTTCATGAATGTGATAATATATTTCAAAGTTTTTGGTTGGATGTTAGATGTTATGTCAACTAGATAAATAATAACAAAAAAGTCCACAAGAATATGTATCATGTTGTTGCAACAAGATAGATACAAGTTAATGAACAAGATGGGAGAAAACTTTGGAGTTTTTCAAATGTTTCATGATCCAAAATTTCATTACATTTGTTGGAATCAAAGATTATCCATCTGTAATGAGATGCATGAGAATTAACAAATGGGACTACTATCCATTGGTTGCCATTGATGTGAATGTGTTGTAAATATTTTTGTTTATATTGAATCTTTTCACCTAAGATGTGATATGAATATTGATCATATTTCGTATTTTTGAAATTCTTGGTGTAAATCATTCACCTATCAATTAACATGTATTTGTCCATTAGCCATGCAATATTCTCAAGTAATAAGTATTTATGTGTATTTAAAAGTCCATATTTTTCTATCCAATATGGATTTGTATTGAAATAACTAGCATAATTTTATTTATGATTTGTATGATGAGGATTAATATGATGATTATTATTTGGTGATATCAATTGATTATTTGTCGATTGTGATTGGGTGTCAACTTATTTAAATGTTGTCAAACTTGTATTAAATTTGTGCAACATGGATTTTTTCTAAGGTTTTTAAATTGTACATTTTAATAATGTTATTGATCTTAGTAAACTACATAGGTGAAAGATTGTCAAATATAAATGTTATGCATATTCAAAATTCACCCATGTGGTGGTTTTTTAATGCTTATGATGAAGTGTTTGAATTTTTGACCTTATCTTTTGTAATTACTTAAATAGTAAGCCAAGTTAATGAAAGTTGACACCTTTGGATTTTGAATGTTTTGGTGTGTTTATATTCATTTCTTTCATGTTGATATGAAATTGTTCTTGAAATTGACGAAATAATGTGTTCAACATTTATTGAAAATGCACCCAAACCAATGCCAAATAATGTTATGTGTTTTGTTATATGAAGATTAAATTTTACCAAAACATGAATTGGGGAATGGATTGCATGTTTTTATCCTCTTCGGTCATTTTTGGCATCATAACTTGGAATGCCTCATCAACATCACCATTAACATCTCCAAGTCACATATATAAATTTTCTATTAACATTAATTTCGTGCTTTTAGACATCTTCAAAAATGCAACTAGGTTATGACTTTTATTCATTGGAATGGTATATTTAACCATGAATTGCATATCATATCCAAGGGGTTTTTTTGGTGTGTTTATTACTAAAATAGGCTTTCATGTTTATGTTTAGTTGAAATTTGATTAATTATGTAATGGTTCATTGCATTTTTTAGTTCATTATGGGGTACAATGTGTGTAGTTATATCCCATAGAAGGCAACAAAAAAAAAATTGACAAAAAATGCATTTGTCAAATATTATAAACATTTTATTGTATTGTTATGTATGCTTTGAAACATGTTAAAATATTACACATCCTCAACTTCCTTCATTTGCTTTGTCAATATTTTTGTGTTGGGACTCACATAGTCAATGTCTTGCAAACTTTTTCCTATCACCTTTTTTATTATTTTGTTTTGTGAATAAAAATATCAACTATTTGTTCCTAGAATGAAAGGGCAATTGTTGACTATTGGGGATTGTTAAAAAATCTTTTATAGACATAATATTTAAATCTTCGAAGGAGAATGTTTGCTTTTAATGTTTGTAATTTTAGGTGGATGTTGGCAGGCATATTGCAACCTATATTATCTATATTAGGTTATATTGTTTGTCCAATCATTGTACGATGACTTCATTTTATTGAAATATTCTTTGACAATTTTAATGACTTGTGTTTTTCCAATTCTTGTTCCACCATCGACATACCTAGTCATATTTTTATTGTAGCTTTATTGATATGTATTTTATGTAATTGTTTAAAAGCTTGATCTTGAAATTCATTCAATTTGAACATATTTGAAACTTGAAATTTTGTCAATTTAACAATATTTTGTTTTTTGTGCATTTTACCAAATGAATTGTATCAAAGTAAAATGTTATGTACATTTGAATGAAAATAATAATGGCATGGATTGTAATTTTTTCATGGAGGTGAATGAATGATTTGTTTGTTTGTATGTTTATTGGATGTTTTGTGTAAATGTTATTATGTACTTAACATAAGGACTTTGGCAATTCAATTATTAAGTTATGATAGGTTCATGAAAATATTATGATTTATTTTTTGTAAATTGTGTTAAAGTTGGGTACAATCATGGTGTCAAACATCGTGATAACATTTATGATATTTTTTGTCCATTTCTTACACATTTGATATCCAAGATGCAATATGTTATTTGTAATGTTTTCATTTACAATGTCATCACTACATTTTTTGTTAAATTTTTCAAAATATTATTTGTATTTGTCATCATACACATGTATGACCTCTTTATATTCTAAATATGTTTGGTCACCTACATTCTTGAAAAATTCTTGTTGGGATCAATTGTGTTGAAAAAATGAATTGAAAGTCATTGGATATTGATGGAAAGTTTTGGAAACAATTATATCATAAGTTCTTTTGTTTTTTTGAACTACAATTTGCAATGATAATTACATACATGCGATGTATACTTGGTTATTTTGTCATGTAAAATGTTATATGAAATATTAATGTTTTTATTTTTACCAAATGTAACAATAAGTTTTAAATCACACATCAAGTTATTTCATCATACTTATACATTGTCATAACCTTAGCCTTGCGTTTATGAATAAGGGGTTTGCAGGGGTGAGGGCCAAAAATGAGGCTTGAAAGTCGCATCTCATGTTTCTAGGAGTGCAGAAGAGTGTGAAAAAATGAACCTTCACACTCACAAATGCTCTCCCACTTTGGGAGTTGGAGTTTCAATGGACTCCCAAATTTTCAAAAAGTGATTGAAGGGGTCAAAACCCATTGGACTGAATAGTTCCTTATATGATTGAAAAGCTTTTGGAATGTAGATGTTTAAAATGGGTTCCCATGACTCATTTGAACATTTAAAACACAAGTTGGGCCAAAAAATGGGTCGAAAGTCAAATTGATAATTTGACTTCTGATCATTAAAAGACCTGCATCGCCTTGATTTCCTTATGTTCAAATGATTTGCGACATACCGTTGGAAAGCTCTCGACAAGGGCTATAACTTTGCTTTAAACTTCATTTCAATCGAAGGTCTTCACAC
Organism: Sphagnum tenellum; assembly: GCA_963921925.1. Taxonomy (NCBI): domain Eukaryota; kingdom Viridiplantae; phylum Streptophyta; class Sphagnopsida; order Sphagnales; family Sphagnaceae; genus Sphagnum; species Sphagnum tenellum. The sequence goes on from OY998156.1 coordinate 14,048,150, forward strand.
AAGGTTATGGGCCCCCAAAGTCACGGGAGTCCTAACTATGAGTCTTAATTGGGACAAAATGACATTTGGGTGTTGGTCCCATGGCTCAGCATAAAGTATACTATATAGGGGAAGGTGGTGGCTTCCCCAAGTCCAGGCCGCGATGAATCTTATGAGTATGTGTTTGCTCGTGGCTCGTCCGTGCACCAAAGTGCTCCAACTTTGCACTAATCAACTTGTTGTTTGGTTTATACAGGCCCGTGTGAATGATTGAATTGTTTGTCAATCTTCCTAGTCCCATCCCGAAGCTCCAACATGCCCCTCTACCCCCAAAATGTTGTGAGTTAAAGAGCGCACCCCAACTCCTTTTCCTTCTGTTGTTCACCTTTGGATTCGCAATTGAGTCCATCAAAGAGTTTGGGGGTGCATCACATGCACCATACATATTTTATGCATATGATATCTATGTGCAAAAAATATGAACCTATGAAAAAATGTTTTTCACACAATTTTCATTATCAAATTGATCGTGTGATGAAAAGTTTATGATATAGTTGAAGGATATGAAAAGTACATATGGTATGAAAAAAAAAAAAAGTTTTATCACATGATTTTACAATATTTAATTACATTCTCATCCTCACAAATTCAAATACTATTTTTTTAAAATTACATAAATATCAAATATCAAAATTTGATGTAAAAAAATAATTATAACTAAATTTCAAGGTTGTTAAAAATGACAAGATGTGTTGTTTTTACATTAATTGTCACATTAGTGTCATGATGGACTCATTGGTTTGTTAGGTCAAACATGACATTGACCAAACATTCCCACAATAAAATAAAACAATTTTCTTTTCATTTTCACTATGCACAAACGTGCAAAAGTAAATGAAAAAATATCCCTTAACATTGTAATCCTTTATTTTTTATATAAATGCAAGAAAGTAAATTCTAAACCTTGTCAAGTATCATTTTGAAACCATCATGCATTTCATTAAGTTTATAGAAAGTCACATACAAAGTTTCAAAACTTTTAACGTAAGAAAAATATGTAATAAATAAGTATTAAATTGGTCAGGTGAAATGTGCTAGAACTTAATTTTTAAGTTAAATATTTGGCAAAATATGGTTTTAACTGTGCAATTAGTTTTTTTTAATTTTTTTTTAATGTGCCATCAACTTGAAATTAGAAAAAATTTAATTAAAGTCTTGCTTTCATCTATTTGAAACCAATTTGAAAGACCTATTTGCATTCATTTGCATTTTCAAAAAATTACTTAAATTCATATTAAGAGCAAAAAAATAATATTATTGTATTAACATTTTAAAAATTCTCATATGGATCATTAAACAAAAAAAATTTCAAGAAAAATTATATTAATATTTATTATGGTGACTTTCACCCCAAAAAAATCTTGACAATCAAAATGTGATGATTAAATTTCGGTCACCATTTCAATGGATTTGGAGTGATTGGATTTCAATCAAAAAAAAAAAAACTTTAAAAGTTGAAAAAAAATATTGACTAGCGAAATGGTGATCAACATTTAATTGCCACATCTTTATGAAATAAATAAATAAATTTAAACTTGATTATTTTTTTTCAAAGGTTAATTTAAGTTGTAGGTTTAATTTTATTTATTTTTAAACTTTGGATTGCAACTTATGATTAGGATGACCTAGTCTTAATACCTATGGGCACATTGGTCCATATCATGACCAAATTTTAGTAGTATTGCTTTTATAAAACATTGTTATGAAAATTGGCCTTTGAAATGACAATTAAAATTCAATCATCACATCTTGATGGTTTGGGTTTTTCTTCTTTTACAATTGAATTTTGATTTCCACATAGACTAAGACCCAAGTTTAGCCAATCATTCGTGCCCCCCAAAATTACATGGTGATTGAAATTTAGTCACCATTGGGGTAAAAAATTTACCCCCACAACTTTTTTTAAAACTCTAACCTAGGTTCATTTTAAACCAATGTGACACTATATTATGTTGATGAACATTCACAAGGTTAGGAGGGGGTTGCCGTATAAATGGTAGAAAACCAGTTAAAGTGCAAGTGCAAAGTTTTAAAAAATAAATAAAAAACATTTAATGAAAAAGAGGGGGAAAGGGTGGGGCATTGGGGGGTAGGGGGGGATGCATTACAAACTTGCCCCCCACAAAGTTTTAGCACTTTTACAACACTTTAAAAATGTGTTCAAGGTTATGTGTTAATTAAGTGTTGATACAATCATTGATATGATATTGTGATTGCATTATACACATTGTGATGATCAAACATTGTGTTATAATGCAATGTCAACATTATGTCAATAATTTATCAACGTTTAACTAGCAATTAAATTTGAACACATTATTGAAGTGTTGTAAAGGCATAACTACATGGAGGGGGCAAGTTTGTGATTAGTGGGCCCCCCATTGATGGTAGACACTTGGTTGTGCTAGGGGGTAATTATTGAAAAACATTAAACACCCCCTAACAAACATTGTTTGGTGTAAAAAGTGGCCAACAATGGTCAACCACCTAGTTACTACAACATGATTTGATTGTTTTGATCTTGCACATACATTGATTTTATTTTTTTAAATTTCCTTTTCAAAGGTCAAATCTATGCTACTTGTTGGTTTTCTTTTAATTCAAGAAAAGGTTGTTGGGTTTGGATTCAACCTAGGACAACCTAACATGGAAAACAAATTAAATAGTTTTTTTTTCCAAAACATGCAAAACATGAAGAACTACCCAATGCAATTTGGTGTAAACCCATGCAAGGTTAAAAAAAACATGCCCAAAAGTGTGTTAAATCTAGAACTTGTTAGGGGGTATTTAACATCTCGTTAATTTCCTCCATGCTCAAGTTGTAAAAAGTGGGCCAAGTCCTATCCTTGGTTAGGTTATGACTAGTTAACATATTTATGAGTGATGTATTTTTAGAGTGGCAAATTTTGTATCAAACAAATAACACAATTCAAATACATATTAAATATATTTTCTTAGTTGAAATTTATCTACTTTTTGGGTGTCATCAATTGAACCCTATGATAGAATAGTGTGAGTGTCACACAATAAACATTATTTGAGTTTTGCAAAATTTGTCAAGGAGTTTTTAACATCCTACCAAATTATGTAGTTTTTCTTATAATTGGAAAATTGTGCACAAACCTAAATTTGATAAGTTGTTTCTACTAGCATTTCATAACTCAAGTAGTTCCAAATGGTTCCAAACTTTTAGACCCGAAAATCCCCCAAGGTTTAAAATGTTTTTTTAGGTTATATATATATATTGTGTGCATGCATTTCATTAATCTTAGTGACAGTTCCAAGTAAATTCTAGGCTTCCAAACTTCATCAATCCCTACCAAAGTGATAAGGATTTAAATGTGTATTTTAGTTTTAAATTGTATCTTTATCTTTATTTGCAAATTCCATAACTCAAAACTCAAGTACATACCTTGAAATTGAAGGGCAAGGTGAGAGTGAAGGGCTAGCATCAACCTCACCAAGGAGATTCAAAATAAGTCCACATAACACATGTAATCAAAAAAAAATTATAACACCATTAAACATGAGAGGTTTTTCCACATCAATACAATGAATTGCAATGTTTTTTTTTTGGATATATACATTTAATTATGTTGATAAATTAAAAAATTGAAATAGAAGACCAATAATATAAAGTAGTAACAAACTCTCAAAATTGTCAATACATGTGTGAACATGTAGCAAATAATCAAGTTCATAAACAAAAATATAATTATAAATTTTGTTGTTACATTTTTATTTTTATTTTTTTGTTATAAGAACTCACACAACCTATTGTTATTTTCTATTTGGTTGGTAGTTCCAATAACACGAATTGGTTCAAGCTGTAAATAATGCATAGTTGATTAATGATGCTCAAATTTCTTATCACTAGACATAACAATTGCACCTACAATAAACATAACAAAATTGAACTATCAACAAAATTGAATTTTATTTGCGATACATTAGATCAAAGCCTTTTCTTTTTCCCTTTTCATCAAGGGTGTGAACTTGAACTTGCATTAGTTGTCATGTGCACAAAATGTATACCAAAATGTTTTTCTTTAGTAAAATTTGAAGTTCGTGAAAATTTCACAACAATAAACAAATGTTTTGTAATTTGTTGCACACCTTGCTAACTCCCAAAGAGGAAAGAAATGCAATTTTTTACACTCAAGTTTTTTTTTAAAAGTATTATTTTTATCTCTTTGATTAATACTTTTGAAATGATGGATGATCTTCCATATTTAACAATGCAATTGCTTTAAGAAAATCAACAATGAAAACAATAACATCTTACTCCCAACATCACTCACCTTCACATCTTCATTATTGCTTGAATTTTGAAAAAACTAGAACTTGGAATTGTGTTGGAATTGTTCATGTTTGAAATTACTCCTACTCAAAACCTAGGGAAATCATTCCTTGTATATTTTAGGAAGCACTTGAATAAAAGGGAATTTTTTCATATGTTATAAAGTAATGTTATATTTTAAATGCATATTTTCATATTGAATAACATGCATTCTATTTATGTTTGAATGATTACTTTTTTCAATAAATTATACCCTAGATTTTTTTTCACACCATTGAAATAAAATGGAAGTGATTTCCTGAAGGCTCCAAATTGTTTTTACTTGAAATTGTTGCCAATAAAGAAAAATGCATAGGGAAAGAGGGAAGAAAATGGAAGGAAGGAAAGAAGGGATGGAAAGGGAAAGAGAAAGGGTGTTTGAAAATAAAATTATTGATTTTTTTTTACAAAACATTAACTTTTCTTTTTTTCCTTGTTCTATAATTTTCCAACATGTAATAAACTACACCAGCATCCACTTAACAAATAATATAACAAACATGACCAAAAAAACCTAGTTGGCAAACAAAATCTTTCACCCAAATCCCAAAGAAGAAAACTAAACAATATAATCAATTTGCAAGGAAGATGGAAAAAAAAGCATACAAGTGCAAACCCTAGCCACCTTTGAACCCTAAAAAATGCATCATGGTCATGACATGGGATACTTATGTTCCATGATTTCACCATGGATATTTAAATGAAAATAAAATTTTGTCATGATCATGCATACACATGTTTGATACACTATTATCAAGATGCAAACATATCAATTCCCCCAACATGGAATTGTTTTAACCTTTTCCCCATACACTACTAGTAGGATGCAAACTTACCTCACTAATTCCCCCAACATTGAAATTGTTTTGACCTTTTCCCCGTCCATTTTCTTTATTAAAAAAATATTGAACAAGATACACCCTTGTTGTAACACTTGCCATCAAAAGTTGGCCATCATTTTATGTTGGGGGATTGCATGGCATTGTCATGATCATCAATTGCCAATTGTGTAGCATAAAATTGTACTTTACAACATGAATAATATTTGTAAATTGGGTAGCAATACTTGAATGAACATCCCTAACTATGAGTATGTGACCTTGCAAAAGAAAATTTCACATCTAAATTTAGTTATTTATTTTTTGTGTTCCCAAGGGCCACCCATGAAACTAAAATTGTAAATAAGTGTGAAACTATCACCTAGACCAATCATTGTGATTGGTTAATTAGAAACATTGGTTACATCATATTTATACATTTTTTTATAACAAGTGCATGATTTTGTTATTATTTTACCAACTTCAACAAATTATGTTAAATTATTGGGCCAAAACCATTCCATTGACCCAAATTGACATGTTTTGATTTTTTTTCATCCAATTTTAATGTTCAAAATCACATATTGAACAATGTGCTAAAATGTGGGGTGAAAACCACTTTGTTGCCCAAACTAGCATGTTTTGGTTAATGTTGTACTAATATACATGGTACACCTATAATATGTACATTGGTATGTATTAGGGTATGTTAGAACCTATTGTTGGGTATGTCCTAAAATATATATTTAGATTGATTCTAAAACCCAAGGTTTTTTTTGTGTGAACATACCTAGGTCGAAACATTCCAATCAAAATTTTGAAATGTTTCATACTGTGTTAAAACCAATATTTATGGTGAAAGATTGAGGTTGGGAGGTGTAGGTGTAATGGCAATTAGGGTATTTTTTCTAACTTAAAGAAATCTTGGATAGAGTGGCTAGGAGAGCGATTGATGGAGATAAAACAAATTTGCAAGGTCAACATCAAAATGCAATGGCTATTTTAGGATAAGCTTCAAATTTTTGTGGTTGGTTGCAAAAGAACTATAAGTCTATAACATTATTTTTTTGCTTTTGTTTTTGTTTATATATAAAGATGATCTCAAAATATGTTTATACATGCTAAAGTAGAGGCAGATGGGTTCCAAGCAAGCCCACTTTGTCTTTTTTCTTTTGAAGAATGAAAGTCGTCACTAAAAAAAAATGTGTATTTTCGACTAGTTTTTGTGACTAAATTTTAGTCACAAGAAACATTTTGCAACTAAAATCCCTTTAGTTGCCTAAAACAAGTCACATGTGATAAATTAGTTGTAAATGATAAAGGGTATAATATGAAAAAAAAAGTCAACAAATACATTTCATCTTTTGACTACATTGTATACATATTGTCACATGCAATTAAAATGTAACTATTTTGGTCACAATTAAGGGAAAATGATTTGTTGCCATGTGTTTTAATATTTGATTATTTAAATTATTATTATTATTATTTTGAAATAATCTAGGATGTTTAATTCTAATAATTGGATGATCTATTATTATGACACGTGGCCCAATGTAAGTATGCCATGTGGCATTAAAAAATCTTTAAAATATTAATATTAAATTGGTAGGTACCTAGGTAGGTACATAAATATGTGCCTACAAACCTATGCTACATACCAACCTACCTATTTAGGTGAAAAAAAAGTAAATAGGTTCTACCTTCTTGGGTTAAATACCTACTCATGTAAGTAGGTATTTAGGTAGGTAGGTACATATGTCAACCTAGGTGGGTAGGTCAAATTGAGTACTTAACTAGGTAGGTAGGCAAATAGGTTGGGAAGGTAGGCATTTTAGAAATGTGCATAATTTGTTTTTTTATTTTGGGTTGACCTTTTTGATTAACTCATCCCATGTGCACAAATTTTTAATATGAAATTAGATGACCACACCCCCTTGTATATATAATGTTCAAAATAAGAATGAAAAATAAACAATATGGGATAAATTTTGAAGTTGCAACTTCTTCACATATTAAATTGTAATTCCAAAACTTTCTTCATGCTTTATTTTCTTAATTTTTAGATTTATAAACAATTCAAGTGCTAGATAATTAAATAATCATTTAATTAATTATGATTAAATTTACATATATTTAAATTATAAATTACACACTACAAATATTCAGTATTCATTATCAATTACTTAAATAAGCAATAAGTTCTTAATATTTAGCAAACTAACAATCTAATTATTCACAAGTTATTAATACATAACTAAAAAGTAATTAAAATAATTAAAAATTAAAAATATTTTATTACTTTTTTGAATCTGATCGAATTATATATAATATAATTAATGTAAAACTAATTTAATGACTATAATTTAGAATTTAACTATTTTAAATATTTATGTTAAAATTATAAGTAATGAATTAACAATTACTATTAGAAAGTAAATTTTTATACGAATTTTAAAATATTATTATTCAACTAATTACATTACTTAATGTATGATTACATTTATTTTTTAAAAAATAATTATAGGTCAAATAATTTTTTTCTTTAGCTAATTATTAATTATAAATATAATAATTTGTTAAACATAACATTAATTTTCATAATTATTATAAAATTATTATAAAATATTTACCATAGATGATTAGTCACACAATTTTAATAATAATAATAATAATAATAAATAGTAATTCATGAAATTAAAATCAATAAAATAATTATTTTTACTACATTATAATTTTTCCAAATTTTGAATTTAGGTTTGCAATTATAAATTACAGAGTGTGAATAACTATGTTCAATTAAAAAATAATTATGCAGTTACTAATTAATTTTTATATGAAGAAATTGCAATGATTTTAAAGTAATGTCACACTAATTACATTAATTAACTTCTTCTTATATAAAAATATAAATTAGAAAATATACAAATATATGTTATAACAATTATTCTTATGTGTAATTAAGGTTTAATAAACATAATCATTTATAATTATTTATAAAAGTGACGTGTTGTGAATAACATTAGTAGGAAAAACCCTTAAAACTCAATCAATAAGTTTTTGAATTGAAATATAAATTCAAGATTCCAAAATAGTAATTCAGAATTCAAATATCAAATTTAAGATCAAATAAATTTTTTGAAGTTGAATAACAAATTTCAGAATTGAAATTTCAAATTTCAAATTCAAATAATAATATTTTAAATTAAAAGGTCCATTTTAAGACTCAATTAATAATTTTCTGAATTGAAGTATTAATTTCAAGAATCCAAAATAATAATTTGGAATTAAAATTTCAACTGTCAAGTCAAATAATTTTTTAAAATTAAAATTAAAAACTTCAAAATTCAAATATCAAATTTCAAGTTCAAGAAAAATTATTTAAAGTCAAAATGTTGATTTTTAGACTCAATTATTGTTTTTGAACTAAATATTAATTTTTAGATCAAATAAGTTTTTCGAATTTAAATAAATTTTTTTCCAGGATTGAAATGTCAATTTCTAGATTCAAATAACAATATTCAAAATTGAAATGTCAATTTTTAGACTCAATTAATCAATTTCAAACTAGAAATATCAATTCTGAGATTCCAAAGTAATAATTTGGAATTGAAACTTCAAGTTCAAAGCAAATGATTATTTAAAATTTAAATGAAATTTTTTGAAAGTTGAAATATAAAATTTGATATTCATATTAAAATATTCATATCAAAATGTCCATTTTTACAATCAATTAATAAATTTCTGAATTGAAATACTAATTTTTGGATTCAAAAATATTAATTTAGAATTCAAATATCATATTCAAATAAAAAATTTAAAAATTTAAAAATGTTTTAAACAATTGAAATAATAATTTTTAGATTTGAATAAAAAATTTGAAGTTCAAATATTAATTTTGAGATTTATTATATGAACATGATACATACATGTGCATATTATACATATATAATTTTAGTACATACATTTAAATACACCCCTATGTCATTGTAGAATACGTTTAGCATGTAACTAATGTGGTGATTATTGTGACTAATGCAACATATCAACCTATTAATGAATGAAAAAAAATGTAAAATCGATTCAACCAATAGGACGAAATTTCTAATAGTTGCATCATAGTTGTGAAAATGACCAAAATAATGAAATTTGGTTTTATAGTTGTAATATTCCCAAAATCTAGTTGTAAACGACTATAAGTCACATTTTTTGGCTAATTTTTATTAGTGTGTGCTACTCAATGTGGGCCCATTTTCTCTTATCTTATTGTGCTACAAATTTTTTTTGAGTTATGGACAAGTTTTTAGAGTGGCCCCACTTGAAATATTTTTGTTATTATTATTATTATTTTGCTCTTAAGATGTTACTTAGGTTGTACATTAGAAATATTCTTTTTAGAATCATGGATAAACTACTAAGTGGCCCCACTTGGTATTTTTTTGTCTTTTAGTTTTTTATAAAGTTATTTGTCATTTCCTTCTTCATCTTTTAAGACTCTTGAAGTGTAAAATGTTGCAATCTATTTTTGTATTACTCTTGATGTAAGTGTCTTGGGTAGAATATCACAAAAATAATTCCATTTGGACATTTTTTCTTCTAGCTCATGTGTTGCAACCCTAGCCTTGGGCTTGAGACCAAGGCAAGGGCTTACAAGGTTGCAAGTTAGGAGGGAAACCCGGGAATCACGTCGCATACTCCCGAGAGTGTAGGAAAGTGTGAGGGAATGAACCTTCACACTTCTAAGGGTACTTCCACTTTGGGAGTAGGAGTCCCCATGGACTCTCGAATCTTCAAAGAACAATATCAAAGGTCAAAACTAAATGGATTGAAAAATTCCTTATATCATTGAAAAGCTCTTGGAACGTAGTTGTCTAAAATGGGCTCATATGACCCATTTGGACATCTAAAACATAAGTTATGGCCCAAAGGAAGGTCATGAATCAAATTGGCAATTTGACTCTTGACCAATAAAAGTCAGGAATCACCCCGATTTTCTTGCGTGTAGGTGGCGTGCGACATACCATTGGAAAGCTTTCAATGAGGGCTACAATAGACCTCATCTCAATTGAAGGTTTGCACGCAAAGTTATGGGCCCGCAAAATCGCGAGAGTCCCAGCTGTGAGAATTTCAAGACTCCCACTTGGGAGTCTTGGGACAAAATATCATTTGGATGTGCGCTTCATGGAGAGGTACAAAAAATATTATAAAAGGGAAGGTGGTGACTTCCCCCAAGTCCGGGCCATGGTGAATCTTGTGAGTCCGAGTTTGCCCATGAGGAGTCCTAGCACCAAAAGTGCTCCAATTATGCACTAACCAACTTGTTGTTTGGTTTTGTGCAGGTTCGTGTGAGTGATTAAGTGTTTGTCATTCTTTCTAGTCCCATCCCGAAGCTCCAACACGCCCCTTTACCTTCAAAGTGCTACGAGCTAGGGAACATGTCCCAACTCCTTACTCTTTCACTATTTTCAGTTTAGATTCACATTTGAATCTATCAAGGAGCTTAGGAACACGTCATCATGCTAATAAGGCAATTGATGTACAAGAGATATAAATGATGATATGCACTTTATGTCACCCTACCCCTCTTTTTAATGTATCCTCCTTATGCTTTAATAATAACATTCGCAAATGCAAAGGGTTATTACATTATAACCCTATTCATGGTAACACATTTATGAAAAAACATTTGCAGGATGACCACATCAAAGAAATTCAACAAATACAAGGTAGAGGTGAGGGCAAAGGATGGAGGTGTTATAGAACGTCATAATTCAAAATGTATAAACATGTACCACCTTCGTTAATCACTGATTTTTTTGGTGGTGGCACAAGTTATTTCAAGAAAAATCTTGTTCAACTAAAAAATCATTTAAGATTTGGTGCTCCATGTTTGTAAAGGGTATCAAAACATTTTGGTTGTTGGGCCTTTTTGGCTAAGGAGGTTGGTAATGAAAGAAATCCAAAGTTTAAATTGCGTACCCATAGCCAATTTGTTTCAAAACACCTTCATGACATGGTAGCAAAAACAACATATATGTATGTGCTACCCTTTGTTAACCAAACATGAAACTACAAGTATCACTTTTGATCTTTGGATGTTTAGAATTAGGTATGATGTATTTTGATTCGTAGTGAACTTCATTGATGATATTGTTGACCCCATCATGTCACTATAGGTTTATTTGAAGCACTTAACATTGCAGGGGCATCATTGGTGAAATAGTGAAACCTTTGTTGGCACAATATGAACTCATAAAGAAAATAGTAGCATAGGTGAAAGATGGGGGAAGTAACTTGAATATTTTGGCATTAATATTTTTGCAAGTGGTTAACTGTGAACCATTGTAATTAACATCTCCTTATGCAGATGCATGCTTTGGGCATGCCATGAGGAAAACATATTAATATGTTATTTCAAATGATAAAATATGTGTGGGAATGACACAAGTGCCATTGAAAAATGCCCAATTAGCCTTGTAGAAGATAATAACTTGGATGAAAAAAGTGGCAAAGGTCACCATGAGTGGGACAATGCTTGTAGGGCTATTGGCCTAACTCCTTATATTGGTGACATTGGTGAAAAGAAAAATTGTTGGTAAAATCATGTTTTTCCAAAAGACATTGGAGTTTGCAAATGCTATCAACATTTGTTATCAAAGGCAAAACCTTCAATTGCAATTTAGGGTGCCATGTGGGAAGACATGGGTTGTGGCAATAGCTATGACTAAAATATTTAATCTAGTGGTGAAACAATAATAAACCAAACTCAAGGGGTTTGATTTTTTATTAGATGTTTTGCAAGCTCCCTTGATTATTAGTGCAAAATTTCAAGCTAATGTTGATCATAAAGTAATAGTTGACCCCTTATTGTCATGTGGAAATTGTGATTTAGAATTGGAGACTTTATACAATCACATGGCTACTAAATTAGTGAAAGTTTTAGCCCGATTTCTACTATTTGCTTGGATTTTTCAGCATGAAAATGCACATAACATGATGGCCCTCATACTTGATTCGAGGTTCAAGGGCCTCACTTGTGTATGTGAGTTTGTTGGTCAAGAAAGAGCCATAGAAATTGTACATGAATACGACCAATAGTGTTTGTTGGCTATCTGTGTGAAAGTGAATAACTTTTTGAATCCCACTACTATTACAAGTTTTCCAGCTATTGAAACACCTATAATAGATTTTGGTTATTCTTTGTTTGATGGCCCATCATGCCTTGTTGAGTTTTTGGAAAGGCTTTTAATTGTTGAACTTTAAATGTTTTGTCGACATTTTATTATTCTTAAAAAACGTGCATGTCCTTTGTTATGGTGGAAGGCAAATTGTCACAAGTGGGCTAATGTGGTTAAGAAGGTAGATCTTAACCATTTTTGGAAGCCAAATTGAAACTAACGAATTTTCAATGTTCTTGGTGTTTTCACAAGTTTGTGAAGATGTTGATTTGGAGTGGTGAACTTATATTCAGTGGTCATGATTTACAAGAATTCGCTTAATGATGCTAAGGTGGGGTGTAGTCTTGCAAATGAGGATTTCATGAATTTTTTTGCAGTTGAAACATATCTACTAGAATCTCATGAAGTAGAATTGATTGAGGTTGGGATGTTTGAAGAAGGGTAGTTTGTGGATTTTATGTACACATTTTAGATTTAGGTGATGTAGTTTTGAGACTTGGCATCTCCTCTTTGCTTAATTCAAGATTCCAATTTTGATTCATTGACAATTATGCAAATGTATGTTTTGAATTTTTTTTGAAATCTCAACATTTTAATATCTAACCTTTCTATATACACCCTTAGTATGTCAATTTGTTTTCAATATACTCATGTTTAGGATCAGGGTATTTAAAATTTAAAAATATTCATACTTGAAAAAACATTTCCTACATAAGACCCTACTCACGTAACTACATGTTGCCCCTAGACATATATATATATATATAACCAGTTGGGTATGTGAAAAATAACATCCCAATATAACATTGATTTTGGCTTTTCTTCATTCAATTTTAACATTCAAAATCACATACTAAACATTGCTAGGGATGCTTCAAAAATATGATCACACTTGATATTTAGAGCTCCCTACTAACATCACCTTAACATCAATTAAGTGCCATGAATCACAATATCACAATTTCTAAGATTGCAAATTACCATAAATGTTCTAAACATTATTTCAACATGACCACACATGATGTTAATTCATAACTAACATTGAATTTTTTTTTGAAAATTTGCAATCTACTTCAAAAATAATCTTTCCATTTTTTGCAACATTAGAAATAATAATAAACAAAGATGTATGCTAAACCTCATTTTTTGCATCTTTAATGAACATTGATGTGTGGGTATAAATCTTTCTTTTTTCAAAGATTTAATATTCATTAACTATATGAGTAGTAAAATCATTTTAATATCAATGCCATGTCATATGCCACTTAAAAAATAATGTTATTTAATATTTTAAGTCTGAAATGGTGCTTAATTTTAACATCATGAACACTAGTCTAACATTAAAGTTAACATCATGTGTGGCCATATATACAATTAAATGTCTCCCAATAGAGTTATTTTTGGCACTTCTTAAATTTTAAAAATAAAAGTTTCGCCCCATTTTGCACTGTGCGAGCCTTCCATTTTTTAGGGTTTCTCGTCGTGTAGTGCATCGCCCTTGCTTCTCCGATTGTGTCGAAGCAGAGGAGTTGCGGTGATGACCTTGTGTTTGTTGCGTGAGAAGACAAGGAGGAGTAGCAGTTCCTGATTTCTCCCCCGCCGGTTTTTTGGGCAGCAGAAGGCCATGGTGACAGCATCCTCAGGAGCACCCAGTTGGGCGCAAGAGAGTTGTTTGATGGGAATTGATGAAGCTGGTCGTGGTCCAGTGTTAGGTTTTTCAATTTGCACCCCTCTTTCCGTTCCTGTGAGAATTGGATAAGAAAAGCTTGTGTAACGAACAACATGTCTGCTGAGAATTTTGGATCCATTACAGTTAGCTCGATGAGGAGTAGTAAGTAGTTTTATGATCTTTGTGAGGAGATGTGTTTTGCGGGGCTTTGTTTTTTTCATTTAGAAGTTCGTCCTGTCCCTTGTGTTCATTTTCATACTCGTTTATTCGTGTATTTTCTTTTTCTTTCCGTTTTTTCCCCCTTTCCTAAAAGGAAGAGCATTGAAGAAAAAATTATGTAAAAATGTGTTTGTAGGTTTATGACAGTTTTGATGCGTGCTTTTCAACAAGAATTTATGTCCCGCATTCTTGCAATGAGCTACTTGTTATGTGGGTTTTCAGAAAGGAAGGAAGGGCGGGGAACAAGTTTGTAGGATGTGGTTTAAGTGGTTTGTGCATTGAATAGAGAAGGGCTGTATGGCAGGACCAATGGTGTATGGATGTGCCTTCTGTCCTCTGGATCAGAAAGAGCGAATATCCAGCTTGCAGTTTGCAGGTAATTTTTCACCAATAGAAAAAGCCAATGATCATTTTCCTGTGAATTCACCACCAGTCTTTCTTTTTGGTTTGCAATTTCGGACCTCTTGTTTCAAGGTCACTGATGCCCTACCGTAGTTTGCAGAGCAGGAATTGGTCATAAAATGGGGGATGGTTTTTTGGTTTTTCAGTGAGTTGTGCAGCTGACATCAATTCATTTGTTGGAGGTGCTGTAGAGTAATTGCTGCATTGTATCATCATGTCTGAGGGTTTCAGATCACCCCCAGACTTTGCTGTTTTTATGTTGGCCATAAATTGAAACTGCTTATGAAATATAGGTCCAAAGCATATAAGAAAACCTCCCACCAGTCTTTCTCAAGTGTCTGACATTTGATTTTTGGCTGCTCTGATCAAGCAACCCTGGTGTAGAAAGATTAGGCCTAACTGAACGGCTTTGAATCCCAAATGCTGGGTTGTGGAATCCATGAATTCTGACATTGAGGCAGGGCAATGCAATCCATCATAAGTGTAGGGTTCAGTGTTCTTGGTTCAATTTTATGGCCTCAGTGTTGGAGGAGAACAAAGTTAAGTAACCCCAACACATTGACAGCAAGCCTCATAAAAATCTGATAATGGATAGCGTAATTCCAAATTTCCTGTAAGATTTAAGGGTCTGTTTTGTAGTCCTTGGTAATAATCAGCCTGGCACCAGAGTTGATTCCAAAGAAGGCCACAATACCAATTTTTTTTTAAAAAGTTCAAGATTTTCTGTGGATGTGGGGGGCATGGGGCAGATTCAAAGGTGCTGACAGAAGCCAAACGGGATGAGCTGTATGCAAGCATACTGGCAGACAGCTCAATGGGATGGGCAGTGGATGTGATTGACCCCAGGGACCTTTCTGCACAAATGCTATGCAGGTTTGAAAAGAAAATCACATAGTGGAGCTCTGATTGCACTCAGAGAAGACTGAATGTCCTGCCAAGGCCACATCTTAAGAGTCAGAGTTCTTGAATGGTGACTGACCAGACTGACCTGTCTAAATGATTTTGCTGCTCATGTTGATAGGTGTGGCATCCTCAACTAAAAGACTTTGATTGCCTAACAGTTATTGGATGTGATAACTGACTCTCAACTTTCTTCATAAAATCTTGCAGGGAAAGGAGGAGTCTCAATATGATCTCATTTGAGTCAGCAATGGGTTTGATCCGAAGTACTTTGAGTCTGGGTGTTTCACTTGCTGAGGTTTGCATACATTTGATGTAATGATCTTGCTTTGTATGTGTTGAGTTCACTTAAATATGTGTTTGGCCAGATACGGAAGATTAGTTTGATGAAATTGGGTTTCCTTTCTGAGACCTGGTGCCATTCTGTTTGAAGGGCCCATCAAGAAGCTTTTTTGTTGTCAAGGGGGAGTTGAATGTTTGAATGCTATTGACTTAGTAAAAAGTATGTGGCACAGGTTTTTGTAGACACTGTGGGGGACCCTGCAAAGTATGAGGCATCACTCACTGAGCGCTTCCCAGGGATCAAGTTTACTGTGTCCAAGAAAGCTGACAGCCTATTTCCTATTGTCAGTGCAGCCAGTATTATTGCCAAAGTATGTGAAGTATATGTTGATACTCTCTGCTGTTTCCACTGTTGAGGTGCAATAGGTGTTGCCATTGACCAATGAGGTGAAGCTGGCTTGAAGATTGAGATATTTAAAGGCAGAGTTGAGAGTATTAATGTGATATTGTCCAAACAGGTGACAAGGGATAAAGCACTGAGGGAGTGGGTCATGGAGGAGACTGGCAAAGATGTTGGTAGGAGCTTTGGTTCTGGCTATCCTGGAGGTGAACCTTGGGCTCTCCATTCTGTGTATCTGTGCTTGATTACGCAAACAATTAATGTTTATGCCCAAACAGCAGAACTTAGAATTGTCAATGGTAACTAGTGACAGAAACAGTTGCATGACTTGTTCATAAACATAGTTGTGAAGGTCAAGTGTCAAAGCAGAATGCTGACCTATGTCTGAGCAAATGCCAGAGCATAATGAGATTGACTGGTTTTGATGTCCAACAAAGACAACAACAACATGCTGCATCAGCCATCAATATATATCCAATATCTTACTTCAGGATTCTGTTGTGGGAATTATATTCGCAGATCCAGAGACAAAGTCTTGGCTAGAGCAAAATTCAAACCCTGTGTTTGGATTCCCATCTGTGGTGCGTTTCAGCTGGGCAACTTGCAAACCTTATTTCACCAAGGGTGGAGTTGATATTTTCTGGTTAGCTTCTCCAATTTCAACCTGTCCTCCTGACTTTGTCTCTTGCAAATATGTGGGATCTGATCCCCTGTGCCTTGATTGTGGTCCCATGGTTTTGATTGGTCTCTGTGTCCGACTTGTGGCCAGGTGAATTTGTTACTAGCTGCATATAATCTCAATATAATTGAAAATCAAGTGGTGTTGTGATTGGAGATGGGTTTGACTATATTCATATGATGGTTTCGCTGTTAACTGCATCTGGTGCCAGAGGTGAAAGAAATAACATTGGGGTTGTATCACACTCAATGGTCAAAACCACTGAGGCAAATAAGAGACTCAAGAAGAAGACCGATGCAAAGCCTGCTGGCCTAGTGTGACTGAATTTCTTCATGTGCAGGGCTGCTTCCTTCTTTTACCAAGTGAATCACTATTTATAGGATTGTTTTCCTGAGGCTAACACTTGGGTATTGTGTTTACAAGGATCTAACCTTTGTCCAAAAGTTTGGTATGACAGGCTGGTAAGCTGTACTTCAGTGTCTGCCTATTTCTTAGGACATTAAACAAAATTATGACTTTTCTTTTCAAAATGGCTGGTTTTAGTTTGAAGAACCCATCAAAATGCAATTCTGCTCTGTCATGTTGTACTTTGGTTCATTTGTCTTCTGCTGTGGTGTTTGGTCTTTGTAGGGATGGTTCTGATGATGATGAAGAAACTGAAAGACGCAAATCAAAGATAGTGGAAACTGAGTCATGTGCCCCTCTCCGCCATTCTTTCTTCCGATCACGTCAATTGCAGCAAGTCACAACCCGTCTTTGACTCTTTTTGCAGCTATATCTCATCTGAAAAAGGCTCTAGTTACTTAGCCTTCTGGAGAGAGCTGTTTTGCAGGTTACAACCTGTCTCTGACTCTTTTTGCTTCTCAACACATGCACTGAATACTTGATGAGTTTGAAATTGCCAGTATTCATGCTGTACATTAGTAGCAGTCTTCTAACTGAAGCGAAGGGCTTGTGGGCTCTCTAAGCTGCTGTCTGTCAAGCTATATCACATCTGAAAAGGGCTCAAGTTACTTAGCCTTCTGGAGAGTGTTGTTTTGGAGGAAACTATGCAGTTTTGCTGGCAAGACCTTGAAGCTCTTAAATGTGTGCATGAAAGTGGAAAAGAGCATGGATTTTAGAAGAGTGGCACAAAGTAGCCACAGAATGGTTTTACCAATGCAGAAATTGTCATCGGATTTCTCCCCTTTCAGAAGTATGCTGAATGGGAGCTGTTTCCAACCTCAAAATTTGAAGTTCATGACCAGGACAAATTGTGGTCTATTTTTGCAAATACAAGCTGGAACAATTCTTTAGTGTTTTGTTGATGTAATTGTTTGCAACAGACTTGTCTATGTTGTTTCATGGAATTGATCCCTGCATATTGATTTGCCGGCCCAGTTTCTTGAATAGAATCAGTTTTCAACAGGAAGAATTGTCAACAGGATCAGGATAGAACCAGAGTTTTCAACAGGAGAATTCTTGACAGGATCAGGATAGAATCAGAGGTTTCAATAGGAAGAATACCCGACAAGATCAGGATCGAATCTGAGGTTTGAACAGGAAGAATTATCCACAGGATCAGGATAGAATCAGAGGTATCAACAGGAAGAGTTGTCAAAAGGAATGGGATTTGTCTGCACCAGTTTAAGATGATGATGACAATCTGTTTGGAGAAGTTGGAAATGTGCAAAATGGTGAGAACTATGGAATGATGGTGATCATAAGCAGGACAAAATGAAACACGCAGATGGGTTCTCAGACTGGGTGGGTTCTCAGACCACGCAAGGCAAGCGCATGTAAAGGAAACTGTTAATGGTAGTGGTGATGGTGGCGATGAAGAAGATCGACTAATGATGATTATCATGGGAGGATCTTGGAATCTTCTCACCATGATTTAATTCCAATAAGTATCTGTAAATAGTCAATGAATCTAATG
Source organism: Sphagnum tenellum (assembly GCA_963921925.1). Lineage (NCBI taxonomy): Eukaryota > Viridiplantae > Streptophyta > Sphagnopsida > Sphagnales > Sphagnaceae > Sphagnum > Sphagnum tenellum. The sequence goes on from OY998156.1 coordinate 14,066,993, forward strand.
ATGACAAATGCTGGTTTTTGAACTGCGTTGAAGATCTCCCAATTTAGAAATTTTCTTCTGCTTTGTGTGTTGTACGGTGTTGTCGACATGATGAAACGATGATGCCAACGAAGGTTCATGATTGAATATCGTCGTCGCCGGCTTCTTCATGATTACAACTTACACAAGTAGATTATGCATGAGATCCATGATCAGCTTAACTGTATATGACATCACTCCCACCGCGACTTTATAATCCTAAACACTCATTGAACAGTAGAAGTTTCGAGCAAATTGCTTTGACGATTTGGACTTTTTTCCCGAGTTGAACAATGTGCTGCTGAGAATGATCTTCTGATATTGAGCTGACTCACCTCGACAGCGACGAAGAAAGCACGACGACGCGCAATGATGCTCTGAGAGAGCGAGAGCGAGAGAGTTTAGGAATCTATCCATCGCCATGTTTCTCGAAACTAGCATGTTAGGAATTGTGTGTACATACTTGGGCTTTGTGTGCTTTGGAGAGCATTGATGGATTTGGGGTGTTAGGGTTAGGACGGAGAATAGTAGGAAATGGGCGTGATTTTGGAGAGTAAGTGTTACAAGTTCCTTGAAGGGAAGCTCCTAGTGTCGCTGAAAAATAGTAGGGGAATGGGTGTGACCGTGGAGAGCAAGTGTTAGAGTTCCTGAGAAGCTCGTCGTCGTGTTGTTGCTGGAAGAGAAAGTTTCTCTGCTCTTCCTTTTATTGGGGGGGGGGAAGGGGGTGCAGTCGTTCCTTGATCCTACACTTTTGCTTTCCATCATGGCATTCGTTGTTCGCAGGCGAGTTACACTTTCTCTTCCCTCCCCACACGAGATCTCTCGCTACTCTCTTTTGTTTTCACAGTTTGTTGGCTTCAATTCTCGGACATGAATCTCTTTTGTTCTTCCCAAGATGTCCCTGATTCAAGCACATGGACTTCTGTGGGGATTAGGGCTCATAGTTGCCTTACAAAGTGTTTTGGAGTTGAATTTCAGTTAGTGAGCTGCTCTAGACAAGAAGCATTACTATGCCAAGCAGTCAGGCAAAGCATGGAAACCTGGGCAATGATGGCATGTCTTGTGGGGAAGTTTGTCTCAGAAGCTTTGTTCATCTATTTAACTGAGAGGTTGGCCTTAACAAATGGTGAAGAGCCTGTCTGTCCCTTATATAAGCTCTCATATCTCTCATGTCTCTACACAGATTTGGGTGTAAGGTTATGAGTTGGATCTGATGAAATTATTATGGAGGTTTTGCAGTACGTTGTGGTCCATGGTACCTGCATTTTTTGGAATGCTTCTTGGCATTGCTATTGGAGTCTCATTCATGAGGGTAAGCTGTTGTTTTTGTGATATCACAGCTGAATTGCACCTTCTTGTACTTCTAACACATATTGCCAATCAGTTTCTTTTTGCCATGTTTAATTGCACAGCTACTATCCCCATCTTGATCATAGAAAAAAATTTCAGGACATAATAGCAGGCAAACCAGATGCAGCACTACTGTTCTTTTCTCCAAGTGACAGGTGGTTTTTGACTGAAACACTGTTGTTGTGCAGTTTGGTGCAATGTCCAACATGAATGTTTTTCTCAATCAGCAGCAGCTTGCAGATGCTAAAGTTGGGCCTCCGGTGCGTTTGTAGAAGTCAATACTTGAATTTTGCACTAGCTTCTGGAATTTTAGTACCAATCAGGTGTTTTTGAATTCAGTGCAGTCCTTGTACTGTGTTATGCTTTTTAGTGGGGAGTGGTTATGGGTCTTACTCCTGCTGGGTGGGGATCATAAATCAGGAACAAGTTGCTGTCAAAGATGCGGATGCTTGCCTAGAAGCACGACCATTGGGAACAGAGTCAATACCGCAGGACATAATAGCCCCTCAGTCAGACCTGTATCCTCGCAGATTGTGGGGTAAACCAGAGGAGGTACTTTGGATGACATTTTGGGATCAATGATTTAACCTCAGAAGTTAGAGTCACAGTTTATGGTTTTGGGCTCCTGAAGGTTTTAATTGTGGATCCATGAAAGTTAATACAGCTATCTCAGTACATTTGAGGATGTGTAATTTGGCAAAGTCACGACTAAGGGAGCTGGTCAGTTTCTACATCCTGGTACCAATTCCAGACTTCATGTTATAATATGATGACTTTGCTGACTCAGGTTGTTGTGTTTCAGGACTTGCAACACAAGCCTAAGTATTTACTCACTCTCACTGTAGGCCTGAAGCAGAAGGGCTTTGTCAACCAATGTGTAAAAAAGGTCTGCTCTCCAGGCCTTCCTGTTTGTATGGCATTATCTGTAATGCACTTGAGAGATTAAATACATCAGCTGGTAGTTGGCAGTTTCTTGTCAGGTCAATGGTCTGAAAGTATTGTAAGTCTCAAAGCATTGAAGCTAATCTTTATGGTCTGAGCAAGTAACAGGTTCAGAGGCATGTTCCCTGTACCTATCAAATCATGATGAGCACTCCATATGCAGTTCTCAAAGGAATGGCAAATTCTTCTGTTCCATTATGATGGGCATGTGAACGAATGGGATGATTTAGAGTGGTCTGCAAGTGCCATACATGTCAGCACCCACCGTCAGGCAAAGTGGTAAGCAATTCGTAAAGAGGACAATATATGGCTCTATAGTAGAAGGGACATGATCTCATGTTGTAGATGTCAACCTAGTGCTGTTGATAAATCAATCATCTGAATTCCCAGACAGTTGATGGGATCTTAAAACTTAAAAACAGCAATGTGTTAAAAAGTACACTAACAAAGGGTATCTGCAGGAGCAGGCAATTTGAGTCTTTTGCTAGGGGGCAGTTCACATCAATGGATTTAATAAGATCTTCAAGCACAGTGAATATTGAAGGCTTATCTATAAACTTTTCTTGTTAGTGTTTTTAAATACTAGATGTTGGGAAGTGTGAGTAGATGCTGTTAGTGTAATGCTGATGGCTCAGTTTTGCAGGTGGTATGCCAAGAGGTTTCTGCACCCAGATATTGTGGACCCATATGAGTACATTTTCATTTGGGATGAGGACTTGGACGTGGAGCATTTTGATGCTGAGAAGTATGTTTGGTCTTTCTGCATCTATGTATATGAGTTTGTGTTCTTGGCTTAAGCCAGTGGAATCAGATCCGGTTTTCATGTTTCCATCTATGTGTCTAAAGCTCTCTCGAAATTTATTGAAGGTCTAAAGCTGATAGGTTCATTTCTTGCATGAAATGGTCACTATGGTTTGGTGCTGATTTGAGTTGGTGCCAGATGATGATGTTTATGGTTTAGGATTTCTATGGCACTGGAATTACAATTTGGTATCAAGACCAAGTGGATCCCATCGGAGACATAACTGTATCAGGGTCTCAATCTCAGTTGTTGTTAGGGTTGCAGGTATATGGAGCTGATTAAGAGACATGGGCTTGAGATATCACAACCAGGACTTGATCCGAGTCAAGGTTTGACTTGGCAAATGACTAAACGTTTAGGCAACAGTGAAGTTCACAAGTAAGTCCTTTACTGACTGTATCATGTTTACCAAGCACCATCAGTAAGCCAAGTCCATGATCTTCACCTCCATTTCTGTTTGTGATTTTTCCCCTGACATTTGTGTTTCAGAGAAACAGTGGAACAGCCGGGTTGGTGTCCAGATCCCCACAATCCCCCATGTGCAGGGTATGGCCTCTTTTCATGCTTCAACCATAGCTAGGTTCCCACCAATGCTGTGTGGCGCACAAGCTTCATATGTTGCGGTTTCGCTATTTCTATGCTCCTTTGGAGCTGGTAGGTGTAGTTCATCTCATGCTATGTCAAAGATAAGGGGTTATGCCCTTGTTACGGGCTGGTTCCACTTGGGATGCTGAAGTTTTTTAGCATGGCTATTTTGTGGTTGCAGGTTTGTAGAAATAATGGCACCAGTGTTTTCACGAAAAGCATGGCGATGCATTTGGTATATAATTCAGGTATCAGAGATGTATGGCTTGCTATGAAGGTTTGGTCACCTGTGTCATGAATGCCATTTAAGCATTATTCACCTCCTTTGTCATCATTTGGTGTCACATGGCACAATGCTTTTTAGCAATAGGAGTGGTTATGAGCAATGAGAAGACAGTTGAGATACAACAGATGTGGGTTTGGTTTCTTTGTGATGCATTAGCTTGCATGATGGCTATGGGAGAGTGCCCATGATGTACTAGGTGAAAGGGATACTTTGAAAGGACTATGATGGTGGGTGAGTGCAGAATGATCTAGTGCACGGGTGGGGATTGGACTTCAGTCTACGACGTTGTGTCCAGGTGAGCAATGCCTCTCACACTTGCAGTCTCCTAGTACAGGAAACTTCCTGATTGGATGACTTGTGATTATGGATGTTCATATCTGCCAATGAAATGAGTGTCAGTCAGTTACAAGAAGACTGTGGCTTGAATGGCGGAGGCATTTGACAACCAGCTGCCTCTGAAACATGATGTCATGATGTCATGATAGATGGCACATGAGAAGATAGGAGTGGTGGATGCACAGTGGGTGCGACATAGAGTTATTCCATCCCTAGGAGAACAGGTTTGCTCCCCATGTCTTACAATCCACTATTGCATTCTGTTTGTGTGTTTCCTCGCCAATGCTGCCTTTATGATCTGTCTATGTCATTTGCTTGATTACTGTTTACTGCTTTTTAGATCCATTGCCCACAACAGATCTAGGTGCTGACATATGGTTGAATCTTGTGACCACAGGGAGAATCAGACACTAGCAATCCTGTTGGGCAAGCGGTATGCTTTCTGTTTCCTGTCACAATGCATTGAACATTCTGTATATGAGATGATCTTGAGGGTAAACTGCCAGATTTATGTATTAAGGTGCCATATTGAAGTACTATGTAAGACAACTCATGGAGCTGTTCTTACTTTTCATAGCTTTGTGAAGTTTTAAGGATGGCGGGGAGTAATGGGCTATGGTGCAGGTGCGGGACAGGTGCAAGTATGAATGGGGTCTGTACACAGAGCGTTGGAAGTTGGCAGATGAAAAGCAAAAGCTAGAAAACGAAGCAAAAGAGAACGGGAAAATTTGAGTACCTAACCTTTGTTAAACTCCCCATTTGTGCTGCTATTTGAGTGGCCACACGGAATGTAACTCAGCAACTCCATTCTTTTTCTAGTAACAGGTGGTTTTGTAAAAATAGGATAAGTGTCTGTAGGACAAAATCACCTTCAGTAGAAAACTTCCTTTTAGGCACTTGTTGCAATGCACATTTTGACCTCTGAAAGAGCTTTCACATAGTTTAGGTTTCTTTGAAATAGCTATGTAAGCACTCAGGTGCTAAGCCCAAGCTGGATATCACTAGGTCCCATACTAACACTTGAGCTGAGCATCTCATGCCCGAAAAAACTACTTGGATAGATAATGACCAACCAGGAAGCAACCAAATAGACCCCATTCCTTAAGGAGGAGGCTGTACCTGGAGATGGTGCTGTGGGAAGTGTGGCACTCATTCAGAACTACTTATATGTAAGTCATGGAATCTGGGTCAGTGATTTGCTAACCAAACTTTTATGCTTTGATTTTTTGAAAAGATCTGGTTGTCTTGTCCAGATCATCTTGATTTTGGTAGCATTTACTTGTAAAACCTTTGGTGAAATATTTGAGTTGTTGTAGGTCACCTTAAATTATATAGCATTACCTCTTCAAAAGCTAGGTACCTTCACTTTTTTAGGATCCAATGTTATGCTAATATAGCCACTTTGGCCAAAAATTTGCTTTGGAGAGCTCCCAAATGAAATCTCCCACTCTGAACTGGTGTGGGGAGGTTTGATGTAACATCTGTGTGGTGGGGCATTTTGCTGGCAGGGAATAGTGACCAGTGGTTGGGATTGATCTAGGCCTTAGTTGAGGAGCTCCTCATCTGCTACACCAGGATCAGGGCCTTACACACAATGCCCTGGGAACCCAGGTTGGAACCTTGATTCCCATGGCATAATGCCCTGACAGCAGGGGCTTCCCCATGAATAACATACATGTCTTATTAGTGACTGCCAATCTCATGCTTTTCTTAACATAACCTAAGGGAATGTTTATGACTCTCATTTTGTAATCTACATCAAGTAGGGGGTGAGGGCATTTTAAAATGTGGGGCTGAGCTCTCTTACTGTTAACATCAAGCCCCTTATTTCAAGCATGGCCTCACCCCTGTGCTGTAGTACCCTACACATGACTTTTATTCATGTGCTGCTAACGCCGATTTTCTTGTGTTTCTTTTTAAAAAATCTTTAAAGTTGGGGTTCCTCTTTTTTCATGTTTCTTGATGAGTTGTTGTTACAAACTCTCAAATTTAACATATTTGTAACCTTTTATTTGGTCATCTATCAATTCTTTTCAAGTTGACTTAGATTGTAAATATAGAAACTTTCTTTATATTGGTTTTTCTTTTTCAAGACGAATAGGTTAAAGAAATGCAGGTGGGATGCTTTGGTTGATCAATATATGCATGATATGGCAAATGTTGTTTCCCTTGTTCATGGAAGTACAGAAGGTCATTGTGATGATGTGCATTGGACAAAAATTGCAAATCATTCAAAAAAATGTAAACTCGGTAGTGTAGAAAGTAAAGAAAACCTTGAAAAGTCAGCAACCAAGAAGGATGCGACTCAACTTTTCTGGATGTTGTTTGAAAGAAGTCAAAAAAAGAGATAAATTATGGTGGCAAGGTTGAAAGTTATTTAGGATATCAAAATAATTTTATTGATGTCAGTGTAGGAAACAATGAAGGTAGTAGTGAGTAATTTATAATTATTACACTTTTCTTCTCATAATGAGGGTTGCAATATTTGCACAAAAGAGTGCACTTTCATTTTTGATCACATGGTCATAAGTTTCACTCATTAGGTAGAGTGGATTTCTTACAAGAGTCCAACTTTGGCATTGCCAACAGTTTGCATATTTACTCATGTAATTTTTAAATACAAAGTTTCAGCATAGATTTTTTTGGCATGTATCAATAGATCATGAAGCATATACTTGTCAACCTTGTAAAGCACTCAAAGAAATTTCCTAGTGTATTTGTAGGGCACCTTGTATTTGCAAAGTTGTTGCCCCATTTTTTAACACACTGAGGAGAATTTCCCTCCCAGAAGATTAGAGAGAAGTTTGCTTTCGATCAAGCAATTCAGTTTTGACTAGGGAATTATGTTTTTTATAATTCTTCTACTTCTGCCTTCTTTTGTGTGAAACCCACCCATTCTTCTCGCACCTTTCTGCTCCTTCAGATCTGTGCTATGGGTCCATGTCAAGAAATATTAAGCAACCTAAAAGAAACATGTAAATGGAGAGCTTGATCTTTAAGTCCTATAATGCCCTTTGTCCAGGGCATTCCCAAAATAAGGACCTGTCCAAGGCAGGCCCTTATTTCTGGAACACCCCAGTCCACCGGCATCATGTGGGATCTCACACCTACTCCTCCAAAGTGGGAGGATCATGTATATGTGTAGGTGTAAGATATGTCCCACTCTTGATGAGTTGCCCATGATCATATCCAAGCCCTAGAGGCTTGGATATACACTGCCTACAAGAGACTTCTTAGCTTCAGGGTAGGTCTTCACATATCAAACTCAGTATTTTACACACTAAATATACTGCCCTAGAACTATTGTAGTACCTTTACCATTTTGGCATATATTAAATTCTTTTTCGTTTTGCTGAACTTTTGAAATTTTATTTTGTTATTTACTTCAGCATAAATTAAATTATTTTTCATTTTTTTGAACTTTTGAAAATTTATTATTCATTTATTTCAGCATAAATAAATTTTAGAAAATTTTTGCCGAACTTTTGAAAAATTATTTGTTATTTGTGTTGAAATTTTAATAAAATCAAAATTTCCACTGACAAGTTTGAACTGCAGACCTTCTTCCAGGGTCAAAGACTTAAAATTGAGGCAGTCTACACACACCAGACTATTCCATAACTCTAACAACAGCTTTTCTTTTTGTTTTTCTTTTTGTATAAGGAGAACTACCGAAAATTGCAGAATTAAAAAACCAAGTGCCAAAGTTAAGATTTAAAAATTATTTAGTTATTTGGCAACAAACTGCCAGAATGGTAAAGGTACTACAGTTAATTAGGGTCTTTGAGTTTAAATTTCATATTTTCTGACTTTTATCTATTCACTAATAGGCCTCACTCAAGAAGGTGAAGGGTACCAGTGTGAGTTCTGGTTCATCATGGTGAGCCTTTCATCGCCTCCTAAAGCATATGGTAAAAAATTAATACATGTGACATATTGAAATGGCTCAAATTAAATAAATAGACCTTGGAAAATGGACTTTGAGAAATTCTAAGATGTGACTTTTTTATGTTTATTGTTTATATGAGCTCGCCTGCACTATGACTAGAATGTTCATGTCCCTGTAACAATAACAATTCCAAACATTATTACATGGGCTGATTTATGTCTGTCTAGAATTATAGTTTTGTTACCCATTTTTATCATATAGGTCAGCATGTTTATCACTGAACATGCACTGGTGACCAAATTCCCCAACTATGTAGGAGACTGCCAGTTAACAGCTATAACTGTTCAAATAGACCCTAAAACTTAATGTTTGGAATGTAAAACTTGTGGGGTTGAGTACCTTTCACCACATGGCCCAGGATGGGATTTGTTGTGTTTTTCATGGGCTTGAATAGTTACCTATGCTAAACTATACATCTAAATTCAATTGCAACTTTGTTTTTGGTCATGCAAATGATTTGTCATGGTCAAAAATTTCCCGCTTAGTCAATTCTAATATATGTTTGGTAATGGGTGGGGTTTGTCACACCCAAAAATAAAGATGACCAGAGATGCCCCTACCTCTAATCGGAAATGGGAATGGTATCTCACAAACAAATAATGAGGGTTACTAGAATGACTCTATATCAATTTGGTAACAAGAGTAGTATGTTAGATAAATGGAAAAAAGGCTAGTAGTGATTTCCCTATCTTTGATTGATAAGGGGAATAGTGCAACAACAAGATGCCAACAACAAGCAAATCCTTTCGTATCTAGTTTCTTACCTAAATCATAACACCCCATTTATTCACATCACAACAAAGGATCTAAGTGTCAAGGATACAATGTGCATATTCAAGACAAAAAGTTCCACAAACCAATTTCCCCTCAACATCAAACAATCTATTTTTATTTTACTGTCAAAATTGAGGTTCACATTATTTTATCATCAAAATTGAGAATCAAAACATGAGTTCATTACTAACACAAAATAGAAGTGCTCTATAATTTCTTAAAGTTGTTAGTTTTTAATGCAACTACATTGAGAGCAAAAGTAGAGCACTCATAAATAAAAATGGAGTTTTGTCTAATAGAAATCATCTTAGTAGACAAGTTACACATAGAAAGGGGTAAATGTGTTTTAAAGTGGTTCAAAAACAATGAAATGGTGCACTTCGCAAAAAGTTCATATAATTATTTTTTAAATTTTCAAATGGACATGGTTGTTATTTTATAAAATGTCATTATTATAATCTTTGATTACTAGTAGTAATAAATGTTTACGCACCTATGAACCCTTTGAAACTTAAGTCAAAATTTACATTCAAAAAACTTTGATGCCATCTTTTGTGGTAAATGCAATTTTGAATTCCTATAAGAATTACTCATAAGGTTCATTAAACATAACCCCAAGTAGAATTGTTTTAAACATGTTCTTTGGGCAAAGGCATTTTGAATTTTATTATTTATTCCCATTCCAAAAGGACTTATGAAATAAGGTCCAATCTAACCTTTCAAAAGTTCATAATTAAACATCAATTAAGGTTTGAAAGAAAAGGGTTTCATGTATGACTTTATTATTTCATTCCTTAACACATACTCAACCATTTCAAATAATTTGGAAGGAAATTTAATATTAATCACATAATGTTCTGACATTCCAATTAGACAACTAGTCCATATTTTCAAATTTCAAAAGTCCACTACTAACAATGAATGCATTATTTCCCAAAAATTAACTATATAGATTCTCTCATAACCAAAGTTGTTGATTTAGGATCATTTTCGAATTGACGATTTAAGGTTATGTTATTCATCATTAGCACTTGACAAAATGCACCCAATGAAAATCATCATTGTGACACAAAAAATAAGTCACTTTAGTAAACATTCACCCAAAGTTTCTCCAAGTTCCTATACTATCATTGGTTTTAATAATATGTGGTCATGCTAGCACCAAAAGCATCAAAGATACCAAGATCTTGCAAATTTCATCTTCTTCCATGCATTACATTTTGAAATTCACCCTTGTAGTTTGCATAACTACATAGATGTAGACTTAATGTGGAATTTTTTAATAAAAATTCTTACTTTGGTTTCTTCTACAAAGGAGCTAGCAATGCATTAACTTGTTTACTACCCTAACTTAATGCATTTTTTGGTTAATGTACAAGAAGGAGAAAGGTGTATCTTTTGTGGGGTTTTAGGGCACCCATATAACTTTTTAGAGGTTGGGACTAGGAGGTTTAAGCCATCCAAGAATTTGAATTTGTTTCACAAGTGTCATTGTGCCATGATCAACCTTGACAATCTTAAGAACGACAATGTCATAGGCATGAAAACTATCAAGATAGATGATGAAATGATAGGTTTAAGTTTAAATTCAAAATACAAAACAAAGGGACCAAGACAAGAACATAAAGGCTAAAACCAAAAGCACAAAGTGTGCAAGACCAAAATACAACAAAAAATTTATTGCAAGGAAATAAGTAAATGTAAACACAAAAATAATATAACAAGGTTATTTTTTTAAAAATCATACCTTAAATTGGTGTTGAACAAACTAAAGGTAATGGGGGTTCCTACCTCTTTATTTATACCCCTTTGGCGACCTAGCTCAAGAAAGCTTCCATGGAGGTTTCCAATGTGCCTGTCAACCAAAAAAGCTCCTTGAGAGACTTTGTAACTATAAATGAATTATGAGTTAGCTAAATTTTAATTAAGAATTAATTTTGAACTAATTAAAACTTAAGTATGAATTAATTAAAGTTTAAATAAGAATTAACTTTGAATTAACTAAAACTTAACTATGAGTTAATTAAAATTTCATTATCAATTAACTTTGAATTAACTAAAATTTAACTATGAGTTAATTAAATTTTAATTAAGAATTAACTCTAAATTAGTTAAAATTTAATTATGAATCAATTAATAACTAATTGAAAGTGGACTAAAAATGGACCAAAAATGGATTTTAAGTGAACTATACAGTAATTAACTAAATTAACTAAAAATGAACTAGGAATTAATTAAGAGTTATGGATGAGCATTCATATGAATGAAATCCATTCATCATGTGAAAGTGGTGTCTATGATATGAAACACATTGCTTGAACTTGCCACACAAATATCAAGTGTTAATAAGACACCTAAAGTTTTCAATAATGGCAAATGAACAAAGAATCAATTGCAAGAAGCCATGGATGTCATAGTGGAAAGAGGATAGAGCAAGGCCAATAAATTATGGAGCACACTAATTTCATTTATTTTAGACCACTTGAATGGGAAAATCAAATTGAAAAATGAGTCCACTATTTTAAAATGTGCTAATAGAAAATGAGAGTGAAATTGTAATAACATGAATCCTAACCATGTAAAATTTGGAAATATCCATCACCTTACAATAGTTAAAGATGAAGGTACCAAATACTCAAACTACCTACACCATTCCAATGTAGGTTATTTGGAAATAGTTATGCACTAGTTTAAGTGTCAACATCCAAAATTGAACATTTTTATGGCTAAAAAACTTAAAGTTTGTAAATCACAAGGGTTAACCATGGCATCTTGGAATTCATTCTATGAAAATTGAAAATTTTCACACATATCACAAGGAAAATCCAAAGCACATTTGGAGTTCAAATGTGACCAACATCCAAGTTGGTCAATAGTTTGGTGCGAGAGTTTTGACCCAAGTGTGTGCCACAAATTGCATGAAGTTTATATCATTAAATTTCAAGGTTTGCTTGAATGGCACAAAAACTATATGGTCTTGTAGTTTTCCAAGTTTTTAAAATGCTAGGAATTGTTTTATAAAAAATTCCACCAAACTTCCCACCTAATTGTACAAAATTACATAATTTCTTGTGTGTCAAGATCTTCAAATTCAAACCATATGACATTTGAAATTCTTGTGTGTCATTCCCAATTTGGAATCAAATATATATATAATTTTTTGGTATTTCATGGGATTTGGTGAAAAAAAATCATGTCTTCTAGGTAGTTTAAAAGCTTGGGACCAATTTATAAACCATATGACTATAATTTTTAAACAATTAGTTTCAAACATAAAATTAGATAGAGCATTGGAATACATTATATTAAAATCATTAGAAATGATCATCCCCATTCACCAAAAAAAAAAACTTTGCTACGTGGACAAAAAATGTTACATTTTGACCTACTTTTAACATCATAAAAACTCATTAACATATGTAAGTGCGCCAATAAGATAATCAAAAGGTGCATTTCATATATACATATCAAATTGCAATAGTTATATCTTATACAAATATTGTTTTATTACAACAATTTTATACATGTAACAAATATTTCCCTAATTTTCATGACACAAATTTGGTGTTTATACAATATTAAATCATTTAATATTATATATATTCATTAGCATGAAAATATATTTAAAATATACCTAATATGTTCTAAAATATATGTAAAATATTTCATTCTTTCATAGCATACTAAAAAAAACCTTTTTATATAATGCACTTTAAAAAATATACAAACAATGGCTTCCCCAAAATTTCATACTAAAGAAATTATAATTATAAATTCTCATTGTCATATATTTAACATTGCCTAATATGATATTTTGTCCTAAAACAAACATAGAAATTTGAAGGACAATATTTTTGAATCTTCAGGCAAATTATGACCTCACATCCCAAATCTAAGGAACAAGTAATCACAAATTATGTTAATGTGATTATTGTAATCAATAGATTTTTACTTGCTAGCTTTTACATTTTAAAGGTGAACACATGCCCAAGGAGTAAATAAGATTTTGCATGGTAAGAACTTGCATGGCAATGTAGAAAAATGGATGCCATTATTTTTTTCAAAGAATTTTTATTTTTATTTCAAAACAGTTTATACCAAGTGGCATCCCTCAAACCCATCATTAATTTTTAAAGATGGGCATGGCTCGCATGTTAAAAATGATAAGCTAAGCACAAGACTTTGGAAAAATCATAATTACTTTACCTTCACATACATCACAAGCCCCCGAGAACATTAGAAAAATAAAAATGAAGCCATGGGTAGAAATATATTACTTGAGAGTGGATTGAGTTCTAGTCCGGTTTAGCCCCTCATTGAACATGCAACTAAATTTTGGTAACTTGAAGAATGGAAGGTAGGCTTAGTCCCACACATAAATTCCATAGTTTCTGTCAATTATTGTCTTCACATGATTTTGAATAACCCACCGTAGTCCATTCAATTTCTGTCAATTCGCCTAGTTCACCTATCCTTTTTGGAATGTCTAGATCTTCATTTCAAATGCAATCACAACTATCATTTTTTTCTTGTACCAAATTGGACATCTTTAAAAGAGGTGCCATCATCTTATGTTTTAACCTCTAATTTCTTTGCCACCATGGGTTCTTTGACTTTGGTTGCTTATATTACAAGGAACTTGGATGGAGCTCTAGGAGTTGAAAACAAATGGGAAGAAGGGGAGAGAATTTCCTTTCTTTGAATTCATTGGAGGGATTCCATTGCATGATTACAATTCCTTTTCAAGACTACGGTTGCTATTGGTAATTGATGTTTAGAAGGTGAAGGTACCCAAAGTGTTTTCAAATGTCAAGGCAACACGTTTGTTTGAGCATCCAATCATGAAGAAGTGTTAAAACTAGATCCACTTTAACCTTTCCCTTTCTTAAAAAGTTGAGTCCTTTAGCTTCTTTAATCCTAGAGAACATGATAGATTTGTAGATCCATGCGGGATCTTTCCCATTGATTTCCATTAGCATCTTTAGTGATGCATATTTTGTTGCCTTCTTCAAAATCAAGATTTCCAATCCCATCTGCATGTGCAACAAACTAGTATGACCTTTCCAGCTAGAAATTAAAGCCTTTCTCTTTCAAGGCTTTTTGATCTTAACCATTGTCTATCCAACAACCAACCCTTCAAAGGTTTGTTTCCCTCTTCTGGTAGCATAAGTCCTCTTTTGCTTTTGTTGTGCCCGTTCTACATTGAACATAACATTCTCATGGATGCTTGCTATCAACTTCATCTTTTGTAAAAATTGTTCTGCAATAGTTTTTGCATTAATAGTGTCATCAGCCATAGCAGTCAAGGAATGTAGGTAGTTGTCAACCCTAAGGCATGGTGTGTGCCCAGTTAATATCATAAAAGGGGAAAACTTAATGTTGGTTTGAATCCTGCATCTATATCCAAACATAACTTTAACCAATTGTTCATCCCAACGATCCGCATTTTTAGGTGTTGTAAATAGCATTACAATTTATGATGCCATGTTTAATAATCTTGATCAAACGTTTAGCCATCCCATTACATTGTGGCCATTGAAGTGATGTATGTTGATGGTGAGTCCCATAGTCCTTGCACATGACATCAAACTTTGTTACCCACTCTCCTCCATTATCAGTCAATACAAACTTGGGAACTTCATATCTACATATTATATCATCCTCCAAGAATTTGGCTGCAATCTTAGCACCATGATTAGTAACTACTTTTGCTTCGCACTATTTTGAGTAATGGTCAATGGCCACTAGAATATATTTGTTTCCTAACTTGGTTTCAAGTAATGGTCTTGGAATGGCCATGGCAATCCTATGTCTTGGATTTCTTCACTAAAGTCATCATCATTCGTGGTTGGTCCAACTGGATTTCTACTTAATGCATCAACATTTGTATGTTTGAGCCTTGACATGTGCAATATTTTGAAACTGAAGTCATGTAACATATCTATCCACCTACCTCTCGTGCCATGTGCATATGATGTTGTTGCCAACCATTCAAGTGGTTTGTGATCTATTTGTAAACTGAAATGGTTTTTATGCAACTACTACCTGAAATGCATAATGCCCCATATTAGTGCATAGCATTTCCCTTCCATGGGGTGAAACATTTTCTAGGCCTTTATTAAACTTTTGTTGGCATAGGCCACCACCTTCTCAAGCTTGCCTTCCTCCTATGACAATATGGCTCCAACATCTTTTCATGTCCAATCCACATCAAGACAATATGGTTTCTTGAAATTAGGCCATATAAGTACATGCACATCAACCAATGTTCCCTTTAGTGCTTGAAATGCTTGTTGACAGCCCATTTTCCATATAAAATCAATTTCCTTTTTTATCAACTCAAACAACGGAGTAACCAGTTATGAATAGCTTAGAACATAATTTCGATAATACCCAATTAGGCCCAAGAAAGACTTGATGTTTGTGACCATCTTTGGTTCTAAAAAATGCAAAAATGCCTCAATTTTGCCCAAATCTGGTCTGGTGCCTTCCTTACTAACCACATGGCCCATAAAAGGTACAACTTTTTGCAACAAAACAACATTTATTCAAGTTCAATTTCAGGTTAGCTACCCTGAGCTTGAAAATACAACCTCCAAATGTTGAAGATGTTCCTCCCAACTTTCACTGTGTATATTGAGATCATCAACAAATACCTTCAAGAAATTGTCTCCCAAGTCTTCAAAAACCTTTGACATTGTTGTGGTAAGATTGTTGGTTGCATTTTTAAGACCAAATGGCATGATTGTCTAGTCATACAACCTAGTTATAATGATTAGTGTTGTTTTCTTCATATCCTCAAGAGCCATCCGAATTTGCTAGAAACTAGATTGCAAATTTAATGCAATAAACCATGATGATTTACCTAACTGGTTAATCACACTAGAAATGAATCCTAACGGGTTTGTGTGTTGAGTGGTCAATAGTCTCCACAAAAATGCCTATTCCCATCCTTCTTTATTGGCAAAATGATACGACATGCATATTCAGAATTATTGGGCTTCATCTTGCCCAAATCTACCAATATATCAATCTGTTTTTTTACTTCCACCCCTTCCAAGTAGGATAATCATCCAGGAGATACTTTACAAGGTGGGAAACTTTACGTATCCACAAAATGTTCTTCGATGGTGTAATAGCCTAATTCACCCTTATTCCAAGCAAAAACATCTTGGTAACACTCTAATACCTTCTAAAGTTGTTGCTTCTCTTTATCCAAGTTAGGGTCAACTTGGATTCATTGGCAAATTTCCCTCCATTTGGTGTTCATTTCATCATTGTTAGATGATGCCAACTACTTAGTGGAGTTGTTGTTAAGGCCACCCCCTTCTGCTTATTGAACTTGTAGTAGCATTGGAATTTCTGCATAGTGTGTGGATTCAAACATGGCCTACTTACTTCTCTTTGCATTAGACACCCATTTGAGCCAATTTGCATAGTCATTTGCATCTGTTATTTCTTCTTTCATGAACCTATCAACTTGTTCATGCAATATTAATTGCGGAATTTGCTACGGTCCGTCTGACATCACCAAGTCTTCCAACTCAATATCCTTGAATTCATTATCATCATCAATTTGTTCAAATTGATGAGGTTTTCCATCATAATGCTCTCTATTTTCAATATTAATATTTGAATATGAAGCATATGCATCTACATCTTTAGGCATGAAAGGGCTATATTGATTTGAGATCCAATCGGCAATGTCAAAATCATCACTGATGAGGGTGTTCTCCAAGATAGTAATAACATCTTGCATCAGAGTTCTTGAATTCATTTTCTGTAATATATTTACCATAATCAATGGCAACACCTCCACATTAGCCTTTGGACCATGCCTTACTTGGATTAAGCCTCGTTCCACATGTTATGGACCGGCTACAAACAAGTGGAGAATTACAAAACAAGACAAGTTTTATTAATCCATCGACTGGTGTTGATCTGCTGAAGAGTTGTTCCCTAGAACATCTCCTTTTATAACCCTGAACCATACTAGTCCCAAAATATCCTAGGCCATGATATTGCCAAAAGTATCCTAAAATATCTTAGGCCATGATATTGCCAAAAGTATCCTAAAATATCCTAGGCCATGACATTATCCTCTCCTCAAGCGACATCTTCCAGATGGAGCCGGTTTGTTAGGATACCGTTGGTGAAACCGATTAACTAAGTCTTGGGCATGAACTAGGTTTCCAGCAGGCTCCCAAGTAGCTTCAGAAGGAGGATAACCTCGCCAAAAGACAAGGTACAGGAGCTTTCCACGAATCTTCTTGGAGTCCAAGACCTCCTGAACTTCAAACTTTTCTTGGCCTTCAATTTCGACTGGAACTGGGGGTTCTCGATGACGTTCTGGGATCGGGTTTTTATGATAGGGCTCAAACAAGGAGATATGGAAAACATTGTGGATTTTGAACTGGGGTGGAAGATCCAACTAGCACGCCACTAGACCAACCAATTTGGCGATTTTGAAAGGTCCGAGGCGTTGTAATCCAACTTGGCACATGGGCGAGTGGTAGCAATGTTTTTTCTGAGAAGCTAGACCTTGTCTCCAACCTTGAAGTTTGGATGGTCCTTACGTCGGCAGTCTGCTTGCTTTTTTTGCCAATCATGTGTTAGCTTGAGTTTTGCCATAAGGTTCTGTTGAACTTGTCCAAACCTCGTGGCCTTTTCTTCAGCCGAGGGGTTTACAGAGTCCCCAGGAATTTCAAGGCTGAACATGGGATGAAAACCGTAATCGGCAAAGAATGGACTGATCTCAGTCGATGCATGCGTTGTGTTGTTGTGCAAACTCTGCTTGAGAAAGTGGGTCCAGCCAGTCGTCCTGTTGGTAGTTCACAGTGCAGCGAAGGTATTGCTCGAGTGTTTGGTTTGTCCGTTCGGTTTGTCCATCTGTCTCAGGGTGGAAAGCTGAAGATAGCCGAATGTCAACTCCAAGAAGCTCGAATAAGCGACGCCAGAATTTGGACGCAAACTGAGGACCTCTGTCGGACACAATTTCTTCAGGGAGTCCATGTAGTCGAACAATTCCGTCCAAAATTAACTGAGCTGTCTCTTCTGCCGTGATTGACTTGGAACAAGGGGTGAAATGGGCCATTTTGGTGAGTCGATTGACCACAACCAGTATTGAATTCTTGGCTCTGACAGTAGGGAGGTCCGTGATGAAGTCCATTGTAATAGATCCCCAAGGTCGGCTAGGAATCGGCAGGGGCTGTAGGAGTCCAAACGGGCAATGCCTGGGAGCCTTGGATTGAGCACATGTATCACAAGACTTGACATACTCCCGTAGCAGCTTGTTCATTTTGGGCCACCAATAATTCCTTGACACTAGTTCGTGAGTTCGTGCTATTCCAAAGTGACCCGCCAGGGTGTTGTCGTGGCATTCTCTCTAGATTTTTAGGCGTATAGGTCCTTCAGGTACATAAATCAAGTTATTTCGAAGGAGAAGTCCGTCTTGCTGCTCAAACTGATCCAGATCATCACGATTTGGGTTCCTTGGTCGTTCCTGGAGTTCCTTCTTGATGTTGGTAGCCCAGGTGTCTTCCTCAGTTGCCATCTTAATGTCCCTGACAAGGTTTGAGTCTGGGAGGGTGCTGATTGTTGTTGCAATTCGAAATTGCTTGGGGTTGAGTAAAGTCTGGTTCTGCTGGCCATAGGCTTCATCCCCCGTTCGAAGTTCATATTCTGAACGATGAGATAGTGCGTCAGCTTTCCCTTGCTGGGTGCCGGGTTGATACTAAATTTCAAAGTCGAAATCAGCTAGGAAGATAGACCAGCGTGCCTGGCGACGATTCATGGTCCGAGTAGTTGTGAAATAAAGGAGATTTTTGTGATCTGTCAGAACTTGTATTCGATGTTGAGCTCCAGCAAGATACGGTCTCCACTGTTCGAATGCCGTGATGATTGCCAGGAGTTCTTTGTCATAGACCTGGTAGTTGATTTCGGCAGTGGTTAGCTTTCGTGAATAGAAAGCAACTGGATGCAACAACCCATCTATTCCAAATTGAAATAGAATAGCTCCCAAGGCAAAATCTGAAACGTCCGTTTCCACAATGAATGGCTTGGCAGGATCAGGATGTATCAAGATGGGTGCAGAGGTGAATGCCATCTTGAGAATATCAAAAGCAGCCTGAGCCGTTGGATTCCACGAGAAGGGTTTGTGTTTGCAAGTCAGGGTTGTTAACGGTGTTGTGATCTTGGAGTAGCCTTTGATAAATCGACGATAGAAGTTGGCAAACCCCAAGAAGTGTTGAACGTCCTTGATCGAGGATGGAGTAGCCCAACACATGATGGTCTCAACCTTTGACTTGTCCATGAAAATGCCATCTGGAGAGATCACGTACCCGAGGAACACCACTGAAGATTTGTCAAATTCACATTTTTCCATCTTGGCGTATAAGCCATGCTTTCGGAGCGTCGTAAGCACCAATCGTACATGTTTGTTGTGGGTTTCCTTGTCCTTGGAAAACATCAAAATGTCATCCAAATAGACCACGGCAAATTCGTCCATGTACTCCCGGAAGATATCATTCATCAGATGCTGAAAGACTGCGGGTGCATTGGTGAGGCCGAAGGGCATGACCGTGTATTCAAAATGGCCGTAACGAGTGTGAAAAGCTGTCTTCAATTCATCACTGGGATGAATCCTGAGTAAGTTGTAGGGTCCACGGAGGTCAAGCTTGGTGAAGATCTTCCCGGTACGTAGCCGATCCAAGAGGCCTGAAATCAAGGGCAAGGGATATCGATTCTTTTCGGTTATCTTGTTGAGTCCACGATAATCCACACAGAGTCGAAGGGAACCATCCTTCTTCTTGACAAACAGAATTGGGGCGCCGGCTGGAGACTTGGAATGCTGAATGAACCCCTTGGCAAGGTTTTCAGTAAGGTAATCACGCAAAGCTTGGAGTTCCGGTTCCGATAGGCATAGATAGGACCAAAGGGTGGTGAGTGTCCTTCTTCTAAATCAATCAGGCAGTCATATGGATTATGGGCGGGGAGCTGATCAGCATTAATCTTTTCAAAGACATCAACAAAGTCCTTGTATATATCGGGAAGTTTGACAGGTGTTGGTTCTGATTGGGGGTTTTTGCTGTTGGCTGGGTTGACATGGATGGCGAAGACTTGAAGATTCTTAACAGCCCGACAAAAAGGGACAACTCCATCAACGAAGATCCAGACAGGGTTGGTTTTCTAGACAGGGTTGGTTTTCTAGGCAGGATGCTTGACAAGATTCTTGACAGGACAAGGTTTAGTTCTAACCACCGGGGGGTTCTTGATTGCAGGACTTGACATAACAGACTTGAAAAAACTGGAATTGGTTCCGACCCTCTTTGGGTTCTTGACCACAAGGTTCTTAGCAGGACTAGACAAAGTGTTTTTCTAAGCATGGGGTTCTTGAGAGGTGCACCTTTGTGCGCTGAAGGTGCGGGTTCTAGAAGGCCAATCAATGATAGGATTGTGCGCTTCTAGCCAAGGCAGACCAAGGATGATAGGATGGTGAGGGGTGGAGATGATGTTGAGAATAATATTCTCCGTGTGCTTGCCAATACAGAGTTCTAGAGGGGTTGTCTCGTGTGTGATTGCACCAGAAGCAATGGTTCTCCCATCAATAACCTCTACCGGAACAGGGGTTGACTTCTTGACCACACGGATGTTGTGTTGGGCGACAAATGTTTGGTCGATGAAAGAAGAGGTGGCGCCGGAGTCCACCAATGCTGACACTTGTGGTATGTCTTCTGAAATACAAATGATGTCCACATACTGAGTGAAACTGGGACTGGGACCAACAACGGAACAGGAGCCTTTGCAAAAGTGGTGTTGGGTGAGATCTAGTCGCACGGCTCCTACTGTGACTGGATGTTCTTGTTTTCCAACTCTTGGGGAGTTTCCACAGCTTGTACTTCAAGTTTGACAAGCTTTTGAGGGCACTGGCGAGCTATGTGCCCTGGGTTGCCACAATAAAGACACAAGTTGTTTGTCCTTCGGCGAAGTTTCTCGGCTTCTATCAAAGGTTTAAACTTAGTTGCGTCGATCTGCATCGGGGTAGGTCCAAAAGAGGCAAGTCGGGCAACTGGTGTTGTTTGGGGAACTAAGGCAAGCGTAGTAGGCCGATTGTTCCAAAACTGGGCGTTGGAGGTGACTTTCTTTGCCTGGCGATGTTCGAACAGACGATTATCGCACCGAATTGCCTGGGTGATGGCTTCACTGAAGGAAGAAGGGTCTGTGAATGTCAACAAAAGATCTTGAACATCATCACGAAGCCCAGAGCGAAACTGATGAACCAAGGGAGCTTCTCCCCAATTGACGTCGCAGGCAAGCTGCCTGAATTCTGAGGCGTAGACGATGGCCGAACGTGTCTTTTGCTGGAGGCGACGTAGCTTGTTGGCTAAAGTCCTGGCCTTATCACTATCCCCAAACATTGCTTCAAATTCCGCCATAAAGGCGTTGAAATCTTGTAGGAGAGGGGATGATGTCTCTAAGATGGGAGCAAACCATGCTGCAGCTGTCCCAGTGAGTAGGGTTCCAACGAATCCTACATTAGTGGTGTCATCAAAATATCGACGGGGGTGTAATTGCATGATCAAGCGTACCTTGCTAACAAAGCCTCAAAATTTGAGGCGTGTTCCATCAAACTTTTCTGGCAGACTGATCTGGGGCTCTAGGGTGACCATTGCAAGAGCAGGAGGTACTGGGGCAGGAGGTGGTGGCTGATTCTGTAAGCGGGTCACCGAGTCTCTAAGCATGGCATTTTCTTGTTGAAGGTGCTGAAGGGCGGCGAGGATTTGAGTGAGATCGATGTTTGATTCTGAATTGTCCATGGTGGTAGTTCTCACACTTTTGTACAAAGGTCTTGATAATGTATTTGCGCTTCCCAATCTTCAAACTCCTTCCTTCAAGATCTCCCAAGTTGTATTTGCTCCACTTCAAAACTTTTGCTTTGATGTCTTTTCAAAACAAACTTCTGTCATAGCAACTTTGCAAAGCTATACTGCTCACATATGAACTTGGATTGCTCTAAAATTTTGGTGAAACATGAACAACTATGTCTACTACCTTCTCTCAAAATTTCAGCCCTATTGATGATGACCACAAAGAGATATCACTTTCAAAAGAAACTGACTTCAAAACTGAAACTGAAACTTCAGATGCTTGGATCTCTCTCAATACAAATGGAAATGGCATGAAATTTCTTTCACACATACATTCCTATATGATCTATAAAATCAAAAAGCTGCAAACCCAAAAAAACTTAAACAAAGGAGATATGACCAAAAAACCAAATCTAACACAAAATTTTCAAAAGCTCATAACTCTCACAAAACATATAATTTTCCTTTGAAACTTTGAGAATAAAGGCAACCTATAGTTTTCTATGACCTCTTTAAGCTGCAAACCCAGAAAAGCTTAAATAAAGGAGATATGACAAAAAAACCAGATCTGACACAAAATTTTCAAAAGCTCATAACTCTCACAAAACATATCTTTTGCTTTTGAAACTTTGAGAATAAAAGCAACCTATAGTCTTCTTTCACCTCTTTAAGGTAAACCCAAAAAAGCTTAAATAAAGGAGATATGATTAAAAAACCAGATCTGACACAAAGTTTTCAAAAGCTCATAACTCTCACAAAACATAACCTTTTCTTTTGAAACTTTGATAATAGAAGCAACCTATTGTCTTCTATAACCTTTCCAAGTTTCACTCCAAGATACCTCTAGCTACTTACTAAAACAACAAAACAAACAAACAAGAAGAAGGAGCAGATCAAATTGTTATGGACCGGCTACAAACAAGTGGAGAATTACAAGACAAGACAAGTTTTATTGATCCATCAATTGGTGTTGATCTGCTGAAGAGTTGTTCCCTAGAACATCTCCTTTTATAACCCTGAACCATACTAGTCCCAAAATATCCTAAGCCATGATATTGCCAAAAGTATCCAAAAATATCCTGGGCCATGATATTGCCAAAAGTATCTTAAAATATCCTAAGCCATGACACCACATCCACAATTGTACCAATCTTTATCAAAAAATCCAAGCCAAGTAATACATCATAACTATTTGTATCAACTACCATGAAGATCATAGTGCACTGCACTCCTCCAACCTTGACAGGTATTTCGTCGATTCTACCCAGAGCTTGTATAATGACTCCTAACGCAGTCTTATAAGTTTCAAATTCGGTAACCATGTGCATTATGCCTCGTTCTCTGACTGTAACAACAGCCATAACATATATAGATATTTTAGTATCCACCAATCCCTCAACAACATAATTGTTTATTTCCACAAGCAAATGTAGGGCTTTGCTTTGATGCGTATTCTTAATGTAAATCTTCTTGAGTGTTGGAACTGGGGAAACCATAAATACCTTATTGTCAAATGCCTCTAAATCCTTCTTTCATTTAACCAACCTTACCAAACTTTCAAGGTGTTTTAGTTCCCTTGGAATCATAAGGATTGTTTCCATAGGTGAAAAGGAAATCTTTCCTTTTATGAAGTGGGAAAGAATCTTGGATTTGACTGAAGTGTCCGGTTTACACCTATCCCATCTCCTGTAGTTTCAAGGGTCAGTTCAACCCCTCTTAGTGTTACATCAACATGCATCTTCCTCCTAGGCATTCAAGTGTAAAAGAAAAGATTATCATTCCCGCAGAGCTTGTTGAACTATTGTATGGTCGCCTCTTCATCATTCAACAATACCTCCAAAAAGTTTGTCGTTTTAGAATGGGATTTCCCATCCTTGGGTTTCTTCCAACACTTGCCTTCAGAATGACCTAAAATTGAATTGAAGGAACATTTTATTCCACAATTCTTTGTCTTATGAAATATGCCACACTTGGCACATTTTGGTAGTGTTTCATTCAAACAAGTGGTGGCCAAATGGTTTCTTCCTTTGCAGATTTGGCATCCTCCAAACATAGTGGAAGAAGATGATGCCTCTGGATTGTGCACACTCCCCTTGAAGAAATTGATAAATGTGCAGTTTAACGCGATGACTTGTTTCTTCATCATGGTCTCTAAGGCCCCCTTTTCTTGTTCCTCTTTTGAGGTTTATATGAAATTTCTCCAAGCTCGCCCAACATCCTATCTGGTTATGTTGCAGCACCCACTAATTCTTCAATATCTGTAAATGTCCTCACCACACACAATTTTTGATTTTCTGGCTTTAATTTAGCTAGGAATCTTCTTTTTTGCTCAATGTCTTGTATCCTACTCCTTTGAAATAATTTGTCAAGACATTCAAAGTATTTTTGAACTCTCTCCTTGGGTTTTTATTTGATGGCATCATGTTTCTTCTTGGTGTAATTAACATCAACGTCTCCATACTTTTGTACTATTAGAGTCTTTAACTCACCCAATTGGTTGTTGCTGGCTATAACCTCCTAAACCATTCCTTAACCTTACCTTTCAAATTTAGTTTTGTAATCTTGAAAAGTTTATTTGCATTTAGATTTCGCACTTCAGCAGCCATGGTGAGCCTCTCTGCTTAGTCATTGACATCTTCATGGTCTCACCCCCAAAACAATTCATCCATCCCCTGCGGGCTAATTATTTTGCAATTGTTCAACTT
Source organism: Sphagnum tenellum (assembly GCA_963921925.1). NCBI lineage: Eukaryota > Viridiplantae > Streptophyta > Sphagnopsida > Sphagnales > Sphagnaceae > Sphagnum > Sphagnum tenellum. The sequence continues at coordinate 14,091,606 of OY998156.1, forward strand.
CAATCAAATATTGCAACGTCTTTTGTTGCACAAATGTCTTTAAACCACCTTTAGAGAAACATAATCCTCACTTTTATTTGCTCATGTTGAGTCAAAGGACCTAATTCCATTGGGATGGGGATGACACTCATTGGGTGTATGATGCAACAGTCCATTCTAAGAAATCTTGCCTTGTTCTTCAAGCACACCACTATTCTGGAAAAGGAAATAACACCATTGGCAACCACCTTACTTCTGCTTCAAAAGCATCAAAATAGTTCATTTTCAAATATATAAATCTTCAAGATTTCCATTGATTGTTGAGTCTAATTGTGATTCCATCAACCGAGATGTCAGGTGCAACGAACTTCCTTTAACAAAATAGCCATGTGTCATTTGTGATTTAATTCAAAAACTCAAACTAATCTCCTTCTCTTATTGGATTTAAAGGCACAACATTAGATGGTAAAGTGGGGAAACTTTGCTTATCTGTGGATTATTACTGGAACTGCCACCTTTCATTTGGATTCCGCCATATCCTCTAACTTATGATGTGGGATCTTGATCCATAGTGCTCCACCCTAAGGTGGTGATTTCCATTCTGAAACAAGTCGTCCACACCAAGGATGTACAATTTGATAAAGTGGTTAGGTGAAATAGAAAGCTTGGGAACCCAAATGTCTCCTATTCTAGGTACATTACGTTGCCTTTTAGGAACTAAAGGTGAAATTTTATGCAAGGTATGAGGTGTAGAAATATTACTTCTGTAGCTTTGAAGTTGACCCCCCATCCCTTCATTCCATTTCTTAATTTCAACCAAACTTGAACGTGTGTATAAAAGCCATTATGAGCTATTTCTACTGCCACATCCCCAACTTGAGCTTCATCAAGATCTACACCTACAAATGTTATTACACCAAATCCCAACAAACGCAAAATTATGGCTCCTATCTAGGGTCCAACCTACCTCCTTGGATAATCAAATATGATGATTATCTATTGCTCCCAAATTTCATGTGTAACCTCATCTGTAGCAACTTCATATATGGTGTCGCAACCTTAGATTTGGGCTTGCGACCAAGGCAAAGGGGTTGCAAAGGTGCAGGCCAAGAGAAAGCCTGGGAATCACATCACATACTCCCGGGAGTGTAGGAAAGTGTGAAGGAGTGAACCTCGACACTCCCAAGGCAATTCCCACTTTGGGAGATGGAGTCCCGGTGGACTCTCGAAACTTCAGAGAGCAATTTGAAGGGTCAAAACTCAATGGCTTGTGGTGTTCTTTATATCATTGGAAACTCTTAGAACTTAGATGCCTGAAATGGGTTCGCATTGCTCATTTGGACATTTGAAACACAAGTTATGGCCAAAAGAAGGGTCGGGAGTCAAATTGCTAGTTTGACTCTTGACCAGAAAAAGTCGGGAATCGACTCGATTTACTTGGCTGCAGACAACGTGCCACATACCATTGGAAAGCTCTCGACGAGAGCTACAACTTTGCTTCAGATCGCACTTCGATCCAAGGTTTGCTCGCAAAGTTATGGGGCTCCAAAGTCGCGAGAGTCCTGGCTGGCGCAATTTCGGGACTCCCACTTAGGAATCATGAGAGAGAAAAGCCATTTGGATGTGGGCCCCATGGAGAGGTCCAGAATATACTATAAAGGGGAAGGTGGTGGCTTCCCCCAAGTCCGGGCCGTGGTGAGTCTTGTGTGTCTGTGTTGCCCATGTTTCGTCCTAGCACCAAAGGTGCTCCAACTATGCACCAACCACTTTGTGTGGGTTGTGTGCAGGCTTGTGTGAATGAGTAAGCTTGTCAACTCTTCCTAATCCCATCCCGAAGCTCCAACACGCCCCTCTACCCCTCAAAGTGTTGTGAGTTAGGGAGCGTGTCCCGACTTTTCCCTCTTCCGCTGTCTTTCACTTGGACTCACATTTGAATCCTTCAAGGAGTTGAGAGTGCATCATATGGCAGCCTCATCTACGTTAGATGATGACATACTATCCTGATTACCGTCATACCCAACCATACATAAGTTTGAATGATGTCATTAGATCTGACCATGCTCTAATACCAAAAAAAAAGGGCATGAAAAATATTTCCCTATCACAAAACCAAACTTTGTACCTATGATTTTTACAACTTATATCATGCCAATAAGGCATTGTTAACACATTGGTGTTACTAGCCCAACAAAGCATAAATCTTTATACCCGTATGAGATTCTAAGCAGCACATACATGTTAGTCCCTTCTAGATCTCTATATTAATATTCGTCAAACTAGTGCTAGGAACAATTCCACATATTGTGAGTGTATGAATTAGTGGGATTTGACTTGTGGTCAAAGCCTTCTGTGTTCATTTAGTCCGTTATGAACTGCTAAATTCGTCCCTCTACCCTATGAAATAATGCAAAAAGATATTTGGCTTAGATCTACAAACAAGATGACTTCTAGTTCCAAACTAAGGATGAGCAACATATGCCAAGTTGGCTTGCAACAACTTGGGAATAGAAAAATTATGTTCAGAATATGGGTTTATGGATATTCCCTGTAATCTTTCCCATTTTGTATCGACATTCTGCCCAACCCAAGGATACCCTTTAAGGTTTTTGGCTTTAACTCATCACATATGTGCTAATTCAGGAACGGTTCCACTAAGGTCCCGTGCAAATGCATCCCTCTACATGCTCTTGATTTTACAGCTCAAACGTCCTTGGTGCATCATCAGCCCTCAACATCAATCCCTTATAATGTCCATGTTTTTTTTTGGTTTAACTTGGGACCTAGTGCCAATAATTTACCCATTGAAGGAGTATTCATCTCTTGAGATTTTTTTTTTTGCAAGACAAAGTGAAATAGTGATTGGATTTCTCAAACACCTTGGCCAAAAGTAAAACAAGGGTTCCTACAAATGTTGCGCAAGTATCAACTTTTGAACATACCAATTGGTATTGGCATTGAATTTGTTTTAAAAATTGCTCCTAGCCTCATAATTACTAATGGTATTGAACTTTTAAAAACTTGAACAGACCAACCTAATCTTGGTATTAGGATCCAAGACTGATATTTTGCTACTATTTGGTAGGTATAAATTTAGTATTGAGATTGATAACCCTTGGTATTACCTCAAGTCCCCACCATGTAGATATTGGTACAAGGTCAGTATTTGCATTAGGTCACATCAGTCTAGTCAGTTCTTTGATATGAAGGCCATCTATATACAAAGGTTTCAGCCTGGTACCTGCCCAACATTGGATCCTAAGTGTGGAAATGGGACAAGAAGGCAAATTTGGGCCAAACACAAGGCTGAGGGGTCATTTGGGTGCCAACAATTGTACCTTTGAATTGTCCATATGGATCCAGTTGAGTTTGCAAAGTTTGGATGGAAAAATTCCATTGTGTGCTCACATCTAATATGTGTGCCAGGAAAGCACCTATATTGTTGGATGCAGGGGAGGTGCAACAACAACATTCCTTATAAGCATTGGCTTGTTCCACCCATCACCCATATGTTATAAAATTCTGAGCCATGCATGTGGAGATCATGGAGGCATACCAATTATGGTGAAATGGAGGGTCTTTGACAACTGGTAGCTTTTGCAAGGGGAGGACCTGATTGTAATGTTGCTAGCACCGTCTACATTATGTACATCTCAGATTTGCATGCATTGTTTGTTCACAGCATCATCTCAGATTTGCATGCATTGTTTGTTCACAGCAATAGGACCATGGCCGATAGAGATACTAGATATAGGCACTGTTGTTCAAATAGATGCTTAGGTAGCTGTGAGCTATGAGCCACAGCAAGCACATTACAAGATCGCAATCTTGTAACCATGTCTAAGTTGGAGAAAAGAATGGTGCTGCAATGAAGACTAATTCTGAGGTTACTCCTGCAACCAGATTTTGTTTCATGCCCTCTAAATAATTGCAAAAACGTTGAATTGCACACCTGAAAACACAAAGTACATTTTTCACTGGTATAACGCAAGCAGCCTGCTCTTGGCTCTGCTAAATGGCCCGGCTGAGCATCATGGAAATACTTCCAAGTTCTAGTAGGACCTGGTTTTTCTTTGCAATTGCAGAGAACACAACTGACCAGCTGACACTTCCTTATTTGTTCAACTTAGCTGAGTCAGGATTGAATGATGATTTGGGTATGTCAATGACCTGCTAGACTCAGACTCAAAAAATTTGGAATTATGAATTAGTATTGTGGTCACTGGTACTGTGTTCGAAAACTAGGGTTTTGCTATCAACCTTTGATCAAAGTAGCCATTACTCCATTGCAGACAACAATTTTTTTAATGCAATAAGGGCCATCAGCCTGTAAAACATGCATGCGTCTTGTATCTTTTTCTTAGCAATGAGTCAAATCTCCACCTAGGGACCCACATCTTCTTAAGTGATGGAGGATACATCCATTGCACAGCAGGATGATCCAAATGACCTTCTCTGTGCATGGTGTTGAGTTCAGCCATGGCGCCCATGAGAATGACCTAGCCTAGTGTATCACCAAAGAGTTGGATGGTCTATACTATTCACATTTGCTTTTTGCTCTGTATTCATCAGCAGCTGACCAAGTTTTTTGGGTATAACATTGCCATCACAAAAATTAACTGGAAAACTTCATGTCTACATTATGGAAATGGATACAACTTATCTCATTTTCACATTTCTGGTTCTTCAGTTGTACATTTGCCCATATGCAATTGTTACCACAATAAGGCAACAGAATGCAAAGATTGATGTTTTTTGGACATCTGTTTCTTCAGAGGCCTGATTCAGGATCCATCAATGTCCATCTATGTAATAGTTTGAACTCCATTGATATTGGACAAATCTACAGCAAATAACTCTTATTCCCATCATTTTTCCCGCTCATCATCTTATCTTTCCTTTCCCTATCTTTTTGGTTACTCTCTTGTCCTTCTGCCTCCCACAGTGGCACTCCTTCTCTGCCCGTGGGTAATTTTTAAAAAAGAGAAGAACCCAATCATGTGAAAGGTGGAAAGAAGAAATAAACACACAAAACCCTGCAAAACTTTATTAATAAACACACCGTAGATTTGGAAAATGTGCAAAGGTAGTAGAAACAAGGGTATTAGAAATAAAGGTGTGGGTACTGACTCACCAAGGCTAAACATAGACACCCATCATAACATCAGGAAAAGAGGACTCTCCTAACAACTGCATCAACAACTGGTAAGTGTCAATATTGGACATTTAAGTGCTGGTTGTAGTCAACAAGGAGGGGAACTAGATGAAAGCTAACAACAAACTCACTACTCGACTTCATGCAGCCGATGTTGTGACAGAGTGCTTTGGAACAAGTAGACGTCTATAATCCAAAGTTCATGATCCACAGTTCTAAACCATCCAGTTTAAGAAGAAAGAATGATAGGATAATTTGCAGACCCAACTCCACCTTAAACTTTCCAGTTACACTTTCTTTCTCCATGATTCTTCTTCAACAATCATGAACCATAACTCTACCAATCAATGTAGGTGGCAGAAGGCTCATAGTATTCTCTTATTCAAATACATGTGAGACTCAAATATTTTTAAATCACAATGATTCTTGCCTTCATCAGAGAGAACCTTTGCCAACATTTCAAGCATTTAAAGTGTCATGGAAAATTACAGTGTTGTGGAACTGCTTTTTGGATAATTCAAGAGCCCGGTGAAGTAAAATTTTTTACTCTATTTTGGATAGTCTAACTTCAATTATTATGATAATTGTGCTCACATATTTAAGTGGGTGAAATTGTGTTTGATTTATGTATGAGGATTTAAATACACTTAGATTATTTGGGTTTTTTTTTCATCCTTTTTCTCTTCTTCTATTACAAGGCTTGTCATGGAGATAACTATGTTTAATTATTTGTTGGATGGGAAGGAATAGGTCTTGCTTTATATTTGTTGATTGATTTCGGATCTACACAGCTTTAGGTAAATAATGCACTATTAAAGGTATGCTTCTGACTCATTAGTGAAGTTAAGTGATTTTGAACTAGGACTTGGGATTAGGGGTCATTTTACTTGTTTAGTTTCTCAAATAAGGGACTATTATTATTTTACTATATTTACTTGTGTTAAATGAGAGTGGACAATGGGACCAGATTTGTGCCCATATATTTGGCCTAAGTTACATGAAAGCCCAGCCAGCTACCCCCCAAGCTTGAATGGGAATGCCTCTACCCATCCATGTCTAACCCAGAGATAACAACTGGTTTATAGTTTATACCTTTTTAACCTGTGTTAGGTGCTGAAGGATTCAGTAATGCCTATAATACTAGTATAAATGAAATTAACCATGAACTTAAGGGATATTCAGTAAAACATGGAAAGGGGACCCATTTCCTAACCATTTGTAACGGTTTTATTATCTTAGATGCCAAAGTCCAATCCCATCCTTGGTCTGACAAAGCATTGGTGGGCTACCCCTTCAGAGACCCATGAGCTTGACAGCATATGTAAATATTATAGAGCCTATTTTGGTTTTGGTGGGTGTATTAAAAGAACCAAGAAGACTTTACTTCAAGAGTCAGGCAGTAGTAGTACCATGTCAGGCACGCAGCCCAAAAGAACTGAAGAATATTATGAGCACATCAAACCCACCAATATTATGTACATTGGTCTTGCTTAGAGCATTACCCAAACCTGGTGGCTGAGCTCCACCCAAACCCAAGGATATCATGTATCGCAGATTTTGAGCACATCCCAAACATGAGCATCAAAGGACCAAAAAGACAGAACTAGTGGAGGTTTAGATCCTGGGCATCAAATCATTTGCATGTAGGTAACAAAATGATTTGATGGTATCGTCTTGGCCCACTTGGATGATGTAATGGATTGAGGAGGGAATAAGGAGGAAATCTACTCCAGATTTCCACAACTTTGCCATGCCAGCAGCAACTATGGCTGTGGGTCTTTAACCGTGTAGCGTTTCAAGAGCCATCTGACACCTTGAAAAATACCATGCTCCACTTCCCATACACTATGGAGTCAGCTGGTGAAGAGGTTGGGAGGGCAAGCCAACTTGGTAAAGTGTAGGTAATGCACCAGGGTGGGCCATTCCCAAAATAAAGGGGTGTAAGAGGAGCTGGTAGTCACATTTCAGGAATGTGTACCCCACCCATGTGCCTTACTAATCCTAAAGCATGAGGCAAAAAATGTTGTCATAAGCCCAAAAGATATGTAGATCATGGGTAAGTGGGAGCAAGAGGCTCCTTACACCTACAAGATGCTAATTTCGGATTAGCAAGATGCCTTCTTTCCCAAAGTTTATTTTGTGGCGTTATGCCTTGTTTACCAGTTTTGAGCTTTTTTCTGATGAGTTGTTTAGTTGTTCTTTGCCACCTCAAGCCATCCTGACCCAACCCTAAGCTTCATGTTCAGCACAAAAGGTAACTTATTGCTCATCATTTTGTGTATGAGCATTGCTCTTGTGAGTCTCTACAAAAGTTTCATTCGTTATCTGCCTTTTGGGGCTCTCAAAGTGGGTCTTAATTGGGTTGGAAGTGGTCACATCTCATAATTTTTAGGCCCCTCTACTCTTTTGAAAAATACAACAGCAAAGTCACCATTCCAACAATATACTTGAAGCCATTGGGCATAATGTTTTACAATTTGAAAGACTGGTCTAAAATTTTAGATATAGTGGGAATTGTTGTCAACTCTAAGTGGATTCATTACTTAAAATTTGATCCAACCTTCATACAATTATGGTGGTTAACAAATGTCAACTTCTTCAAACATTAATAGACCTAAAGATTGAAGCACACTGTAACTTAGTAAGCAACTTCCTTTCAAGAACTTTTGATGAGCTAACATCCAAAGTTCACAATTCCACTAGCCTAATCAAGTGATTGAACTTGATGTTTTGCTATCTTTTGCAATATCCTTTGCCAAATGTACTCAAGTGTTACAAAGGAGTCAATATGCTCTACATAATTGGTAATTAGATGTGGACCAGCTGTTATAGATACGTTAGCAATTCGTCAGTATTCCCTTTCCAGGCATCAAATAATTGCTGTAATGCCCCTTCGATTTTGCCTTAGTTCAGTCCTCTTTAGCTCAAACTTTTATTTGAAAACCTAAAGGTTAGCAAAAGCTTCCATAAAGGGTTACACAAGGCTTACCTAGAGGATTATTTAAGAAAAGACTTAGGGATCAAGCTGGATTATGTGATACCAAAAAACTAGTTAGGAATTTACCCAAGATCTACTTAGGGTTGACCTAGGAAAACACACAGAGACGTACCTAGGTTATGGGATATCTAAAGGCTACTTAAAACATTACATAAAGTCTACTTAGGAGATTAGCCAGGAATTTCTTATGTTAAGGGCTATTTAAGAATTATTTAAGAAATTACCTAAGGTTCACGCATAATGCAAAAGGAAGTTACATGAGGTCTACATAGCAAGCTACCTAGAAATGTTGCCTAGGGCTGACTCATAACCTCTACATAAATCCTTTGTGGCTCCTTAAGTAGACCTTTACATAGTCCTTAGGTATCTCCTAGCTTAAGAAGGTCCTTAGGTCAGCCCTATGTAGCACCCTAAATAACCCTTATGTAACATGCTATACATTTAGTCACTATACATATGTCATCGAGATCTGCTTGAATTAAGTGCCATTTGTATGCAATCAAAATGATGGGTATTGCCATATTTCCTCTGCGATTTTATTGGTAGAGAAACAGATGTGAATGTCCAAATGTGTAGGATACATGCCATATTACACCACAGCATCCTTTTGTACTTTTGTTTTTTGGGTGCAATTTAGGGAGGTTATTCCTAGCTTTTCGAGGGAAAAATTTGGAGGGTTCATGGGTATTGCACAATTTGTTCTCTGGACGACAATCCAAATTTCTACCATATTCTGTATTTGCGAACCTGCGTGGGCATGTGGTTACTTCTATACCCTTGAAACTGAGTATTATGAACTTATCCAGCTGGTAAGTATATCAATACCCGGCAAAAGTACATGGGAGCCTATTCTGCACAATATCAGAAAAAACAAAAACAAAAACAAAATTATACGCCTGAATGTGCATCCGCCAAGGTGGCAGGCACATTATGTCAATAAAGAAGAGGCCTCCTCTGTACTTAAAGAACAGTTGGGATTTTTCCTTTGTAATTTTAGGAGTCTCCCCTGCATGAATAGAACCACTAAATCCAAAGTTCAACTTATTTATTTTGGAACGCCCAGTACAGCCTGTATGTACTACTGGGCCTTCCAAAATATATACTTTACACCTTGGACTTCCAGCTCTTTTTTCTCTTACTTTTCTTTTACTCCTACATATTTCTTTTCTTTGTCTTTTTTCCTTTCCACTTTTCCTTTCTTTTTCTTTTTTTTCCCCTCAATTCTTTTGATTAGACAATTCAGAAATTACCTTATTTGAAATTCACATTCAAGAAAAGATAATAGGAATTTCCAATTTTCAAATTTTCAAAATCATTAATCAAATAAAAAAAACCTTTGCAATATTGAAAATCAAAGTCAATGGCAAATCTCTATAAATTGAAATTCACGAAGAATAGAATCCATCATTTGCGAGTGAACCACATCCAACATCTCCAAAAAAAAGTGCACGAGAAAATATTGTAAAAGTATGTCAAATTAAGAATATGCAAATGTAACATGGATTTAAAATGATGAATATATAGCAAAGTTATTCCAAGTTCCACAAGATTGTTATTTCATGAGTTGGTGAATAAGAATGTGAATGCAAAAGAATATTCTTAGGATATTCCATCCATGTCGGGGGTAGATTTTTTGATAGATCTTGTTGATGTTGAAAAATATTATCTTATGCACACAAGAATATTTTTCCATGTCATCAAAAATCCATGTGGACCTACCATGTGGCATTCCATAGCTCCAATTTAGGGCAATTTAAATGTGTGTAATATCCCATTCCAAACATTACATTAAATTTCAAATGAAAATAAAATACTTAATGATCTTACTTTTTTAGTTTATTATAAATAAAGACATTTTGATATGGACAACATTTGATGCTATAGTTTATATTGAATACAAAAAACTACTTAATTACTCATAGTTTTTTAAATAACATTTACATGTCAATTTTGTGATTATTCAAACACTTGTAGTTATTGTGGCTTTTGGAGCTGTTCTAACATTTGTAAACATTTTAAGGTTGTCAATCCCATGCAAACGATCCATTACATTTTCATAATATCAATAAATGAAAAAATTGAATAGACATCTATAAAATTGTGACCGTAAAAAATGTACACAATTGTGGAATATTTTACACATTGAATATTGTTTGTGTTGTGAGCTTAAAAGGATCAATCAAAGTAATCTAGTTTTCAATTCATTTGTTCATTTGGAACATGTCACAATATCCATATCCACAACATTCTTCCTGAACATTGCCAAACTTGGACATTTGAAAAAATATAATGAAGAATGCAGATGCAAAGTACCAAACAAAGGTTGGATACTAGGCATCTTACAATCATTTACAAGACTATAAGATATATTGGAAAGTGATAAAAAATATTTATCCTAAAGTTTTTGAACAACTTGCAACAACCTCCTAGAAACAATCCATGGCCAACACATACTATAAGAAATCCACTAACGTGAAACCATTGCATTTACAACTACATGCAACTTGTAATCATTTGTAACTAGTTTTGGGAAATTTTATAATTATAAGATCAAATTTCAACTATTTTGGTCATTGTTGCAACTATGTTACAACTATTGATGATTTCATCATATGGGCTAGATGGTTTTTAAGTCTATTTTCATCCATAAATAGTCAATATGTCCCATTAGTCACAATAGTCACCAAGTTAGTAACAACCCTAGAGTTATTCTATGGTCACTTAGGGCTATATTTTTATGTATCTATTAAAATTGTATTCAAAATATATTACCCGTATACTATTTTTTTCATATATTAATTATGTATATATATATATATATATATATATATATATATATATGTATATGTAATGTTCATATATTGAATCAAAATTTTCTTTCTGTGTCCTGAAAATTTGAATCTCAAAATCAATATTTCAATTCTGATAAATTTTATTTGAATCTGAAAAAACTTCTTTCAAGTTTTTTAAATTATCATTTGAATTTGAAAATTCATATTCAAGATCTGAAAATTGCTATTTGAATTTGAAAATTGTTATTTGAATTCTAAAAATTATATTTTGAATTTTGAAAATTGGTATTTGGGATCTGAAAACTGTTATTTGAATCTGAAAATTGATATTTCAATTTTTATAATTTGAACATACATATTTGAGTTCTGAAATTTGTTATTTGAATTCTAAAATTTGTTGTTTGAATTTGAAAATTGGTATTTGAAATATCTAAAATGTCATTTGAATAATTATTATTTTAATTTAAAAAATTATTTCAACTCTTTAAAAAAATATTTTAACCCATATTTAATTAATTTAGGACAAATTTGTTAATTTAGGACTTAACCCAACTTGGTGGATGGTATGAATATGCTTGGTGGCCACCAAATTTAACAAATGTAACCTTATATTCAAATAAAAACAAACAATCATTCAAAAATATAATGCCCATGTAGACAAATTTTTGTCTCCAAAGACTATTTTACCATGTGCCCACCAAGTGAAAATTATAGGATATTCATTATCAAAGTTGGAAATCAATGTTCCTATCCATGAAAAAAAAAATCTATTTACTAAATTCCAAAGAATTAAGCACAAATGAACCAATTCATCAATCACAATAATGTCTATGGATTCAAAGTTGTTATTCATAAGATAACAAAATGATTAATAATTCCAAGCAGCTCAATGGTGTGAAAGAAAAAAATACACGTTTGGTGGCCATTGAGGATTATGGTTAAGGTAAAAAAAAAAAGATTATTGATAATGAGTATCCAAGAATATACACAAATTTTTTTTTCAATAAAAAAATTCCTTCATAATTTTAAACTTTATGCCATGAAAGAAAAAGATGACAACTAGTGGCCACCAAGGATGAAAGTTAAAGTAAAACAAAAAGATCATTGACCATGACTATCTAAAGATATACACATATAATTTGGGGGATCAAAACATTGTTTTTAAATATATGCCACATCAAACACAAAAGAACCCAAAAATAAAAACATTCGCAATACATTTAAATTCAATGCCATGAAAGTAAACAATACATGAGTGGTGGCCATTAAGGATTAGGGTTCAGGTGCAACAACAAAGATCATTGATTATGATTGTTCAAAAATGTACATGAAATTTTCTATGATGAAAATTTTGATTAAACAATACACCTCATCGAACACAAAAAGCGTAAAACAATCATTAATGAATTTCAAGCTCTGTGCCAAAAATGATAAAAGAGGACGCTTGGTGGCCACTAGGGATTAGGGTTAAGATGAATTAGAAAATATTATTGATCATTAATGTCCAAGAATATACAAGAATAATTTTGTACCATGAATAAATTGATTAAACAACATTGAGATCAATTTAATCATATAAAAGGTTATGAGAAATCATAAACACAATTTCCTCCATGTCCAAAACATCCTTCACACCTTGCTAGATGCATCAATAAGATCAAGATTTATTTAAACCTTACTATCACAAGCAACAAGGATAGTAATTTGACTCTTGTTCGATATATTTTTTCAAGCTAGAAACAAAAAAAAAACAGATGAAATATCAAGCCAGTGTTCTGGATCTACAAAATTACATTTCCACTAACCATTCTAACAATCCTCATACAAATGTCATTCATCCAAATTTGCACCTTTCTTCACAGGAACCCACCATTGAACCCCCACCATTTTGAAAAAACACTTTCCTCATCTTTCATAACATCCCTTGCGCTCTTCCCATCCAAACATGAACAAGGCTAAGATCATGTGGCTTAACGAAAACAAAATCCCCATCACAATTTTGTTTTGCACAAGACAACCTTGCAACCTTATAAGGTTCAAATCATATTTAAAAAAACTGTCATTAGTGTTCCTAATCCTTCTTATTGTGGTTGGTCAGCTGAATACCCTGACAACCCTTTTCATAATCAAAAGTTTTGGTTTTGCCTTGTTGACATGAATTGGTGTGTCAAAGGTACCAAACGGAAGGGAATATCAAAAAGACCAAGTGTGCTTAAAACTTGGCATGTGCAAAAATGCACTGATCCATCTAGAGATAAAATAATATCTCTAGAAGAAGCAAGCTTCTAATTTAATAAACAACGAAAGATTGCACCACATAATTGTTAAAGGGTGGTTTATGACTTGTAATTGTCAAAATTATTTAATATGTTGTTGAAACTGTTTCATATGTAGTTGTACATAATTGTTACATTTTTTGAATAACCTTAATGGTTATTTTATTAGTTAGATATTGGCAATCAATTTGGTCTTTTTTCTTGTGTTTAAATACAAAAGTACAAAAAAGTATGTAAAAAGTTTTTGTAATAAAATATTGATAATGAATATGTTTGTTACTAAATTTTATGGAGTTTTCTTCAATTTTTTCTTTGATTTACAACTACTAAATATGTTTCTTAAAATGAAGAAATGTATTATGTACATAAGAGAAAAGAAGATTTGATTTGAAGAATTTGATAGGAATTGAAACATAAAAATCTAACTTTTCCAATTTTGGCAACCATCCTAGGGAATTTTTAAAAAAGAATTCTTTATGAATTTTTGGTTTTAAATTGATTGTTTAAGTGTTTTTGAAATTTGTATGTAATAATTTTAACAAATTTTGTCTTCATAAAAAGGATCACAATATGTGTCTAAAAATAAAATTCAGATATTTAATAATAGATTTTTTTTTACACAAAAATTTATAAAACTAAACACTAGTTACACTTGTTATGGTAGGTGTTACCATTATTACACCCCATCATGTAGTCAAAGAAGGAACCTCTTGATATCCTTCAAGCTCTTGTTAGTTCCATTCAACTAGGTTTGATTTGAAAATGTTCACCAACCCTTTGCCTAATAGCTAGATAATTCAATGGTCCTAGGATGTTGGTTCCCTAGGGATTTAATCTATGCAATTCCACTCTACCCATTTACACTTCAATTTGGAAAGAAATTGATTGCTTATTGTTATAAGGTCATTAGGTTGAGGTGATAAGAATAAGGTGACATAGTTGTTCATAGTTACACCTTTTGTGGGTTTTCAAGGCTTTGTGAGATCCTTAACAATAAGAGTAAAGAAGTGCTTAGAAATCAAAATTCATTCAACACCAATAGTTGGAAATGTTCTTTCATTACCACCTTTTGATTGAAGTTCAAACACTTTTAGCCACCATACAATCTTTAGTCAAGGGTCAAGTGTTCTTGTCCATGTATCCCTAGCCACTTGAGTCCCATCTTCTTTTACTTTTCAACTCTTCCTTAATTGTCTCTGGAACCTATTACAAATTCTTTTCTTCTTGAAGGATTGAAATGCACAATCTACTGGCCCTAGAGTTTCTTGTTTGTAGATTTTGGCACTTGTGCCATTTATTTTTTAAGGTATATTTTGTTCATCAATCCAAAATAACATAAAATATTTTGCTTGTCACTCCTTTCCATCACATATTTTTTTATATCACATGTAAGTGGAATCCTTTCATTCAAAAACATCAACCTCTTCATCATCAATATCTAAAAAGTACCTTCTTGCATATGAAGTTGTTGAACTCTACATAGATTTTTTTTTTAAAAATTGTGAACACAAAGAGTTTTTAATCTTACATATGTCATTTTTGTTGCATTCTTTTGGTAGTAAAGATTTCAAAAATCAAAAGAGAATGAGTAAAGATATTTTCTATATATGTTCAAAAGTTGCACCATTCATGGTATAGAGACGCATGATGATGAGAGCTATTATTTCCATTCAAAAACGTCTAACTATTTCAATTATGAAACTTCTTACTAAATAAATATGCATATGAATGCAAATTTGTTTAAAGTTGGTCCATCTTCCAATGACTTGATTATTACCGATTGACTATGTTTATCAAATTCATTTTTATATAAACAAAGTGAGTTGGCCATTGAATGCAATGATTTGGAAGGTTATATGGTATCCCAATTGTAGCAAGTGTTGAAGATGTTTTTCATATTCTTATTATAGCTCCCAAACTACATGATTTTTGATGATTGCAATTCAAAGGGCCTTTAATCAAATTGTCATTAAAATGTTGTCCCATCAAGATGTATGTTTGAAGAATAAAACATAGTTTGGTAGGGAGATTGCATAATGTTAATATGTGGGGTCATATAATAATTGGAATATATTGAAGCAAGAAAGTTGGTTCCATAATAATTCCATGAATGATGTAACATATCATGTTCCCATATCATTTGAAGATCACAAAGATGGTCTTTCAAAAGATTATTTTCATTAGAACTTCATTCAAAACAACTTAGGACGTGTGTAGAAAGAAGTTTTGATTTGCTAAAAATAAAATGGATTTTTTTCCCCAAAGAATTGGCATGCAATTGAAGTTAATTCTTAATATCATAGATCATGCATTGTTTTACATAATGTGGAGGAAGAAAGTGTTAAACAAGGATGTGCAAGCAGTGATAAGGAAGGCAATTAAACATTCAAATGTTGTTTTAGTGATTTTTGTTGTTTCAATTGTAATATGTTTATTACTAAGGTCAAACCATACTAAAAGTCAGTCACTTTAGGCAAAAAATGGTGATGTGTAACAAGTACAACATATATAGCGAGTTTTTTTCTTGGTGGTAATCTTTTGGGAATCTTAAATTCAAATGTAAAACTTTTGGAATGTGCGTGACAATTTTTTGTACCACAAAGTTCATTTCAAATCAAAATTAACCATGATCCAATAATTGGATTAAGACGATCGGGTACACAATCAATATACATATAATATATAACATGCAATTTTTTTATAGCCACAAGGTGTCATATTTGGGTGACATGTTCCATTAATAAGGGAAAAAATGGGAAAAGAAAATTATGCCCATGTCAAAGATCTTGCCCTATTTCATTTGACATGCTTATTTTGTTAAAATATTCAATAATATTCTTTTTATGGCTTACCAACATTGAAAAATCATGTTTTTGACCAAAGTGTTATATATACATATAGATGGTGGATTGTCTTTTCTTATATCACTTTCATTCTTTAGCTAAAATTTCGTACAAAATATCACCTATAACTCCATTTTTGAAATATATTTATCAAATTTCAAAGTTTGTGATGAATATTATTTTGGTCTAAGCATATTCAACATGATTCTTTTTGAAGATTTAATTAAGTCAAATTCCAAAATTCTCAAATCTCCCCAAAATTCACAATATTGTCATCAAGTTTGGTGTACACTATTAAGGAGGTAGGATGAGTATATGATTTTGGATGAAGAAGGTAGTTAGGATAGGGATTGATCAAGGAACTTTGTTAATTGGAATTTTGAACTTTTGTTGTTTTGATCATGATGATGTGACTTGGGATAGTTCAAAAGGTTAGAGTTCTAGAGAACATGATACAGGAATGAGACATGGAGTTTAAAGAAGAGAAGGAAGAGTTATAGGTACTTGCATTAGAAAACCACAAACTTTGTTGGAAATAGCAGATATTTTAAGTGTTTTTTTGGAATTTTTAAAACAAAACATGGAATTATGTTATAATTTTGATTGATGTTTTTAGTAATACAAAGAACCATAGACTTCTACATTGAATTCTATGTTCATCTTTTGTGTGAATCTTTTGTAGTATTAGATTATGATGAAATGAATTATAATTTTGTTTTTGGAGTTTTTTACAATGTATTCTAAAGTGTAAATTCTAGTTATGTGCAATAACCATGAATCTAATGTTGGAATGAATGGTAGTGTTAAGTTTTTTGAGACTTAAAATAGGTATAGTGAACATATGCATGTGAAATGCAACTTTATTGTTATAGTAATGTGAAATATTCTATAGGAATTTGAATTTCACTTATACCATACACATCTTGTCAATTTTTTTTTTAAGTAAAAAAAATACTCCATGACAACAATTTTGGTGGACTCTAATGTGCTTTCTCCCACCAACATATTCATGAAATGGGCCCATGATGTAACTAAAATAAGCCTTTCTACTTCATTAGCTTTAAATGCTAGAGACAAGGTTTATAGGCACTAAGGTGATTGCTAAATGAATACAATTTGTGCAATTAAAAAGAAATATGAAATGAAACAACCTTTTGAATAAGACAACACATCACCTACTTTTTTAATCATTAGCCAATTGCATTGATTGTAATATTGGAACTTTGTGAATAAGTTATTTCATGTGATGAAAAAGAGAGTCAATCTCTAAAAAAGGTAAACATCCAATGATATTACTTACATTTGGTTGTAAGGAAATTTCACATAACTATCAAGTTTCACTTGAGTCTTCAACATCACCAAAAGTGAAAGTAATATACTCTTGAAAATGAGGGATTTTTTAAAATGGGAAAATGTATTATAGAAAAGTTAGTTTCTATTAAGATAAACACAACTAACAACACATCTAGTTGCTTGAACTTCTAAAATATTGTAGCACAACACTAGAGTTTTAAAACAAATCAATAATTTAAAAGCTACTAGAAATCACATAGTTAAATTAAATAAAACTCATTATGAAACATGCACACATGCAGTTAGATAAAGTGTACAACACAAAACTTAGTTGTTAAGTTCATCATAAAGCATGTGTATATATATAAACCATGGTTGTACTTGCACTAAGAGGAAAAAACCTTTTTTTACCGACTAGTTTTTTAACTGCATGCCATCCTTGACTTTGTTTCCACTACATGATTTTATTTATTTCAAGAAATTCCACATGTGGATGCGTTGGCAACTCAAATAAGTCAAACTATCAATTAATTTGGTGAGTCTATAACATTGAATATCAATGGGGGTTGAATTTTTAAAATACAATTGAGTCATAGTGAAGAAACCACCTTGAAATGATGGACCATGTATTATGTTGGTCACTTGACTAGTTCATTGGACATTGTTTATGAATGGATGAAAGAAAAAAATTCATGGATTAAATATTGTATATGTTTTACACTATATTTCAACATTTTTTGAAACATTTTAAATAATTTTATTAAGGCATTGTTACACTTTGTTGTGACTAGTTTCTAAGTTTACTAAAACTTTGTGACACTTTTACCAAAGTCAATAACTTTCATTACACTTCTTTGCCACTAGACATCTCAAGTGGGTTCCATATTGTGCACCATGATGTTTAGGAATAAAACAACATGTACACATCTAAATTTGAAGTCATTGTGAATGCTATTACAATGACTAATAATTGTCCAACACAAAATTCACATGCCCTTACTTTGCAAAATATATGTAAATAATGTGTATGTAAGGGGAAATAGTTATGACACAAGCATGTGAGCTTGAGTAACGTGAACACATGAGCAAGATGGAATATGCCTATGAATATTCTTGCCATGTCATGAGAATATTCACAAAAGTGGCATATTCTTTCCACATCAGAAGAATATTTCATGCCACACATCATGACCACAATAGAAAAATATTCGATTTGAGGTCACCACATTGGAAGCAATGAACGATACTTTAAACAAATCCTTAACAATTTTTTAAATAAATTAATTCTTCATACATGAACTAATCTATGATAATTGACAAAATTCTTCAAAATGGAAAAAAAAAACATTTACAATGAACTAGAAATGCCATTATGGAGTATTCTAGGACTATCTATACCCATCCAAAATCATTTTGTACTTTCAAAAAAGCATATGGGCCTATTCTATAATCATTGCATGAAAGAATAAAAGGTGAACTTCATTCCAACTCCACATTATACAATGATGAATGAATTCTTCAATGTCTTGACAAATATCACATGGTACAAAACATAGTATATGTGTTTACTAGGAACTAGGCTAGTTTTTCACTTTCCCAACAACCCAACAACCCAACCATGATCAAAACAAAATCAAGGCATGTACAAGCTAGGAAGTTACCTATGGTTATATCATATCATTTACTATTATGGGGAGGTCTTGACATTACACCATATATTTTCCATTCGTTAGCATAAAAACCTCCACATGTCATAAGACAATTACTTCAAAATGATGAATGGATTTGGACCATCTTTTGACATGTCAAGTCAACAATTTAAGAGGATTGTTGAGCTGAACCTTTTTGTTATTATGGATAGATGGCAATGTTACAACATCTAATGCTGGATTGACAAGATTTGAATTAGTACCACCAAATAAATTACTAGAAAAGGTAGATTTTTATGCTTCAATTCCTATCAAGTTTTTCAAATCAAATCAATTCTCTAGTTATTTTTTCTTGTCTACATTATACAATTTTTCATTCTAAAAAACATATTTTGTAGTTCTAAATCAAAGGACAAACTAAAGAAAACTCCATAAAATTCAGTGACAAATATATTTTGTATTAAAATCATTTGTTTCAAAGAATTCCTACATTGACTTTTGTATTTATACACAAGAATAAATATCAAAATGATAAGCAATATTTGACAAGTAAAAACATAACCATTTAGGTTATTCAAAAAAGTAATATTTATGTACAAACACAAATTAAATAGTTTTAACAACAGATTAAATATTTTTAACAACTACAAGTCACAAATTACCCTTTAATATTTACCCCCAAGTCGTAATCTAGATTTCATCCTCAGAAATCATAAAAAAATTAAGTTAAAGCTAAATTTGTTCTAATCCATGAGTTGTTGTCTAAATGAACTATACTTTTGGTCTTGGATTGATCTGAACTTACACATATTGAATTTGTGGTTTATTAGTCAAATCGTTAGATTTTATTTGGACTAATATATACAAGGATGCACTTCCTCTAATATCTACATGTTAGTTAGAACCTATAGACAATAACTTTAAAGATGAATTCTATTGAATTTGAACTGAAATTTGAGTTGACTTTCAAATAAGACTAAGAGTTAAACTTGTAGAAAGAGGCAAATAAACGTGATTAGGGTAAGCAATAACATATGAAGCTAGCTTATGTTGATAAAGATTTCATCTACATTCCACAACTCAAATGCCTTGTTGAACATTATTTGGACAATAATATGTACCTTGTCCCACCAAGCTTCCCACCTTGAAGGATTCTATTGCAACACTTGAATGCGAATGTTAGTTAAGGTTTGATTGAGAATTAGATCATCATATTTTTTAAATTTGTGCACTACTATCACCAACATCATAGTCTTTAGGTTATGAACTTGATCATGATATCAATCATGAGCAATTTGTAATTCAAAGAGATGCTTAAAATGTTCAACTAAATGTTTTTACACCAATTAAAGACTCAGTATATTCATGGTGCAAGCATTCAAGAAGTTGATGAAGATTTGTAATCTCCTTGTCCTTTTACTATATATTCATGATTAGTGGCTTGTGTTATTTTACTCCGGTGCTAATCTGCTTCAACCTTGAATTTCATAAATTATTCTTGTAAATCTCAATAACTAGATTCATGTTTCTAAACATGAAGTTTAAAATTTCAACATGTGCCTTTAGTGTATCATATTCATCTATCTTACTATGTAATTGAGCAATAATAATGGTACATTAATTGTTCTTTTCCATGAGCTAAAAGAGTTAATGGTCATAATTTATTTATTTATTAACATGGATCTAAATTTATTTATCCTTCTATCAGATCCTTGCTTTAGATTCTAGTATATAAGTTTGCAAATGATCATGCACTATTGTAAGATTCATGAAATCATCTAGCATAACTTGCCATTCATTACAATGTTGTGCACCAAAAGCAATAAATTCATGAAGATCATCAAGGCAATTTAACTTTTCAGTAATTAGTGAAGAAGTTTAACGAGTTTGGGATGAAGGGGTTGTTTGATCAACTACTTGGCAAACTTTATGAGCTATCTTTTATTATGTAGGAAGCACATTAGTAGTTTCAACAGATGATGTGACGCATTCCCAAGTCCCGGGGTGAACCCACTTGAGGGTTCACCAAAGTGCAGTTGCGGAAAGAGGGACTCGGAAGGGCGCTCCTGACTTCCAACACTATAGAGGGGTAGAGGGGCGTGCTAGAAGTCCCGGGACTAGACTAGGAAGAGGGACTAGTAGATCAAGCTTGAATCTACATCCAAAACAAACTATAAAGTGGTTAGTTCACATTCCCGGACACCCTTGGGTGTTGGGACAAGCCACGGGCATTTTGGACCACACGACACACCACGGCCCGGACTCAGGGGAAGCCACCACCTTCCCCCATGTAGTATTCTCTACGACGCCCCGCCGAGTTTACATCCAAATGGCTCTTTTTCCCGGGACTCCCAAGTTGGAGTCCCGAAATTGTCCTGAAATTGTTCCGATTGGAGTCCCGGGACTTTGGGAGCTCATAACTCCCTACTGCAAAGTCTGGTTGCAACGAGGTTTGAACTAAAATTGTAGCCCTTGTTGAGATCTTTTCAACGACGTATTGCACTCTCAATTTGGAGGTTAGGAAGAGGTCGATTCTTGACTTTTAGTGGTCGGGAGTCAAATTGCCAGTTTAACTCCCGGCTCTTCTTTTGCCCATAATTTGGTTTACAAATATATAAATGGCCAATGCAAGGCCATTTTCAATATCTACGCTTCAAGACCTTTCCAATGACACCAAAAACACCCCAATGCAGGTGTTTTGGCCCCTACTTTTGAGCTCTGAACATTCAGGAGTCCCGGAGGACTCCAAAATCCCCAACTTTGGAAGTGTTGGGCTTCACCCCCACACTTGGCCAAAGTGGGGTTGCGACATGATGGTTGGTGATCAAGTGATGATGGTTAAGATATTGATTGAATAGCTTGTCTTATGTAAGTACGCTCATGAGTTAGCTCTTCTTGTTGCATTTTAGGTGTTATAATATAAGTTGCATGTGCAAATTGAATAATTGCTAATTGAATCGATACTGAAGATTGAATAGACAATACATAAACATTTTGAACCATTGATGTTCAACTGGTTTGAAAAATAAATTCCTCTAAACTTATCTTTGCAACATCTATGGTTTTTTCAATGATATCATCTACTATTCTTTCACTTTCAAAGGGACAAACTAAAGACCACTAGCATTGGCACTTACTTCACCTCCATGTTGAGGACAAAATTCATCCATAACTTTTAGATTCCTCAACATTTAAAGGAAACTAGTTGCATAGTAGTACATCAACAACAAGACTTGCATAAAACATGGATGTCTTCTTTGTAGCTTGGGAATTCCAAGTTGCAACATTCTTTTGGTGTTTGGTCCATTGTGTAAACTCAACACCAAGTTGTGTAAGTGTAATGTTGCACCAATTGACAGTAATTCCTTGAATGGAATTTGAAAAAGTAACGATAATCTCATTGTTGAAATTTGTGATCTTTTCCCATAGATACACAACTTATAATAATGCTATGAATCACAATCTATATATATTTTACATCTTCAAAATTGCCCACTACTCAGTTCCAACATAAACATTAACAAAAGCAATGATCGATCGTTACTTAATAATTGCAAAAGTTTTAATTCACATGAGGAGGATCAACATCACCTTCATTTGAGACATTAAACATGTCAAAAATGAAACACTAGTTAATAAGAATCAACTGATTTCTTATTTGAGCTACAATGTGTCCATCCTCTTGCATTTCCCATGTTCTGATAAATTCTTCAATCAATTCAACATGTAGATTTGTCTAACATATTTAAAAATGTCTTGCGCATCCCACATTTTTGGCCCATTGAATTTGAAAGGGCTAATAGTAATCCACTAAAAAATCTGTTGATCTCCTTCACATCAACTACATTTGTGGGTTTGTGGTGAGATAATTGTTGTGGAGACATTGGTGGTTGCTTATCGTGTCACATTGCCATCTACTTAGGGCAATGTGAGATAGAATTAATTATGTAGGTTCTACAAAAGAAGGCAATGTTATGTGACGTGAATTTGGCACCATAGTATATTGAGAATCAATAGTTGTTGCGTCAAGTTTTTCTTTTAAATCTAATATTTTGATTGGTGTTGGATCAACTACATGCTTGTGTGAAGGTGGTAGAATTTATAAATAACAAAACTCTACATGCAATTCTTGCTCTATGTGTGATGGAACTCCTTTAGTTTGTAGTTGAATAAAAAATAATAACACATCCAAGACAATCTATCAATTTTGCTACTCTTGATTGAATTACACTTTGCAAGCTTATTCTTGTTCTTGAGAACACTTTAACAATCTTTCAATAAAACTTTCAACTTCATTGCTCATGTTTGTAAATGAAATATAAAACAATGCAAGAAACATAACCATAAAAAATAATACGTCATTTTCATGAGTAATGTGGAATGACAACATCATAACTAACTATTTTAGGGTATAGTCATCATGAAAAGAATGAGTTGTTGCGATTCGAAACAATTTTGATTTATTAATATTGACAAGAATAGGATTCAGGTCAAATTTATCAATTGTTACTAAAAGCATTGTATTATTTGGTAAATAATATTAAATACAATAGGGTCCAAACTATTTATTTTGAATTTACTGATATGAACTTTTGTTGATTTTGGAAACCATAAAACTCAATTTTCAAATTTAAATTGTTTCGTAGGATTATTTAAATTGTTTCCATTGATTTGCAAATTACATATCCTATAATTCATTGCTTATTGGCAAATTTTTTAAGTCACTCAAGTTCAGAAAATCAACTAGTCAAAACCCCAATTGGAGTGGGATTAATTGAACAAACCAAATTGTGTAAGTAAAAGATATTCTATCAGTAAAAATGGGTGTAATCCATACACCAAATGAAAAGGCATATGATTGGTTGCAACTTTGTACATGCTCGATAAGAAAATAGAATTGTAAGCAAATGTTCATCCCAAATTGAATGTTTTTTATTAACCAATTTGGTTAACAAAGTACATATCACCTTGTTGGTTGACTCTGCTTATCCATTACCATGTGGGTAATAAGTAGTATAAGTAGTATGATGCATTAAAAAATGTTTAATTAAGTACCAAATAACACTATGAATAAAATGTGTACCTTGATCAATAACAATGTGTAAAGGACAACCAAATCGTACAAGTATAAACTCCTACAAAAAATTAGTTGTAAAAATAACAATAATATTTATCCATAACGATGGCCACCAAGATATACCAATTCCCTATTTATCAACATGTTGGCTTATTGGTCTAATAAAATCCAAACCCCATTTGGTAAAAGGTTTAATAGGAAGATTGGTAATAAGCTTTGCAAAACTTTGTGTTGATAGATTACCAATTTTTTGACACAAATCATAAGAATGATAGTAATTGGTTGTGTCATGATATAAACTTGGCCACCAATATCCTACATCTAGTATTTTTCAAGTTATAATCTTTGCAAATAAATGACCATTCAATATTCTTTTGTGGAGTTTATGGAAAAAAACTAATATTTTTGTAGGTTATAAACATTTGCGATATTGATCATCTTCATTATATTGGTATATAACACCATTTTGAATGGTAAAAGGTTTAACCTTTTGTGCCAAATTTTGTTGTTGGATAATAGTATAATTAATAGGCATTTGTCTTATTTATAAAAATTCAAAAATAGAATTTAACCACTCAAGTTGTAATAAAAACATTATAGCATCAATAGTTTGATCATATACACCAATTGGTTCATTTGAATTTGGAAATTGAGATAAAACATTAGTAATAATATGAGATTGTCAAGGTTTATAAACCACATGAAAATCATATTCTAAGAATAAAAGTAACCATTGAGCAATATGGCCAAAAACTTGAGGTTTGTTGACCAAATAAACCAAAGCCATGTCATCTACAAAAAAAACAAATAGGTTACTTAATAGATAATGTCAAAATTTATGCAAGGCGTAGACCATAACTAACGCCTCATGCTCAATAGTCATATAATTACATTCAACACGATTCAATGATTGAAAAACATAAATATTGGTTTATCAAGCTTACCAGTTTGATTTTGAGTTAAAACTGCTCCAAATGCTAATTGAGATTCATCGGTATGAACATGAAACTCCAATTTCCAATTTGGACTAATTAGAATCAATGTTTTGATATATTGATGCTTAATTTCCTCCCAAGGGGCTTGGCATTTGTCACTCCAACAAATGGTTGAAATCAACAATTAGTTAAATAATAGGTTCCATAATGAATGCAAAATTCTTGATGAAACATTTGTAAAACTAAGCCATTCCATTAAAGACTTGGATTTGTGAAGGATTTGTAGGAATATACGTATTCAAAATAGCTTATATCTTCTTCATATTAGGAAGTTTTCCCTCCTTAGAAACAATAAATCCAAGAATTAAACTGAAAAAACCATAAATGCACACTTATCTAGATTGAGACTAATATCGAACTCACAATATTTTAAAAATTATAATCGTAGTTTAATATGGTAAGTATCCATGATGCTAAAAATAATAAAATCATCCAAAAATATTTTCATGAATAAATCAATATATTCACAAAATGCTTTGTTTATTGCATGTTGATTTGTTGGTGGACCATTTTTTACTCCAAATGCCATTACAACCCAAACGAATGCTTCTTAATTAATAAAAAAAATCTTGTGCTAATCTTCAATTGTAATGGATACTTAATGATATTCAGGATAACTATTTAGAAACAAATAAGTCTCATGGACAACAACATTATTGAAAATCTCATCTGTAAATGGAAGAGGATATGGATCTTTCATAATTGTAATGTTCAACTTTTGAATATCCACATAGATCCTTAGTTTGCTATTCTTCTTGGGGAAAACTACAATTTGTGATAGCCAAGAAGCTTTTTCCACTTGTTGAATAAATCCTGCAGCCAAAAGTTTGTCAATGTCTTGCTTAACAACAACAACATAGTTTGGATTTAATTGATATCGTGCTTAATGACCTGCTAGAATCAATGTATCATGTTCAATATGATGTTTTGCAATTTTAGGATGAATGCCTTTCAAATCCTTATAGGCTTAGGTAAAAACATCCTTGAATTTTCACAAAACATTTAATAGCACAAAATACAATCTTCAAATAATGCAATATTGATCTTCACATATTGGGTACACTCCTTGGGTAAAAACATAATAAAAGGAGCAAAAGGAAGTTGTAGATATTGCTTAAAATAGCATTTACATTACTTTGGAAAATCACCATTAATTGTATTTAATGAATTATTTATCCATAATTTGTAAATATGTTTTGGTGTTCATAAAATTGCATTCCTATGAATTTGGAGTCTTTTCATTATGTTATTAGAGTCTTCAATAAAATGAAGTCCTTGGTAAGGACTCCGACCTTGGTCGTCATGGTTCCTTTTACTGTATTTTTACCAAAGGAATGTCCCAAATTGATTCACTTCAACTAGTTTTCCTCTGCGATTGTCCAATTGGGAATTTGTAAAATTGTTGTACTTGTTTTCAAGTTGGTGTTTCATCAATGTCCGTGTGACCAATGTTAGGTTGATAAAAAGTTTTTGAATAATCTGTACAAACTCTTATAAAACTTTAGAATCTTAAAAAATGGGATTGGATACCAAAGAAGTAATTGTAGATTCAAGTTTTATTGACATTGATAATCAATAAGCTAATAATACCGATAAAAAAAAACCTAATTTAGTTACAAATATAGGTCTTCTTCTTCATCTATGATCCCATTTTGGAAATCATAACATAAAAATATTCATGACGCTTTGTTTGACTACTCAAACGTTTGCTAATTGCGATGGTACGTATTATCATATCATTACCTTATATGTGGTAATGATATTAGTTCTCCAATCATGAAATACTTTTATGTCCCATAACCAAGGTTATCCTAAAAACATAAAAGACGAACATTCCAAAACTTTATTTTACATAACCATAAAAGTTACATTATATGGAATGCCATGAACTAATATTTTTAGGTATATATCAAATTGATAGGTTTCGTAATTGTCTAATATGCCATCCACAAATTATAGGTGGTTGAGTGAGGTTTAGGTAGTCCTAAAATGGTTTTCAAATTTTTTGTAATGATATTGACTCTAAATCCACCATCTAACAACACATCATCAACAAGTTTTCCCCCAATCTTTATGTATATGACAACCATATGATTGTCTATAATTATAAATGTTACCACGAGGGGGAGGTACCGGTTTTGAAACCAATGTTATTACAGACTGAATATTCTGGGTCAAATATTGTTTCAACTTTAAAGTTATCCTAATAAGTTGTCCTAAGTTCAAGGTATATTTTGTATCAATAACTTATTGATTAATATATCTTGAAAATCTATTCTACAAATTGGACAGTAGATGGAATAAATACGGAAGGTTGCTTTGATATAGGTACAAACAACAATACCAATAATGGAACTAAGGTTAGAGTAGGTAATCTAAGCTAGTTAATGTCAAAATCTATAGATTGATTCCTTAGTTCAATCATCTCCTCATCTTGCATTGCTTGCATGATATTGGTAAATGTTTGACGAAGTTTTTCTTTTTCATCGCAAACAATTAATGTTCATGTCTTTAGTGGTTGGCGATCCTTGAACATCTATACTTTTAATACAAAATGACTCCAAGTCATTACTGTAACAACCATGTTGAGTGAAACATTATTAAAATGTGATGACTTTTGGACCATAGCTTATGGAGCTTTACTCTAAAGTATTTCTTAAACTTCAAAACTCATGGGACAATCAATAGATTTATGATCCATTTAATTATAAAACAAACATAGATACTTGATTGGAACCCGTACTAGTTTGATTAGTTGAGCTACTACTCCTATAAAAACTAAAAAAATTTGTTGGTGTTTTTTCTTTTTGGCCCAACAACATTTTGTATTATGGCCTTTTATATTGCAATTAATATAGTATTGATTACTATGATCAGGATCAATAACATTTGATCATACTCCATTCTATTTGTTTGAATTGCTAAAGATATAATTGTAACCTTTTGGTCCACTTTCTTCACAAATCATAGTAATTTCCTTGTACTCAATTAACATCTCTCACTTCACTCCAATTGTTGAAAGTCAAAGTAAACCAACTTTGAAGACAATTGTGAGGTATGTATTAGTGGCCTTGATATGTATGCAATTAGTTAACTTTAAGATTTGTTCATAGTAAACTTTGACATGCTCCTTTTCTTCATGTTTAATACTCTTCAACTTTAGGTCAATTTGTTCATCATTTTTCTATGTTTTGTAATGTTTATAGAAGGTTTGCTCCAATTTTATAGAAGTACAATTGGGATGATCCTATAGAAAATTTTCTCCCCAAGTTTAAAAATATTATCTTTAAAAATAAATCCAAATAGGTTAATGAGATCCTCATTAAATATTTCTTCATTTTCTTTGATAACTTTCTTGAATACTTGGATATGAACATCATGGTTTGTATCCTTGACATAAGTCGGACATGATAAATGTTTCCTTATTAGATGGTGTATCAATGCCACAAATTGTGGGTACCATGATGGCACAAACGTACCCCAACCTAGATTGGGTACATGCCATCTTCCATTCGGTGGTTAATGTGGAACAACTCTATCTCTTGCATTCAATAGTAGTGAAACTAGTGGGCGTCCATCGTTGTTTCCAACTATCACTTTCATTAATTTTTGTCGTGTCACAGTTGGTATCTATGTGTTGATTGGAACATGTACAATCACATGTATTTGAGTGGTTGGTACCGATGGACATACACTTCTAGTGATGGAATATGTCATCAGATTCCATATCAGCATTGGTAAAGTCATCATTGCATTTGTGCT
This sequence comes from Sphagnum tenellum, assembly GCA_963921925.1. NCBI lineage: Eukaryota > Viridiplantae > Streptophyta > Sphagnopsida > Sphagnales > Sphagnaceae > Sphagnum > Sphagnum tenellum. Next base: position 14,120,422 of record OY998156.1, read on the forward strand.
AATCAACATCATTGGTGTTTCCATTGGAAAAACATATGGGTTGGACCCATACCAATATAAGGTACAATAGTTGAAGGTTTTTTTTTTCAATTTCGGTTGTTGTCCTCATGCACTTTTCAACCCTTGGATTTATCATCGATAGATAAGTCGAATTCACAATCATTGATACACAACACCAAAACATAACATCCATGACTAAGACATAATGTAACCAAAAAAGAGAAGGTCCAAAATCACACAACACTCTGGCTGCCTGCATGGCCCTAGGCATCCATGTCTTCCTTGTCTTTCTCACACACAGATCAGACCTTTGATCATCCCACAAAACTCCAACTGTCCATGTGTTCCTACTCTGCTACACATAACTCAAACCTTTGATCATCCCTCAACATACTGAATGCCTAATGACACTCATAGACACACGTTGCAAGACCCGAGATGTCCTTGCTTTGCTTCCACACAACAACAGAACAGAATGCACAAGATGCATCTCTTGCCTCTCCCGCTCACATAATTTCCAGCCAAAGAAATTCTTTTCATTCCAAACTGTGAACATTGCCCGAGAGCACAAGCTTCATCTTCATAAAAAATGTTCACAAAATGCCAGATTCTCAATGCTGTCTGCTCATCTCTCTCTCTCTCTCTCTCTCTCTCTTTTTCGAATTCTTCTATAGCAATCGCTTGGCCAAATACTAGGCGCAGCGAAAAATTCTATCACTCTGCCAAGCTCTCCAGCAACTAACAAAACATCCCTTTTCTTTGTCCTTCCTAAATCTCTAACCTCAACCTCCCAAATTCTCCTCCAATCTGTTGATTTTGTTCTACTCCACTTATTTCCTACCTTCCTCTCTTTCGTTTTTCTCCAATCCTATCACCCCAAAATTATCCTCCTGATCTCTCTCCAGGCCACCCATCGTCCATTCCTCCATAACAGCTCCAAACCGACTCTGCCCATAATGGCAATTACAGCACTCATAATTCGTTGCCGTCAATCGGCCTCCATGCCCATTCAGTAGCAGCCGTCAATTGAGTTTCCTTGTACAGCATCCCACACACATCTAGCCAAGCTCCCATGCAATCCCATGCAACATTAATGGAAAGGCAGCCGCCACAAAAGCAAGCGGTTCAATAAAGCAGAAACTCAGTTTCCAAGATCAGGGAATGTTCACAGGATATGGAGACCTAATTTCGCGTTTCATATGTAACCCCTCCCTTTTTAAATAGTTGAGTCCCTCAGTTCCATCTAGTCTGGTGGGAAAAAGATTTGGAGGTCTCGACGAGATCTCTCCCACTGGTGACCATCGGCATCTTGGATGATGCATAATCGACAGCTTCCTCAAAATCGAGGTTCCCTTTTCCATTAGTATGTCCAATGAATTGGTAGGGCCCCTCCCAACTTGCAGTCAGAGCTCTTCTTTTCCTTGGCTTCTTCATCTTCACCATTGTCTGACTTGCAATCAAGCCTTCAAACAAATGCTTACCCCTCCTGGCAGCATATGCTTTCTTTTATTGCTTCTGAGCTTGCCCCACATTGAGCAACACGTTGTTATGGATGCTTGCAATGAGTTCCACTTTTTGCAGGAACTGAGCTGCAGCCTCGTCCACATTCGCACCATCGTTAGTCTCAGCAGTCAGGGCCTGTAAGTAGTTATCCGCCTTCAAACAGGGTGTGCGACCAGTAAGAATCATGAACGGAGAGAATTTGGTACTCGTTTGGATTCCACATCGATACCCAAATAGAACCTTAGCCAACTACTCATCCCAACAATCCGTGTTGGTAGGAGTAGCAGCAAACACGGTTATACCATGTTTGATGGTCTGAATCATGCGCTCAGCCATCCCGTTACACTGAAGCCATTGGGGCACAGTGCGTTGGTGTTGGATTGCATAGTCCTTACACATCAAGTCGAACTCTGCAGCCCACTCCCCCCCATTGTCAGTCAGTACGAATTTGGGGAACTATATATCTACAAATTATGTCATCCTCCAAAAACTTGGCTGTTGTTTTAGCTCCATGATCAGCAACCGCCTTTGCTTCACACCACTTAGAATAGTGGTCAATGGCCACCAAAATATATTTGTTGCCTGACTTAGTCTTAGGCAATGGCCCTGTAGTATCTAGCGCAACTCGATGGAACAGATCACAAATGGGAATACTCTTCAATTGCTCATCTCCTAATCGGATGCTGCCTGAACTCCTCACCAATTGGCACTGTTGGCACCTTCTGACCACTGTCTTGACATCTACAGTCTGACTGTGCCAAAAGTACCTTCGCCGAATTTCTGCCAACGTCCACTGTCCACACTGTTCACCGTCTTTGTGCATTTGTTTTACCAGAGACACCCTCTCCTCGGGTTTGGGCACAAGCAATGCTTTGAAGAAAAGCTTTTGCTCCTTCCAGCAATAGTTGCTTGCCCCTTTCTTGATCCTCTGGCTCTCCTCAAAGTCCACTGCATCTGACAGTACACCTTCCTTCAGCAGCATTAAGCATTCTGTATCCTCCCAGATGTCAACGCAACTAGACTTCACTCCGTGGTCTTCCTCATCATCGGGTTCTGTGGGGTTCAATTCATGGTCCCCAAACTCAGACAGTTCCTGAGCTGCCAAAATCAAATCTAACTGTTGTCGCTTGTCAAAATATTGAGGTCTCCTCCTCTTCAGCACCATTCGCGCTTCCTCATGCTGGACAGGTCCATCACCCGTTGGCATTACTTCTTCACCTGGGATAGAGTCTTCAGATAGGTCCTCTTCTGATGCAACGTCAAGCATAAACAGCTGATGGTCGCTGACATATTTCCGGTGGTTGATGCCAAAGCAACAGGCACTATGCTGTATTAATCTTCTGTCCTTTCTCCTGACACCCATCCATTATGTTTCCTCTCCTGTCAGAGCACAGAAAAGCCCTCCTCCTCCTTCAGGTACATCAGCTTGAGCACCTAAAATGTCTTGGATCTCTTCACCGAAATCCTCATCATCTGCAGATGATCCAACTGGGTTCCTACTCAAAGCATCAACGTTCATGTGCCTGAGTTAGTCGGTATACTATTTTGAAACTAAAGTCTTGCAACATGCCAACCCATTTGCCTCTTCAACCATGTGCATCGGATACAGTCGCTAACCACTCTAGGGGTTTGTGATTTGTACATAGGATGAAGTGTTTCATGTGCAAGTATTGTCTGAAGTACATCACACCCCAGATCAGAGCGTAGCATTCCCCTTCCATTGGATGGAATCTCCTCTGTACCTCAGTCAGGCTCTTGCTGGCATATGCCACCACTCTCTCGAACTTCCCTTCTTTCTGTGACAATATGGCTCCAACGCCCTTGGGCGACCAATCCACGTCCAGCCAGAAGGTTTGCTTAAAATCTAAACGTGTGAGAACAGGCGCGTCCACCAGAGCTGCCTTTAATGCTTAGTATGCCTGCTCACAGTTCACATCCCATACAAATGCAACGTCCTTCCTTGTCAATTCAAACAACGGACCTGCTAAACTCGAATAGCCTTTAACATATTTTCGGTAGTAACCTGTCAGACCTAAGAATGATCTGACGCTTGTGACATTCTTTGGTGTTGGAAAATGCAACATCACTTCGATTTTTCCGGGATTGGGTCGGATACCCTCCCTGCTCACCACATGACCCAGAAAGGTGATAGTCTTAGCAGTAAAACAACACTTGCTAGGGTTGAGCTTTAGATTCACTTCCCTGAGTTTGCAAAGCACTGCATCCAAATGTTGAATGTGCTCTCCCCAGGTCTCACTGTGCACATTGAGGTCATCAACGAACACCTTCAGGAACATGCTTCCCAAGTCTTTAAAGACCTCTGACATAGTTCGAGTGAATGTACTCATTGCGTTCTTGAGTCCGAATGGCATAACAGTCTAATCGTACAATCCAGTCTTGGTGATCAAAGTTGTCTTCTTTATATCCTCTGGAGCCATTCGAATTTGCCAAAACCCAGACTGCAGGTCTAGCGCAGTAAACCATGTCGATTTGCCCAGCTGATCAATCACATCCTCGACGAGTGGCATTGGAAACATATCTCGACGTGTTTGAGCATTGAAAGGTCGATAGTCTCCACAAAAACGTCTGCTCCCATCTTTCTTTATTGGCAGCGTCACTCGACAAGCATATTTAGAGTTTGGGTCTCATTTTACCCAAATCAACCAGTGCATCAATCTGTCTCTTTACTTCAGTCTCCTCCGTGTAAGACAGTCGACTAGGAGAAGCTTTGCAAGGTGGAAACCCTTGCGTGTCAATACTATGCTCACCAATGGTGCAACAGCCCAGTTCACCCTTGTTCTAAGCAAAGATGTCTTGGTATCTTTCCAAGACCTCCTAGAGTTGTTGCTGCACACGTTTACCCAAATCGGTGTCGATCTTGATTCGTTCACAGATCTCCTTCCACCTAATCCCCAACTCAAGATGGCTGCAAGATGCAAATTTCTTAGTGGGCTTGCAATCAGAGTTGCCAGTTTCTACCTGGACAGTCTGGAGTAGCATTGGAATTGCAGAGTCATGTTCGGGCTTGTGTTGCTACAACAACACTGGCCTAGGTACATTGTGTGTGGACACATGCACGGACTGTCTGCTCTCCTCTGCATCAGATGCCCACCTGATCTAGTCGGCATAATCATCCCCATCGAGATCTCCTCTGTCATGATCCCATCAGCCTGCTCCTGCAACATTAGTCGCAGCATTTCCTGTGGTCCTTCCGAGCTTACCAATTCCTCAAACTCAGCATCCACAAATTCATCTTCTGAATCGATCTGCTCTAATTGATTAGATTTTGAGTCATAATATTCACCATCGTCACTTTCATCATCAGAATCCAAGACAGACGCGGCACCCCCTTCGTCGACAGTCTCTCGATCCTGATCATGTACCCTGTCACCTTCTTGATCAACATGTGCATCCTTCCAAGAGGTCGACGCTTTTCGCACCATTGTACCCAAATTCACCTTATGCAGCAAATTTACCATTGTCAGTGGCAATACTTCTACATTGGTCCCAGGCCCATGCCTTACCTGGATCAGACCTCATTCCACATCGACCACCGCTCCAATCTTCATCAGAGAGTCTAGTCGTGGTAGCACATCGTATCCATCCGTGTCTACTACCATGAAAGTCATGGCACATTGTATACCCCCGATTTTAACTTGTACTTCATCAACCCGGCCCAATGCCCGAGTGATCACTCCCGATGCCGTCTTGTAACTCTCATTTACTGTCACAAGATGCATCATACCTAATTCTCTCACTACAGCAACAGCCAACACCGACATGGATGCTCCTGTATCTACTAACCCTTCAACAATGCAGTCACTGATCTCTACAGGCAAATGTAGAGTTTTACTCCGATGACTGACGCAAATCTTCCTAAGTGATGGGAGTGCAGAGACCACTAAAACCTGATTCTCAGTGGTCTCCGAATCCCTTCTTCTCCTTGCGAGCTTCACCAAGCTCTCAAGGTGCTCCAGCTCGCTAGGAATCATGAGAACAGTTTCCATGGGAGATAGAGAAATCTTCCCTTTTATGAAATGTGAGAGGAATTTGGACCTCATAGAAGCGTCCCTCCTCATACCAACTCCCTCCCTTTCAGCTTCAGGGATTGGTGCAACTCCTCTTGGTGCTACATCGACAGGAGTCCTTCCCTTCGGCACTCGGGTGTAGGAAAACAAATTTTCATTTCCACACAGCTTATTAAGCTCATGCTCAGTCGCTGCTCCATCATCAAGCAATACTTCCAAGAAATTCGCTGCTCCAGCTGTTGATTTCCCATCTTTGGGCTTCTTCCAGCATTTGTCTTCAGAGTGCCCCAACCCTGCACAGTAGGTACATTTGATACCACAGTTTTCTGTCCTATGCGGCATATTGCACTTTGCACATTTCGGCCGTGCTTCATTTAGCCTCGGACATGCAGTGGCCATATGGTCCCCACCCTTACAGAGCTGGCATCCTCCAAAGGCAGTGGAAAAGGATGATGATGCTGGATCATGCGAATTCCCTTTGAAGAAATTTATGAGTGTGTTGTTTAACGCAGTAACTTGCTTCTCCACATTGCTCTCTGACGTCTCTTCTTCTTGTTCCTCTCGAAGAGGCTCATATGGTGTCTCGCCGAATTCACCTAGAACTCTTTCTACCTCTGTTACAGCTCCAACCAATTCTTCGATGTCTACAAACGTCCTCACCACACACAACTTTCGAATTACTGGCCTTAGCTTGGCTAGGAATCTCCTCCTCTACTCTACATCTTGTATTTGGCCCTTCCAAAACAACTTGTCCAATCGTTCGAAATATTTATGAACCCTTTCTTTGGGTTCTTGCTTGATGGCATCCATCTTCATTCAGATGTCATCAGCATTGATGCCTCCATACTTCTGCACAATCAGTATGCGTAACTTAGTCCAATCAGCAGGCGTTGGTTGCAGCAATCTGAACCATTCTTTGGCTCGACCGCACAAATTCAGCTTGGCGATCTTGAACAATTTGTCAACATTGAGATTGCGCACTTCGACGGCCATCGTCAGTCGCTCTGCCCAGTCATTTACATCCTCGTGATTTCGTCCCCAGAACAACACATCCATTCCCTGAGGACTCGTCATCTCACAGAGGTTCATCAACAAAACAAAAATTGCAGCCTTCCTCTTCACACACAGCTCTTCAAATAAAAAAGAAAGAAAAACAGATGCAATCAAAATTGATCAGCCTCTCAGCTCTTGCAACACAAGTTTGACTTTTGAAAAAAAAAAAATGTTGTCTGAATCACCCATCAAACTCGGATTGCGCTCCCTCCATTATCGGTTTCAAAGGTTCAAAAGTGGATGGAACAGTGGTAAAGTTCTACTCATCCGTAGACTCTTGCTAAAATCTCCATCCTCCTTCTTGGCTTCGCCAAATCCTCCAGCTAATGAGGCGGGATCTTGATCCGCCATGCTCTACCCGAAGCAAGCGATCTCCCTCCTGAAATAAATCCTCCACACCAGGGATATACAATTGCACAAAATGGTTAGGTGATATCGCCAACTTAGGAATCCAAATGTCCCCTAACCTCGGTACACTAGACTGTTGCGAATTCAAGAGTCGCCCTACGCAAGGTAGGAGGTGAAGTAAAAACTGGTCTATAAGTCTGAGGTCGATACCCGGCCCCTTGTTCCATCGATTACCTTCACCCAGACTTGCGCATGAATGTAGAAACCACTATGAGCTACTTTTACAACAATGTCTCCTATTCGAGCCTCGTCAAGATTTATTCCTACAAGCTTCACCACACCAAAGCCTAGAAAACGCAAAATGACTGCTCCTCTCTGTGGTCTGCTCTGAACATTAAAAAAATCAAATCTACGAACAAGTCGTTGCTCAGGAATCTTCTGAATCACTTGTTCCGTAGGAACTTCCTCTCCGTTAGACAAAGACATGATCTTCAACTATCATTCTACCTAAATCTACATAGGTTCTACCAAGGGTGCAAACACGAAACCATGCTTTGATACCAAAAAGAGAAGGTCCGAAATCACACAGCACTCTAGCTGCCTGCACGGCCCTAGGCGTCCATGTCTTCCTTGTCTTTCTCACACACAGATCAGACCTTTGATCATCCCACAATACTCTGACTGTCCATGTGCTCCTACTTTGCTACACACAACTCAAACCTCTGATCATCCCTCAACATACTGAATGCCTAGTGACGCTCACAGACGCACGTTGCAAGACCCGAGATGTCCTTACTTTGCTTCCACACAACAACAGAACAGAATGCACAAGATGCATCTCCTGCCTCTCCCGCTCACACAATTTCCAGCCAAAGAAATTCTTTTCATTCCAAACTATGAACATTGCCCGAGAGCACAAGCTTCATCTTCATAAAAAATGTTCATGAAACGCCAGATTCTCAGTGCTGTCTACTCATCTCTCTCTCTCTCTCTCTCTCTCTCTCTCTCTCTATCTCCTTCATTCTTCTATAGCAGTCGCTTGGCCATATACTAGGCGCAACGGAAAATTCTAGCACTCTGCCAAGCTCTCCAGCAACTAACAGAGCATCCCTTTTCTCTATCCTTCCTAGATTTCTAACCTCAACCTCCCAAATTCTCCTCCAATCTGCCGATTCTATTTTACTCCACTTCTTTCCTACCTTCCTCTCTTCCGTTTTTCTCCGATCCTATCGCCCCAAGATTATCCTCCTAATCTTTCTCCACGCCACCCACCACCCATTCCTCCGTTACAGCTCCAAACCGACTCTGCCCATAATGGCAGTTCCACCACTCATAATTCGTCGCCGTCAATCGGCCTCCATGCCCATTCAGTAGCAGCCGTCAATTGAGTTTCCCTGTATAGCATCCCACACACATCCAGCCAAGCTCCCATGCAATCCCATGCAGCATTAATGCAAAGGCAGCCGCCACAAAAGCAAGCGGTTCAACAAAGCAGAAACTCAGTTTCCAAGATTAGGGAATGTTCACAAGATATGGCAACCTAATTTCGCGTTACAATAAGGTGACTAATGTCCAAACCTAATCATGGAGTGCTATGACCCAATCATGTGTGATTTTGGTCATGATTATAGGACTTTTAGTTTCATATGACTATGATATTACAACTACATGACCAGTAATCATGAAAGGTAGTTAGGTTAAGTAGGTACAAGTGTTTACATACTACAATGACCTTATATGGACGTCACAATGACATTTTTTCTTGTATTTCGTAGATAGAAAGAATCAAAATCAAAATTCATTAAAATAATGAAAAATAGGACTCACTTATCTAAAGTTATCATAATCAACCTTTCAAGAATGAAAAAATTCGAATCAAATTGTGGATAGCTAATAAGTTATGGATTTTCGATTTTTGTCCACATTCTTTGTCACACTTGCAAAACTCATGGATTTGGACTTTTATTTTACAATGTGTCAATCTTATGTGTTTGAAACTATGGGATATTGGATGAATTATGTTTAAGAAACGAAAGATTCATTGAATGAATGGAATGTGATTTGAATTTATTATGTTATGGACTTTTTTAAATCCCAAAAATTGTAATTATTTTAAAAGCCCTTTTAACCATTCTAAACAAATTCTTTTTTGATATTTTTTATGTTTTATAACATCATGATTTGAAATTGGAAATGGAAAAAAATGTTATTTTCAATATAATCTAAAAATTCATATTTTAAGCCAATTTTCAACTATGTTAGAAAAGGATTTGAAAAGGGATTCTAATTTGCCAAAATTGTGAAACCTTAGTGTGTTTTTGCCCATACATGGGTAGGTTCCAACTAACATTTAAATATAGGCTAAAAATGGATTTGAATTCTTCCTAATAAGTAGCTTTTAAATAAGCCTATATATATTCTAATATGAATTAATTTAAACCTAATATTAATTTAATTTAATTTAATCCAATCATAGTTTAACTTATTTTTACCTATTTAAGGTTAATTTACCCCAAGTAGCCTAGTTTATTTTAAATAACCTTTTTTATTATAATTAACCCTATTTTAGTTTAATATATTATACTTAAACATATGTAACTTAATTTAGTTTGATTTACCAAGTGTATCAATTTTAACAACTTTTAGATTTCACCAAGTTTAGCCAATCTTAGATTAATTAGTTCAATTTAGCCTAATTTTGGCCTTAGTTCAACTAAAACACCTTTAAAAACTTCATTTAACAAATTAAAACCAAACCAAACCAAACTTATTCAAATTTAGCCAAATAGGTAACCAATTCTAACTAAAACTTTTATAGGTTTAGCCAAATTTCTTCAATTTCAACATTAATTAACCAAATTTAGTTTTTTTTTTCTAGGTTTAACCAAATTTAGTGAAATTTATATTTTTAAAACCAAACTTTAAAAAATTTCACAAGTGTATTAAAATATAAGAGAATTTATCTTAATTTAATTTTTTAAACTTTGATTAACAAAAATAACATAGTTCAACAAATTTATATTATTTTAGCCAAATTTAACAAAGTTTTACTAGATTTATCCATGGGTTGAGGCGTCATAAATTTACAACATATTAAGTTTATGAAATGACCTCTAAAAAATTATTGAATATAATTTACATAGTTTAAAATTATAATTTTATTACTCAATATTATATATATATATATATATATATAACATATTTCAGTAAATATTTATATACATATAACACTACATATGTATGTATGTATATGATATTAAATGTGTAGATTTTAGTAAATATGAAATTATAAAAAATTGAATGAATGAAAAAAAAAATCTACTCGTTATAATGTTATATTAAGTGGTTGGATTAAAATGAATATGATATAGTTCATTTCTAATTTTCTTTCTAAGTATACATCATATTATATTATAATCATCACAACTTTTATTATTAATGAATTAAAGTAAAAATGTTGAATATATTATAAATATAGTTTAATATATCTATTATGTAAATAAAATAAAATATAATCTGTATATAGTAATATATTTTATGCATATTAATATACACATACATGTATGTGTAGATTAATAAATTATGTGTAAAATTTTGTTATGTGTGTATAATATGGTACATAATATATAATAATATAATATAATATTCATATTTCCGAATTAAAAAATAAACCAAAAACATTTAGGTTTTATATTTAAACTCTACATATGTTTATTAAAGTTGATCATATTTTGAAATTCAAAAGTGACTTTTTACATACAAAATTTGTTGTTTGAATTTTTGTTGGTGCACATATGTAGTTTATGCTTCAGAGTTTAATAACCCTTATTCAAAATTTCATTTGAGTAAGTATTGAAAAATAAATTATATTTTAAACTTTGTGTTTTTTTACATTCAAACATTGAAAGACAAATAAATCCTATATGTGAGCACGTACACTACTAATGTGATAGGTGGATGGCAAAGGCCTTGCACCACTTCGTATAGTTCCAAAGATCCAAACTTGATTCCTAGCATGTTGACGAGTTTGACCATGTTGACTATGGTTAACGTTTCAGATATGGTATGATCTATTTTTAAACTATTTGTATTCAACCCAAACATACAGTATATAAATAATTCAGAATTAAACTAAATAAATAAAAATTTCATAAAATCAATATGAGAATGAGTATTTTATATTATATTATATTATACATAGAAATTTAGATTATATATATCATATATAAATAATAATTTGTAGTCATGTAATCATATATCCATCTTTTTGGAATAGTGATGGTTGAGAATTTTGAAATTGTGGTTGATTCAATGGATTTGTCGTCAAACAATTCCTTCGAGTATTTTGAAGAGAATTTCAAGGTTTGACCATGTTATAAAGAACCATACATGCCCTCTTAGACCACTACTTTTTCATTGGTTTTAGTGAAGAATATTCTTAAAATATTTTTAAAGCATCTTTTAAAGAAAATTTAATTTTTAAAAAGTTTTCTTGATACTATTAGTAAGTATTGTTTTCAATGTATCAAAACCATGTGTACCTTAATTTTGATTACTTTAATTAGTATGTTTATGTAAACTCCTTATAACTACTCTGGAAAATGGACTTTGATGAGAATGGGGAAATTGATTTGAGCTTTGCATTAAAGATGGGTGTTTATAGAATGCCTAAATGGGAATTTTGCAAGGTCGAAGCTATCCTCAAATGCATCAACCGGAAACTTACTAAACCATCTAAGTTCTATAAAAAAATATTGATGCTTGAGGAGATTGAACACTTTAGAGTGTCATTTGCCATTAGTTCTAAGAGTTTTAAGGTTAGTGCATTAGTATGGTATGTCCTTGTGGCAACAAGGTTTTGTAGATCAAATATAAAGTTAACAATGGCAATGGTGATGGTAATGAGTTAATGTTATCAATGGCATTTTGGATGAACTTTCCAAAGGAACTAGCTACACAAAGTTTTCCATGTTTGGCTAGGGGTGGTCTTCAAACATGTATTCAAGCTTCAACAAAGCAAGGTGCACACAACTTTGTTACCAAGTTTTTTTTGGAGTGTTTTTTTCATGTGATTCTAGGTTAAAACATTAAGCTTGCAAATATGGATGTTCTTGTTTTCCATGTGATTAGGTTAAGGTTCATCAATCTTCCATATTTGCATTGTTTTTTCTTTTCATGTGATTAAGTTAAAGTCCATTAATATTGCACTGGGCTTGTTGATTGATTGGTGTCCATGAAAATTCCAACATTACCTTAACTTTGAAAGTAATATGTTTTGAATGTTGGGAATTGTTTGGTTTTGATACACTATTTTAAATACTAGATTCTAAATGTGGTTAGGATGGGGTCGCACCTCCTTTATCAAAAGCTGTAACAATCAATCTACAACATCATGATTTAGTTTGGGGATCTTGATATGAAGAATGCACCAAGGACCATTAGACTAGGCATTAGAATGACACAATTAGGATTACATTTTTTCTTTGTTGTGGGATCTAGGTTTGTGGAACTTTGAACCTGCCTAATGAAAGTCCAAATAATTTGCATAATTATTATGTCCATCACAAGTGCACTAAAATCTATTACCAAGTTACTTTTATAGATGTGGGATTTTTTTTCATGTGATTCTAGGTTAAGACATAAAGCTTACATATCTGGAATATTTTTATTTTCCATGTGATTAGGTTAAGGTCCAGCAATCTTCTAGATCTACATTGTTTTTTCTTTTCAAGCAATTAGGTTAAGGTCCATCAACCTTTTAGATCTGCATTATTCTTTCTTTTCATGTGATTAGGTTAAGGTCTAGAATATTGATATCAATATTGTAGCTTCCTTTATTAGAACCTAGAACAATCAATCTATAACATCAAGATTTGGCCATGGGGAGTTTGATATGAAGAATGCCCCCAAGGGGCCACTGGACCAATCATCAAAATCGACAATTAGGATTGCATTGTTTCTTAGTCGTGGGATCTGGGTTTGTGGTTTGTACCTACATAATGAAAGTTCAAATAATTTGTATAATTTTTCTGTTTGTCATTTTTTTGCATCTAATCATAAAAACCAATATTTTCATTAAGAACCTTGATATAACAATATAAAACATTTTATTGTTGTTTGTAGGATTACAATTTGTGGTTTTTATTGCATAAGTCTATTGCAAGGGAAATGGCATGAATTGAAGCTTTTAACATAATTGAAAAGGTTAGTATCATGTTGTTTTAAACCTAGTAATTAGAAATTGCTCTTTGGTTTCAATTTCATCGTTAATGGAAAACCTATTTGAATTTTTTATTTTAGGCATTTAAGCATTTAGAAGAGTGGAACAACTAATTATATCTTGGTTTGAAGAACCTTTACAAAGAAACATAAACCATTTTAACATTCCATTTGGAATTTTGCAGGACCTACAAATAATGCCATTGAAATGTTAAATTTAGTGTTGTTTTGAATGTTAGTGACAAATGGATCCTTATTTTAGATTTCAAAATAGTGGAACATCTAATTATATTTTCATTAAAGGGCTTTATATTATGCTTATGTAAATGGAACTTTTTTTATACTTTTTTGTGCCTTTACGAAATCTTGTTTTTTGGTTATAATCATTGCATCAAGTCATGGCAAAAATATGCTAGTAATGCAATTGAAAAGGTATGTTGTATTGTGTTGATTTTAATGAATTTTAAATGAAATGTTGATGGAATACCTCAAGTGATTTGGCAAGGATTAGCTATTAATGCCACATGGAAAATTTTGTAATATCATGTTGCTTGAATTTTGAGGATGAATGGGTTTTTGATTTCAATTTGGTTAATAAATAACCCATGCCTTCCATAGTTGTTGCCTCGAATTGTAATATTTTCATATTTCTTGAATTTTGATTACAAAGTAAAAGTCCTTGATTTTAGGGTCTAGCTTAGTGTTTTCATGGCACCTTCATTAAGTGAAACAAGTTCAGGTAGACAAGGGGCTAAAGTTGAATAGGTAGGAAGAAGACAAGTTGAGTTGAAACTTGGTATGTTCAAAAAAGAAAAAATGAAACTTGGGAATTTGTTCAGAAGTGTAGAGTTCGAAAAGTTGTTGCAATTACTACTCAAGTAGAAGAGGTTGTCACTCTTGAGGGAGTAGTAAGGTCAACCCCTAGTAAAACCCTACCATAATATGAAGGTCAACCTTAGAAAACAACAATAGGAATTTGAAAGAAGATGGCATTGTTCTCCATAGAGCAGATGAAGGACCTAGATTCTACTCTACAACAAGAAACATTTGAAAAATTCATCACCCATCTTCTTGTTAAAAATATGGTTTTCGATTATTTCAAAGATTTGGATTTTGTTAAATGCAACTTAGAAATAGTGAACAACTTTAGGTTTAGTTTAACAACTCGTTTGTTGGGATTTTGTAAAACTAAACTTGTGGTTGCCAAAATAATAGACTACATTTTAACATTTAAGGTCAATATGGTGGTTCAATAGTAAAGGTGTTACCAAGACATTGGGGGTGGACAAGAGAGACAACGCTATTTCCAAACCAAAAAAAATTTGTTGTTAAGAGGCAAATTGCTATCAAATAGATTGAAAAACATCCTAGGCATTTTTTCCATGTTTCACAAGTAAGATGAACAACCAATATCTGTATCACATTTTTTATTGTTATAGAAGTTAGATTTGATATTTTGTGATTTCGAGCATGGATTGCATGTGTCAACCTTTTGTTTCAAGAATCTTTTCATTGTAGGGTAATCATAATCAAATACACACCTTGGAGTCCTTCCCTTGTATTTGTAAAATAATCTTGAATAGTTATGATCCTAGTGTTAATGTCAACAATCCTAGGTCACCTTAAATCCATCCTCATTTCCTAACCATTGGAAAGTCTTGTGTTGCTTCCCAAGCATTCAATAGTCCTAAATATAACTTTTTTTCTCCTTGACAAAGTAGTTAGGTGCTTAGATAACGTGGGTTCTCCTTGGGTAGTAATCAAGTCCTTTGTGCTTGCTCATTTGTTAAACAACTGAGTCCTTAATGTTTGCTTCACTTCTTGATTGATGGACTAGTAGTCCTAAGAAAATAAAGTCTTCTTGTTTAACCACTAGAGTCCTTGCATAACTTGTTTAGTCCTTGGCTTATTAGTAATTAATAGTACCAAAGCAAAGTGTTCTTTACATAACCAAATGCGTCCTTGCTTAATCCTTTGTTAAATAACCATTAGACCTAACAAAGCAAAATTTTCCTTGTTCACCTCTTGAGTCCTTGTATAATTTGCATGATTCTTGCTTAACTAAAGGAGTCCTTTGCAATTCTTTAATCCTTGGAGCTAAACAACCAATAGTCCTTATAGAGCAAATGGTTCCTTGCCTAACCAATGGAATCCTTTTATGATTGTTTTAGTCCTTAGTTAAGTTCAACCAATATTCCAAGCAATAATTAATCTATATTGATAATGTATTTACATCTTGAGTTCTTTACTACTTTCAAACAAAGATTTCTAGAAATCCAAGTCATGCTTATGGGGCAAAGTAAAATAAAGTATACCAAAAAAGTAAATGTCTCCACTTTAAGCTTGCACCTCTCATATAACTACTATAAAATAACATCAAATTAGGTGAAAGTATGTGTCAAGTAACATTAGTTAGTTCTATTAATTTTATGAGAATCTAATTCTAAGAAAATTAAAAGCAAATGAATTTAAAAAATAGATTAAAAATGCATTTGAAACTGACTAAAAAAAATATGTGTTCAAACCTACTTTTTGGTTTACAAATTAATGAAATTGATATATAATAAGTTAGGAATTGAATATCAACATATGTTTTAGCAAGTCAATATTTAAAAAAATCCTTTTTGTAAAAACCTATTTGACATTTACTTGAAACCAAAAGCCCATAGTGAAAAATAAACATCAAAAGTTACTCGTACTTTGAAAACCTACTTAAAACCTACTTTTATAGTTTGAAATATGAGAATCAATGCACATTAGGTAAACATATATTATATTAAGGGATTGAAATGAAAACATTCAATGCTCCACAATTTTATAATGGGTATGTTGTTTTTTCTAATGTACACGGTCTAGTTTTGACAAGGTAATCAAGTTGTTCAACTTTATCCTACTTACACCCTTACAATGTTCCAAACATTGAAACCATAGTTTGTACAAAGGTTGAAAGATTAAAACACATGTTGTTGCCATATCATATGGAGCTGAAGGAACTTCTAAATGGATTCAATGATTTGAGAGCACTAGGGAAGGCATCCATACCCAACTACAATTGCAAATGTACTAAGGTTTGTGATGCACCTCAGTTAAACCCTATAAGCAATTCAACCAATTACATTGCTGAATTTTTTATTTATAGAGGATTGACAAAATTATGGACATCTATATTATGCCATAAGCCTACTTTGGCTAAGTGGGACTTTAGACAATGCTTGATGGGTGATTTCAACCATTGTGGAGTTCATACAGTGAAGCACCTTAGAGGTCAAAGGCTTGAAGCAACAAGGTTTATGTCTATATGAATTTTTTTCATTAAACATTTAGAGGGTTGCAAACCTACAAGCTTTGTTGTGCAACTTGGAGAAGTGGCATTTGTAAGGGTAAATGAAGCAAAGAACAAGAAGAAACAATTAAAGGAAAAATTAATAGGGTTGAAATTTAGCATGGAGGATTGAAAAACTATTGTAGTGGAAGCGCACAACACCATAACAACAATGGAACAAGAAGTAAAGTTCATCTTGCAACGAATTTGTAAACTTGAAGAGAAAGTACATTTGTCATGATATTTTCATCTTGTTTTTTTCCATAGGTTGCAAATTTTCTAGGTCAAAAAATTGTTCAAAGATTTTATTTTAATTATGTTTTTGGAAGATGATTGTGCTTGATATTCTTGAACTTTAAGGTTTTTTATTTTACTTAGTGTAGATATAGATGCAATGTTTTCATATTGAGATCGCTCCTACTATAGAAGTTCATATGAAAGAAAGGCCCACTTGAAAGAATTAATACACTAATGTGATGTAATTTGTTAAGAACATCACATTTTCAAGAGTGATTTAGATTACTCAAAGAAGGGCTTGGATGATAAGATTAAACGTGCAGTGCAAGGTGAAGAATTGTTCCAAGATTGTCGAGTTGAGCATCGAACCCTTGATCATGTTCTTCATTACATTGGTAAGTTTTTTTTCATTTTATCATTTTTACTTGCATTCAAAATTTGGAAATTTGTATCAGTCAATTGTTTGTCTAGTTTGTACCAAGAAGTTCACATTGACAATTGTTTGACAAAGTCTATAAGTTTTTAGGGTTTACTTGGTTGGGTTTTTTGTAGATTGAAGTTTCAAGCTATAGTTGTAATCGATTTTAATGGTGGTAGCAAGTGATTGGAAGTAGTAGCATGTTAATTGTCAATGATTATGCAATGAATGATTTGTGGTCATGTAAGAGTTGTTTAGTTTGATTATTGATAAAATTCAAAGAGTGTTCATTATTCATGCTTGGAAATTGCTTAAAGTATATGAGGATCTAATACCCATTTTGATTACTTAATATTGGGAGTACTTGGAGTAGAGTGCTAATTGTACTAGCAGGTTGTTACAAATGCTTGGAAAATAACCAATTGTGCTTATAACATGTTCCTAGGAGTGCTTGCAAAACATCCCTTGGGCTTGCAAGTTATTAGCAATGTTTAGAAAGCACCCATTGTGCTTAAGTACTAATCATGGGGAGTGCTTGGAAACCGTATGATGTACTTGTTGGTTATTATGATTGCTTGCAAAACACCCAATGTGTTAACTGGTCAATGGTAAACCTTGGCAAACACCCTTTATGTTTAGAAATGTCAATGAGTTCTTGGAAAACACTTGTTGTGTTTGTTGTTTTATGGTTGTGCTTGGAAAACATTCTTTATGTTTAAAGACGATGGTGAGTCCTTGGAAAGCACTTGTTGTGCTTGTTGGTTTATGGTAGTGTTTGAAAACACCCTTTATGTTTAGAAATGACAATAAGTTTTTGGAAAACACTTGTTGTGTTCGTTGTTTTATGGTTGTGCTTGGAAAACATTCTTTATGTTTAAAGATGATGGCGAGTCCTTGGAAAGCACTTGTTGTGCTTGTTGGTTTATGGTAGTGTTTGGAAAACACCCTTTATGTTTAAAGATGATGGCAAGTCCTTGGAAAGCACCGCTTGTGTTTACTAACTAGTGGTAATGCTTAGAAAACACTAATTATGCTTATAGGTTATTGGGAGTGCTAATTGGAGTACTGCAGTGGATTGAGTGCTTGTACCTTACTAGTAATGGTGCTTGTAGGTTACTTGGAAAACATCTTAATTACTTACTGGTCAAATTGGGACTACTAAGAAATTAATGTTGGTCATTAAAATGTCCAAGCTTGGAAATTGTTGAGCATTGGTCATTGGGATGTTTGCTTGGAAGTTGGTGTTGGTCACTTAGGATTACTTGGAAACTATTGCATGGTGTAGAGGATTGAGTGCTTGTAACCGTTCAAGTAGCCACATCGTATTAATGTTTTTGCATGTTGAAAGTATTCCTAGTGCTTCTAGATCATTGATCTAGTGCTTTAGTAATCATAATTGATGCATACATAGAGTTTAAATTGAAAGTTAAAAGCTTTCTTGGAGAGTCATCCAAGGTGTGTTATATTTGTTTAACAAGATTTCTTAATGCTTGGTCTTGTTTACTACTTTTAGGTAAGTAGATGCATTACAATCTTGACATAATCCAAGGATTGCATCATTTGGTGTAGGACCTAACATTCCAGTAAAACAAATAGAGCTTAGTTCCACAAGTTTCGGACATGCTTTAAAGAGGCCAAGTTTGGGGCCAACAAATTTTCGTAGCCCCATTGGGCATGTATCATGCACTGGTATAGTTGACCACATTACACCTCCTATCCATTGGAACAACCAATTATTGATGAGGTTGAATCACCTTTCAAGCATCAAAATTCCAACAATCTTGTCTTTCAGATGCAACAGTCCTCTACCACTGATCGTCTGGTTGATCATTAGGTCTATGATTTTGTACACCAAAAAAGTCGTAATCCAAAAGAAGATGACAATTAGGCCTACAATTCTACTTCAAAGAATCTTGTGGAAACTACAAGTAAGATTTGAATCTTAACTTTGAATTTATGTTTTTTGAAGTTTGGGTACATTGATCTATGCATTCTTTTGTCAAACTTTGAATACATGACTCAAACTAACTTCATATATTGTGGTCATGTTGTAATTCAAGCTACACAACTTCCACATGACAACCATACACCTAATGAAGTTGTAGTTCCATTTGGTGGGGAACATGAGACAAAAACAAAATTGTAGCAAAATAATCCTCATGAAGGTGTGAAGATCAGTGGGGAATAAGATGGAAATTCTAGTGATTTATTTACAGAAGTGCCACTTACAAAGGAAGAACATTTTGCACTAGCACAAGGAAGATATTCTTTCTTGAAACAAAAGTGTCCACGATTGGATGAATAGCCTCCAAAAAGAAAAATTAACCGTTTGTCCATTTTGATCATTCCTCTACAACCTTCAAATGAATGCATGGACAAACATGTGGGAATTTATATCTAGTTGTAAAAACATATTGGACTTTCAATTGTTGTAATCCTTGTATATAACATGTGGCCATGGTTTTACTTAATGTAGTACAAATTTGAATGTCTACATTTATGTATTTGCAATTCCCAATGAACAAGTTGAACAACCAACTGTAGGTTTTTAGGATGATTCAAGTAGGACCACAATTGGTGGCAAGTTATGCTAGCCATGGCACCCCAAACATAAAACACCTAAGAAGCATTGGGGTACAACCAACAATGTAGTTTGTACAAGGTAAAGAGTAGAGAAATAGAAGGAGGCAATGCCAAAAAAAAGACAAACAACATTGATGCAAATTTGCAAGAACGGATATGGATATGGTGAGTTCATTTGATTTTGAATTTTGGACACTTCTTCCACATGTACCTTCTTGGATTTTCTTTAATTCTAATATGTATCTTGGAGGTCTTTTGATGCATTTCAACCTTTTGGTCTTCTCAATGCATTCCAACCTTTTTGGTTTTGACCTTTTTGGTCATTCAAAGTAATTCCGATTTGGTTTTTTTTTAAAAATGTTGTCTCTTTGTGTTGTCTCTCATCGAGTTATGAATCATTTTACATTGTAATGTGGGCATGTGATGGCCATTGGGTCTACAGGTAAGCTTTGTGCCACTAATTTTTTTAGGGGCATGTAATAATCTAAGGTACTTGACTAGAATGTTTCTTTACATGTTTCTTATGTTGTTTTATGATTTTTGCACTTACACACATTATTGTTTTGTTCACTTTGTTATCTTGACATTTTAGATGCAATTTAGGGGTAGCCATTAAGTGATAAAATTGCTTAGATTATGTAATTAACTTTAGTTAATTACTCTTCTCCCTAAGTACATGTTAAATTGACATTGATTTCAACTTGTTTTTAGGAAGGAGACATTACAAGTCAATTGCTAGTTTTGAGGATTGAGGATTTTTAAATCTCGTGTTAGCACAAGCACATATGTCAATGTAGAACTGAAGTTGTAATTCTTATCGACATTATAATTTGATCGAACGATACACTTGGTAGACATACGACATGAGGAGCTAAAGTAGATATTCAAACATAAATGGCTTCAGATCAAGTTGTCCCCAAATTTTGAACTTTTCATTTTGCAGAATGCATATGGAAGGATTACTGGAAGTTGTAATAGATGGTGGCATTTAACTTATGGTTGATTGTTTATAGATCCTATTTTTGCCTTCAAACAATGATTTGATTGAATTTTATTGTTCAAAGTAATTGTCAAGAATTTGAAAAGAATGAGAATCCTAAAATTAAATATAAAAATTGCATAAATTATGAGGATTCATGAGGCTTGAATTAAAATTGGAATGATTTTGCTTTTTGTATTTGAATGAGTACATCACCACTAAGATTTGAAGCATTAACCCAAGTTTAATGTCCCCATTCATAACAATATAAGGGGCATGCATCTTAAACTAGGCCTCACACATCTTCTGCATGGACATAAGGGGAGTGTCTCTTGAGTTCATCTATTTTAGTTTGAGCTCCTCTTGAAATTGCTTTTGCCACTTTTCCTACTTTGTCTTTCTTGGTTCTTTCCCATGGAACTTGTGTGAATGCTTCTAAAATGCCTCCTTTGGTGTCATCTGTAGGCACAACGTGCAAATAAAACCCCCAATGCTAGATGATACATATGAAACATTCCTTGCTATTGATATGAAAACAAACCAATCTAGTAGTGATTGTCATAACCTTTTAACCATAAATCCTACAAATTGGAGATATAAATTGAAGTGTTTTTCTCCCAGGTTTGATGCATGATTTAATGGTTAAGAAGCTAACATTGAACAAAAGGACAAGAAACAATCACCAAAAGCATATTAGAATAGATAGAGCTAAATCTAATTATAATCACACTATTTGACCAAATTCATTAAGATGAACAAAGAGGATATCTCATTGAACAACAACATTATTGGACTCATCAACAATTCCAATAAGCTTGTTTCTTTTTCTTGTCCATGTTTCATCCACCCCAATCAATTGTCTCCTTCAAATTACCTCTTTCTTGCAATAAGCTCAAAACACCTACTAGCCTTTCTCCTACTACAACTCCATGGATTGGTTCCTCCAATACATTAATATCTATCTCCATCTCGCCTTGAGTTTCTACCATGTCTATATCTTTGATCTCCATCCATCCCACTTCAGTTTTTTCTTTCACAACAACATAAGCTTCTTCCTCTTTTTCAACAAATTTACATCTTTTGGTCCAACCCTTCAAGTAAAAGTTGCAAATAAAACCATTTTTCTTTCATGCCTTTTGGACAATTTGATGACATGAACACCTACCACAACCTGATTTCTACTATTAAGCAATGCACATAAATAATTATGTTCCTTGCCCATCATACTGCAAAGTTCAATTTCATAAAAAGATTTATATTAAAAAACAAGAAAAAATTCATGACCCATTGTGTAGATGACTTTGAGGATGTTTGTCATTATTTTTAAAAATCTTATTGTAATGGTTACTTATTTGGATCTACAATTGTGCATAGATGTTATCAACAAAAACAAAAAAATTCTTGTTTTCATCCAACTACAAGCTCTTGCAAAATTCTCTTGTGTCATTGAACATAAGCCTTCCCCCACTATCCCCACCAGTTGACAAAGCTCCATCTACATATTCTTTTGATGCTCTTATGTGAACAACCACACCTTAAACACCAATCACATTGTCAACTTGCTTTTGTAAAGCAACTTGCCATGCCCTTTCCAATGATTTGTACAAATCTTCATCTTCTTCTAACCAAACTATAGAGTTTTAGTCTTCAAGTCTATATCTAAAGCTCCAATGGTATGTTGTTCATTCAAAACCTTTGAGGCATCTACAACTTTTGATAGAACTGTAACCAAAAAGGAGGGTGCGTAACCTAAACGATCACCCTGACAAGATGACAGATCCACACGGAATTCAAGTTTCTGAGGTTTCGAAACTAAATCGCGACCTCTAATCTTTTCTCTGTCACTCCTTGTACAAGGCTCAGTCTGTATACACACACAAGTCTTCACACATACACAGCTCGCATTCTTGAAACATTCACAATTCTGATCATGGAACTCAAAACTTGAATTTCATTCACAAAAATGTACAGAGACTGATTGCTTTCGATCTCTAGCATATCTGCCACCAATCGGATAGCTCACAAGACTTAGTCTTTTCGACCAGGAACTCTTGGTATACACATGATCAGTTAAACCCCAGATCTGCCTCCTCAGCAAAATACAGCAGATGCACCTTTACAACATTATTCCTGACTCAAAACTTATGTGTTGCAAGCTCGAAAGTGTGACTATATACAAGAACTTCAAATGCATAGACAGCTGAGCTCCATTCCCCCAGCATCCCTCACAAATCCTAGCTCTCATGCAAACACCTTCAACCAATCTTTGGTTTCTAGTCCCTCTCTATCACTCCCTCAGACCATGCTTCCTGATGACAATTGCAGCTACTTGGCTGGCTACTGGCGCAGCGGAAAAGTCTGTATCCAGCCAAATCTCTATCGACAAGCAGATCTCATCTTACATCTCTAAGGTAGCCTAACACAATTTGCCTCTGTCCTCTTCCACAACATGCTCTCCAAAACTTGAATCTCCCCTGAAGCTCTCTTTAGCAACCCCAAAATATGCCGTTCCAAACCTTCATCCTAGCTTTTTGAATTTCCAACTCCTTAGCCGCCATGCATCCCCAACCGCCTCAAATCATAATTGCAGCTCCACTCCCTACCATAATTTCGCGCCGTCTTCCTCACGCGCGATCAACCTCCATGATCCTCCAGAAACAGCCACCATGCATCCCAGTAGTAATGGAGAGTAATGCGCAGCCAAAACCAGTGACGGTTGCAAAAATCAGGATCAGAAACATGTAGAGCTCACACTATGCAGTGACCCATTGTTCGGTCACAGAACATTGTCATGTAAGCTACTTTCATTCCATTATTACCTTCATTTCCTCTTGCTTTCAATCTTCCATGCAACATAATTTCTTGAGCCCAAGTCAACTATGCCAAACCTTTCAACTATTGTTTCAACTTCCTAAGCATCCAAGTCAAGCTTGTCTTTATGTCTTTATAGAGCTCCTTTTTCTTCCTTGGTTTCTTGAATTAAACCATTTCACCCTACCTAAAGTAGTTTGATGCAACATAAATGTTACATATAATGATAGATTCTGCAGTACAATCTCTGATTGTTGCACCCTCAAGCCTTTTACCAACTTGCAAGAATTTGCTACACTAGCTTCAAAATGATGTAGTAGGAACAAGCACTCTATTGCAAGTGATGAAATATTTTGGAAATGCAACTAAGAAGCACTAACCAAAATGTACCTTTGTAATCTTTCTCCCGTTCTCCTCATTAACACCTCTTCACTCATCTAGTATAATGCCTTATAATCCAAGACAAAAACCAACTCAAAAAGATTAATTGCTCAAAAAACCAAACAAAAATATTGATGTCAACACACAACATCAAGGGGAAAGAGATCCATCATGCGAAGCACATATCTTAGCCAGCTCTTTTCCTATACAAGTTTTTTTAGCTATACAATTCTTCCAACTTTTAAGACAACTATTCCTTGTGAGAAAAATGTACTTCTTTCTTGACAACATCATCATACTTTGTAAGAATTATGCTTGTCTTAGTGATAAATCTGCATCATAACACCACAAGACATAGCTTGAAATTACTTATTTTATTATAAGTACTCAAATTGTCAAAGCTTCAAACACATGTCCTCGAGTATTGTAATAAAACAAGCTTGTCAAAACATAAGAATCAACTCAAAAACTTAAGAAGCTAGAATATGCAAAAAAAGGTTGAGAAAATTACTTGTCCTCATACTTCCCGTGTGTTTTCTTGGCAACTTTGTGAACATCTTGTTGGTTTTGTTGCTCATTAATTTCAACATTCTCTAGTTCATTCGTATCTAGATGCACAAGGAAAAGGCACCAAAAATTAGCAAGTGGGAGCCTTTAGTAGACTTAGAAAATACAAAAAATTGAAATCATCCTAGAATAAATGTTTAAAGGATTAGTAGAACATCAATGTTGACACTTAGTATAATAAAAAGATCTAAGCAAAATACAAAATAAAGACCCACTACCTTTTATAGTCCCTTTAGTTAGTAAACATTTTTTTTCAAACATAGGTGAAAATGAATATTAAGATTCTTGTAATTATTTTGCCTAATTTTGCTAAAGGAGAACTAGTAAAGAGACCAAACACCCATACCCCTTAATTACATTCAAGTAACACCCAAGTCAAGACTATAAGGTTTATGGGGACAAAAACCACACACATTTTGGCTACAAAGTTGAGTTGAACAAAAAAACGTGAACCTCTTAATACTCCATTTCTACCAAATCACGAACATCTATGAATAGATTGCCAATATTGGTGTATCAAAAGTCCAATGGCTTCACAATTGCCTTTCAATGTTTTTAATTGGTATCTATTAAAAATTATATAATATATCTATGAATCTCCACCAACTTCCCTAGCAAAAGCTCATGTCACCCCATGATCTACATGATGTTGCTTCATTTTAACAAAATTGAAACATAAATCATTCCAACAAAAATAATTATAGTTGAAAACAAGATAGAGCTCCTCTTGCCATTTCTCCTGAATGACAAATATAAATTCAAAAGGTCCACTCTAGTAATGTAGCCATAACTACACTAATGTCGTCATTAGATGGCTCATATGTTGCATAAATCCCTTTAACTATGTGAGTGGTGGGGGGCAAAGAAAATTTGGAAACCAAAACAAGATAGATAAACACATATGCCAAAGGCTTGTCATCTCATAAGAGGTATGTCCAACTGCAAATCTGTAACACATCATACCAATAGCCTTGTATGACAACATCACCTTGTTGCCATTTGTTCCCCCACCCATTTTCAAAAATTGATTGAACAAGGTGGGGGCCCTTGTCCATAAGCTAAATCCAAAATGGGTCCATAATGTTGCTACGAACTATTACATTGTCACTAGGAACCAAATTATCTGTAATACATTACCCACTTGTCCTAGTTTCAATTTCCTCATCAAAATACATAATTTGCAGTTTTAGCCTTATCAATGTCCAATTTGGGACATGCTCATTGTTAACACATTCTAGCTCTAGATTTCCATCCAAGCAAAATGTGCAAAAGCAAGATAGGTGCTTGAATTGGCACAATGTTGTATCCTTTGATGAAATCGATCGCACTTGACACATTCTTTGACTTTTCCACATTGTTTAATAAGCATAAGGCTTTGACTTGTCCACATCCCCCACTCTCACCAAATGGAAGTATTTGTTGATGTGCCTTTTTATAGATGGATGCATTGCATGGAATTTGTTTGATTTTGCCTAAATGTGTGTTACAATTTCGATCGCATTTTGCAATTTCTTGCCTTGGGGCTTGATTTGTTCCTTTCGAACTTCTCATTTAAGTAAAACACCTACTCCATTAACCTCCTCCTTACCATGACCCATTACAAAAAAGTTCCACACCATTTGACGACCCTCCATGTTACTTTGGCTCAAGGTGATACTAGGGTAGCGAAACACAAAATACAATGCTTGTGTTAACTTGAATTGGCTAGAGCACCCATTTGACCACACTACATGCTAAGATGGTGTAAATCCCTTCCTCTGCAAGAAAGTCCAATGCAATACAAATATGTGTTGTAGAAAGAAAATGTCATGGCTATAATCATTTGAAACATAATAATGCACTTTTTTCAAGAGTTTGGATTCTAAAATTGATGGGTCAAATTTAAGGTTTTGCTTATACGTTATATGAACTGGAATGTTTATTTGGAAGTTGTGCCAATGAATGTCTTGTATCTCATTTTGCACCATCACTTCTACAAAATGCAACCTAGTTCATTCTGGGGTTTCATTTGATTTTGAATGAATTTGGACATTTTTACATGGTGAAATCGTTTAATCCCTTAGTGAACAAGGTCTAGTTGCTACGGACAATGAATTGTTCCACTAATACTTAGTGAAACAATGTTACTTTCAAGTGAAATACAAAATTACTAAACCATTCACTTGCTAGTTAATTAATTAACCAACATAGAATCAATTAAAATTTGATTATTTAATATATAATATTATTGATAATTTCATGATTTTTAAATCTATGATCTATGTGTGTCACTACCTAGGCTAAGTAGGTAGGCCACATAATAAACTTAACACCTATTTTAAGAATTAGATAGGAGAATATTATGTCAACATACCATTGTTGACCACACACAACACCATTCATGAGGTTTGATCCCTTGACCTTTGGAATGAAAGCAAACACCTTTACCATCAAACCACCCCACTTGTTGTGGTAATATGTTACATTACACTCTATTTATCAAATACTTCATTTTAAACATTACAAAACATAATCTTTAAAAATTTCATATTTTATTGAGATTTTGTTCAAATGAAATTATTTGAGTTTAATTTTTTAAAATTTTCAATAATTTACATAATTACATTTATTGCCTTTTGAAAGTTTAAAATCATTTGAACAAAAATAAGTTGAATATCATTATTCAATAACATTTCAATGACCATATAACCAAAAAGGAGGGGTCTAGAATTCAGACAGACAACCCCTCGAACACCACACTCTCTATTTCTTTGGGATCCTACATTCTACCACATTCCCTGATCTTTCCAATCATTCCTCTTCTAGAGTCCTCATTCCTACATTCATTGGTCCCTACAGAAAACACAATTTGCATTAATGTACAATTGGCAGTATTGACCATCAACTTAGAACTCACAACTTCATTCACAAAATGTCCAGAAACTACAAGCTTGTGGTCCTCAGTGTGTTCATCACCGATCGAACTCCTATTGATGCATGGCTTCCAAGGTCAGAGACTCTTGGTGCCCATTCGAAACCTTAAACCTTTAATTCGCTTCCCTCCTGATCGCAGCCAACCATCCTCACTTCGATCTTCCTAACTGGTCTCCTGCAACCTCTGGTTCCATCTGGCACTAAGCTGCTCCCTCAGACAACAACAGATGCAACAGATGCATAGTGCTACAACCAACACTCCTATCATAGAGGCTTGCTTTGGTTAACACCCTCTTCTGCTCGTTCTAAGGCACAAGTTTCTCATCTTCACATCACAGCTTGACACTGATATCTTCTAAGAGCATTTAGAATCCTTGGTCCGATTGCTGGCGCAGCGAAAAATTTCAACAATCAGCCAAGCCCAACACAAAAATGAATCTCGACACCCCTTGATGCATCTCTGTTCTCGACTATCACACTTCTGCACTATATTCATTATCATAACCTCCAAGCAAAACACCAGAACTCTATCTCTCCAGTTCTGCCCTCAAGAATAGATCCCCTTCCCCTCTACGCATTTCTGATCTTTCTACTATTGTCTACTCTGATTTCTCTTCACACAACACACTCCGCAAAATAAAAAAGACCTCCTCTTTTCTTCATCGGCATCAACCCTTTGCATCAAGTGTTTCAAAAACATGCACAACTGTTCAACATAGTCATTGGCACAACGGACAAATTCCACTACTAGCCAAGCAGTTGCAAAACTAACTACGCTGAATCATCCTACTGTGCGCTTCTTCCTCTTTCTAGAAAACAGCCACCCTTTTCTCCTCAAATCCTCCTGCCTGAACCTTTTTTTTTTAGCTTCCTTGCCAAGCTTCCCATGCACCGTTACAACCTTCATGTCCTAAAATCATAAAACCACCGCCTTCATTAAATCCGTTTTCCGGCGGGTTTAATATCTTAAACCCTTAAAGCAAAAATCAGATTCCCTAATCCAAGAGCCACCATTCAGGCTTTTTGTTCAGCCACACCTTTCCGGTCACAACCATTCTTTTGAAATTTTAAAAAAATCAAATGAATAATTTTTTTGTTAATATAATAATATTACTTATGTTAAGCTACTTTCAATTATTATATCACTATTTTTCTTATATTTAAATTATTTCACCATACATTATTTACGGCTATTTATGGTTATTCTCAATTACTTTTTGGTTATTTTTGGTTATTTCACTCTAGGCTAGTTTTGGTTATTCTAAATTACTTTTGGCTATTTTAACTTATTTCACCTTAGGTTATTTTGGATATTGTAATTTTCTTTTGTTATTTTATGTTATTTTTGGCTATTGTAAATTATTTCAGTTTAGGTTACTTGTAGCTATTGTAAGTTATTTTTGACTATTGAAGGTTATTTGACCTTATGTTATTATTGGCAATTATAGGTTATTATAGGCTATTTCACCTTAAGTTACTTTTGTTTGTTATAAATTATTTCACCCTAGATTATTTATGATAATCCTAAGCAATTTTAATATATGGTTATTACTTATTTTTTATTAGGGCTATTGGTGGTTATTAATAGGTATTGGTACCTATTCTATTGGTGGTTATTCTATTGGTGGTTATTCTATTGGTGGCTATTTTATTAATGGCTATTGGTGGCTATTATATTAATAGCTATTGATGAATATTCTATTGGTGGATTTTGGTGTTTATTATTGGTTATTATATTAATGGCTATTATATAATGTTATTAATGTTTATTCTATTGATGGCTATTAGTGGTTATTATTAATGGGTATTAGTGGTTATTAGTGGCTGTTCTATTGATGGCTATTGGTGCCTATTCTATTGATGACTATTGGTGCCTATTCTATTGATGACTATTGGTGCCTATTCTATTAATGGTTATTGGTAGTTATTATATTAATGGTTGTTAGTGGTTATTCTATTAATGGCTATTGGTGGTTATTATATTAATGGTTGTTAGTGGTTATTTGATTAATGGCTATTGGTGGTTATTTTATTAATGGTTGTTAGTGGTTATTTGATTAATGGCTATTGGTGGTTATTTTATTAATGGTTGTTAGTGGTTATTCTATTAATGGCTATTGGTGGTTATTTTATTAATGGTTATTAGTGGTTATTCCATTAATAGTTATTGGTGGCTATTCTATTAATGGCTATTGGTGGTTATTTTATTAATGGTTATTAGTGGTTATTCCATTAATGGCTATTGGTGGCTATTCTATTAATGGCTATTGGTGGTTATTTTATTAATGGTTATTAGTGGTTCTTCTATTAACAGCTATTGGTGGCTATTCTATTAATGGCTATTGGTTGTTATTTTATAAATGATTATTGGTGGTTACTCTATTAATGACTATTAGTGACTATTCTATTAATGGTTATTGATGGGTATTTTGTTGGTGAATACTGGTTCTTATTAATGGCTATTTGTAGTTATTATATTATAAGTTATTCTTGGTTATTATATGTTATATTACAACTATTGGTGATTATTGTATTATATATTATTGTTGGATATTATATGTTATAATATCATAGGATATTGGTAGTTAATATATTGTAGGGTATTTTAAATTATTTTCATAGGTTATTATTTTTTATTTTAAGTTATTTTACTTTAGGTCATTATATTGATTCTAGATTATTTTAAACTGTTATACTTAATATAAAGTAATTTATAATAACATAAAGTAGAATGACTTTGAATAACTTGAAATGTAACTTGAAATAACATATATTAATTGAAAATAAAATAAATCTGTCACTGGAATTTGAACTGTTAATAGATGCACCTATCACTCATGACCCTGTGTTAACACGTCTTGCCTTTTCATGAGTAGTAAGAGCAATTGTTTTTGCCTAATCAAACGTATGGCCTTCAGACTCTACAATCCAACCCTTCACAAACCATAGGTATATGTTGCAACCCTTACCTTGGGTTCACGACCAAGGTAAAGGCTTGCAAAGGTGCGGACTAAGAATGAAGCTTGGGAGTCACATTTCATGCTCCTGGGAGTGTATGAGAGTGTGAAGGAATGAACCCCAACACTCCCAAGTGAATTCCCACTTTGGGAGTTGAAGTCTTGATGGACTTCCAAATCTTTAGAGGGCAATTGCAGGGGTCAAAACTCATTGGATTGAAATGTTATTTATATTGTTGAAATGCTCTTTGAACATAGATGTTTTAGAACATCTATGTTTAAAATGGGCTTGCATGACCCATTTGGGTACTTAAAACATAAGTGATGGCCAAAAGAAGGGCCGAGAGTCAAATTGTTGATTTGATTCCCGACCATTAAAAGTCAGGAATTTCCTTGATTTACTTGTGTGTAGGTGGCATGTCACATACTATTGGAAATCTCTTCATGAGAGCTATAATTTTGTTTTAGACCTCATTTTAATCGGAGATCTGAAAAAAATTATGGGCTTCCAAAATTGCGGGAGTGCCAATTTTGGGAATTTCAAGACTCCCAAGTTGGGTGTAGGCCCTGTGGCCAGGCACAAAAAATACTGTATGGGGGAAGGTGCTAGCTTCCCCCAAGTCGGGGCCATGGTGAGTCTTGTAAGTTTGTGATTGCTTATGGCTCGTCGGTGCACCAATAGTGTTCTAATAATGCATTAACCAACTTGATGTTTGGTTTATGGAGGTCCGTGTGAATAATTAACTTGCTTGTCACTCCTCTTAGTCCTGATCTTGGAGCTCTAGCATGAACCTCTATCTCTGACATGCTGCGAGCCAGGGAATGTACCCTAACTCCTTATCCTTCCACTGTTCTCACCTTGGACTCGTAGATGAGTTTATTAAGGAGCTTAGGGGTGCGTTAGTATAACTCATTATTTGTGATATGGCTAGTGCCATATATTTCCCAATAGAATTTTTCCAATTAGTTTTATTCTCTTTTAACAACAATAGATTGGTGGTTTTAAACTTCTAAACATTACCAAATATTTTTGCAATGTCAGTTGTGTTTACAATGAAATCAATAATGTTAGATTTGGGGTTTAATCAATTAGTTGGCAATTTTTGAACCTTTTCAAAAAAATTGGAATCTTGGAACTTGTATTCTACCCAAGGCCATTTAGGCCACTGTCAATATCCCTTTGCCGAACCTTCCTCTCCTTTCCCAAATCCTTCACCATGGCTTCCCCCTTCAAACATAATTATAAGTTTTCAATATTAAATAAGAACAAGTTGCCAAGTCTAACACTTGGATCCTTGGGCATGTAACTTGTCTACAATATTTGAAGATTGTCACACAAAAGTAACAAACAATTCATGCACTTAAGTTTTACTATCGTCCATAGTATTCCATACATATTGAATTGAAATTAAATTGATCAACTAATACCTAGATCACTATAATATAATAGGTAAGGAATGATACCCATCAACCAATATCCAACCCATAAATGAAATCTTCATTTGTAATAAACAATGACCTCCAAGTACAAGTGTAAGTTTTGAACAATTGAATTATTTCCAAGTTTATAATTTTCAAAAGGACAATATTACACTTACAAATACAGAAATCAAATGCTTAATAAGAAGCAGTGAATCTTGAATAAAATGATTAGTCTTATTTATAAACACCCAACTTGCCTTTCAAAATGGGTTCATTACTAAAATTCCTATTTTTTTATTAGAAATTTTGGTAAAAAAGACCCATTTGGGATAGGTGTAAAAAAAAACCTCTCAGTCTTTTTGGACAAGTTGTTTTGAACTTGTCCATTGTGACTAGGCCAAGTACTTTTTAACTAGGCCTAGGTTGCATTTTTGAGTAGTCTATTTTTCACTAATCATTTCAACTAATATTTTTTACTAGTCAATACAATAATCAAATAATTTTTTGACTGGTCAAACACCATTTTGACTAAACAATTGCCATGTGGCATTTAAACAATGGCCACTAGGCTATGCCACGTGGATAGAACTTAAACAACCTAGGTTAAGCTTAAAATTAAATATCTACTCCTAAGAACCCAATGTCTAAAAACCTACAACCTAAGCTTCTAGGCCTAGGTCTAGGAGCTTATAACTAACAACTAGGTAAATAAGCTTAAAGTAGGCTAGGGCAACCTAAGCTATGACCTTTACTAGGGTTAAATGCACACTACCAAGATTAAGCTTACGCTTAGATGTCATAGGTAGGAAAATCCAATTTCATTTTGAATTTGGTCTTTAAGGTTGAGCCTTTTCAATTGGCTTATCCCAAGTGGCCATCTTTTTAAAAATATTTCTTATGTCTTTGATGCTTATGGTGCATCTATTCATATTGCTCATCATAAGTGGAGTATGGGTAGGGTATGTGTAAATAAATACACCTACATATAAGCTATTTGTATTTAGACTATTTAACCACATACTATTATGGCAAAACCAACCACGGCTAAATTAGAAATGGTTAAATTAACCATGAATAAAATAAATATGATGAAACTAACCATGAATAAAGTAAATAAGGCCAAGTTAACCAATGAATAGATTTTTTATGGCTAAGCCAACCATGGCCAAACCAAAAATGGCTAAAACAAACCATGAGTAAAATAAATATTGCTAAATTAACCATAAGTAAATATGGGCAAACTAACCAATGGATAAATATTTTATGGCAAAATCAATGATGCAAAAATTAATTATGGATAAAATAATTATGGCAAAATTAACCATAGCTAAACTAAAAATGGTTAAACTAACCATGAGTAAATAAATTTGGATAAACTAACCACTAATAAACTTAATATGGTTAAACTAACTAATGAATAAATATTTTATGGCAAAAAAAAAAAGGTTAAAATAATTATGGCAAAATTAACCACGGCTAAACTAAAATTGATTAGTTTAACCATGAGTAAATAAATGTGGCTAAATTAACCATTACTAAAGTTAATATGGTTAAACTAACTAATGAATAAATGTTTTATAGCAAAACTAGCTATGCCAAAATTGATTATGGTTAAAATAAACATGAATGAAATAATTATGGTTAAAAATAAAAGTGGTTAGAATAATTATGGCAAAATTAACCATAGTTAAGCTAAAAATGATTAAACTAATCATGAGTAATTAAATTTGGTTAAACTAACCACTAATAAAGTTAATATGGCTAAATTAACTGATGAAGAAATATTGTATGAAGAAATGAATCATGTAAAAAATAATTATGGTTAAAATAACTACAAAAAAACTAACCATGGTTATATTAGAAACGGTTAAAGTAACCATGAGTTAATAAATTTGGCTAAATGAACCACTTTTAAAGTTACTATAGCTAAACTAAATATTTTATTTATGGAAAAATCAATTATGCGAAAGTTAATTACGGTTAAAATTATTATGGAAAAATTAACCATGGCTAAATTATAAATAGTTAAACTAACCATGAGTAAATAAATTTGGCTAAAATAACCATTAATAAAGTTAATATGGCTAAACTAACTAATGAATATATATTTTATGGCAAGACCAATTATGAAAAAATAATTATCGCTAAAGTAGAAATTTAAAAAATAATATTGCTCTGATAGTTATGGTTAAATTTATTAAGGCTAAACCAACTATTGTTAAATTGATCATTAAATTAGTTATGGTTAGGTTTGATTCTAATTTGTGTTTCCATAGGTAGTTGAACCATAATTAATTTCAATATAATCAGTTTAACCATAGTTAGATAAACCATATATATATAAATTAAATAATCCATAATTAATTAATTAATTAATCATTTAGTTTTGATTAGCTAACTTTTACATTTCTCAACTTAAAAAAATTAATCAAACATAGTCAAAATGTTACATGTAGTCCCAAGATACCCAATTAAAATTTGTAATTGGCCCTTTTGATTAGGCCATTGGCCATTTTGACCAAGCCTACTTAATTAGGCCTATTGATTGAGTATAATAGGTGGCTTTATTGACTAGGGCACCTGCCAATTTGACTACATTGGGTGGTTTGATTTACCATGCCACTAATTAATTTGATTATATGGTATTTTTAAGGTCAAATTGACTAGATGTTTGATTTGACTAATTGTCAAATTAGCCACTCTAGTCAAATTGATTAATCAAAAGATACCAATTGTCATTTAAGCCCTTGGTCCCTAGTAAAAAATACATGTCTTGTAGTAAAAAAAACACATCCAATCAACTTTGTCAGTTCAAAAAAATAAGAATTTTAGTAATGGTTGTTGTAGATCTATACACTTGTTAGTTTATTGCCTATGCAATAATGCCATTAGGTCATGCATTAGGTATGCTCAATGCATTAGGTCATTGAGCCATAATAAAAATCATGCAAATGAATTAGGAGATTTATCAAATTGACACACATCAGATGTAATCCATTGTACATAACACATGTATAAAGATAACTAATTAAATAATGATACATAAACTACTATCAGCAAGGAGTCAATCAAACATTGATTCAAACAAGGGTTGATATAAGGATGAATCCCTTACTTGAGCAAATAATCTTGATGAAGAACTTGTTGTTGTATAAGGTCAAATTTCTCAAGTTGACATTTGATTTAAGACAAAGTTAAATAATCAACAAAATAGTTATTTAGATGCATATTTAGGTTTTTTTGCTACCTTGCCAATGAATCAATAATCAACTAATTTTCGCTAGCATCAACAATAGTCTAATGTACATGGAAAATTTGATAATCACTAATTTATTGGTAATTAAAGAGTTAATCAAATAGTTAATCTTTCAAACCAAGGACAATGACCTGCTTAATAAAAGGTCATACAAGGTCACTAGTCCACTTACCAAGCATAAGGAGCCATTAGTATAAAATGGTCATTTTGCAACTGGTCCATGCGATTAATTTTTAGTTGTAAGCGACATTTGCAACTAAAATCTTAATAGTTGCGTTGGACAAGTCGCAAACGACACTAGTCGCAAACGATAACAAATTTTGGATGAAAGAAAAAGTCAACAAAATACGTTTTCATCCTTTGACTTGTCATATACGTATTGTCACTTGCAATTAGGATGCGACTTTTTTGATGAACAAGGGAACAAATTATGTGTTGCCACGTGTCCCAACTCTTAATAATTAAATATATATCTTTATTATTTTTGAAATAATCCAAGACGCTTAATTTATGTATTTATATGGTTTAGATTGTGACATGTGGTGCAATAGAAATTTGCCATGTGGCATATTAATTGAATTTGTCCAAATTCAATTTAAATCAATATTTAGGTATGTAGGTTGAACTAGGTACCTACCTACCTATATACCTACCTACCCTTTTAGGCTAAACACCTATCTAGATAAAAGCTATTTACCTACCTAGGCCAAATATCAATTTAGGTAGGTAGGTAGGAAAGTAGGTAGGTAAGTTAGGGAAGTATGTAGTTAGGTGTAAACACATGAATATTTTTATTTTATTTTGGGTTAAGTGGTTTCAATGGCTCATCCCATATGTGTATGCTTTTAAATATGAAAATATAAAGACAAAACACCTTGTTTATATACTTTTTAAGATGAGAATGAAAGCCAAAACATAAGGGATAAACTTTTTAGTTGCAAGTCATTTGCGACTAAACATTTTTAGTTGCAAATGACTTGCAACTAAAAAGCTTATCCCATATGTTTTAGCTTTCATTTTCATTTTGAAAAGCATATAATTAAATAGGTAAGTGACAACTTACTAGCTAATTAATTAACTAATAAAATTATTAATTATTTAATGAATAAAATAAAAGAAAAATAACTTAACAAGTTAATTAATTAATTAATTAACAATTAAATTAGAAATTAACTAATTAATTTTATAAATTATCCAATTAACTAATTATTCATAATAATAATCATTAATATATTATGACTATTGAATTAGTTATATTACTAGTTATTATTAAATATTACTTAATTAACTAGCTAAAAAACATTATTAATATATAATTTTCATATATTAACAATTAAAAATTTAAATAACAATTTCCAGAATTGAAACGTAAAATTTCAGATTCAAATAATAATATTCAAATTGAAATGTCCATTTTTTTATTCAATTAATAATTTTTAGACTAGAAGTATTCATTTTGAAAATCCCAAATAATAATTTTGAATTGAAATTTCAGGTTCAAACCAAATGATTATTGAAAAAGTTAAATGAATTTTTTTCAAATTTGAAATATAAATTTCCATATTCATATAAAAATATTCAAAATTAAAATGTCCATTTCTGTAATTAATTAATAAATTTCTGAATTGAAATATTAATTTTTGGATTCTAACACATGAATTTAGAATTCAAATATCAATTTTTAGATGAAAGAAGTTTTTTTGAATTTAAATTGAAAATATCATATTCATATCAAAAATTGGAAATTGAAATAATCTTTTAAACAATGGAAATAATAATTTTTAGATTGAAATATTAAGTTTCAATTTCTAATATTGTTTTTAAAATTAAAATAGTAGTTTTCATAATTGAAATATCAATTTTCGGATTTGAATAAAAAAATTCAAAGTTCAAATATTAATTTTGAGATTCATTATATGAACAATATACATACGTATGCATATATATAATTTTAGTACATACATTAAAATACACCTATATGTCATTGTAGAATACCTTTAGGATGCAACTAATTTGGTGACTACTGCGACTAATGGGACATATCAACCTATTAATGGATGAAAATAAATGTAACATTGATCCAACCAATAGGATGAAAATTTTAATAGTTGCATCATAGTTGTGAGAATGACAAAAATAGTTGAAATTTGATTTTATAGTTGCAAATATTCCGAAATCCAATCGCAAATGACTATAAGTCACATGTAGTCATGAATGGAGTGGTTACATTTTAATTGATTTCTACTAGTGAGCTCCTTAGCTCTTGAATACTTATGTTTTGCAAGGGGTCACATAAGCAAGTTGCCATTTACTAAGGGCATTAATTCATTGGTAAAGACTCATTATACTTGGCAAGGATTCACATAAGCAAGTTGTCATTTACTAAGGACATTAACTTCATTGGTAAGGACTCATTGTAATTGGAAAGGGCTCACACAAGCAAATTGTCATTTGTTCAAGGACATTGATGTATCAATAACAAGGATTCATTGTAATGGGCAATGATTCACTATAATTGGCTAGGACTTACAAAACCAAAACTTCATTAACCAAGGACAATGACATCTGTGGCAAAAAATCATACAAGCAAGGATTCATTTACAAAGTGCAATACCTTCTTATCAAGGAATCACTATAATTAGCATAGATTAATATAAACAAACATTCATGTAATAAGAACATTGACCCCCTTGGTAAGGAATCAATGTAAATTGGTAATATCAGATAATAAGTAATCTTTCAATGAATAAACCTTTGCCTAACTTGCATGGATTTAGTTCAATCAAAACTTCCTTTTGAAATGAATTACGACAATGCATTTATATCTAAAGAATAAAAATGCTTACCAAGTTGTAAAGGTAGCTTTAAGAAAAAGATTGTGCTTGCTGAAAACACCTAAATTGATAAGTAGATTGACATATACTTGCACTTGACCTGTTTTTTATTTGAAAGAGTGTTCACTTTAAACAATAAAAAATTGTTTAATGTACCAATCCTGCGTGAACTTACACTTTCAAAGATAAAAAAAAAAAAATTTAGAAATATAAATTTCTACATACATAATGCATCTTGATTACATGCATGACATGTGAAGCAGAACGTTACCAAAAGAAATCATTGAATCTTGATAATAAAAGAGAAGCAATGTGTACCCTTTACAAATACTAATGATCATGATGATCTGAGTTTTGAAAGTTGAGATTTTTTATCACAAAACTAGAATTGGACAACTTTCTTGGGCAACATTGGTTGCCTAGATCTTCCAACTTTTTGATTTGATGTAGTTTTGGTTGATTGTTGAGAGGATGTAAAGTTTAATTTAGTAAGTTGCTTCACAACATCAAAATAAACATGAGTCACCTTCCAAATGAACTTTGGGACATGGTTAAGGTGTAAAAATAATATTATCCTTCATAGGATCTCCTGCAGGTGTGTGGAATTCTTCATCTATGGATTCTCCAATTGCAACTGGATCACCTCATGCTAGTTTTTCATTAGCATTTTGTGCTTCATTTAAGGTCTCCCACATTGCTTTCTCAATCTTTTTGCTAGATGGGGACTTCTGCACACTACTTCAAGTTGAAAATATAATGTTAAAAACCAAATACTCAAGTTATAAACATTTCAAAACCATAAATATATATGTAACTTGAAGACAAGGTCCAACCTTAAATTGAACTCAATTGCGACACATTAACATGTAATTTACCTCATTGATCATATTTGCATAAGTTTATTAATGTTCAAATTCTCTTGGTAGCGTGGTGCAAAAAAGGTTCTTAGATACATCAGATCTGCATAAGAGTTGTTGTTCAACATTTCTTGGTAGTGTGGTTCAAAGGGGGCTTCAATATGTAGTAGATTCTTCAATAGGTCAGTCTCCCTTTGATGAAACACTCAGTTGGAATGTAAAAAAAGATTGTCCAACAAGTTGATTAATAGGGTTTCTTAAGCTTCCATAATTGCAATGCACTTTTTTTCTTTTCAACCCTAACATGCACATCAACAAAACAAATAAGTGTCTATGGAACTTAAGCTAAAACATTTGAGTTTTATGCACCAATTTGAAACTACTTAACCTTTCCAACATAACAAATTTGAAATATAAGGCCAAATGTAAATTACAACATCGATTCATTAGGTATTTGGTTAGAATACTAGCCAATTCCAAGGCGTTATCGAAGCTGCACCCATGCACATGCATAAGAACTGTTTGCTTAGGTTTGAAAATGAACAATAAGAAGTTAGCTTTCCAAATCAACCTTGAAATGTAGCCATTTCTTTAAAAAAATTATATAATAATGGACCATTCTGTGATCAAATGCCACTTTCTAGTGATTTTCAACTCTTCTTAGAAAAAATACTAAAATGTCCAATGACAATAATTTGACAATTTCAGAGCATTGCCTGTTTTAACCTAGAAACTTGATAGGCAAGGTTTCGAAAAATTTCATTGACTTTTGGATCCACTCCTCCCATGCCATGTGCCTACCCAAACAATATTTACTCCATCTAGCCACCTTGGTCATGCTGGCTCCTTTTGTGTGTTTATATCCCAATGATTTTTTTAAATACTTTTTTCTTTTTCTATCTATTGTTAGGTTGTTGGTGGCCACCAAGTGTTTCTTGGATAATGTTATGGATTTTTTTCTTTTATATTTAACATAGAAAAATACTTATCGTTAACACATGGACATTTTGCCATCAATTTAATAACACATTATTTGTTCTTGCATGTTTAGTTCATTTTGTTAACACATTTTGTTGTCGTTTAAGTTCAATGTTTTTTCCAAGCCAATTGTAGTGGTCTAAGGCAATTCAATGTGTTCACTTGTACATTCATCATCTATTGAACCTAAAAATGTTGGTTCTGAGCGTCAATGGCGTGTTGTGTTATTTCCCACCTTTGGTTGTTTTGTAAAGGAATGTTAAAGTATTTGAAAACAATGTTGACAAGATCAAAATGGAAGTCAAAGGTGGAGTGGAGAATCTTTTTAGTAAGGCATTTCAAAAATTTCATATTGTAATCATAGTAGTGACATACGCGCAATTCGATTCAAACATACGCGTACTATACGTTTTTTTGGGCTTTTAAAAAAATACTTGAAAATGCTTGATACAAAGGCCAATTTTCAAGCCTTTGTATCATTATAATGCTTTTTTAAAAATACTTGAAAATACTTCTTTTTGAGCACCTTCGAAAAATACTCATATTTTGTATGTCACTATTATGATTGTAATTTGGTCTTGTATGGAACTTCAAGATTTGTTGGAAGTTCTTTCGATGTTCATGCTTGAAAGTTTTTTAGATCAATTTATTTTCATTTGGGGACATGAACAATGTTCCAAAACATCTAGTGAAATTTCACCTGAGCCCCATTATTATTTAAAGGATTTGAAATATGTGTATTATGCTTGCCATGGGAAAGATTATGGAAAGGAGGATCAAACATTGTTCATTGATGATGAACCCAACAAGGCACTTTGGAATTTGAAATGGATTGGTTTTTTCTTGAATCATTCAAGGGATAGATGTTGTCAAAGAATAAGGTGCAATGGTTGGACCTAACATCCCATTTGTGCCCACCTTTGACTAGATTGCCATTGGCCAAAATGGTTCGAGCTCATTATGACTACATGGTTAAGTATTTTAAGCTTCATTTAAGTTCCTCGTCAAGAAATTATTCTTGGTTCCTCTAGTATATGTATAATGATAATGTTGATGTTCACAATAATTAGCTTTTTTTAGGTAT
This sequence comes from Sphagnum tenellum, assembly GCA_963921925.1. Classification (NCBI taxonomy): domain Eukaryota; kingdom Viridiplantae; phylum Streptophyta; class Sphagnopsida; order Sphagnales; family Sphagnaceae; genus Sphagnum; species Sphagnum tenellum. The sequence goes on from OY998156.1 coordinate 14,161,172, forward strand.
GCAATTTGAATCATTCCATTTCCTTTTTTTTCGCATTTTTGATTACTTATATATATAATTGTTATATGTTTTAATATGATATTGTTTTTTGGTTTTGACTTTTGTGTGTAGTTGGTTTGTATCATTGTTTGTAGAACATTCGATGTTGTTTGCAGCTATGAATAGGAAAAAATGATGTTTGCCACTCAATTTTTTATTCTAAGATGGTGTTGATATTGTTGCATATTTGAGTATGGAAAAGCACAAAACTTCTAATACTAGGAGGATTTCACATATGTTTAAAATTATCATTCAAATTTAAGTTGTCTTTTAGGTTTCAAAAAAATAAAAATTGAATTCCTTGTTATGTAAATTTTTAGATTTTTTAATTGTTGCAACTTCTTTTTCATCTTGTTTAGGCCTAGTAGCCACCTTGCCTCAAGGTTCAAATTGGATTTTCTAATATTGAATAAAATGTTTGTTGGATTTATGTAAATTGTATTTCATTAATTCATCATTCAATTTTTTTGGTTTTTCTCAAATAACTTGCCATGGTGTCCTCAAGGTTGAATTTATATATCTTGGGATGTAATTTGTAGTTTTTAAGAGCTTTTTCTTGTGGCTAGCAACCTTGTCCTAATGACCATTATGTCATTTGTAATTGAAAGATTCAAAAATTTAACATTGAAATTTTTGTATTTGCAATTTCAAACTTTTGTAAAATTTAAATTAATTAAATATGTGTTTCCAATAATTGTTGAGCCAAGTTTTGTCTACTTTATTGAAGTCTTAGGTCCTATCCCATTTTACAAATTGGATTATGTCAGAAAGAAAACATGCATTAAAATAGGTACTACCATGATAAACACATTTAGACCAACTTCTAAGGAGTTTCATCAAACAATGAATCACCCCATGACTTTCAACAATTTCATGAAAAAACTTTATAGATTATGGTATGTTTGGACATTGAGCACCAAATCAATAATCTTTTGCAACACTCCTCAGGTATTATCCATGCACAAAATAACATGTCAATTGGCCTTATGCAAATGTTTGCACAAACATTCAAGGTACCATGCATTCTTGCTATAACCTATAGTAGTTTCCAAACATTGATCAATGCAACTTGCAAGCACACGGACTATTTTTCAAACATTCCTAATAACTTGTAGGTGTAATGAATACTTTCCATGCACTTCCAATAAAATGGAAGCACAACAATTGTTTTCCAAGGACTAGTAATAGCCTACTGCACGCACATTGGATGTTTCCCAAGTACTCATTATAGCCAACAAACAAAATAAGTGCTTTCCAAGCATTACCAGTAATCAATAAGCACAAGGTGTGCTTTCACAACATAGTTACTAGTTCTAGCAAGCGCTATAGGTTCATACCAAGCACAACTAGTGGTTTTATGAAGCACTATGGGTGCTTTCAAGCCACACCCATTACTTAACAATAATGAATGTTTTATAAGCACAACTAGTAGTTCCAGTAAGCACAATTGTGTTTTCTAAGCACACCTCAAATGCTTAAAAATTGCAATGAGTGATTTTAAAACACAATTGGTAGTTTTAGTAAACATAATTAATGTTTTCAAACACACCCATCACCTTATAATTATAATGAACGCTTTCTAAGCACTACCAATTACCAATAGTCATAATTGATGTTTACAATAACTCATTATAACTACCAAACACAATGGGTATCACTAGAAGAAATCTTCAAATATATGATTAAGTTTATGACTGATATTATAGTCATAAAGGACAAAAATGACTAATAGCCTTAAAGTCATTACGTATGAGTCATTGAGGACAATAGTCATTTAGGATATGATGTGGCACAATGATGTGTCAATGATGTGGCAGATTTCATTCATTAGTCATAAAGGACATATGTGAAATCATTAGTCATTGTTTAATCATTATGTAATTATGATTTATTATTATAAATTATAATAATTGATATTATTATGGGGTGAAAGTAGGAAAAAAGAGCCAAATAGTGTGGATGGTCTTTAAAAGCAATTTTTTGAAAATTTGAAAAATTACCATCGGAACATTATGTATCAAAAAAATTGTTTTATTTTAAAATGAATTCTTATACTTTTGAAGTTGCAATTACAAATTATCATGAAAATTCACCATGTTTCAAGAGTCCTTTTTATATGTTTAAAGCATTCAAGAAAAAATGTGGACAAATGGTTTTTGTATCAAAAGTCCTTTTCCCTTATCAAGTGTTCACCAAATTGTTTCAATTTTTGTCTGAATTATAAATTATTCCACAAGAAGGGATCCATGTGTTCAAAACATTCAAAAAACCCTAATACATATACATTTTAGATTTTAATACTTGAATGTCCTTTTACAATAATATAATTTTGAATTTATAGTCATGGTTCAAAGTAAAGTTATAGATTTGACTATAATGTAAGGCTTGATGCAAAACAAATTGAATTTTTATCATGTTATATGTCATATTTGGCTTCAAATTTGATATTTAGTTTAAAAAACAATGTGAAAAAGTAGTATAAACTAATAGAAAATTGCCATGTGGAAAATGAAGTCCTTGGGAAAAACTTTAACCTTGGCATGACTAGATCCTTTTTCATGCTTTCACCTTATAATGTAAATTAGAAGATATTTTTTATTTTCATTATTTTTAATCCTATCAATTTTTGACATGTGTCACCACCTAAACTAGATTAAAAACTAATTTAAATGGATAAGAAGACCACTTGATCTACATAGGTAGGCACTTAACCTAGGTAGTCTAATAGATATGGATTATTTGGTCAATATTCCATTGTTGACCACAATGATATCATTTCTAAAGTTTGATCCTTGGACCCCAAGGATGGAGTTCAACTCCTTTACCACTAAACCACCCCACTTGTTATGTAAACAATGTAGTGTTTAATTTATTTAGATTACATTTCATTTAAACATTACACACAACCTCAAAATTGAGTATTCATATCTTATTGATAAATTACCTATATGGAAAAAAAAAAACTTATTCATAAAATTTCCTTCAATTATATATGTGTGTGTGTGTGTGTGTGTGTGTGTGTGAATTATTTGAATTTTAAGATTTTTTTGTTATTGAATAATATTTCAATGACCATTCTTTGGGGAAAAAAAAATTCAAACACATGATTTTTAAATGGAAAAACCTTTGTGGGTAGTACAAAATAAATAAAATATATCTTTCATATCTAAAATTTTCATTTGATTTTATGAATTCATATTATTCAAACTTTCTTCCATTATATCATAATTTTATTAAAAACTTTTAATTTAGACATATGAGTCCATAAAATTATTTGAATGTGTAATAATTAATTTACTCATATAAAATATTTTAAAATGCATCATATATCAAGTACATTCAAGAAAAATATAATTAAAGTTTTTATATTACTTATATGTATAATATTAGTTGAAATTAATTTCCTACATGGGTCTAACCACGCTATTAGGAGCCACACGTGCCCCTTTAGACCACTATTTTATTTTTAAAATAGTTTTAATACATCTTTCAAAAAAACATTAAAAATTAAAAAAAAATCTTAATATTATTATGTTAAGGTATATATTAAGAAAATCCAAAAATATGTCATTAAATTATTTTCAAATTGTGCTTTTAATGTCAAAACTACTTTTAAATTACTTTTATGTAGTTTTTAAGCAATGGTTATGAAAGGTTAAAAGTTCTTATACATATTTTTCACTCATTAGATTGATTCCAACTTTTTATGATATGTACATAATGTATTCAAAATAACATTTTGTAATAAATTATTTTACTTATTATTATTAATAATTTTATAATCTAAAGTTGAAAAAATTAAGCAATGGTTACAATTGCTTTTGGCACATGTTAGTATGATTGCACCCACATGTTGTAATTCCTTATGTGTGAACTTATATTGATAGTCATTTTGAACCATTGTAAAGTAATTTTATGATCACATTATGTATGTATCGACACATCATTTTGTCCACGTGATTTTGTTATCAATCGTGGATGTTATATGGATGAAAATTTGTAATGAAAAAATGACATCATCCTTCCTATTACCATGTCATTGTCTTCTAGTCAAATGCACCACTGATATATGACTATAATTTTTTACACATAGGATTTGAAGTAATATCCTATCAGAAGATAATCAAAATTACTAGTCATTTAGGACATATAGTTATTGATTTCTTGGTTGCAAAGGACAAGATTTCTTCTAGTGTATTTTCTAAGCATTCCAAAAAACCTTCAAGCCCTAAGATGTTTTCCAAACACAATTATAAACTTGTAACCAAAATGAACACTTTCCAAACACATAAAAATTTGTAACCATAGAGGCCATACCTTCAAACCTTAAATTACTAGTAGTAACCATTTGAGATCTATTTTTGAAAAAACCAAACACAGTGAAACCTAATGTAAAATTTTGTCAACTTTCTAATTCAATTCAAATGTAAAAATTGAACAAGTGCATGCAAGAAATTCACTTGGTAGAATTGGTCTTGAGGACGCATTTAGCAAACACTCTATCATTGTCTTCCACACTTCATTCAAACCCAAATCAAGTGTTAGATCTTGACGTCTTCATCTTGAACACGGAATCGTCAATTAGTCCACTAGTCAAGGTGCAAAATTTCACCACAAATTATGCACTTATTATTATCTCATAGAATTTTAGTTAAATAAAAAGGATGATAGGTGTGTTTGCAAGAAGTGATAGTAATGTCATTACAGTGGTAACCTTTACTACAAAATCCATAATGCTTCACAACAATATTAAAATCGGCACTCTTAGATTTTGTTATTGAATGAGAATGCAATAAGGGTTTAGGCTAAAATGAAACACTTTCTCCCCACTCCACTTGCTCTAATTGAGCTTGGACAACCTTCTTTTCCCTCTCAAGCAAAGAGACCTCTTGGTTTAGATCATGGAAAAGATGATCAAGGTTTTGGTGTTCAACTTGACAATCTTCAAACAAGTTTTCACCCTACACAACATGCCTAATTACATTGTCTAAACCTTTTTTTATATAATTCAAATCATTAACATGTAGCTTTTGACAAACTTTATCACTTTGGCCTACTAAATCTTTCATATTTTCCTCTTGTTCCATATGCACTTTTGTAATAGTAGCATCCTATATCTGTAAACATTGTTTATTTATTTGCATTCAATAACATCAACAACATGGTGAAATGGAGAGGTTTGTAATTGATAATGAAAGCTCTGATAAGTTTTAGGGATAAATGGAACCCATTGAAGAACAAAACACTAAGCTAATATGAAAATGTAGCATACCTTATTTTCAAAAATACACTTTTATTGCACAATTGCCTTCAACTTTTGTTTTGTTGCAACAATCTTTTGATCCTCCATGGAAAACTTCAATCTAATCAATTTCTCCCCCAATCATTTCTTTTCACCTTTCGTTTCACCTATCTTCACATATGCACGGTTCCCCAAGTTGTGTGAAACAAAGTGTGTAGCTTTCAAACCCTTTCAATTTCTAACAATAATATGTCATACATACATAGAGTTTGCTACTTCAAGTAGCTACCATTGTCTTTCACCTTTGGTGTGGGCTTATTGTCAAGTTGTGTAATTGCCTTTCCCCCATTCACATATGACAAATCTATACTTCCATTCTTAAGCCTCCCCACATCTTTCCTTCGAACCTTTTTTCTAGTTATAAATGTCATTGCTTTCTCGCAGTTAGTCTTGACTCCCTTCTCTTGTGCCATGTACCCCTTCACCAACCATAACATGAAATCATTGTTGGTTGGGGTAGTTGAACCATAAATTTGCTAATGCAACTTCTTCAACTCACATTTTATATCAACATGAATGAATGGGTTTGTGAGCTTGTAATTACACTTTGGTCCAAAAACCTTTATCAAAATCTCATCACATACATGCACATTAGTAAGGTTTGTTTTAGGGTTCAAACCTCTATTGTGCAACTTCCTAACAATTGAGAATTACTCTTCTATTTGGAGATAGTAATTTTATAACCTCTCATGGTGGGAATTTTTCATCTTCCTGTTTTGCCTTACTCTTCTTTCACCATTCTTTTTAATAAATGAACACGAAACACAACCTAAACTATTGAATAATTAACAATGTGAAGCTAACGAAGCTAGATTGACAACATGAAATTAAAAAGGCTAAACTTTTCAAGTAGAAGAATGACTAAAACTCAATGGTTCTTGAACATTCAAGGAAGAAAATTGGAATGAAAGATTCAATTGACTTGCACTTGAATGTGAAACACAAACAAGGGCATAGACTTGAAGAGGAAAAGGAAACACACATTCCACGCGATGTACAATTGTGACAGGTAAAATACTTTGTTGATCAAAAATGAAAATGTGCGGTTTCAATAGTTTCGATATTGTTTTATGTCAAGGTGTTCAAAATTGACCTGCCTTCATTCATCATTGATAGTTAATTGTGATGTGCCACATTATCGTAGTAAAAAACAGATTGCTTTCCAAGCATTACCCCCAAGGGGTAGGTCTAGTTCATGTTAGCACGTTTTTACCCAATGAGATTGGTGTATGTCACTTTATAGCTAAGACATCCACCCTACAACCATGTATTCCATATTTGTTACAAGTTAGAAGATGCATTAAAAATATAACACAACTTTTTTGTAAACCTACTTTGTATGATTAGAAAGCTTTAATGTTTTGGGTGGTTTTTATTTTTATTCTCCAACATAGTATTCTTTTAGCCAAATGGAGGATATAAGTTGGGCTATTGTGTGTAAGGTAAAGTTCAAGGTTGTGGGTTTCATTGAATGTAACTTTAGACTTGTTCCAATTTGTTTTTTCTTGTGCTACTAGTTGGTACTTATTAAGTATCATGGGAAAAAAATGAAAAATTGAGGTGTTTCAAAAAATGGAATGCCCATTGGAAATTCATTCTTTGAAACACCCCTAAACGATTGAGGAAAAAAGAAGTTGGGTAATGTGCATTCCAATTACGAAAAATAAATTAGAACAAGTTTTCATGTAACTTGTTTAGTCCACCATTTGGAACTCATAGTGTGGTATTCAAAAGCTATTGATCGTAGGGAAATGAAGATTTAGTTAGGTGTGCTTTCCATGGATTAGGAGGAGGTTGTTGCTTTGGTTATACATTGTTTTAAAGACAAGGCAATTGATAATAGTGATTATGTGACAACTAGAGAAATGATGAGGAGATCATAATGAACTAAGCAACTTTATGAAGAATTGTAGAAAAATTCAATTCACGAGACATTTTTTGATCCAACGTATTTCATTATATTTGGAGACAATGCAACATGGGGATGTGTGTAGTGAAAGCTTCATAGTGTTTCCATGGTATGGTGTACACAAAAACTAATCACAATTTAATGATTTTCATTGCAACACATTTCTAATATGATTCTTTAGATATTTGGAAAAGGTTTTGCGATGAGAAATTAATTAAACTTGGTGAATAACATTTTAGATTTTCATTATGTTGTGAAGTGGGTGGAGATATGAACGCTTCAATAATTATTTGGAGTTCAATTTTAATTAGTAGGAGTTTTAACAAATAAAAAAGGGAATTTGCTTATGAAAGTTTGCACATATGAAAAACAATCATAATGAATAATCTTCTCCATGAAAAACTTCAATTTGTTTTAAAATCATAATGATTAAATTAAATGATAAGTAAATGTTCGATTGTGCATTATGCTATCATATTGTTGATGATAATGATATTTTGAAATTGTTATATGTCTCCATTAATGTTGTAGTTGGGCTAAATATTACTTTTATCATTTTACAAAAATAAAGTGGATTTTTAAAGTTAATAAAAAATGATAAATTGTTGTTAAACAGGATTTTTAATTAAAAAAGTTAATTAGTGTAAATTTACATTTAAAACATTAAAAATTAGTTAGATATTCATGGTTTGAATAACTTGTCCTATTTTTAAGGCCTAAATTGACTATGTGTGAAAATGAGTGAAATTTTACATGTTATTACTTGTGATACTATATGTACTTCTAGTTTTGACACAAAGTGTGTATTGTGGACTATGGAAACACCCTTCAACGCCCAATAAGTCCTTTGAAGTGCATTTGGAAATAACAATTCATATGCAGAATGCCCAATGGCAGATTTCATTAATTTGATGAGTAAAACTTGAACTCCTAGACATGTACTTTTTCACTGGGTTAAGTTGGTCTGTTTGTTACCCCTGGTAATATGAGATTCCTATATCTTTTTTGTTAGCTCTCTGTGAATTAGGGAAAGGCTACAGAACAATGTAGTTTTTATTTGGTCCCACATTTTGAGGAACATTCACGATATACAACTCTGAACCATGAGGTCATATTTTGGGAACTTAATGGAGCATTTCTTATTTTAACTCTCGCTGGTTTGAAGTTTGAACTTGCTCTAAAGGGGCAGGGTCATAACCTACATGATGAGACCGCTGGCCCCATTTTGAGATACTACACTAGTGGTACTCCTGCTATGGACCCCCGGGGTCCTCTTTTTTTGCATAAAGGTTCTTCTTAGAAAAGAGAAAAAAGGGCACGTGAACAAAGGAAATAACAGATGTCAGACAACCTCCATGTGAAAGTAGGGGCCCTCACCTCCAGTGGCTAGGTGACCTACAAATCTTTCCTTCAGATATGTACGAGTCAGTCAGGCTTGTGGTTTTCGTCATTTCCTCCAGTTCCTCTCGTTGCATGCTACTTCATTTGCATGAGTAAGAAATCATGAGTGAGGTCTTTAATTTCTCACCACCAACAATCCTCATTCAAATGCTGGAGGTGCAAGAACTACTGAAAAGTGTTTCCAAAAGGTTGTTGATGGGCAATAAATGGTCATGGGATGGAATTGCAATGATTCTCGTATGGGCAAAGGGCCCCAACACTGGGCCCTTGCATCATACGTGGGACCTCCTTAGAGCATCTCCACCGGCACTCGGGGCGTGACTCTGCACTGCAAATCTTGGATGACGTACAACTGTCAAATCCAGTGGATCCGCTGGAAGACTGGTATGACGCCAAAAAAATGCACACCTATCAAAGCCCTGGAGGATCCCTCGAACATCCAATAAATACAGTTAAATGGATTTATTGACTGCTCCCTGTTTTTGATTGGCTAGATAGTTTGATTGTTCTAGGTGGGTTGCTATCAGTAGTCTCCCACCTGTTTGCAGGCTCAGTTTCGGTCTTGTGGGTGGGCTTGGAAAGAAAGGAAGTAATTAAAACTTGGATGTGAGATATATTTTTGCAGGGTCCCATACTGAGCACCACTGAAGATTCTCTTATCCTTGAGGGAGTGGGGGCCCATAGCAAGCACCCCACCATACCTGCTCCCTGGCCTAACTGAAGGTAGGTACATTATAAGCTGATTATGGGCAATATATTAGGGCACACTGTAGAATTGGTATGGCTGATTATGCCATATATTAGGGCACACAGTAGGGCAGAATAAATAACTGAGTTCCTTTAGGAACCAGTAGTGGGAAAGCCAGCCCTCGTCAAATACTTTCCTTCACAACTTCTCTGAAGAACTGGTAGGGACACAAGACCCAGTCAGGTGACTGCCAGAGTCTTTAATATGGAAAGCAAATTCATTCTAAAACCTATGTAAGGAGGAGCTCAAATACCAACTCGTGAGAATAGCTTCACCTATGTAAGGAGGAGTCAAATACCAACTCATGAGAATAGCTTCACCTATGTAGATACTGCTGTGAGATGCAGGGAAAGTACATGAAAAAGTCTCTGACCTTTGAGTGGAGGAGGGGGTAGTAGTTTCTGAGAGGAAGCTGCTCAGGGACATTCTTAGAAATTGGAATCAGCAAACATGGTTATTTCTTTTTCAGACAGATTTTGACAGGGATGATGAGAATAGTAAATAGCAAATCTGCCCGACAAAAGAAATTGAGTGGGGACGACTCAATTTGTGGCCATTGAGTAACTGAGATGACAGCTGAGACCCCCCAGTTAATGGTCTCCTATTCATAGATCCCATTTTATGTATCAACAAGCAAAGAAGCTTATGAAGAATGAGGTGGAGGAAAAAAGAATCCATTGATCTGCAAGTGGGGTGATGACAGTTGTTGTTTGCAGTTTGTACCTTCTCCCAGATGCCCGTGAGCAATGGACAACAAATGCCCTACGGAATGAAAGAATCCCAAAAACATTTCTAGAATTTACAGAATAGTAGCTAGCTAGAATATAACTAGAATGTGTGTGTGTATGTGTGTGCTCATCTCGACAATTGGGATTGAAAGAAAAAAGGCAAGGAGGAATATTAGATTAGGTTTTGCTAGGATTTTAAGGTTGGGCCTGAAGTAGGCTTTCATCACGGTTTTGTTCTACATGCCTGATTTACAAGACTTTTCTCCTTGGATCCTGTTCATTCAGGGATTTGTTTTACATTGGATATGCACTGCAATTTGCCATACTCAAGTGGTAGTGGTGGCTGGATGCTCCATCATATGGGTGCTTTGTCGCTATACGATGTCCCTGTTTCAAGATGATTATACTAAGTTCTCCTATACTTTTGGGCAGCCCTGGACCCGTCATAATCCCAATAGATTGTGACGTGTGCTTTGCTCAATCACGTGGCTTGCACTTTATCCAGGTGAAGTTCCCGTGGTTTCTTTGTCATCTGACTTTAGATTGATGCCAAAGCCAAAATTCAAAGGAATGTGACTCATTTACTCATGTGGTGTACGTAGTCTCCTTGACGCGATCTTCGATCATTCAATGATTGACAATTATCATGCATAAACATCCATGTGATGAGGTCTATTATATGTGCAAAAGGATTGAGAGGATTTTGGCTTAGTTTTGGTCATCACCTCAATTGCTGGCACAAATTTGAGCAGAGTGATTGTGTTGTGTGTGCTGGTGAGGAGTGAAGATTGAAATTGTCATTTCATGATCCCAAGGACTCACTAGGTTAAGGCGGTAGGAAATCTGATCTGCCAATGAGATCTTTGGCCCCACCAAGCTTACCTAAAACCTTCACATTTTGATTTTATGTACTGCATAGTGCACAACCCCTACATGGCAAAGCCACTAACGTTATTGGAGTCCTTAAGAATCTTCCCAAAACGGATATAAAACTAAAACGGAAAATCGTAAGCATGCAAACAACATTTCCAACGTCAAGGTGCAAAGCACACAGAAATTTGGGTGGCCTAGATGGACTTGACTTTGTACCTAACTTTCAAATTTATTTCTTAATGTCTTTGACAACTTCAGTGAATTTGATCATCTACACGTGTTTCTTGAGTTATTTTTCTTATCTTTTTGGTAAATATTCTTTGCAAATTGGAGAACCAGATGTTTCATGTGTGATGTAATCCATTTTCATGACAAGATCATCTCCAGATAAAAGACAAAGATCACATTAAAGTTTAAAACAACACAAAAGGCGCCAAGTAGACATTGTTAACCCCTGTCGGACACATGCCCTTCTCAGACACATGTTAATCTTATGATGTCTTAAAATGATATTATCAAAGAGATTTTTGATTGGTTAATAATTAATGTTGAATAAATATGCATGATATGATGTACATGATTTTAAGCAAAATTGAAATTATACAGACTACCAAAAGTAACATGTAAAATTTCACTCATTTTGAAATTTTTACAAATCACATGTAATTGACTTTGATCCCCAAAAAAAAGAGTTATAAAAATCATGAATATGTAATTGACTCTTGATTGTGCCTTTTATGTAAATATACACCAATAGTTTAAATAAGTTTTTCTGAATCCCTTGTTTGATGACAATTTATCATTTTTTATTAATTAAAAACCTCCACTTTATTTTGTAAAATGATGAAAATAATATGTAAACCAAGTACATATTCAATGGAAAGACATTTTATATTCTAAAAAAATCATAATCATCAACAGCCTGATAACATAATGTACTAAAAATCATTTGATTTAAACTTCATGATCTGAAAACAAATTGAAATTTTTCATAAGAAAGATTATTCATTATGATTGTATTTTATATGTGCATTAATTTCATAAAATAACATGATAAATAAGAATATAAACCACCATTAATTATAAATTTTCATGACATAATAATATGCAAATAACTTCATGATGCATTAAATTTTGATGACTCTACAAACTACCTCCTTGTGACATTTATTTTTGACATTGTAATATGCATTCACCCTATAAAGACATACAATAGACTTATTTGGATTCCATCAATACCAAGATCAAAGTTAATTCGATGTTGAATGAAGGATCCACCAACAGTTAATGACAAGTGCCCAAAAGCCTATAATATTACTTCTTGGAGGTGGAGATTATGGACACATTCCAAGGATACATTTGTGCATTTTGAGTTGGATTGTTTTATTATGGGTTAGTAATAAGTATGAATGTTGGCCAGATCTTGACTTCTAACGTAGTTATTAACCAGTGTCCCAGACAGGACATGAAATAAACAATCTTTCAAGTCAAAAATTAACTAGTCGGATTCGGCTGAAACCCTGTTTGAAATCATTTGTCGAGACCCTACAAGGCCCTATTTCGTGGGTATTACTTTGACAAAACAGGAAACCTTACCTAGTAATACATCTAAATTTTATGCACTTCGGTTATTCATTATTGCTTTAAACCAGTGTTGGGAGGTTCTAACCCGACGGCTGAAAACCGGCTCCGGTTCTCAGTTCGGTTCTCAGAGAGAACCGGACAGTCATAACTGGTGGTGAGAACCGCCATGAAAACCTGCTTGGCGATTCTCATTGTAGATGAGAATCGTCTAGTGAAAACCGCTCAGGTTCTCACTGGGCATCAAAATCTGAGAATCAGACCGGTTCTCACATTTTGAGAAGGGTCCGGTTCTCATGGTAAAAAGTAAAAAAACTAAGTAGTAAATGATAAGCAAGAAATAGAAATAATAGTAAAAAAATTAGTATATAAGAAATTAAAAAATAGTAAACAAGTTTTAAAAAAGTAAAAAGTAAGAGTAAAAAATTAAAAATTTAAACTTACTGTTTATGAAAGTAAAAAAAATTATTAAAAGAAAAGAAAAGAAAAGAAAAGCCTCAACTTATTGTTTATGGAGGTGGCCGCCACATTAGAGTTAGGGGTTAAGATTTAAGTTTGTTTATAAAAAGGCACCAAGCTTCATCTTGGGCCACTTTGCTCCTATGCAATTTTGACATTTCATTTATTTTATTTGCAGGTTAGCCTTGATTAGTGGAAGAAGATTGGTGTTTGTAGTTTCCATTTTCCATTCAAGAAAAGAAACAAAAAAATAAACCCAGAAACAGAGAAAAATATATTTGAAAAAAAAAGGATAAAAATAAAATATGAAAAACAAAAAACCTTGATTTATGAGAACTGACTTGTGAGAACCACCCTTGAAAATTGGATTTTTTGCTAAATTCTGAAAACTGGGGCAGTTCTCAGAATGGGGAAATTTTTTTATAAAAAAGAAGAACCAGGGTGATTTTCAAAACCTGCCCCATAAACTGGAACCGACGGTTCTCACAAAAAGTGAGAACCGCCCAACAGTGCTTTAAACCCAAATTCTTCTCATCGAAGTAGTTTCTCTATTTTGTTCTAAATCATGTAGTTGGATAACTTGTCAGATGTGATGTTTGGATTGGCAATTGTGATAGCACATGGAATGATAAGAATATAAATTGTGTTGTGAATTTTATGCACAAAATTTACCTTGATATATTGGGCACTTTTCAAATTGGGTATTGCAAAAACCAACCTTTATACATAAGGGCAAATTGAAAGTGGGTCTCAAAAAATTTCAAAATTCAGTCATTTGATAGCTTATGTGGTAGGGAACTAAAAAAAATGGGAGAACTAGCCAGTACTAGTTAGTATAGTGTAATTTTGGAGGTTGGAGAAAACTTTTGTTCCATTCCACTAAGATGAAAAAACTTGCACAATATTTCATATGGCAAAAGGTAATAGACATCAACTACCCAATTAGTTAGGTGGTTCTTTCATTCCCAAATGACAACCCCTACAACAAATGATAAAGGTTAAGATCATTAGATGGAAATTGATCAGGTTGCTGATTTTTCATTTTTCCAATACTTCTAGACAAATAATACCGGTTTTATAACTTCATGGACCACAATTCCCCTCTATTGAAATCTAGATGAGCCTCGAATATAGGAAATATGGTAGTTTTATTGGTGCTGAACACACACACATTCTAGTCTGAATTCCCTGACTCGTGAAAATTTGATCAAACCAAAGTGGGAGGTTCCATGGCATTTAAATCTGCCCACACGAAGTTACAACCCTAATGGGATCACCCATTTTGAAAAACTATACAGTAGTCTCCCGCTTAAGTACGCAAGTTGAACCTGTGCGGTTTGTGCGTACTTAGCCGGTAGGTGCGTACTTTAGATTCATGACATCTTAATTATATAAAGAAATGGTGTCCACGTGCGTGCTTGATGCAGTAATTCAGGATTGGCTGGAGCTCCCCGCCCCCCCCTTTCCCTTGAGGGCCCCAGCCAAAGTGAGTGGATTGTGGGATGGTCAACATGGTGGGAACCGGGGAAAACTGAAAAATATCCTCCTCTAAATCCCCCGCCCCCCAAACTTAAAAGGAAAAAATGCAAGGCACATTCAGTGTGTGCTTGGGCCTTCCCATTGGCTGCATGAAATTTCTCCTCCCAAAAAAGTTTATCACCATTTTGGCCCGAACTTTACCCCTCACAAGTCCAACTTTTTTTTATTGAATTTGATTGGCCCCGGCAAAAAAAATTGAAACTATGAAGGCTCACAGAAATTGAAGATTCTATGGACAGATGGAGTGCCTCCCCCTTTGGCCCACCGATATATGTGAGAAGGGGAGGACTTTGAGCAAAACATATGGGATTAAAGCAAGGTGCGTTGGGAACACCCATGGGGAACACATTATGAACCTGTTGGAACAAAGGAAAAATGAAAAAAATCTTCCTCTTCCCCCCCCCCCCCCTCTCGCCCCCAAAACTTAAAAGAAAACCCATGGGGAACACATTGGGAACCTGTTGGAACAAAGGGAAAATGAAAAAACTTCCTCTTTCCCCCCCCCCCTCCCCCTCCCCCCCAAAACTTAAAAGAAAAAAACAAGACACCTTGAGTGCAGGCTGAGCCTTCCCATTGGCTGCATGAAACTTCTATTCCCAAAACTTTTTGGCACCGTTTTCAACCTTGACTAATACCCCCATTGTAAACTGGGGGTATTTATTATTTATTCAATTAGGAGGTTGCACACAATCCCTTTTCTTCTGATCATTTTGCTTGCAAAATGGGTCTACAGACTAGTGTTCAACTAATAAATCTTGAACCCTAAATTTTTTGCCAAAAAATGCGTACTTAAACGAGTGCGTACTTAAGCGGGAGACTACTGTATTGTTTGCAGGTGCTTTCCAGAGGCATGTATGGCTTCAATGCCCTTCCTAAATCATGCATAAATTGAACTGTGAAACACAATAATTGGTAGTCAGGACGTATATTAAATAGATTAATCAGTGGGCCCCTTATTTTCTTCCTCAAGCCATGGCCCCAGAAAGTAAGGGGCACCGCAAAACTGTTCCTCATTTGGTGGGGTTGAGAGATGTTTTGGGTTGTACGATAGGGGGTGGGCCCGTGAAGACATTGTGGATCTGTTTTTTGTGATACTCAAGTTCAACAAATAACAACACAGGACATGGCGGCTCATAATATTTGGGCCAATAGTTTGCCCCCTTCAACTTGACGTTTGCCCTTCACCCATGATCGGTTAGGTTCCTTTTGTCTAGAGACTTAAGCTCAATAGGATTTTAGATTTTGTGCAAAGTCAACCCATAGTTTGTTGAATTTTAACGTGCATATTGGAACTATTGATGATCGCCCTAATGAGTCACAAGCATGAAGACAAGACTATTGTTGGGCAGTTGTTTACTTTTATCAAGAGCCTTCTGTTCTGATATTTTATTAAATGTTTTTGAAAGATCCTGGTTCTGGTTTGACACCTAATTGGAACAGGAAGTGCAGTTGTAGGTCGAGTTCTTCTTCAACAAACAATTAGTTCTGATTGTGAAAATTAGACCCAATCTCAGTCTGGTTCTGAGTAACCTCGACTGGAAATGGCGGTTAACAATCCAGCTAGAACCTATTTCTAGTGTAATTTTTCAAATTCTGTTTTTTTGTTTCCACACATAAATTGGATTTGGGTCCTTTCATGGTCCATTTGTTCAAAATAATAAATTCTGTTTCTGAATCCAAAATTACTCCAAAAATCAGACTTGGTTTTAGTTCAGTTTTCACTCATTGGAACCAGAACCAACATTACCAACCCACCAAGCAGTGTACCCAACCAAAACTGGACAAGACCTTCCTTAGAAGGAACACCTTTGGTAGACCGCCCTTTCTTCAAAGGAAAGCTTTTGGTGCTAGTGCTAGCCAACTTGCTATGGTGAGACATACACACAAATCTAATTTTGGAAGGCTGCAATCCTCTGAAGAAATTGTTAGTGTAGTTTTTCATTAGAAGGAAAACCTTTGGTGGGCCCCCTTTCTTCAAAGGAAAGCCTTTGGTACTAGCCAAACTTGCTATTTTGTAAGACATACACACATACCTAAGTTTGGAAGACGTTAAAATCCTCTGAAGAAATTATTGTAGTAGTTGAAGGAGCACTTACAATGCATAAGATCATGGAGGGCATTTTGGGAAAAGAAATGCTTACTCTTCATTTTGAAAAATGAAATGCCCCATGTTGTTTTAAATTTTTTTCTTGGTATCCTCCAGCCTCAGGGCCCGTAATTTTGGGAACACCCTAGCCCTCAGGTGTCACCCTATATGTCATATTTGTGAAGTTCCGATGGTAATTTATGCTAGCAGAAGCTGGTGTACCACAGACAACATGCTCCATACAACAAAGACAAACATCAGAAAGGAAATTATACTGAGTTGCAAGGAGAAGCAATTTATGAACACTTAATTCGCCTGGAGAATAATCTAAACTAGACCTTAGTACACGAATGCAATCTATTACCTTGCCCAGAACAATTCCAAGCGTAACTCAAGTGCATTTATCAAGACAACACATACTAGATAACCACATAGAATAACTCGCACACATATACAAAAGGTGGCCCACTTCCTACTGGGTTGTCAACAACTGCTGGAGCTGGTAGTAGCAGGTCCAGTTAAGTTGAGCATGATCATGTCCTGTGTGTTCCCCATGTGCGTAGACAGTTTTAGGATCCCAAGGCTAATCCTTCAACTATCAGGTTGCAGACCGGTAAGCATCTTTAGAACATGGCTGCTGGCC